>CM076648.1:5143069-5155062 GCA_038496675.1 Rachycentron canadum | reverse complement strand
ATATATATATATATATATATATATATTATTTTTTATTAGTTTTTTTTTTAAGAGATATTCAACACGAGGATGTGGGTTTTCTATAACACAAGTTGTTTAATTCAGTCTTAAGTAATGAAAACACCCAATTTATGATTAGTCTCCAGCCAAATTAATCTTAAGTAGATAGAATTACAGTGCGGCAGCCTCAATTGTGTAAAAAAACAAAACAAAACAAAACAGTTTTTGTTTGTGCCAGACATTTTTAGTATCACAATCCATGTGCCGCTGTAATCGCTGTAAAGGTGTAGAAACAAAGTAGGGTTTCTGGTACAACTTTGGCTACTTCCAAGATCCAGGGAGAAAGAAAACAGTCCAAAGAGGTCAAACCTCCCCCTGATGAAGGCCACAAGCCCAAAATGTTTCAGTCTAATAAAGGTCCGCTGTTGCTGGAGGTTTGACTCTATAAAGTATGAAAGTTCATGTAAATGTACTTTTTTTTTTTTTTTTTTCAGATGCAACACAGCGGATCAAGGTGGACCAGCCGGTGGTGGAGATGGATGGAGATGAGATGACTCGCATCATATGGGAGTTCATCAAAGAGAAGGTAGATCATACAGTGTCCAAACTGTCCAAATAGGTCAAATTATGGGCCATTTTGTGAATGTTTCATGGATCCAGACTCAAAATTGATTACAGCTGAAACAGTTGATTAATTAGATTGATAGACAGAAAACTAATCAGCTATAACAATAATCAATTAAATATTAATGTAATTTTATGCAAAAATACCAAATTAATTGGTTCCGGTTTCAGAAATATGAATATTTTTGTCTTTCTTAGTCTCCTACAACACTAATCTGACTGGGTTAAACAGGGAATTGGATGATGATGTTACTTTGGGCTCTTATTGGGTTTTTTTTATTTTATAGTGTGAACTAGTAATTGATGAGACAAGAAAATAATGAGAAGATTATTGGATCATGAGAATAATCATTAGTTGCAGCCCTAATATTGGCTATGATTAACAAATCAAGCAAGAGGATATGGTGCATTAAACTTCAGTAGGACCCAATTCAGAAACCTTTTATTACTCAGTTGTGTAAACAAAAGGACAAAAGAGACCAGAATATGTCCCTCTGATCTGCTGTGGTGTGTAGGAACACAACATGAGAGGGTCTGTTTTTTTTCAGGTTACCACACAGTGTTGTCCATAGACAAATAACACATCAGCATTTTGTGCTTCCACAGCTCATCCTGCCCAACGTTGATGTTGAGCTGAAGTACTTTGACCTGGGTCTGCCCTACCGAGACCAGACTGATGACCAGGTCACCATTGACTCTGCTCTGGCAACTAAGAAATACAATGTGGCGGTCAAGTGTGCCACCATCACCCCTGATGAGGCCAGGGTTGAGGGTAAATTTGATTTGTACTTCATTAAATGCTACCTGCTTGTAGGGCAAATCAAACAATTTCTAATCTTGAAAAAGGTTTGGAATTGCAGCACATTTAATTTTCAACCAGTAGCACTATTAGTATGTAAGTGAACCTATAAACGATAAGTACACGTGTACATTTACAATGTACACACTTATTTTTCAGAGTTTAAGCTAAAGAAGATGTGGAAAAGTCCTAATGGAACCATCAGGAACATCTTGGGTGGCACCGTTTTCCGTGAGCCAATCCTTTGCAAAAACATTCCCCGTCTTGTTCCTGGCTGGACACAACCCATAACGATTGGTAGACATGCTTTTGGCGATCAGGTAAGAAAAAATGTGCGCGTGTGTGTTTGCTCTTTTCAAAGAGGCATCAGTACTGTCAGAGGAACAATGTCAAATACTAAGTGTGTGTTTGAAATTCACAGTACAGGGCCACGGACTTCGTTATTGACCAGCCTGGCAAGTTCAAGATAGTGTTTTCCCCAGCGGATGGAAGCAAGCAGAAGGAGTGGGAGGTGTACGACTTTCCCGCCGGGGGTTGTGGGATGGGAATGTACAACACTGATGAGGTAAGAATGAGTTGTTCATAGATTTATTTTCCTGAGATGATACGATGATACAAAAAAAATACTTGAATATACATACAGACAATGAAAGATAATTTGCTAAAAATACACGTATAGAGGGGTATAGGGAGTTATTTTCTGTTTTTTAATTGAATGAATGTTCTCTGAAGTGATTTATCTCATATTTTCTTTACACAGTCCATCAGTGGATTTGCTCACAGCTGCTTCCAGTATGCCATCCAGAAGAAGTGGCCTCTGTACATGAGCACCAAAAACACCATCCTGAAGGCGTATGACGGACGCTTCAAAGACATCTTCCAGGAGATCTTTGAGAAGTAAGATGCTGAAGAAACGAGCATTTAGATCTGACAAGCTTTATTGCTTTGACTTAAGCATATCTGTCTTAAGCAAGCTCGTCACAGTTCTGTGTGGCAGCGCACTGTTTCTAGTTTTGGTACATTTGGCTGTTTAACAAACACCAGGACACTGAATTCACCTGCCCCTGTAAAGTGTGTCATTATTCTGTCTCCTTCAGGGAGTACAAGCCAGAGTTCGACAAGCTGAAGATCTGGTATGAGCACCGTCTCATTGACGACATGGTGGCACAGGTCCTGAAGTCCTCGGGAGGATTTGTTTGGGCCTGCAAGAATTACGATGGAGATGTGCAGTCAGACATTCTGGCTCAGGGTAAGTGCACGTCACATGATTTATACCTGAGCAGCATCTCACACTTTGTGTGTTTGGGCTTATATTGAGTGGATTTCACTCTAATGGCATGTTTGTCGTGTGTGTCATATCAGGCTTTGGGTCTTTGGGTCTCATGACATCAGTACTGGTGTGTCCTGATGGTAAGACTATCGAGGCTGAGGCTGCCCACGGCACCGTCACCAGGCACTACCGTGAGCACCAGAGGGTAAGAGTCATAAAGTCATACTGCCTGGAGTGTTTTTACTTTATAAGCAATGAGTAGTGTGTTTGTCTTGTGTGTGTGTTCTTGTACTTCTACCTTTGTTAAACCTAATTCGTTTTTTTAGACCTTAGGAGTAAGGAAATATTTGCAGACCCTGGAGCCAGTTTTCCAGTAGATTCATTCATTCATGGCCAGGACCTACTGTCGGTTTCTAAGGTAGAATTAGTCTGAAGACAAAACCTTTAGTTAAGGTTGTGACAATTGTTACTGTCTTACCTGTATTTAAGTGTAATTAAATATAATTTATGATATAACTGATAATTTTTAGAAATCAGAAAAATGAGTTTAAAAGGCAGATAAATGGATAAAAAGTAAAAAATAAACAGGATGGAGTGTTAAGTTATATATTTTGTTTCATGTTTAAACTATCCTACCACTGTAAGATAAACTCAGTCAGATATAGTCTCTCAATAAATAAAAGTGTTAAAATTTTGACAATATGACCATTGTTTAGAACCAAATTATGTGTGTCAGTGCAGAAACGCTTGAACCACACTTTTTAACATTATGTCATTTTGTGATATCATCAGTGCAGCTATGATGGTTTCATGTCATCAACAGCAAACATCAGTTTATGTTGCAGGTCCCTTTTATAACTGTTTAACACAGAAAATCAATTCCCTATATCCATGGTAGAAGTTACCAATGTCTCCATCCACAGTGGTATCAATAGACCTGAATGTGTCATTATCTGTGTCCTTGCTTTGTAGGGAAAACCAACCAGTACCAACCCCATTGCTAGTATCTTTGCTTGGACCAGGGGACTGGAGCACCGAGGGAAACTGGATGGAAATCCTGATTTGATCAAGTATGTTATCTGACGAATCAGTATCATTTAACGTGTATATGTTTGTAATAATACAGCAGAGTGATTTGATGCTCTGCATCATTGCGCTCCAGGTTCTCCCAGACGTTAGAAAAAGTCTGTGTGGAAACTGTGGAGAATGGTGTGATGACCAAGGACCTTGCAGGCTGCATCCATGGCTTGGCCAAGTGAGTTTACATATTCACATCCCTCACTCTTGCAAAGTGTGTGCCGTAAGCACTTGATTGATTTAAAAAAAAAAAAAAAAAAATTATTTATCATAAATATAAATCCCTGCTCTGTGATTTTGCAGCTGCAAGCTGAATGAACATTTTGTCAACACATCAGACTTCCTGGATGCTATCAAGACCAACCTGGACAAAGCTCTGGGCAAATGAAGAGTAAACAGAAAATGCACTTGCCAATGATGAAAGAAAAACAGTGCCTGCAGATTTTTAGCTAATTTTTACCTGATATTTGTATGAACCTTTTATATCCAATTTTGGAGAGAAAAGATTTTTTGCCTTTCATTGTATTTATACAGCAGATTATTGCTCCTCCTCCTATTGCCAATTGTCCATTTTTGTATTGCACAAATTGTATAATTGTATTGTATGAATTAATATTATTGCTAATGTTAATGTATAATAGCAATTTCAGTCTTTTTTTTCTCATTAATTAAGATGGTAGCAGTGTGTACAATCTGTACATTAGGCCAATCAGGCCATGTTTTGCACTATCAACATGGCAGTTACTCATCAGTAAGAAGCAGTGTGTTTGGAGTTGCCATCTTGTCTTTGTCTTATCTGCACGTTGGCGAATAAAGCACTTATCAGCACAGACATTATGGAATATTTTGGGGTGTGGTGAAATTCATTTTCACAACCTCTTGAAATGTGATACACACCAATTTCATTGAGAAGGCAGATGGTAGCATTTCTATTCACCAAAATCTGGCAACAGGAATGTATTTACTAAGTGAGTGAGATGTCAGAATAGCACTGTGAAATATTTGTCTGATCAGTGTTGAGTGCGGGTGTAGTTACCATTTAGACTTCTGGAGGAGCTTCAAGAATGATTCAGTGAGACTTTGTCTCAGGCATGGAAAGAGTTAAACCCCATAAATCCTCCAGACTGTAGAGGTCATCTCACAGAGGCTTCAGCCAAATGGCAAACCCAGATGAAATCACAAGTATGAATAGTAAAAGCCTTCCACATGCAGTTCCACTTTACATTTTAATATCATGCATTTGCTTAAATGAGCCTCTGTCCAGCAACGCATCAATGCAGCTGTGCTTGATGGTTTAGTTGTCATGCGGTGCGCCCTCCAGTGCATGACGGAGAGGAGCGTTTGCGCCAGCAGGGGGCCACACCTGACAGAAGCATTTCTCTGTGGAGGCAATTGCAGTGAATCACCAGCAGATGCTGACATGGTCCCAGTCAGCCAGCTGTACATACTGGACCCCCACTGTACCACCCAAAAAGATGCTCTGGTTTTAACTTCACACTGCTCTAGTATGAAATAGTACCTGCTCATCAATATTAGTGATTGCTCTAATCCTCTTGTCATGTAGAACATCTAGATCACCCTGTTGTCAATATGTTATCTTATATAACAACCAGTAACTAAAGTAGACTTAAAATGCCTTCATATGTTCTAGGTTTATTTAGGATCTAATTGAAGGCTGTCAGAGTAAGAATAAAAACACTGACTGGACAACAGCTAATCTGATATCTTGTTCATTTTCAGTCTAAAGCATTTGGTGTTTGAGAGGCATTAACTTTATAACTGGAGAATATACCACTCCCCCTCTGTCACTTCTCAGTCATTACAAAAGTAAAAGAATATGAAAAAAGGTGCCACCCTCCCTTTTTTTATTTTAAGACCATTTTCCTGCAACTACAAAGTGCTAAAGAAGCTCCCGTCTGATATGATGTACAGATGTACGAGAGTCGGATCATTGTGCAATTTTATCATGTCCTGGGAAATCATATCTGTGCACAATGCACAGCATCCATACAACAGTGTAGGACCAATCCATGAGTGCACACTTTGCTGGAGTTGAATGAGGCTTCAGAAAGATCCAAATGCTACATTTCAGTTCCCACAAAAGGAAATGTGTCCTCAGAGAAGACATTAACCTCCTGCCAGCTGACAGCATAAAATGAATTAAAAAAATAACATGCTGAAGGAGAAGTGATGAGATTTCAAATGAACTAAGGAAGCTTTGCTTTTTACACTTTGCAGAAATGTGCACATGGAGCAGCAAATAAGTCAGATATGTAGTCCGTCTTATGTGCGTCCATATATTTTACTCTCTTTCTATTCTTTATTCTATTCTTATTCTATCATTTCATTTAGGTTTCTCTTCATGTTTGTCTATCTTTATATTTTTTAAAACTCTTTCCTAATCAAAGTCATTGGACATTTATCTCTTCAAACAATGAAGCACAATAATGTTGACCCATGATAAATTTGGATAAAGTCTGAAGTGAAGGTTCCCACTTAACTCTCTGTATTTGGCTTTATCCATCTTTA
Organism: Rachycentron canadum; assembly: GCA_038496675.1. NCBI lineage: Eukaryota > Metazoa > Chordata > Actinopteri > Carangiformes > Rachycentridae > Rachycentron > Rachycentron canadum. Next base: position 5,148,763 of record CM076648.1, on the reverse strand, counting down.
CCTCAATTCCAACCAGTCCTGTAGCATGATGCCGCCACCACTATGCTTCACTGTGGCGATGGTATTTGCAAAGTGTTTGACTGACATGTTTGGAGTTCTGCCTGAAGAGATAAGTTCTTGTCTCATCAGACCAGAGAATCTTTTTCCCCGTGCTCTTAGAGCCCTTTAAATGCCACTTGGCAAACTCCAATCACGCTGTCATATGCCTCTTACTTTAAGTGGCTTCCGTCTAGCCACTCTGCTATAAAGGCCTGATTGATTGAGCACTGCTGAGATGTTGTCCTTCCAGCAGGTTCTCCCATTTCTCCACTGGACTTCTGACCCCCTGATTGACTGTTGGATCCTGTTCACCTCCCTGGCATGACCCTTCTTGCCTGGTGGCTCAGTTTGGACAGACGGGAGGGAGGGGGGGGGGTGAATATTCTTGTAAATGATCGGTTATTGAGTGCGAATTAATGGGTGAAAACTCCACTTTTATCTTTTAAAAATCATAAAATCTATAATACAATACAATGTTTAAAAAGAGGCCGCTGTAGCTGGGAAGCAGCAGGAATACCCCACCCACCAACACGCCCAAAACACAGTGAAAGACTCCAGTCTCCATCATTTAAACTAGAGAACCTTTATTAAATAATTCATGGTCAATTTCCATGAGGTCTCAGTTTGATATTCCTCATCTGAAAAAAAGAACTAGTAGACCATTCCTCTGGTTTAGTGTGCATATCAAGGCTGACCTGCATGGCAGGACAGGGGGGAGCTAAGGTCTTCCCCAAAACTGAATTATGAATAGCAGGACTGGTGTCAGTCCACTTTCAATTCAACCTTTACAAAGTTTAACCAGGAACTCCAAATATTTCCTTTTTTTTTTTTTTAAATCTGCATGTTGGATTCTGTATCCATTCAGTGTTTTATCTTCCCTTAAATAAATGAATAGCTTTGGGTTATTTGACGTGGGTTTATGTGAAGCAGGCTATTTACCTACAGTCAGTCTGACACCTGCACTTTCAGTTTGCAGAGGTTGAGACACAAAAACAGAGCCTTGTATGCTGCAGATCAACAGAAAAATAGATTTTTTACACTTAAAAAAAAAACAACAAACGAAAAAAAAATGTTGAAATTGACTCATAATTATTATGATTAATATTTTCATCATCATATCTTACTATCAAACTGCACTGTTTGGAACAACATTTCCTCGCCCGTTGAACTGTAATTGATATTACTAGGTGATGTGCTTAGTTGATACAGGAGTTTAACGGTCGGGAAAATTAAGTTCCATCCCAAATTGGTGTTTGGCAGCAATATAAGGCCATTAAATATTCAAAACAACGAATCCAATTCGACTGATATTAGCTTTTTGGGTCATTTTTAAAAAGCGTTTCTTTCTACTGACCCCGTCCACAGCGACAGATCACTCCGCCTCTGTGCCGCCATTGTAACAACCTCTTCAAACTGGAACCTACTGCAGCTCATACACTGACTCACACTTTGTCAAATAACCCGAGCTATCGCTTAAAAGAGGGAAGATTATTTCTGAATTAGTTGAATTGAAAGTAAAGTGCAAACAGTCCTGGATTTAAGAGTGCTGAAACTACAAACAACAACAAAAAAAAAAAAAAACAAACTGCTGATTCTCCATACAAACTGCTCATTCTTCAGTTTGCCTTTGAACTGACAACTCTGAAATACCCATATCAAGGAAACTGCACTTTACAAAAAACCTATTGAGAAAGCATATCTGTTTGTTTTTAATAATATTGCCGTTATGGGGTTTAGAAGATTCTACGATCTTATTTCCCCAAGCTCTTCTCCTTGAGGCAAATGTGTTCACTCTCACTGAAGATGGGCGTCACAGAAAATGTCAGGTCTCAATGAAAAAGTGCTTTGAATTGTTCACTCAGTAATTCAAAAACTAGAGCAGTAAATTCACTAAACTGGATTGATTATTAATGTAAAGCTACACCATGTGAAACAAACAAACAGAAAAAAAAAAAAAAAAAAACGGGGTAAACACGCTGCATGTTGCAGAATCATTTGTACAGTGAGAGGGCTTGACATGCCGGCAACGCGGTTTTCTGGCATCAGTCGAAATTGGACAGTAGCAACTTTGGTAGTAAGTGCCCTGGTAAGAAAAGAGACTACAATGTCCTGCGCAAACAGCACAAACGCACTGAAAGACCGGCCTGGTTAACTTTTAAACTGAGGGCTGGGCAGGGTACGGGTGAGGATAATTCAGATCTGTTTAGTAAGAGCATTCAAACCTATGAGTATGTTGTGACTATGTATCAAAAGTTCGATATACAGTGAGTAAATAGCTGACACGGTGGAAGCTTAGTTGCAAATGTATCTAGCTGGCACTTTCAGTCAAAAATATAAGGGCATACATTGTTTGTGAATGACAAAAATGGCAAAATGGTAAACAATTTTCTATCACATCAAGTGTAACCGATGGCTCTGCAACTGTAATGTATGTTTTTTCTTTTTTTTTCTTTTTTTCTTTTCAAATAACTGATACATACACACAACATACAGATTTTACTGTCCGACAGACAGAGTCCTGGAGTTGGTTCACGTACTAATCCCAAAAAAGGAGCTCCAGACCGTGTCAACAGTTTCAGCCTCTCTGCTATGAGCAACAGAGCTGAAACGTGTCCTTTGAAGTGTGTCTCCTTCCTGGCCTCCCATCAGAGTCCGGCAGTTCTGGCTCTTCTGGAAGGAGGCCATAACTAAAAGAAAACCCCTTCCCCAGAATCTCCCAAAGCCTCGACAACAACTCTGTAATTTCCTTCTGCTTTGGAAAAAAAAAAACCCAAACCATGTTTTCTGGTCCATCAGCACTCATGGTGTAGTGTAGCTGCTTGTATCCTTGCCAAAGTTGTAATACTCCTCCATGTCCTCCATGTTTGCTGTAGTGAGTTTAGTGAGGTTTTGGGAGCCACCGTTGTCCATATTGTCTGGTGATGTAAAGCTGAAGTTCTGTCCTTCATATTCCCCCTGGCTTTCCATTTCTGGAAGAACTTCTGAAAAATATAAAAGAGAATTATAAAGTATATTTCCAATGTTCAGTACAATCTTTTGAGGAATATGAGATTTTTGTATTGAATGAACTGTGCTGTTTAAAGCCCCTGAAATTCAATTCAATCCAAGCATTTCTATGTACCAAATATGCCAAATATTTGTGATTAAATAAAGCAACAATCTGAGTTATAGTATGTAAAAATACGCATCAGCTTCACCAGAACTGTGCGTGTGATGTAAGGTCAGATTTGATCGACAGAGGCCTGGCAACCTAAACAGGAAAGCCCATGGCTCTCATCAGATTCTGATTCAAAAGTTTCTGAATTCAGCGTGGAAATACATGACACCGTGTTTTGATGTTGTAAAAGTCTCAGGGCAACATTAACACAATTAGAGAGAATGGTAGACATGAAGAGCAGGCGCTTTAATAGAAAAAGTGAAAAGCCAAAACAAAGTCAAGCGAAACAACACGTTATGAAACAGGCTTTGGTTGAGGTCAGACGCTCAGGCTGATGATGACGGGGTCCAATGATAGTGACATGTTCAGGTTGTGTTCAAGCCCATTTATTTTTATGTGTACACTGACAATCAGAGACTAATATACATTACTTAAAAAAATATGTGTTTTATGATGTTGGCTTCGAAGCCCGTCTGCAGCGGGTTTATGTGACACCCCTTAGGAACGAAAAGGGGACATAAAACCAAGCAGTTTTGGATGCGAACACGAGGTTGTGCATTGCTGAAGAAAAATAAAGGGACAGTATGTGCAGCGGTCCTCACCTTGTCCCTCTGGTGAAACGTCCATCCCATGCTTAACCTTCATGTGCCTGCTGAGGTTCCCCTTCAGGTTGAACTTACTGGTGCAGTAAGGACACTTGAAAGGCTTACTGCCAGCATGGAGGTGCATGTGGCCCAGCAGGTTGTACATTCTGTTGAAAGATTTGCCACATACCTGGAGAAAAATCACAAAAAAAGAGACTTTTATGAGCCCAGATATGAACATAAAAGATATGTGTCAAAGTAGTCACTGGTAGATGGAAGTTTAAGATAAACTCGTTCTTCCTGACAGCACTTGGTTCTAACCTCTGGGATTTTCTCCTACTGTAATAATATGATTTCACCAAAGCCACTGACATTTAAGTGTTAAACCCTTTAAGGTTTCCTAGCAGCACATAATAATACCTCAAATAATACTATTAGATTAAATTGGCCTGAATTGAAAACACACCAAAATGAATGAGAAAATCTTACATTTGCTCTTTAAATTAGTTCAAATACGTGCCTTGCATTTGAATGGCTTGACAGGCAGGTGGACAATCATATGGGTCTTGAGGGTCTGTTTCTGGATGAAGCTTTTGAAGCAGACGTGACACTGGAAGGGTCTAACGCTGTTGTGTATGAGCATATGCCTCTTCAGGTTGGCAGAGAGGGTGAACTCTCGGGAACACACGTCGCACTTGTGGCCTTTCATTCCCTGCAAAGTCCAAACAGAAGGAAAGGGTTAGTCGTTCCAATACAGCAATGTAAAATGCAGATTTCTCCCTTGTCAGGTTGTCTACTACAAGTGCGGCAGAAGTGGATTAACTACTTAACTGACGTGTTTTCAGAGGCTTGAATTGGGGAAACACTGAGCACGCTGATAGTCTGCAAACAGCTAAAAGTTAGTTGTTGTCGCTTGGCTGCTGATTTGAACTGTTTATTAACATGTCAGTAATGACTGAGACCCACACAGCTCACTGAGGTTTCTACTTTTAAATGTCCACAAATCTGCTTCTCACATGTATCATCAATTTATGTTTTATATGTTACATCAGCATGGTTTGTTTGTTGATGGGACAAAAAAACATTATCTAAACTGGGTGGAGCAGGGTGTAGGGGCATTGGGATGGGTAGTGATGTCTCAATTTTGTCTGAGGCAAAGCATAAGACTTCAAAAAGTCAAAAAGTCTGGGTTAATTTGTGCTAGGGTAACTTAACATCCACAAAACATCAGGAAAGGTCTAAGCTTCCTATTGTCATGCAGCCCAAAGAGGAGTTCACTCTAATGGACAGACCAGCTTTTCAGCTTTTATCATGTCATGCTGTGTGAGGACAATGTACCATGATGGCAAAGAAACCATTTTTCTGGGATGTCAGCAGTCAGTTTTGTTAAGCATTAAACCTAATGATAGTCACATCCTGTCTGTGAGATTTCTATTAACATATGAAAAACCCATGGCAGCCATTTTAGGTGTACGAAGAGGTTAGACTGCTACCAAAAGCCTTTTTTACTTGTCTTTCTACTGCTCCTGTAATATTCTCAACCACATTGCAGAGGAAATGTAGAAACACTAAGGAGCAGGTCAGAAGAGCAGACTCATCTCAACACCCGAGGCTTTTGAGGCCTGTCTACATGAATGTGCTGCTGCACCCAACACCCCACTCTGCAGGCAGTGTCAGCAGACAACAAAAGTGGCACTGAGCAAGTGGAGTCTGGGTTATGGACAAGTACAAATATGTATTACAGGTCACTAGTTGGTCAAGAGTCAGTGTTTGTATAAGCAGACAAATCTGGCAGATTGTCAGTCCACCTACTGTCTGCACAACAAATGGGCTCTGTTGCCATTGTCCACCAGGGGGAGCAGTGACCAGACAGTGAGCTCAAACACAAGCTGCAAAAAAGGCAACATTTTCTCT
>CM076648.1:5085491-5142692 GCA_038496675.1 Rachycentron canadum | reverse complement strand
CCCCCCCCACACTCATTTCAATGATGAGTGTAGCCTGGGGTTTTTGCTCAAATTCTGCTAAATCCTTGGAAATTCAGCATTTTTCATTCGCCACCATGTGTGATTTCCTATGCTCTCTTTTTCCCACCTGTGTGTGAGTAACTGTGTGTGTGAGTAACTGTGTGTGTGTGTGTGTGTGTGTGTGTGCAGAATAGGCAGGGGGCACTGAGCAATTACAGACAGTTCACTCAGACAAGGAGTATAATGAGGAGTACATGAGGACGCCTGGTATTGTGCATGTATAGAACCAAACCCTTACGAAGATGCAGCACTAAAGACAAGTGTCTATTATACATCTCCTTTCATTTGCTGTTTGCTGGTTTTTCACAGGTAATTAAAATACATTTTTTACATCTTACAGTAGAATTGAGGCTCTTGAAACAGATCAGTCTGGCTTTGTTAACACTTTCAAAGCTAGAAACTCAATTATGTTGATGATGAGCCCAGGAGACGCATCCTGGAGATAATTCTATTGAACAGTGAATGGATATAGATTATCTATACGACATCTCTACACGTGAAACACCCACATGTCGTGATCCAGAACAATGATAAAGGCCTTAAAACTTGTCCCTGGTGTGTTGCATGAAATAACTTCCTTTCTCTTCATTTTCCTTTTGCAGCCAACCTGAATGTCATTAATGAATCTATGGGACGTTTTGTGGTTTCTTCTACTCTGACCTCGGAAATCTCAAGGTCGTTTTAGTCACAACAACAATTGGACAGAAAGACACATAAGGATTCAGGATGCAGGATGGATGCCTGCCAGGCTAAGTGCTCTTACCTGTCTACTTTACCCAGATCTCAGAGGGTAAAAGACAGGAGATGAACTGAGGTGTGGCGTTGAGACAACAGAGGTGTGGCTGCCTTCCTTTGGTGATTCAATACTTTCTGTATTTGCATTCGCTCTCTAGTATCATTTTCTTTTACGTGACAAGAAAAACCACAGCACTCTCATGATCTATACATGTGATATTTACAGTGTGTCTGTAATTAGAGCAGTTGGAGTGTCTGGGTGGGAGCAGAAGGGTGGTGTCGGTACCTTATGTGTGAGTGAGTGCTGGCGTAGATGGTGGAGCTGCACAAACTCCAGGCCGCACTGGGAGCAGGTGTAAGGCCTTGGGCTCTGGTGCTTCAGGAGGTGGTTCTGGAGCTGGCTACGGTAAGCAAATGACTTGTTGCACTCAGTACACTGGAAGGTGTGGGGACCCTGGTGGCTGGTCTGGTGGCGTTTGAGGTGGGCGTAGGTGGGGAACTCCATGCCGCACTGCGAGCACACATGGCAGCGACCCCGCTCGTGCTTCACCTCGTGCGCTCGCAGCTCGCTGGGGTAGGCGAAGCCGCGGCGGCAGAAGCGGCAGCTGTACGGCTTGACGTCAGTGTGCTGGAGCATGTGTCGCTTCAGGTGGCTGGTTTGGGTGAAGCCCTTCTTGCAGACGGTGCACTTGTGGGGTCGTGTACCTTGGTGGGTGAGCAGGTGAGTTTGAAGATGACTAGGCTGCTTGAAGAGCTTCCCGCAATGAGGACAGGCGTGTGGTTTGATCCCATTGTGGCCCAGGATGTGCGTGACCAGGTTGTACTTGGAGGTGTAAGATTTATCACACATGCGGCACTTCCAGCGCTTCAGACCGTCTCCCACATCTACACAGTAAGATTCATCAATCTGGATGTTAATATCTAGCCGATCCACTCTGCGACCGCCGTGCCGTCGTGGAGGCTGGGGATGTGGAGGCGGCTGGTGTTGCCCTCCTCCACTCCCGTCTGTCCACATCATGCTCTGGCTGCCATCTTCATACTCGCCCCCCATTCCCATTTCCCCCGAGTCATAGCTGCCCACTTCACTGGTCTGGAAGTAGCTGCTGATAGCTTCCTCCTGCTGTGTGGGCTTCATCATGTTGTTTCCCTGGTGTTCTACCTCTTCTTCATCCTCTCGGCCACCTCGACCGTGGCCCCCCATAGGGCGCTGGCCCTGCAGTCCTCTGTGGCCCTGCTCCCCTCCTCTGTGGCCCACCTGGGAGGGAGGAGGGTGGCCGTGTGTGTTGGCTTGCTGCTGGTTAGATGCTTCCCGCTCACACTCTGCACAGTTCTTGTTGGTGCCTCTGAGGGTGGCTGGATCTACTTGTACTAAACCTCCTCTGGGAGCCATGTTGTTAAGCATGTGGACGCAGGAAGACATTCCAGAGTTCACCCCTTCCCCTTTCACATGGGACGAGGTTACATCACCGCCTTGAAGGCTGTGACGATCGGGGCCAACCATTTTCCCATCTGGGTGTTGAGGCGGCCCCTGCTGCCACCTCCTCTGACTGCAGCTGGGTTGCATCTGACCGTCTTCTCCCAAGTTGTCTCCTAAGTAATCTCCGTTGGCTCCGATAAGCTGGTCTGCGTACTCGTAGTCGACTCCGTCTACTGGGGGCGCGGGGGACTCTTTGGGTTCACCGGTGTAGAAGCCGTTAGGTGCAATAGTAGCTCCAAACACTTCATTCTGGGAGATGAGACCTAGCACGGCAGCCTGGGCCAAGGACAGCACAACTACTGGATCTGTCTGTGTGCCTATGTCCACCAGCCTGGCCATTACCTTGGGCTCACATCTACCCAGGCGCCGGCTCGCCTCCTCCTGGAAGAGACAAGAGACAGACAAGCAGACGGTCAAGACATCAGGACGGCCATTGTGAAATATAAATCTGTCTCTACACGGTTACATTTATCAAATTGAGTTTGTTATGGAAAAAATTAAAGTGGTTAGGACCAGGAAAAGGTTAAGAAAACAACAGAGAACACAACATTGCTTGGTGTTGAGAACTTATCTAAAGTGGCTACAATATCCATCAGTGTTTTTAGGGCTTATTGTGGAGAGAGAGGGATTTAGAAAGAAACAGAGTTTGATTTTAAAGAGCCGTTTATTGCATCACTTGTGTGCACATTTTCTTCTACAGAGACAAACCTAGTCCCAAAGCAGTCAGGAAGACAACCTGAAACATGATTGTCTGAAAGCAAACTTATATATCTAGTGACTGACTAGATGAACTATGAAAGACACCATCCTAATTCAGTGTGCAAACCATATATGGTTTGTGTGTGTGTGTGCGTGCACGTTTGTGTGTGTTGTGGGGGATTAGATGGCCTACTGATCTACACACAACACACACGTTCAAGTGCAAGAGAGGGAAAAAAAGAGAAAGAAAAAATTGAACAAGATTAGAGAAGAAACAAAAACAGAAGAGAGCAGAGAGGGGGGAGGAAAAAGCAGATACAGAGAGGAGGAGGTAGGGAGGGAGGTAGGGAAGGAGGAAGGGCAGGAGGGGTAGATTAGAACAGGCAAGAGTCTAGTGGAGGAAAGGGGGGAGAGGGGAAAAAAAGAGAAAACGAAAGGTAAAGGGAGAATGAAGGAGAGATAAGGAGAAGAGGGGAGGGGAGTGGAGGGGAGGGGAGGAAGGCTGAGAGAAAAAAAGACACTGGAGAGGAAGAGAGGGAGGGAGGAAAGGAGGGAGGGAGGGTAGAGCTGAGTGAAAGAGTGAGAGGGTGAGTGTGAGGCAGCAGGCAAAAGAGAGCGAGAGGAAGAAAGAGAAAGAAAGATATTATGTGGAGACAGAGGGAGGGAGGGAGGGAGGGAGGGAGGGAGGGAGAGGCAGTGAGCAACCAGGAGACAGAGGGAGAAAGAAAATGACAAAATGAAAGCCAGACAGAATGAAAGATAGAAATTGTGAGGAGAAACAGATGAGGGAGAGGTAAAAAAAAAAAAAAAAAAGAAAAAAAAAAAAAAGAAAAAGAAAAGTGAGTTGACAAAAGCTGACAAACAGATCAGGTGCTAATGAGACAAATCTTAATTAGTGAGAAATAATAAAATCTGCAAAAGGCAACTTAAAAAAAAAAAACAAAGAAAGAGAATCAAAGAATCGGAGCATCTCTGGCAGCAGCAGCTCTTCTACCTGTCTGTAAGCTTTAGCGGGATCAAACCCACGTTGCCCAACACCTCGGTGAACTGCCACTTAAACATGCTACGAGTGAGAGCCAGTAAACTCACCACGCTCCTCCTGCTGTGAGGCTTCAGGTGCTTTAAGGATCTCATTCTTCAGCGTGAGTGTTGAGTGAGAATGGGCAACGTTCGCCTCCTATTTATATGTGAGGAAAGATGGCAGGGGCGGAGCTAACACTGCCCGCCCCCATCTCTCCCCCCACCCCTCTTCTTTTTCAACACAGTTTTGGTAGTGACTCTGGTCATAACCACCACAAACAAACAAACAAACAAACAAACAAACAAACAAACAAACGGACAAATATTCTCCAGACAATGTGCCCAGTAGGTTTAAAAAAGAAACACACAGCTCATCTATCACTGATACACAAGGCTCCTTGATAGTCTGGTGACAAATGGGCTAAGTCACCTCAAAGTCACAAGACACACCAACAACAAAAATAAAATCATCATCGCATCAGTCTGAAATTATGGCTACACCAAGCTGCCCCCTCCTCACTCACTAACCGGCATTTCCTCCATCTTCGTCTGTCATTCTTTGTCTTTGTTTCTGCCTTTCCTTGTCTGTCTCTCTTCCTCTGTCTGTATATTCCTGCACCTCCATCTACTGCTGAGTCCTTTTCTGTGTCTCATCCATGTATCTCTCTCCCCCTCTTTCTCTCTCTGCCTTTGTGTCTTTCACTCTCTCATTTATCAAGTAAGGTTTATGAGTAGGGAAAAGTGTTGGAGGATTGTTTCGTGCACAGACTGATGGATGCAAGTATGTGATAGGAGAGGGGAAGAAGAGAGAATGGAAAGAGATGGAAGGTGACTGACAAGGAGATGAGCGAATGGAAGAGAGAGAGAGAAAATGGAGAAAGAGAGAGAGAGGAGGAGGAAAAGAGAGGGGAGGGGGTGGAGGGGAGAGAGAAAGAGAGAGAGTAAGAGACTGAGGGGGATGGGGAGAGAGGAGCAGAATGCGGTAAAAGAATAAGAAGAAATGGAAGATGGATGAAGGGAAGAAACGGACAAAATGAGAGTTGAGGGGGAGAATAAAGGTGTTGCACTACTCATAATGATGCATCAAGCAGCCCCATGTTTCCCTCCCCAGTCCTCAATCACACACACATACTGACACCTCAGGAAACATCGAGGTTCAAGTGTGAAGAACTTTCATCTCTCATCACAGCACCTCGTGACCGGCGCACCGCCACCTGAAATTACGGACGTGCAGAGAGATGAGATGGCCGTTCAAGCTGTGAGGCGGTGCCAACGGTGGCCTGGGAGTCCACAAAGGTCACGCGTATCCTGCCAATAATGAAACTGAGACAACACAAAAGCTGCAAATTGCCCGGCAGCTAACCATGGTGGGAAATCAGGAACTAGGACTCAAATGACTGAAACTCAGACGAAATCAATACGAAAAATACAAAAAAAACCAAAATAAATAATGATAATAATAATAATAATTAGAGAAGAAACTCCCACTATACACACAGAATTCAAAAACTCCACATGTTGTCTTGTTTGTATTTGGCAGAAAATACTTTGGGTTTGATTTCCTTATGGATTAATCTTTCAATATTCTCTTGATACGTTGATTAATTGTCTGGTCTATTAAATGTCAGTAAACAGTGAAGAACCATCTTCTACCTGTCTTTTGTGACCTGCAGTAAAAAAAAATATATATCATAATTGATTATTGATCGTAACTGATTTAATTTCCTGTGACCCAGCTAATCAATTCTTCGACTAATTGTTTCAGCTCTAAAATAAACAAACCACCAGACTCATTTAGTTTGCCGTGATTCCCTAAGATGACGCGAGTCTTGTGAATGGACAGCTGATCGTAATCGTAGGTGGTGGTGTGCATTATTTATGTGTGTGTGACCCAATGCATGTAGTCTCTACACTACACAACATTCATTTACATGCAGTTACCATCCTGCACAGCTGCAGTAACATCAGCTCAGAGTTCAGAGCAAATGTAAAGACACTGACAACTCTGTGTTTTACAGCGGGCTGGACTGGTGTTGTTTTGTTTTTGTTCTTTTCACATTGCCACTTTTCAAGCTTTAGTTTTATGTGGCCTGTGCGAGACATAAATACGGTGAAACACTCGAGGTGCAGCGTGTGTTAAAGACAGATGAAAAGAGACAACTGCCTCTTCAAAATACCAGGGATCTGATCAAACTCAAACTAAACAAAAGATGGAAAAGAGACACTAATGAAAAGGATTAATGAGTATGGAATAATAAAAAAAATAATCCTCTGGAAGACACTGTATATGATGGCAACTGTTGGTGACGATGATTGAAAGTTGGACTGATTTGCTTGTGTTTCTAAACTTCAATAAAAGTAATAGATTTTGCTTCTAGACAAAATTAAGATAATTTTGAGGCCATCTTGGACCCTAGGAAGCTGTGGAGGAAATAATCCAATATATTGGTTTCTCTTACACTTTTACAAGGGTGTAGTGCTTTCTATAATAACGCATGGATATCATCATAGACAGTATATACAAAATAACACTGAAATTTTTCTCAGCAACTAATTTTTGTAATATGTAGATTTGGTTCCAAAATAAAAAATACAAAAATTGATTATTTTTTTTTCAATTCTCAGCTTAATAATTGTCTCTTTGGTCATAAAACGTGTTTCTCCTCATTTGCTTAGTGTTTCTCACTGTTTCATTAAGAGGTACTGCAACGGCTGAGATGTGGCGAGTGGGGGTGTCTTGTCTCTGCTTTTAGCTTCACTGATTTCCATATTTTCATATACAATATAAAACTTTACACAAACTGCAGCTGTTTTCTGTGGTTACACTTCAGATCACCTCCTGTCAATCAAGACCCAGTCAAGCCTGAAAAAACATTTCCATTGAACACAGTCTGGAAAATGTAAATCAGAAAATATAGTTTTGATTTCAATAAAATTATGTTAATGCACCCAGTATTGCAATAAAGCACAAAAATACAATATACAACTGTATATAACAGAAAATCTCCAGTTTCTTTTCCATAACTCTTAAACTAAACTGCCACACTTCATGTAAGATTACTTACTTTTTGTCTTGATTTATAATTGTAAAAACTTTTTATTTTCTTGTATCTGATTTGACCAATTTTTCCATTACCAGGAAACTAACCACATGATTTTCCAATGCATCTTCACAACATGTCAGGGGTATGACTTACATCTCTCAACTCTCTGAACTCCTGCTCTCTTGAGTTAAAATGTTTTATGGATGTGACAGGAATAAAACAAGATATGTAGAAAATTAAAAGGAGACAAATTGGACACAATCCAACACAACACATTTCCTAAACAACAAATTTGTGCAAAAAACTTCTACAAAGTCTGGTTCTAATGCACAACGAACACTAACCACAGCAAACCTTTGTTCCAAGTGTGGCCAACATCACACTTTAGTTTCTGTCACACTTTCCTACAGATACATTCAGCTCGGAGCAGGAAGTGAAATCTGATCAAATGTGGCCAACAAGACACATCCTGATGCGAGGTGAAAACTGTCCCCCTCCGTCTCAGCTGCACGAGGACATCAGAGAGCCAGTCAACAGAAAACTAATGATCACCAATTTTGAATTTGTTTTAATTGCTTGAGCCATTTATCAAGCAAAAAAAAAAACCCTCACTGGTTTCACCTTTTAAATGTGAGAACGTGCCGCTTTTCTGCTTTTTCTCAATGTAAATTAAGTTTTTATTCTGTACTTTTAAATTGCAGCACATTACCTTGGACTTGGGGAAGGTGAGGGGCTTTTTTTTTATCATTTTGTCATAATAATCATGTTGATAAAAATAATAGTTAATTTAAGCCATAAAGTGTAAAAAGTACCAGTGAAACAGCAAGGACAGCACCTGGGGCTCAGTATTTATCCACAGACATTTACTGAAATCTGTCAACCAACCATCTTAATTACAAGCCAACATTTGCTTAGATTTGTAATCACAGTTCTTGATTTGAAGCTTTATTCTGTTCATTTCACTTTAACTTTGCCTTTGGGCAAAGATCAGTAGAGCTACTTGTGTTTAGACAACATTTAATGTTGGAGAACTTTGGCTTCTTTTAATAAATAAGAAAAGGGTTTTGTAGAAAAACACGTTTATATTTCCCAAAGTTGGGTGCTGTTACTTTGGTAACTGTAACGAAATTCAGTTCCCAAACTGTTTTCCAGAATTCCCATTTATTTTATTCCTTTCTGAGAAATCTTATTCCATCTGTAGTTTTGCCCCGGCATACAGATCAAAACACTACAATACCCATGATCCTCGGTCATCATTGCTCTTGAGTAAGAAGCCAGTCAGAGGTGTGAATTAGAGCAAAGGTGAATTTGAAACTCTTTGTTGTTAGAGTTATAAACCTGCCGCATTTAACTGAACAAAAAGTGGCTTGATTTAATCTGTACACTGTAAAATCAGTTTTCAGGCGCATAAATATTTAACTCCATCCTGCTGTTATCAGTACGTAACTTCCAACATGTTTAATGTACTGATGATTCTGATCTCAATCCAACTTGTCAAAGTGCTCCAGCTGTGAGAAAACAAATCAGACTTTTACATCCAGGACCATGAACAACTCCTTCCACTCCAAAGCACTGAATGATTTTCGAGCCGTTCTCAGTCCAAACAGCAGCGACACTTGCGTTTTACCTGCAGTAAATCCTCAACCAACTATCAAGGGGTTGCAGCTCCCAGCTGTGCAGGAGGAACAGCACAGTTTATGAGGCTGTGCTGCCTGTGAAGTGTGGACCTGGGAGGTGAAGCAGTCACCTGGTTCATCTAGTTTACATTCCCCTGAGGATGACGACTCATTTGTGGTTGTTTTGTGGCCCAGACGGTTGGCCACTTGTTGAATATGAGCAAACAGAAACAACCACCATGTTGGGCTAAAGGGCTAGCTTGGGGACAGATTGTTACAAGAGGCAGGCCATTATATTTCAGGCTAATGAGAATAACAGAAGCCAGAACATGGCACCATAGATGGACGAGTTAAATCAGAAACAAACATGATGTGATGCTGAGGGACGCTTTTTGTTCAAAGTGCAGCTTTTATTCTAGAAATGAAACTGTCTGTACACCAAATGTGTTTGTTTTTTTCTGTGATACAAAACTATTTTTTAATAAAGTTTGTATCACAAATGACATGAGGGAGTGTGGTAAACAACAGGATAGAGAGAACATGGAGGAAAGAAGGAGAGAGATAGAGAGAAAGAGGGAAACAGCAGAGGACAAAATGGGGCGTAATAGAGGAAGCAGAGAGAGAGAGAACAGATGATTGCATGGAATGAAAGAGGGATTGAAGGGGGAGGGAGGGGAGGAGATAAAGAGAACAGGGATGGGAGGGGGAGTGAGTGAGTGAGTGAGTAAGTGAGTGAGTGAGTGAGTGAGTGAGCGAGTGAGTGAGTGAGTGAAATGGAGGAGGAGAGAGAGAGAGAAAATGAGAGGCAGCAGTGGGGGAGGGGAGGATGTAGAGGGAGAGCAAGAGAAGCAAGAGAAAGAGAGAGAGAGCTGGATAAAAAAAGAGAAAAAAGGAAGAGAGAGAGAGAGAGAGAGAGAGATGGGGCAGGGAGCAACGTGAGAGCGAGAAAGAGAGAGGGAGGGAGGGGCAGTGTGCAACGTGAGAGAGGAAGAGAGAAAGAAAGAGAGAGAGGGAGGCAAAGAGAGAGAGGAGAGGGAGGGGTAGAGCGTGATGGAAACCGAGAGCAAGAGAGGAAAAAAAGGAGAGAGAGAGAGAGAGAGAGAGAGAGACATGGAGGGAGGGAAAATGAAAGAGGGAGAGAGGAGGAAAGAGGAACAGAGAGAGGGGGAGGGGAAGAGAGCTAGAGCGAGAAAAACAGAAAGAGGTAGAAAAAAATAGTGAGCGAGTGAGGGAGAAAGAGAGCACAAAACCTCTCGCTCTATTTTGAGGTTTCACAAACATGGCTGCAGCAAAAGAAGAAAAAGAAGAATGGTATTGTTGGTTTTTATAAGTCCAACACACACACACACACACACACACACACACACACTATAATATATCAGAATCAGTTGTAATCACCCATGTTAATCACTGTGGCCTGAAAACAGCTTCATTCAGGTATATTGTGATGTGTTCACTGTCTTTTTCTCTTTAGCACTACTACCGCTCTCAACAGTACAGTACAACTGATAGATGGGCCGATGTTATCTCATCACAGATAGATTGATACCAGTGTATTGGAGGGGTGAGACAACAGCATCCCTCCATCACTCTCTCCATCTCATCTTTGTTCCCATGGATTCAGCAATTTACAGTTCACAGGTTGATTCCTCTAGTTGTTGTACATTTTGTCAAACTGGCAGCATAAAAAAAAAAAAATTTTAAATTACTGTATATATATATATATATATATATATGTGTGTGTGCCAAATTATCCATTAGCAGTTCCTGTTTGCAGTGTACCCATGGATGTACAGACAACTGTTACCTTGATGACTGTGATACTACAGAAACTTAAAAATGCGATAAGCAAGTTCTGGAGGTGTAAGAAGCATCTTTTAGCTACAATTTCTTACAGTTGCAATTGTCAATATCCTTGGAAACTGTGAGTAACCCTCACGGGAGGAATATGATTTTTGAAATCGCAGCAAACATTACAGTTTGTCGACTGGACACTGGTAAAGTATAATGATACACTGATTCCACACACAGGCTTGGTATCAACATTGACACTGAGCTTTTAAGTGGATTGTGTATTCGCTGAGACTGCTCCTCACCCAATGCAGTTTCTTTGTAAATGTAATCCTAATTCTAATTCTGTTTTATCTTTCACTTACATTCAGGTCCAGCTTTATCTTGGTGCCAACAGAAATATCTGCCTTCATGTTGCTTTACATAAACTATTGTTCAGCTAAGTTAGAAGCAGTGAGGTATATAGATGTGAAATTTGGGGAAAAGAGAGCGCCGATATCAGACAAGTACTCAGTATCAACAGAGCCATGGTATCAATATCAAAGAAAAGGTTGGATCAGTGCACCAAATCTTTGATAACTGAATTTAAGTAATTGAGCTCAAAAACATCTAAGATCCGGCTACATGAGCAGGAAAGATGGGCACTGGAAACATTGAATGATAAGATACAATATGTGCCCACATTTGAAATTGAAGTGATATTGATACTCATGGAGGGCAGAGAGATGACAAAAGAGTTTGTAAATGTGATCCATCACCAATTTTATGCCTTGATTGGGCACAAGAGGAGTACGAAGGATACACAACAAGAGTAATACACAATAAGATATTACACAATAACAGCTGACTTCACAGAGCCAGGTATATTTTTGGAATATAACAAACTGGATTATTAGTTTGGATGCTACAGCACAAAGAAGGAATGAAGTGGCAAATGTCCCAACATAACCATTGTGATATTGTGTCCGACTCAGCACTGCTTTGTGTTAGTAGCTGAAACCCCGATGGTGTGGATCGAAAAGCACTGAGAAACTTTTCACTGTTGTCATTTGTCCCAGTGAGCGAGTGACGTCAGCAACAACAACTATTTTACCCACCATCACAAGTGACCACTGGACAGGTTTGAGTCCTGACACACTGACCAAGCATCCTGTCCTCTCCTCTCAGTAAATACTATGGCTGCCAGACTGTCTGGGGAGATAACAAATATTCCTCTGCGCTAAACAGTCTGCTAACCATGCTGAGCTCCAAATCTGCAACTCGTTTGGGCTGCAGTTGTATTTGTTTTTTTTTTTTTAACGGTGGTTTAGATGCTGCCTTCTGAGGGTGACAGTCATTGGCATGCACTTTCTACAGTGGTGGTTCAGGTGTACATTAAGAGCGAGAACGGCCATTGGTCCAAGTGGCTCTGCCAATAGTCCTCCCCCTTCGCACTCAGTGGCCCATGTGCTGGCAGCGATGGACAGGAAATCTGCCTTCAGAGATGATACACAGGTGGAGTGTCACATAAACAGGACAAAGTCTTGAGTAACTGTTTGTGTTTGTGAACTGTTCGTGCTAAGCTTTCTACAGACAAAACATACATAGATGTCATTTAACATAAACTCTGGAAAACTGCTCCACATCTGAACATGTTGCATAGTTTATTATAAAATAGATCTGCTTTTAAATGCTCTGTTTCAGCTTTACTAATAATAGTAAATAAGACAACATATAGTTCATGTTTTAATCTCAAGTTTTATTAAAGGAACAAATAGTCTAAACTTCCTTTTCTTTTGAAGTGTGTAGGTGGAGTTACCTTTGTTTTAGTCAATTTATCATATTATGTGATCTGATATTTATCAAAGTCACGACAACACAAAGTGCTTCAGCTAAGAACACACCCACAACTATAATCTGTGTCTTTATTGAACAAGGCCACTAAAACAGGGCTGGTGGGAAAACTAACCCTTGGATTCATTAACTGGTCAAACTCCCTTCGACACATAACACATGACAAGGTCAGTGGCTGTTGATCAAACCTGCACAATGTTCAGCAGGAATTTCAGACCATTCGCTCTTCCTACAGATCTGCTTCAGCTCAGTCATATTCACAGGATGTCTGGTGTGAATGGATCTCTGCAGATCAGACCACAGCATCTCTACTGGATTAAGGTCTGAGCTCTAACTCAAACAGGTGGATTTTCTTTGTTTGAGGTCATCTCCTAGTAGATTTATATTGATGTTTAGGGTCATCGCCCTGCTGTACCACCCAACCTCTACTGAGCATCATTCGCCCCCTCCTGACACTATCCTGTAAGAGACATGGATAAACTTTGGGAATTCATTTTCCTGTCTGTGACTGCGAGTCAGCGAAGCAGGATCAAATCATGATCCTCCCTAAAGCATACTTCATCTTTAGGATGATGTTTTCCTGTTGGTATGCAGAGCCCTTTTTACACCATAGATAGTGATGCTTGTTCGTCCAAAAACAATTCAACTTTAGTTTCATCAGTCCATGAGCCAGTTTCCCAGCAGTGCTGTGGAGTGGTTTGCATGGCAGGACACTTTGCTCTATGCAGCCACGCACCATGATTTGCGTATGTGTAGATTTGTCAACAGAGATGTTAACCGGCTCCTATGATTCCTTTCAGTCTTTAGCTGTTACTCTTCGGTTCATTTTTACCTCACTGATCAGTCTGTGTTTTGCCTTTGGAGTTATCTCAACTTGACGCCCACTTCTAGAAAGAGTAGCCAACTACCTCCTCTCCATTTATAGACAGTTTGTCTCACTGTGGATTTATCAGCATCTAAACTCTCTGAGATGACTTCATAACTCTTTCAGCGTCATGTAAACCATCTATTACTGAGCAGACGTCTTCTGAGAGCTCTGATTTTGTGACGTAGCTCAAATCAACAGATGTTTTTTATGAAAAGCAAATTTTAAATGTTTGAGTGTTTTCAATAACCAACACCTCCAAGGTGGTTTCACTGATTGGACTCCAGACCTGATAACTCCTGACTCCAATTAACTTTTGTTAATGTCATTAGCCGAGGGGTTCACAAACCTTTTCCAGCCTTCACCGTGAATGTTTAAATGACCTTTTCAATACGGACAAGAACAATACAATGGCCTGTAACTTAGATGATCTGACAAATAATAATAATAATAAATAAACACAGATCAATCCAAATGGTTCACTTACTATTTCTCGCCACTGTAACGTGTGACATCACATTAAATTAAACTCAGCCTAAATATGTTTAGTATCATTTATAGTAATAGTGATAGCTGTATAGTATAGGAGGTTTGAAGTGTGGCCATATTATATTTATGGAGCTTTTATAGTCACATTGAGTACCTGTAAATATTTCAACTACTACAGTATGAGAAGATTTAAAGATCGACACTTTCTTTCCACATGATGTAAAAAAAAAAAAAAACCTGAATAAGTGTTGGCCCATAATAAATGTAAATGCTTCCATAGAGGTCACAAAGGGTCAGAGAATGGTTTAATGAGCGTGAAAATGATGTGACGCCTGTGGTTTGACCGTCACAGTCACTAAACCTTAACCCTGATTTTTCCTTTAAGTTGTCGCCCTTCTTAATATCTCAGTAGCCTGTACCTCATTTATCTATAAATCTCACCACATACCCTCTGTCAGTGATGATGTTTCCTAAGTGTAGGACGCTGCATTATGCTGTTGGTGATGCTTTTTGTGGTGATAACTTTGTGAAAAGCCTAGGATAAATTTAAATCTGCCATTTACACCGGCTGTATGCTGTGATTTCATATATCATTTATCATGCTAATGGTTTCAGATCAGCATCTATTTTTTTTCCCATTATTGGCCCCCATAACAAAAAATATTACACAACTAAGTGAGCACTTCAGACTGTCTGCCCTAATTCTTTTGCCTTGATTTTTCCATAATTGTGGAGAATCTGAAGGAAAGCGTGAGGCGTTTATGGGTCACTGAAATACAGGTCAGTGCAGCATGATCCTCGGCCAGTGGTGCTCAACCCTGCTGCTCAATACTTCGATTCTACCATTAAAAAGGGAGTACAATTGACACATCACGTGCCAGAGCTGCAGTTAATGTTGGCTTCGTCCCTTCACAATGCGCATTTTTTTTTAAATGTTAACAAAAGATGAGATGTTGGCCGTGATTCAGTTTAGCCTGTGGAGCCTGAGTGCATTTTTACACAACTCCTTCTGCCCTGTTAAGATCCCAAACATATACAAGGATTTAAAGAGGTTAAGGGCTCATATTTGTAATGCTTCAGGCAGGGATACAGTGTAATATATTTATGATGAGCTGTCCTTTGGGAATAAACTCCCAAATTCCCAAACCCATGGTATGTTAGCTGCTCCTGGTAACATCTTGTCTATCGTCTCCTTAAATATGAGAGAAAAACAGTTTCACATCACCGTCACTGTTCAATTTCTCAGTCGTTCATACAGATATGAAGAACAGACAGATGCGACAGGCTTTGCTTAATGTTAGAGAGATCATCAATCCAAACCGACCTAACAGGATTAAAACATTGGTCCCAGATTTGATTGTATTCCTACCATGTTTCACCCTTATGTTACAAATTCACTTGCAATAGCATGATAAAATCTCAAGGCATGAAGGTATCAAACAGAATCACTTTGAGTGGATTTATGAGAAAAAATATTAAAGTGTCAATAAACTCTGGCTCTGCTGCTCTGTTAAATGCTGCTGTGGGCCTACCATTTTGTTCCAATGCTTTGTAACTAACAGTTTCAAACTACATCACTCCTTTCTCCTCCTCTCTCCCATCACTCCTTCCTCATGTTTCCATGGAAACACCCCCTCCCATTTCTCTCCCCCTCTCTCTCTTTTCCCCCTTTTCATCACTTCCTTCTTATCTTTTCTCTTCCAGTATCATCTCTACCGCTCCCTCACCGATCTGTTGTTCTCTGTCCAACCAAGTTCTCTCACATGGCTCAGAGATCAGGACGTAACCTTTAACACCACTGTAATACAAAGTATTTAGTACATCATGGTGCATTTGCCAAGCCTTGAAGATGCTAAGCTATTTTGTACTGATCAGAAAATTCACAAAAACAAAACATTAGACTTAAAGTTAACAAACATGGACTTAAAGTTTTTGATTGAGGGCAAATTTGCCAAATGTAGCAAATCACTTTAAATCTACCAGAGATCTATTAGTCCATTAATCACTGAAGTTGATTGACATGAAATTAATGACAGACAATTTTTTTTGTTATGTTTATGTTTCTCAGTGATTATTTTCCTTGGACATAAAATTCACTAACTTGATTATCAGCTTTAGACTGTTTGAATATTTGATTTCAAGTGATTAATGAAGAAAATCATCATTACGCAGTTATCAAAACAATCACGAGTCACAGCAATATCAGGTCAATATAATGACCTTTAACAGAAAGGGAGGGAATATGGACAGTTTCTATAGACAGTTTCTATTGAAAGCAAGTTTGCAAGAATATTATTGTGATTTATTTACTATCAGTTCTGGATTTTTCAGCATTAAATGTCTGTTTAAATTGAACTGATTTACATTTCACTTTTACACTGTGAGCTCCTGTATCACAGCTAATTCTCAGCATCTTGTACACACACACACACACACACACACACACACACACACACAGAGAGACTGAACCAATTTGACAGCACTGTCTGAGGACAGTGTCCACTGAGGCCAGTTGTGATGATAGTAATGAGGTGTATGTTTTCCTTTAAAAAAGTATTTTTGGTGGATTGTGCTGGGGATTTCTTATTATTTTCAAATGATGACAACAACTGTTCTTTCTTTTCGATAAAGCTAAGTGTAATAGGCCTTGTATTCACTGAAATCTGCAAGAGACATTTAACTAGCAACTTTTCAATCCAACTTTTCCAACTATTTTGTTCATTCACGGCCTCAGTGTAAACCCTATATCAGCAGAAATGGCTGAACAACACCAGATGTCAATCAATCCAACACTATAAAATGGCTGGACTGTCTCTGACTCCCTTGAGCATAACACTATCCATCCACAGAGGTGCAGCAAAGCTAAACATACATCACTGACTGTAAAACTACTTATAACTAGCTCAGCATGGCCGTAGCCGAGTACAGCACAGTGTCACAACAAAAGCTACAGACACAGAGACAGTGTGAAAGGACAGAGAGGGAAAGAGAGAACGGGAAACAGAGACGCTGAGAGAAAGAGACAAAACAGATAAGCGTGCACATGCACATACACACAATGCATGCACACAAATACACACACAGCTAAAATTACATTCAAGAGGGCATGAACTAGGCCACTGCTCTGAATTATACTGCAAAGTGGTAGTTAGCTAAGTGAATGGGGGCTTTCAGAGACCTGAAGGCTAAAGGCTAACACTGAATATGGTTGCATCCTTTATAAACTATACAATGTGTAGCCCAGATGATTATGGTCCACCTATGTCTCCATACAGGGGCTAATAACTTAGATACAATCGGAATGAGAGAGGGGGGGAAACGGGGAAATGGATAAGCTGTTGTATTCGCACATGAGAAACTGAATTGAAAATCATTTCAGCCATAAAATAATTTGCAGATTGTACGACACCATGTTCTGTTAAACTGCAGCAAAACAAGTTCAACACTGCTAATCTTTTTCACGCAGAGAATTTGGCAGGATTTGGGAGGAATGACAGGCACAGAGCGACTCACCAGACAACTAGTAACAACTTCACACAGCAGAAGCTGGCAAGGACGACATTCAACCAGACCAGCAATGAGACCAAAAGTGACAGGCATGACTCGCACCTAATAAACATTACATACTCAAGTTGCCTGTTAAAAGCTCCTCCTGCAGACACTCAATGAGGCAGGCTCATAAAAAGTATTCTATATTAAAATGATCAACAACCATGGTGGTATTTAGTCTTAATTTATTTATAGCAGTCCATCCATTAGCTGTTGGGACATTTCACTTAGAATCGCAAATGTAAACCTCATGGTGGTGCAAGAGGAAAAGTCAACAGATTCTCCTCTGGGAACCATGAATATCTCATCACAATTCATCCAGTAGATGAACTGTGACGTTCAGAGAAAACTTTAACCTGCTGCTGATGCCAACGATGGAAAAGTCAGTGGATCGACAAAGCCACAATGGTTCGTCCCCTGGGAACCACAAATGTCATGACAATCAAAATATTCATCCAGAAATATCACCAATACATTTTTTTTTGTAAAAAAAGAGCAAAAATCCCAACCCCCAAAGTCACAATGGTTCATCCCCCCAGGGACCATGAATATCAAATTCCATGACTATCCATCCAATAGTTGTTGAGAAACTTCAGTCTGTACAGAAGTGGGGCACTGACAGCACTGAAAGCATTTATCATTAATGAATACGGACTAAACTGCCCGTTTGCTTCAGTAACACAAATGAGGACTTATTTTTAACAATCCAACATTAAAAACCTTTTTTCTGGCCTGAACACAGCACATACAAACAAACTGGCATTACACTGTAGAGGTCGTTCAGCATGGCTGTGACCAACAGGCCTACACTACACATTAGGCCTTTGTGCTTCGAGAAACATCAGCCTCTTTTTTTTTTAACCCTGCCTGCAGCAAAGCCAAGCGCTGCAATGTGCTGACACCATCATCAGCTATTCTAAACCTTTATCCACAGCTATATTCCCTCACCCAGATAAAGAAATGATGGAGTAGAAAGAGAAAGCCTCATTTTCATTTACAAAAGATGTGTTTAATTTTCAGTGTCTTTGGAAACTATTGTTCTTTTTTTTGTTTGTTTGTTTGTTTTTTTTAAAACTGTGGATGTCCTGACATGCTTCCTGTTTGGCTATGCCGGACCTAATTCAACATAGTCATCCTGCCAGTGATGATCCATGGATGAATGGCTTCCTGGTGTAGCATACAGATTGTGTAGTAGCAGCAGCAATGTAATAACACATTATCGATCCAAACTTCAGGAAATTCATTCATCACTGTATAACTCAAACCAAGAAAAAAAAACTACACATTTAAAAACGGAGGCATAAATTCTGCAGACAAAGTACGAGCCTGAAATGTTGAGAACTTGCCAGTGCTTTTTGTAGATCTTGATAAATTTTCAGATCACTATTATTAAGTTAAGTTATGGGGTCTTAATGTCTTAAATGTCAAATATTATTCTATCATGATGAAAGAACCATTCAACACTCCAAAGAAAGTAATCCTGTTCATATACCAAGACACAATGCCTGTATAACAGTGCATGAAAATTACAAGACAGAGTAAGGTCACTAAGATAGTTCATTAACACAAGGTTAACACAGAGGACAACAAATATAGTAGCCAGCTGAGAGACAGCAAGTTTGCAAAGCAAATTAAAATTTGCAGAGATGCCTTCGAGCAAAAACCAGACTGGAGACGTTATCATCAAACAGTGGAAGTCAAAGAGCTTCAAGACTGCACTCGTGGAGGCAAAACAATTCAGATAAAAACACTACAGTAAGCAACAAGAGACAGAGGTGGAAGTGAACTCTACACTGACAAAATACCAAGCCAACATCACTTGACAGACACTCATAAGCCAATAACGAAGACCAAAAA
Source organism: Rachycentron canadum (assembly GCA_038496675.1). Taxonomy (NCBI): domain Eukaryota; kingdom Metazoa; phylum Chordata; class Actinopteri; order Carangiformes; family Rachycentridae; genus Rachycentron; species Rachycentron canadum. The sequence continues at coordinate 5,123,657 of CM076648.1, read as the reverse complement.
TGGCTGGACATGCTCAACCTAACAGCTACAATTCAATAAGATCCCCTGACAGGAGGCTACAGTAACACAAGAAAAGGGTGAGTTGGACACCAGCGGTTGACGCCCTATACGCTCCCCTGGGCTCTGAGATGATTAAGTCAGTTTTAAGTGTCATTTCAGGACCTCGTCTGATCGAACCGACACCAGAAATGGGTCACTTTCAAACAACGAAAACAGTAAGATCTGCAGCATGAATAAAGATGCTGTTGAGGATGCTGAGTCATTTGAATATTTCCATCTAAATGACCATCAATCAGATGACCCACAGACCACAAGGAGAGGATGTCTTTTTAATTACTGCCAGGCACTGAAGTGCACTGACACCGAACTGCATCAGAGCACATCTATAGGCCCCAGGCTGCCAACTGGTATGCACAGTATGCAGCTGCCTTGCTGCATGCAGTGCACCATCCACATTATATGATTAGACACTGCATGGCAGGTATACACGGGTCGTCAGCAGTGTGATTACTCATTCTGGCTTTGCATTTCATTACATAAAATGGCACTGGAGCAAGTCCGAAATGAGGGTGTGCATAAGCGAGAACCATACAAGTCAAGCAGGACCATCACACACAGAGATTGCACTGCCCTCGTTAGTGCAGTGGAGGATACCTGTGGCCTATCAATGATCCTTGACAGAGCCCAAAGTGACGAGTCAAGCCAACCTGTGATCGCCTGTGTCCCCCCACAGGAGCGAGCAGCCGGGGCTACAGGTTATCTGCTGCAGTGCATCTCCCCCCGGTGCTGCCGCGGTGTCAAAAAACAGCCCCCCCCCCCCCGTGAAGGGTTGTGACCAAAATGTAGCCTCGACTCTGTTACATACACGGACGATGTTAACACTGGGAATGTGGCTACTTTTTATATACATTTATATATATATATAAACCACCGCCACCCGTCCAAAAGAAAAAAGAAAGAAAAAAAAAACTTGCGCTGTATCTTTAAAAAGAAACACTCGACAACTTAAGCGGCGAAAACTTTGTTGAAGACCGGGCCCCGGTGAGACATCTCGGGCCTCCGGTGTCTTGGCATGAGGGAGGTGGGCTGTGTGTATGTAGAGGGTATAGATTAGTGATGGGCAGACCCGGGCTAACGTGGCCTGGTGTAGCCCCTCACTCCTTTATGTGTCTCTCTCCCCTTTTCTCTCCATCCCCCCTCTCGACGCCATCTGTTTGTGGCATGAGAGAATGTGGAAGTAAAAAAAGAAAAGACGACATTTTGACTGTAGTTGCTGACCTACATCGACCATTTGTTTTCGGCACAGCAGTCAAGGGGGGGGGGGGGGGGGGAGAGAAGATAAGAATAAAAAATAATAAAAAATGTTTTTTAAAAAAAACAAAACACCCGCACTCAAAAGACACCCGTGCAAAACGCAAATCGCCGCACATTAGACGCGTACATTTAGTCGCCTGGTCAGGAGGAATTTAATAAGTTACGGTTGAAACACTCCTCCTCCTCCTCCTCCTCCTCCTGCCGCCTCGCCGGGCCGGACAAGTCAACGCTCCGGCGGCAGATATCCCCCCTCAAATATTATCGCCAAAGCAGGAGAAAGAGAAAACCATAACTCACCTGGTTCCAAAATCGGTTTATGGTGGCGACGTGACTGTGGTTAATTTTAATGTGGGAAAAACAGTTACAACGGTGGGTCCCCGTTGTGTGTAGCAGGAAGGAGGGAAGGGAAGAGGGGCTGACGTGAATGAATAAACAACTGAGCTCCTCCTCAACGCCACAAGTAAAGGCGGAATGTGACTGACTTAGTGCAATTCACCAGCAGCCATTAAACACCACAGTCCCGATCACTTCCTGCTGATAAATCTCTTTTCCTTATTTATAAACTGCCTCCGAAAACCTTTCACGTCGGCTTATGACATTATATCTATTCTGAAGGTTTTAGTTTGCCGCTTAAATAAAATAACCCCCCGGTCTCTGGGTACTTCTGTAATTTTATATTTGTTTCATTTTTGTTTTGATATTTGGCAACAAAACCATATTCGTCATTTTTAATGTAAAACACTATTTGCACCACATTCATTTTGTGCTGAAAACCACCAGGTGGCACTAATGTCGGCACCTAGCTGATAAGACTTCATGTTACAATGACTACACAGTAGATATAAACCAAATATCTCCTCCAGAGCTGTTATAGGAGAATAAAATACATTGATTTTTCATTATTCAACAAACACGCAACCTCTGAATACAGAACTAGAAAGCGTATTCTCATTTTAGGCAAACTGAATAATTCAAGTTTCATACTGGAGCATGATTGGTTTAAAACTGTTCCTCCTCAATGTCACAAGTAAAGTGTGGCTGACTTAGTGTAAATCACCAGCACAGTCTCTATCACTTCACACTGTAAATCTCTTTTCTTTATTTATAAACTGGTTCATGACTGAATGAATTATATCTATTCTGAAGGTTTTAGTTTTCTCTTAAAAAAAAATGTCTCTGGGTAATTCTGTAATTTTCTATTTGTTTCATTTTTGTTTTAATATTTGGCATCAAAACCTTATTTGTAATTTTTACTGTAAAATATAATTTGCACCACATTCATTTTGTACTGAAAACCACCAGGTGGCACTAACGTTGGCACCTAGATGATAAGACTTGACAATTACAATGACTACACAGTAGATACCAACCAAATATGTCCTCGAGACCTGTTATAGGAGAATAAAACACTAAAATTATTAATTTCATTCATATTCAACAAAAACACAACCTCTAAATATGGAACTAAAAAGTATTTTCTCATTGTAGGCAAACTGAATAATTTAAGTTTTAATACTGGAGCATGATTGGTTTAAAACTGTTGTAATTTCACACAATCATGCTTGTGCCTTCAAATCTTAGTTAACGTGGGTAAAGATAAACTGTCACACAACAACAACAACAACAACAACAGCAACAACAGTAACAACAACAACACAGACACTGTGACAAGCAATAACTTCTCCCAGGTCTAAAATCTGTCACCTATTTATTTTTGACTCTCTCTCATGATTACACCAGAACTCAATGCCTTGTGTTCCCTTAAAGCACATGAAAATAATTGTATTTATTCCATTAATAGTTTTGTCCTATGTCCTCATGTGAGAGGATTCTGATGTTTTTAACACAGATCAAGAAACTATGAATTATGAGTCAAATTTGTGAGCTGTGCTGCAGTTAATCATGTCCTAGAAGAGAAAATTACAACCCTGACACTAGAGGGCACAGACTCTCCGCTGAACTTTGTCTGACTGAGCACCGATCACATCTTCGTCAGTGTCTCAGTGATTAATGCCTCATATATGTCTATGTCAGAAAGGTCAGAGGTGTAGAGCAAACCAGCAGACCTGGATCTATCAATCAGTTTGTCCTTCATGTACATCCATTGGTTCAACAACAGAACAAGTCAAACAACTGTCTAGATTGATGTTAGATGAATGATATTATCAACTATTCATGATACAAGTCTTTGGTTTTGGTACCAGACGGCATAATAAAAAAAAATAGATAATAAAAACACATAATATGTATTGTCACATTGCATTTGTAACACTTAAACCTGCTGGAAACCACTTTTCCAACAGTCACTAACAGATTCAATAATCTGATTCATCAGGATATTGTTGTGGTATTGTCACAGATATCAGACGTCTAGGTTTGAACTTGTTTATAGAAATAGATCCACATATGTTTAGACTACTGTCTTTTCCAGCTCTGTATCTTTGCTGCTGTTGTACTGTGTGTGCAGGTCCAGACATAATAGGACTGCAGTGTGTTATGTGTTGGTGGATGTGTTGAATGGGACTTTGTTTTGGAATTCCTAGAAATATTTTATTACATTGCAAAACGCATTTTTGGTTACTTTTTTCTACAATATTTGCATTTTTCACAATAAACAATGAGAAGGAAATGTTATGTCCTCATTTTGACAGACAGTGTGCGTCCTATTTTCACTTCAGGCCAAAACCCCACATCTATGGGAAGAGGACGGGGACAACTGAGGTCATTCTGTAGAAAACTGCCATCTGTGCCTGATATATTCTGTTTCATGATATTATTTGAAAGCTGATGCAGTTTCATATGTATCAGTGTATAAGCAGTGTTTAACTGTTGTAGCTGTATGAGGTGGAGCACGTTTTTAGCTACTTTATATTGAGTCTTCTAGTTCACGCGATCTACTACAGTGGCTCCCAACTTAGGGCTCCTGCTCCACAAAACTGTTTTCACTTTTTTTTGGACTTTTCTTTAAACATTGCTCGTTTTTGTGAACTGTCTTGAATGACCTTTTAAATGAAACCATTTGAGTTAAGTTAAGAGGAAAAATTACTCTTAGGGGGAGCTTCACCTGAAGCACAGAAATCTGAAATGTGGCGATAGGCCCCAACCAGGTTTTGGTCAGTTGACTGGTTTAATGTTTTATTTTATAAGCGTATGTATTTTTTATGAAGTATTTTAACATGAAAATGTCAAATAAATGTACTGAGATAAAAAAAAGCACAGAAATATGTTGGAGTACAAATAAAAAGCAACAAGAAATGGAAATACTTAAGCAAAGTACAAGTACTTCAACACTCTACTAAAGTTCAATAGAGAAAAAGATATATTTAGTTATTTTCCACCATTGCAAATAATTGTGTTGTATTTTCGATATAAGTTTAACTGAATAAAATGTCCAGGCTTTTGTTTCCAGACATCAAGTGGTCTAGAAAAGCACAGGAGTAGGTAACGGCTGCGTTACATTCAGGTGTAGTTTCAAGGGTGATGTACAGGCTGACACGCTGAACACTTCACTTCAAAGCAACAGAGACATGACTAGTGTTGTCATTTGCACCTGTGCGTCTCCTGCCCTGACAAGTCAAAACGTCAGCTGTGAAAACGTCTGGTAAAGTACAGGCACAAAACTCTGGTGGAAGAATGTGGCTTTGTAGTTTTAGGCCGATTTAATTCATAGCGTAAGTAAGTAAGACGGTTCCTATACCAGGGTTGCAGGGGGTTGGACACCGGGGGAGGGCGGGGTACATCCTTGACAGGTCACCGGTCAAACAAACAACCATTTACTCTAAACTGACTAAATTCCTACAGGAAATTTAGAGTCACAAATTAACCTAAACATAAATGTCTTTTGACTGTGGGAGGAAACCAGAACCCATGACAACATGCAAACTCAACACAGAAAGGCCTGGGGTTTAAACTCAAAACCGTCTTGCTGAGGTGACAGTGCAAACCACTGAACCACCGTGCCACACATTCAGGTTCATATAAAATTAAATATTGACAAGGCGGCTCTATTCATTTAGCACATTTCACACACAGATTAAATTCACAATGCCTTACATGGGCAAAGAACAATAATAACTAAAAAAACATGATAGTTAACACAATAAAATGAGATATTTAAAAAATAAAATCAACTAAAATTGTTTATATTCAAATACAGTGGCACAGTGTTGGTGGAAATGTCAGAAAAAAAGACTAATCAATCAAAAGAGAGTTTTTACTTAGATCGGAAAGTGACAGGAGTTTGGTCAAATTTAAACTCATCCACAAGATGTTTCCATCTAAGTTTAGCCCAGCAGCCTAAAAGAGCTTCACCCTGTTTGTACCAGTCTGTGTTCAACCAGCTGCCTGGTTCCTGAAGGTCTATGAGAACCTCCTGGGTTGATGTTGATGTTTGGTTGATGGTCGAGGCAGATGAGTCTGGTTCTGCTCGAGGTTTCTGCCTCTTAAAGGAAGCTTTTTCTGCCGCTGTCACCAAGTGTTTGCTCATGGTGGGATTTGTTGGGTCCAATTAAATATTTCTACAAAGAGTTTGGTCTAAATCTTCACTGTACGTAAAGTGCTTTGAGGTAACTTTGATTTGACTTGATACTCTTCATGGAGATCAGAAATGGGTTTCAGCTGTCAGAGTAAAGATTTAAGGACAGTTACTGATGTGATCTGTTCTCCTGGTTCTTGTTAGAACTTGTTGAAGGAGCTGGGTTGTCCAAGCTTGAGTGTGTATGTGTGTGTATGTATGTGCAGGATTACCAAGTTTCCCTCTGGTGTAGCAGTAATTGCAGGTCACGCGTGTCTCACTGTGATCTCAGGATCTATTCCAGGCGTCTTCATAGCGATGCTGACTCATCTTTGGAGAATGAAGAGTCGAGTCACGAGGTTGAACATCCTGCGAGAGATCACACGTTGGCAAAAGTTATGGATGCCAGGCTCAAACACACACTTCATTTATTACAACTATATAATGAATCTAGTTAAACATAAGAAGACAAATGAAATCCCACATTTAATCCTGTGTTAAAAATAAAAAAAATCATGCGTTTTTTTTATTTTTACTTTTGTACAAAATCCTATTATGTAAACCCTGGAAACATATTTTTATAAGATATCATACCACCTGAGGTATGACGATATCTTGTGAAATCAGTAAGGATGATATAGTTATCAATTGTATGTTATTATATCACATTTATCAACACTTCTCCTCTGTACATAACAATATTTCTGAAAAAGCTCCACATGTGGCAGATTTTGATGATTTTAGTCTGATCTGTGACCTGTCAGATAAATCATGTGACATGAAAGTGTTGACAGGAAGGTCTGAGTTTATATCCATCTATAGTATATATAGCAAGTTATGGTTGTAGTTATAGTGAAGTCACTCCAGTTAGGGCTAGTCTTCCATTATGTCACGATCATCAGTGTAAACTTGTAAACTCATGTGTCAGAGGGAAAAAACAGCGATTGCATGAGAATCATAAAGCCTCCTGTCGTAAACTGCTGTAAATGCTCTGCAGGCCTCTCTTCAGGTTATTATCACATTAGCTTCAAAAGTTTGACAGATGACGTGTGAAGCTCAGGTGTTGCTGCAGCTTAAACACTGTATGTGTTTTAGAAAGGTGCAAAAATACTCCTGTGGAAAATTGTGTGGGAAATCAAACATATATCAACACAGTGAACAAACTGTATTATGTTGGCCCACCTCCTGTATTGTCAGTTAATTATAGTGTCTTGTTTTACTATGGACTCAGGGAGACCAGCATAGTTCATCCCCACCTTAGAAAAAGATAATTGTAATGCAACAGTTTCTAGGACTCTGTGATTAATGCCATCGTTAAAGAAAAATAATGGCAAATGAAAAGGCAGCTGCATAGAAAAATTGTATATGTGCAGTACACAGTTTTATAAAGCTTTACAAATTTAACAAAAATGTTATCTTTTTTGTCTCAATTTTATTTTAAAAGATTTTGTCCATCTAGTGTTGCATTAATGAGCAAACTCAAATATTAAAGTTCAGTCAGCTGCTTTGTGTGTCTTCATGTCCTTCTGTACATTGACTCACTTTCTCTCTCTCTTTCTTTCTAAATCTGGCTCTGTGTCTCCTAACAACACATTTTCTTTGAAAATTTTCACCTTAGTGCTCAAGGCAAAGCTTGTGCAAGTGGAACATTTTACTAGGTTTTCAAATGTTATTTTGAATAGAATTTATTCATATTGCTTGATTTCAACCATCCAAGGTTTTTTCTGTGTCCTCGAGGTAACGAGAACAGATCCACTGACCCCAGCAAAACCTCCAGAAACAAACCTGCAGCTGATTCATCATCATTCTGCAGCTTCAACAACACCACTCTTTCTGCCTCAGGTCTCCTTTCCCTGTCACCGCAAAGACTGAGCTTGACTTAATGTGACATCAGAATTTTTGCGTCTGTTTCTTGATAACTTTAATTTATGTGTATTTTAGTGTCGATGTTCTGTTTCAGGTGGGGTCACTGGGTGTAGTGTTTTTTTGTAAATGATGAATGTTTTATGTCAGCATACTGCACCCTGACTCTGGTCCTTCCATGGAAGCCTCTCCACTGTTTTCCCAGTCCAGGCAAACACTTAATATAAATGCATTAACATAGACAGTTTAAATCCACTAAATTCCACTGGTACTTCAAGTCCATATAAATATATATTTACAAACTCTTGAATCTCTCTGTGCAGGTGCAAGTAAATACCAGAAACTTTAAATTCCAATGTCATAATCCTTTGACATCCTCTGAGAATATCATGTAACATGACTTACATACCACTCCCAATTCACTTACATAAGAAGTTGCAGCACAAATTACTCAATTTCTACAACCCTGCACCTTGTTTTGAAGCACTTGGAAAGTTCTGTTGCATTTGCCTGACTGCACCTATTGACTTTTGATACTGATCCTAGGTTCGCAGACTGTCCTTCAATTGACATGAAGCTGAGGAAGTTGTGTCTGATCTCAGCTCAGCTGCCGTGGGTGGTCATAACATCAGATAAGTCACGTCTTTCAAATATTTAGCAAATTAGCTGTAACTGTAATGTTGCCAGTGTCAGACACTTTTTCTGACTCATTTCCTTTGGTTTTTGCAGGAACGTTAAGTTCATTTCTATAGAGCTGCCATAGAGTTTGTCACTTGGTTTGACACTTCATCTTAAACTTCTCCCTAAACAACACATTAATCAAACATTTTTATTGCATTTTTTCTTCTTTAGCTTATTCACATCTGTGTCCTGTCAGTGAAGGTTTAAAAGGTTAAAGCTAGGATGCAAATTTTCAAACCACATGGAATATTAAAATATTCCCAGTGAAATTAAAACATGAATATTAAAGGTTCATGTAACACACACACACACACACACATCTATTATTAACTGCTCATAAATATTTTCTGTTTTGTTTTCATGGCTTCAAGGCCTCACGAAGACCGATGACTTGAACATAGTCATTTTTGTACATGATGTGTGTTTGTCAAACAGCTGATGGTGGATCAACACTGACTCTCTCAGTGACCCAGTGCAGGTGTCTTATATAATATCAGCTGCTCTGATAGAGAGAGATAGGTCGTATTTTGTACTAAGGTTTAAATAAGAAATTGTGACAATAAACTAAACAAATACATGTGATTCTAAAAGGTGATTTAATCTGATTTCCTTACTGTGTGTTGTCTGTAGTGCAGCACTGGTGCATCCACTTTACCCAGTGTGGGAAGGATGTGACCCAAGGTGTCGAGAGTCATCATCACACAAACAGTGTTAGTGCACACAAGAGCTTATTAATAACAAAGAAACCAATAGTGACATCCGTGTTAAGCCTGACATCTACTGGTGAACAGCTGAAACTCTAGTTGCCATCTGAGAGACTGCTAACTTCCTGGGGAATTTTTAATGACATTTCTCTCATTATGTCATTTCTATTTTAATATCAGGAGAATAATAAAATACTATCAGTAACTTTCTAGAACAAAAAACCTATTTATGGCAAGGTCAAACTATAATTAGTACAGAGGGGGATGAGAGTAAGGAGGAAAAAGCAAAAATGTCAAAAATGAGAAAATAAATGGCCTCTCATTGTCCCTTCAACCCAACTGAAATAATTGATGAACTGTGTATATTATCGTGAAAGACATGTTCGTCCTGAGAGAAATGTACAACTCTGACCCTAGAGGGCACAAGCACTCCACTGGACCTGTGTGAGCATGTGTTTTCAATGACTTATAAGGTTCCTCAGTTAATTCTGTCATGAACTGTCAGAGAAGATCGAGGCAGGTCCACGGTGGGTCAGACATTGAGGTTCTTCACTGAAACCAATACAGTGAAGGGCAATTATCTCTGTGTCATAACAACGGTGTCTTCCCCGCCTGTTGTTCAGTCAACACAGAAGGCTGTGCAGCCCCCTGCAGCCTTTAATTATCCAGTGTTATTGACAGAATAGGCTCTTTTACATAAAGATGCTCCTGTGCCCTTGAGTATTCAGAGGCCCATCAATACAAATGCACTGGGATTTTAAATGTCTGCAAGCCGGTGGTCTCTAACTAAAATTGCATCAGCAGAGTAAGATGAGTTTTTATTGACGGTTATGTAAAAGCTTCAAGGGGAAGAAGTCTGTGTGTGTATTGAAGTAAAATATACTGGTTTTCCCACAGGTAGAGAGCAGAACTGGAGCACACAACAGACACAGTTGTTGGTGTTTTGGGAAGCTCACTGAATTATAAACATGTTTGTTAGACACCAGCTATTTGAGGTTCTCGCATATTATTTTATTTTATTTTATTATTTTTTTTATTGGTAACATATGCCGCTGTCTTCCTGTCGTTTGTCAGCAGTAGAAGTGCTGTTCACACAATGGGAAGAACCTAATATGCAGCAAATGCTTTGACATACCACCGTATTAATATTCCAGTCTGGTACTGTTGGTTCATCATGATGCGCTACCATGATAATTGGAGTGGAGGCTTTTTGCACTGCAGAAATCTGTACAGTGTGCACTCTTTGAAAACGGCTTTAAAATGTTGTTCCTGTGGGTGGTTGATTTAACAGCGAGGCCTATCTCCTCCTCGCCTTCCTCCTCTCTGCCCTGCCTGTCTAGACTGTGATTACCATCTGCTTCATCACTTTAGACTGTCCACTGTTTACTGTGCTCTCTCTTTCTCCCTCTCTTTCTCTCTCACACACAAACACAAAACAGCCACATGCACAATCAAATAAGACACAAAAGCAGATTTTTGTCTGCCTGATGCACCATTTCATCCAGCTTCTTCTCATTTATCAGTAATACGTAGCATTAGACGCTGGTGTCCGGCCTGTAAGTACAGTATCTCCAGACTGAGGCAAGAATAGAACGATGAGTTCAGAGTTTATTTGTGTCTCAGGTTGAGCATGATGATTAATCTCAGACAGGCACTCTCTCTCAAAGGGAAAATATAGGAGAATATGCCATGTGCTACTTGTTATGGCTTCAGCGAGCTGAGACCTGTTTTGCATGTAATTTTCTTCCAAAACTACACGTAATTGAGCCAATGATGATGTCATCTGCAAACCAGTTGTGCAACAAGTTACTGACAGCGACAGTTTGTGAGAGAGGATAACAGGAATCTGGGCAGAATACCTAAAATATAGTAAAATAAGGTTTGGCTTAATGACTGTTTAATGCTGAAGCTACAGAGCAGCTCATTTTACTCCCTTTATTACATAACAAATCAGGTCCTTGATTCCAGCCTCAGGGCCGAGCTCACCCATCTTTGGCAGATTATCTCAAGAAAAGAAATTAAATTTGCTTTAGGTTTGTAGCCATGTTAGTGACATGGAAGAATCAGTCAGACCACTACTTGGTTCAGACTGAAAGTTTTTACAGACATTCATGACCCCAGAGGATGAATCCTACTCACTTTGGGGATCCCCTGTGTATCTCATATAATCACTCAGTTCTCCTGAAAGTTTGTACATATTAAGCACTGACATATGAATTTGAGAAAGCATAAAAGTGACAGAGCCCAACATGCACATTTTGTTACATCTGTGGGTTTTAACTGTATGCTGCCATGTGTGTGCTATTCATTCAAGGCAATGTAGTACTCTGTTTTCCCATTCGCTTGACAGCATGTTTTTATTAGGGTGTAACAACATTACTTCATTCCTCCTCTGACAGCTCGCTCCAAGCTTTTCAGAGCTTTCCAGAGATGTGTAGGGAGGGTGTGTTGGGGCAACCGAAGTTCACGTGTTCAAATTCAAACCACATCTCCAGAGAATGAGAACGAGTTGTTGCATAACATCCGCGTTCAAAGAAAAATCCTGTTGTTGTCATGAAGAATTTGAAACAGACAGCATTTTTTCCAGCTTCTCAACAGCTGTGTGTAGGAATGTGGATTTACATTCAAACGTGAAAAGGTGTTAGTCGGTGTATATGGATATCTTATCCTTATGTCTGGTACTTGTAATGCCAAAATAGCGCGCAAGGTATTGACTACTGCGTTGCATGAGCATTCCTCAAGATTGTAGGAGAAGCATGTGAACTATGACAGCGGTGTGAATGCCACGGTGGGGTCAGGTTGTCTCAAGAATCCCACTCCAGTGAGGGGTTTAATATAGCCCAGGTCCTTCTCACCCCCTGATGAGAGACCAATAATTAACACCGGGTGACCCTCTCCTGTCTGATCCTGCCCCACAGTCCGCTGGACTAACTTCTTGTGCCTATTTCAGGATATGTGGCTCGACTTAAGTTTGTTCAGGAGTGTATGTATGTGTGCAGACAGACTGTCCATAGACAGACAAGAAAGGGACATCTTCATCAACAGCTGGGCAATAATCTCAACACATGCGGAGTTGGAGCTGCCATGGAGGTCTACTGAGCAGACGAACATGTCTCTGGTGATAATACATTATTTAATCCATCTGAATAAAGAAAAATAAAACAGAGATGTTGTTCAACACTGACTGAGATTAAAGTAGCCTATGTAAGTAACACCCCCCTACACACACTTAGTAAAAATATCTAGGAATCTTATTTTCCATACTGCACTTGATCTGATTACTCGAGCACAGAAGTGCTTGATTTATGATTCTTCACCCAGACTTAAAATGTTGTTACATCATTCGCCAGGTAAAATGGATTAAATCATCTTCATTAATATAACAGCTGTAAACTTCCCAGATGTTTTGAGTTCATCATTTGACCTTATTCCTTTACTCTTCAAGAGCTGTCCTTAGCTGTGGAAAGCAACACCAATCCTAGTTCTTGTTTTGCTTCTGTTTCTATCACCATTTTTCTTGAACTACTGAAATTAGCATGCTAACCAGCTAGCTCCAGCCTTGATACTCTGATGCCCCAGTCAGAGCGTCCAGGATGCCCCGAAGGAGCAGCACTGCTCAGAGCGTCTATTAAACTTCTTGTAATGTAAATGCAAAGACGACTGAGGCCCTTAGCGAAATTAATAATAATAAATAACTAAGTAGCTGTTAATGTTAATGCAAGTAGCTCCTTTTAGATTTTAGTCTTGGTTTAATACTATGATAAATGAGCGGGTTACTGTCAACCTTAATTTCAGTTGGTATTTCCAATGAACCTCAACACATGAGGCAGCAGCAGTAGGATGTTAACTTCATGACACTGCAAAGAGAGTAAACAATAATCAGTGAGACTGTTATCACTGTGGTTAAATTGGATGAGATGCTGTGTTGTTTCCTGTGACTGAATCTTGCATTAGAATGTAATTTAAATCCAGATCTGGAATAACCACAAAACTAACAAAAATTATTGTTATTGCAGAAAAACATACAATAGTATCAAAGAAATCCCTCTAACACTAATTGTTTTTTTTTTCACATTAAGTGTTGTACTATGCTTCCTGACTGACCAATGTTACACCTAATGTCGCTTTTCTTTTAAAGGATAACCTCATTACATGGTGCTGAGAGTGGCACTGACCCATTAAGTTTCCTTGAAATCAGCACTTCCAATCAATCTGCAATCAAAACCAGCAAACACTTAATTGTTCTCATGCCAATTTTTCTTTCCTTTCATTGCCTACTGGCCATTTTAACTTGTTTTAAAACAAGCACTATGCACAGCCAATGGCTTGCAGAAGAACATCGAAGTAAAATTACAATCTCACAAATACTGTGCATGGTACTAATACTGGAAGGCAGAGATCTTAATTGTCAAAGCAGCACCTGTGCCCCAAGACACGACTACAGGTTATATTCTTTATTTGACATGGAAACTGTATACAGACTGAAACATTTGCTGCATTTGATGAATCAATGCAGTAGTCAGTCACAGTGGCTTATTACTAATTACAACTTAACACACTTGTGTCCACATTAACAATGGACAGCTACGTCACACAACCATAACAAAACGTGAATAACATTGAACCTGAAAAGGGCTTTTATAAGACTACGTCCAGAACATGGACGCTAACACTCCAATAAGTCTTTCTTCTTGAAACCATCAATAGGCAAAGCGACAACACCCTCCAGTCACTAAAACTACAGCTCCCTTACAAAGGCATTGTACTAACTGGAACAATCTTTTTTTTTGATGCATTGGAAAGTAGAAAAAAAAAAGTAAAGTCATTATCAGGAAATTTAGTAGAGTTTATGGTTTTGCAGTGCACATATCTTCTCCACTTTCCACTGAGTTAACACACAAAGCAGAGCTGTATTTATCAGGCTAATGACTGTTATAAATGGTCATCACTTAAATGTCAATAATCAGAACACAAACGTGTTTTTTTTCCCAAAACACATTAACTAATGTTTCCGATAACAGAACAATAAAAAGAGCTTTCTCTTCTCCCCCTTTCTTGCCATTAAAAGAAAAATAAACTAAAGATCAAAATCTATCTGTACTTTTTTTATCTGTAGAATAAAACAGAGGAGACACCGTGCTGATGCTGAAATAATGAAGCAGGTGTAACCATTCAATTGATCAGCATTCACCACATTAGGAAGGTAAAAGTAGAAAAACATAGTGAGCGTGGTTCATCATAGGAATATTAAAATATGTAGGTATAGGTATATTGTCAAACTGCGGAAAACACCCCAAAACACAACATGCTTACTGTTTGTTGTCCAGCTGAGTTCTTGAAAAGATGCATACGCCCCCATGAAGGCTGAAGGCAGATCATACTGTATGTGAGCAAGCAATTAAGTTTAGCTCATCTGGGGAGAGCGAGAATTCACAGGAATCGTTCTCTGATACGAACCTTGTGATTTTGGTGGATGGGAGGATCCAAGCTGTGCACCTGTTAGGGGTTTTTCTCCATCCTTCTTTGAAGAACAGAGTGTTTTGTAGCCCGAGGTGAGCAGCTAGCACAGGTGCTGTCTCCGTTTGATGTAGACTGGGGGAAATCCACCCACCGCCATCCATCTGAGTTACTGAAAACTTTCTAGCAGGCTTTACCATGAGTCCACATACTGTAACAGAGGTAGATATTTTTCTGTAACAGGTGACCTGAACTAAAGGTGGAACAATCAATAGTTCATGACTTCATACTTAATATTATTATAGGACGTTGCATCTCAGAAAACTGTCTCTCTCCGGTGAATCTTCTCGCGCTTTGATGCAATCAATAAAATATTGACCACTCTTCCCTTTTTCAAAGAGCAAATATTAAACACATTCATTGTGAGATTCATGAAATATCAAACTGACAGGTGATGAGTGAACAAATAGGGTTTGAACTAAAATGCAACAGCATGCAGTACCAAGTGAAAGGGGCATTTTGTCTGGTTTTAATAAAAGAAATGACCAATCATGACCCGGTTTATACATTATTATTTCAGTTTTTTTAACTGAAGTAAATGTGGCATTCAGTTACAGTTTTTTACTGCTTTGATGACCACAAATATCACTGTGTTCATCCCATTGTACTGATGGAAACATTTCAGCACTGGAAACCCGAAATTCGCAGCCAACACAACCACAAATATCTGCATGGTTTATCCAGAGTTGATGATTAACTTTAATTAGGATTTCTATCAGGTCAACTAATTACTGTTATTTACTATACATTACATAGATCAATTCGTAAAAAGAGCTTGTCTGTTCCCACTTTATTGTCTCATAAGTAGTAGGAAGAGAAAGCCTGGTGAGGACTTGCAGCAGGCAAGTGAAGTGTCACACAGGCCATATTTACCACATGGCTAAAAATACGAGATGGGGCTTTGGACCGACTGAAGCTGCACTTCATACTCAAGGGAGCTCAAGTGTCTGAAGGAGCAAACTGTTGGTGCTATCATTCAGCTGTGAATAGAGTAACACAAGGATGTCTGGATGGAAGTTTTTCAAAAACCAGACAAAACCATAAAGAGTTTGACCTGATCGATCCACATCAGCAAAAATACACATCCATTATGAGTCATTAAAGCACGACACTGGTCACTGACTCATATGTCGCAGCAGCACATTCCTGTGAGATTGTTCCACATATGCTTTTATGTATCAATTAAATCCCATCAGTCAAAGGTTATCCAATATCTCGTGGGTCAAAAGCTTAGCTTCAGATGATGCTTCAGCACATCCTGTTAACAGTGACTCACTTTAGCACTGAAAGAGCAATTGTATTCATTAAAGAGAAGCAAAATGTCCCAGTGGCCTTGTTGGTCACATCCCCCTGACTTTATTGTGGGCAGTGAAAGCTTATTACTCTTCTCTTCTCTCAAAGGTGCATTAAGCCATTTTAAGTCCCCCACTTCACTGGGATGTTGAGTTTTTGATGTCAGGATTTGTGAGGTCAAAGATGCTTTAAATGTCAGTTTGGTTGAAATGTGATTTTAATGGTGCTGCAAGAGGACTGGTGCACCCAGAGCGTGATATATTTTTTTTAATGAAAATGTGAAACTACAGACTTGGCTTTTTTAACAAAAAATATTTGTACATTGCTGGATGAAGTGGATGGGAGTTTTAATTTAACCGTGTCTGCTGGGAAAAAAAACAACAGAAGACAAAGAAGTGGATGCAGAATTAAATTCATTAATTGCTTGGCTCCATGAGAAATGATCACACTTACAGTCAGACGGTGCTAGAATTGTTCAACTCAGCTAAATTGCATTTGGTGCTTCATGTAAATTCTGCTATAAATCAGGCCATGTATGTTTTGCTATAAATCAAGTTTAGACATGTATATATTGTTGTCAGCCACAGTTTTATCTTAAGTGGTTTTGACTTATGGATTTATACAAACTACACTTATTTTGTTTCATCTGTGTAAATCATATGGGGTCTAGACTATAGAGGTTTCACATTCAGTGTTGATGTTAAAGGCACCTTGTGGAGTTTTTAAGATAAAAACATAAATTTTGTTTACATTCATCATCATTTCTAATCTAAAAGTTGCACTAATCAACACGTTTTATATTAACAGTTGGTCAAATGACAATGTGTAATGTGAAAAAAGTGGCTTGTTACGCTGACACCACAAAGAAATATCACACCGATCTGAAGTTTTCCTCAGCTCAACAGATCTTTTTCACCTCCCCCATCTCCTGGTTTTGATTTTACAGCCTGCAACATTAATGTTTTCAGAGAAGAAGCCTGAGAAAAGAAAAGAAAAAACACCAAATGCTACCTGTCAGGCAACGCTCAAAGTAGCTGCTGGTGATCATAGTGGAGCATTGAGTATCTAAAGAGCCAGATTTTTTCTTCTTCTTTTGTGTGATTTACACTTAACAGAAAACACACAAATGAATGAACTGTCAAGTAAGGTAAGTGCTCAGTGCTATTAAATCTGATGCAGTTTTGTTGCTTTTTTATGGAGCAGACAAATCAAGTTGCTAAAGATGAATCTTCTGTTCACACTGACCTTTTTTTAATGCAGTATAATGTATACACTCATGCTAAATGTAGGAGGAAACACAAGACACCATGGGATCAACATTACAAAAAGTTTTGGCCAAAAGTAGAAATGATTAGCATGACATTAAAGAGCAGGATGTGATGTGTGTTTCTGGAAAATTGAGAAGGGCTTGGCTGGGCTGCACAGCGATGACTCTCCTACTTCTCATCGGGGTCAGAGCTCAAGAGTGTAAGAGTGGGATTGTTGTCTGCTCTCTCTCCTGGCTCTCCTTCTGTCTCCCTTTGCCCTTCTTCTCAGATGTGTCAGTCCATCAATGATTGATGTCTCCCCCTAGGACTTGACTCATCTTTCACCTGCAGCCTGCCTCACAGCTGTTCAGTGAGCTCAGCACAGGCCCGCATGCAAGAACATACAGCTCTGCGAATAAGCTCCTCAGAGGCGGTGTGGTTTTTGGAGAGTCCAAAGACTGATGTATCACATGCCTCCGTCTCTACGTGAATCATCTTGCATCCAGTATTTCTCTCCCCACTGCGTTTCTTTCTCTTCATGTTTGTTTCTTTATAGATCAGGAGGAAATTCAGGAGTGACGGATGAGTCCAGATGCTAGCTGTGCCTCCTGTTTTTCCTTCTTTCTTTTTTTTCTCCTTTTTGCATCTTTGTATGAAAATCAATGCTTTTATTCAATACATGTCCCACTCTTTATTGCCATTCCCAGGAGCACACAAATAAAAAGCCACTTTTCAGCTGCAGAGGCTGTAATTCCATGTTGTCAGAGCCTATTGTATCACAGAAGCTGCATCTGTTCTTGTCTTGTATTGTCTACTGATGGTGTGAGAGCGGCAGACGCCTCAACGGGCACAATTATGCAGCTTCACAAACCAGCAAAACTGCATTTCCCCGCACATGGATCAGTGTTTTCTTGAAGCCAAAGGTGAGGGAAGGCTGAATAAATATTTTTATCCTCCTTGGAAAGCTCTGTGCTAACAGTCAGTTTCAAAGTGCCTACAGTGAAATATTCATGCAAATATGATGAGCAGGTCATATGCCCTCAGCACTGGCTTAGCCCTGTTATTGTTTCTGTTTGTTTGGCCTTGGTTTTTGGTTAAGGGCAGAGATTATGCTTGCAGAAACTTTTAAACCAAAATCCTTGCTTTAAACTGGCATGTGTTTGGGGAGACATCTAAAGAGCTTTTGGGGGAGTATCTGAGCCCTTTAAAGATGTGAATGCAATTGACAGCAAGTATTTTGTGTTTGTACTTAATACAATGTTCAATGATTGTTTCACGAGGCAGCTGCGTGTCGCATGTTTTAGTTTTTAGTGGCGCTAGCAAAGCTACCGTTTTATCACGTTGGAGACATCTAAGAAAAAGCTGTAGTCCATTAATGATGTGATATCCTCTGACTGGATCTCTGCTGATTCTGTATTCATGCATGAGTAGAATAACACAACAGAACACAATACCAAACTATTACAAAGAAGTGTTAACTCTGAAAAGTAGAACATGCCAGTGTGTATCCACTTCCAACTTGTTAAAACTCAGAGGGCCAAACGCTGTGATTTATCCTACTGCAAACAAACAGCACACATGTCTGGCTATTGCACAATGGATATCCACAGTAATACTGCTAGATGATTCGTGTCTCCTCAACAGTTGATATGAAACAGGACACCGATATCTTCGTAATTTAATCAATCTTTTGTCAACTTGGCCTTTCCTCTGCAGTTTTGAAAAATTCAAGGTACAAAGACTGGAAAGTCAAGGCAATTATGACAGAATCAAGTTTCCTTAGGTAATAACATGAAACCAACGACTGAATCGGAATTGCTTTACTGGAACAAGACAAACAAACATTAACAATGCATGTGAATTGAATTACTGTTCTAGATGACTGCTCCTAAATCAATCGCTTCCTAGGAAACTGACACAACTCTCTGGTCCAGCTGGGGAGAAATATGCTGTGACTGCTGTGCTCAGTCCCTGAAGAGAAATAAAGGATAAATAAAACACTGCTTCACATCCCCACTGAACATGTAATTTTAAATTGTTTGTCCAAATTCATGTTCTGCTTTTATTCTAAAAAGTCTAGTTATGTACTAGTATATGTGCTTTATATGTGCCGCATGTAGGAGGAGCACATTCTTCCCTCTTGCACACACACGTTCTGACAATCGAATGGGGAAAAAGAGCCAAACTAAAATAGATTTCCCTGATAGACAATGACAGAGGTTTTAATTTACTGCATCAAATCACAGTTCAGTTGAATTTGAATTGTATTACTCAAGCTGTGCAAGAGCAGAAACACAAGGTGAAACTGCTCCACTGTATTACTCATTGGTGGTATTTGAAACTATAGTTGAGGATGTGATCTTACTGCCATTCGCAAACTGGTTTTAGCCACATATAGCTCATGTTATCTCTTCAGATCATCACTTACAATCATAAATAATTGTCAGATTGGTTTGACATTGTCTCTTGACGATGTTGATGCTCTTACGCTGGATCAATAATAAACTGACCTAGGTGATTTAAAATGTAAATATTCAAACAAATGTTCAAAAAAATAAATAACAACTGTTACAACACTGTACTCTCCACCCTCCAAATCAAAAACTTTTGTTTGAAAAGGCATTAGCAGCCGAGAGCGGTCAAAATCTGTTTCCATTTAGCCAGGAGGAAGTTGACCTCATCAACATGAGAGTCGTCAGATGGTTGACATCATTGGGAAACGCACTTATAATCTGCTTGTCACATCTCAAAAAGTTTCCTCTTCTCCTTGACGGTGTGTTTACAAGCAGATTATATATATGTGTGTGTGTACATTTCGTGAACAGCCCTTCCGCAAAACACTATTGAGACCCAGCAGGGTCGTCCACCTCAGGCCCCTCTTGACGCCACATTAGTAACAATAAGACAAACAATTTCCTCTAAAGTGCTGTGAATTGTTGACAGGTCTTATTGGTTCTTAGGAGTTTAATGCCCTTAACATTTAACTAAAGGCCCAATCTGGCCAAGATGACATTTGCACATGACCCTGACACATTATATACAGCCTGTCACAGAGGGGGAGCAATGAGGTTTTCATGGTGTGTTTCCAAGTGACTGGAAGATATAATGTATATAGTCCCTCGTGCTATTGGTTGTAAGAGTGGGGGTGGATTAAAACATACACAAAGAGGGTTTGACTTCTGTGCAGAGAATTTTTACCAAATTCTCAACTTACTTTTTACATCAACTAATTTACACATTAATTCAACCAGTCAATTATTCATTTACAACCTCCCTCTTTCTTCCTCTCTGTAATCCTGCTGAACTGTGGAAGGTGCTTTGCATCAATGACAATATTTGTCCTCGCTGAAGGGAAACCTATCGTCAGCTTTTTCCCATTTCCATTATGTTCCCACTATGTCATCAGTCTCGTCGATGACTGGCTGCCGAGCTGATTAATTGGCTGGCTGGCTGCTTTGCGATCCGACTGTGACTGTGTGACTGACTGAGTGGCAGACTTTGACGAACTGTACAATTACTTGTTTCTCTTGCTGACTGCTCCTCACCAAGGTGACCGACTGAGTGGTTTACTGGCTGAGTGACTGACTGCTTTCACTTATGATTTTTACAGCATCAGCATGTTATTCTACATTGTAGTTAAAATATACTTTCTTGTTAAGAAAAGGGTAAATAATCTCCTAAAACAGCTGAGCACTAGCTTTTAGCAAATGTTAGTCAAACAGGAGGAAATGGGCCGTTTGTTGTGGACTATTTTCCGCAGTGGATTAATGCACATCTGATGCTCCAGTAAGTATTTTTCGGTGTAAATTGGACTAAGGAATAAATTGTATCAGGCTTTGGCTACACAGACATTACTTTATATTTCACATTTTCAGGGGATTTGTTGAGAAAAGGAAAAAGCATAATATTATCAGACCTACGCTTTAATATGAAGAAATAGCTAACTTAAGTGTGTAGGTGTATCTTTAATCATAATCTATGACATTACATGTTCTATTGTGCCCCCCAAAAATGGGAGTAATTAGGATCAGTGTATCTCTGGGCTGAAGGCAATCAACCAGATAACATTATGCAAGGATCAGACGTGGATCTCTGAGTCCCTTATAAGGTTTGGGTAACTCTTTTTTAGTGTTATCGCTCAGCAAAGCTTGTGAGTTGTGAGATGATGTGAAAGCTCTGTCAAGCTGATGGAAGCAGATGAAAGAGGTCAGGAGGGGACAGATTATCTCGCTCTCATAAAGCTTTTGCTTGAGTCATTGTTTGCATTCATGATTGAGTAATTATCTCATTACGTTACTTTGGTGATTTGTGTCTTTCATTGCCAGTGTCAACAAAACAAGCTGTTCCAGAAGATCTATCTGTCTGTCACCCCAGGCGGTCACAGCCAGGGGCTGCTCCGAGAAAACTCCATATTTGTCTCTTTTCTCTTCAGCTGCCTCGTGAAAGAGGCTAAGTGATGGTTTAAGGCTGAGAGGCATCCTGTTTCTCTCATCCTTCCTTTTTATCTCTATCACTCTTGCTTACACACACAATCATTAAAAGAAGTATCTGTTTCGACTCTTGCTGTATCTGGAAGCTAATGAATGCCAACTATTTGTACAAAGTATTTGCATACTCAGAATATGTTTAATAGCAGTACCATGCCATGATAAACCCTTCACTGTTTGTGTATTGTTTCCTGAAAGATAGTCCACAGGATAAACCTCAGACTGCTCCTGCCTCTCATTCTTCGTTGGCCTCAGCTCTGAGAGGCCTTGACCAAAGAAAGACTATGAAACAGGAAGATCTTGTGAAGAGCAGAACAATTTGTTCTGCCAAAGGGAAGACGAAACATACAACCAGTAAAAGTTCCTTTAAGACAAAAACAGGCAATTAAAGCTAGTGAGTTTCAGCTCAGGAGATAAAGTGATAACTATTCTCCTGACACTTCATTAAATCACTCAAAACAGAATATGGGAAACGTTGAAGCGAATTGCATTGTATGGTGTCAGTGTCATAGTGAAATGGGATGTGAGACCGTACATGACAACAACTGCCCTCCAGCTATCAGCCTCGTATCTTTTCTGTTCTGGTTTAACTGAACAAGCCTCTGGTGAAAAAGAGCATGTTTTGCTGTAGCACAGTTGTACTCAGATAACCTGAGTTTTGTTTCAACAAACAGTGCCAGGCAAAGCTATCTGTGCTGGTAATTTCTTAATATCACTTTTGAAGGAGGAAACAATTTTGAAGTGTACATTCTCAGAAAGAATCCACTGAGGTCGGATCGGTTGATATTGTAGTTCAATTAATTCATATTTGGACACTTCATTGTTCAGAAAATGCACTTATTTGATGGATGAGAAGATAGAAACCACTTTCATGTCACCTCTAAAGTTTCCTTATTAATGTGGTTGATATGATTTGAGTAACTTTAAGGCGTGTTGAGACAGAACCCAAAACGAGTTTTTAAAGTTGTTTAGCTGGACAAGAAGAATTTGTGATTGTTTGACCTCATGAAAACAAAAATACAGTAACAAGATAGGGAAAAGGACATGCCCACAGATGGTGTGTATGTTGCTAAGTTGTAGTTACAGCCAATGTTTGTACAGTTGAAACACTGACTTTTTTAAGTAAACACAAATAGCACAGCAGTTAAAGTAGTCAAATAATTCATGGTGAAAAATTGCTTTGTATATTTAACACACATTAAGACATGACGGGAGATTGACAAATCATCTCTGGAGGAAAGCAAAAATAAAAAATAAAATCTTACTTCCTACAATATTGAAATAAAGCTGGACCTTTTTGTCCTGCACAACAAGCTTTAGCTGAATGGATGAGACAGTGGATGAAAGCAACAGAGACACAATGTCTGTGCTGATGCTTTATCATAATGGACCTTAATCTATTCTCAAAATGACATAGTGCATCATTGTTTTCCTGTCCACACCCTTCTGATTGGAGCACATTGCACACAAGACCCAGAAGAGCTGATCCTGAACAACATCTGACCTTTATGTTTCAAAGCATGTGTATATATATATGTATATATATGTGTGTGTGTGTGTGTGTGTGTGTGTGTGTGTGTGTGTATGTGTGTGTGTGTGTGTGTGTGTGTGTGTATGTGTGTGTGTGCAGTGCAACATATATATTTGTGATGACTTTCTTCAGTTTGAGTGGAGCTATTTTCCTCTTTATTGTCATGCAAGTGTCTCACCTTTTCCTCTGCACAACCTTAGTGAGTCCTACAGCTGCTTGGGGGCAAGAACAGAAGTCCCTGTGTATCCAGAGAGGGAGAGAGAGACAGAGAGAGACAGAGAGACAGAGAGGGAGAGAGAGACAGAGAGAGAGAGAGGCCTGGCTGGCCATAGGGTTGCCACGGCAACAGGGAACAGTGCAGGCGTGGTGGTGAAAGAAGACGAGGTCTGGGCTGATAGGGATAACTGGAGACGCCAGGGGACACCTTTGTGCATTAAGATACTCCACACTCCCTTTTGATGAGGAAAAGGAGACAATTTTTTTTTTTTTTTTTTAAGGCAAACTGAATTAAACTATAAATAGTGCTGGTTAGGCAGCGTCTGAAATTGAAGACCCCAATATCAGGAAATGTACCTCACGGGTGGACACAGAGCATTTTCCGCTATCCGGACCAGAGTGAATTGGTTCTTTGATCTATTTCTTGTGTCTGCTTTATGGTCTGCAGTGGACTGAAAATGAACACACTCAAAATTATGTGCACTTATTCAAAGATTAAAGTAATATACATATTGTAAGAATTTACTTACACTGAAATAGAAATTTTAACATGAATTCATCTCTTAATCACTTTACATATTCAAAACCAAATAAAATATTGTTTGTCTCTCTGAGTGCATCCTCCATGAAAATGAATATATGTCATGGATGAAAGATTTGTGCCTCTTCTCAGGACATAAATATAAAAACAGAGGTCTAAACCATTTTGGTATATTTTTCCACCAGCAGGCTCCGTACAAACGGTTTAAGACCGGTGCATGTCAGGTGTCGCTTCAGTTTCAGGGTCCTGCTGTCGTTCATGTCTCACTGGGACATTTACATAGAAGAGAGCGATTGTTAATCTTATTAGCATTACCTGAACTCTTCTGAAAAATCAAGTTGTCTGCTGTGAAAAAAGAAACCTACTCATCTAAAAGTAAATTACTTGTTGAACAGAATCACCACATCAAAGGTTTCCCATAAATACAAATTAAAACTCAAGTTATAACTTGGCCAGTAGAAGAATGTATATGAGCTGTCATGTTGATAGACCATCCGTTGCAGCTTGGTTTGCCATTCTTATGTCAGCGGTCTTAATTGCTGCGTGGTTTCCAGAGCCTGGGAACCCTGCCACCATGTTGACTTTAGATATGGCCCCTTCCCAACAGGGCATGGTTTTGTTTTTGTAAGACAAGGAAGATACAGCTTCACTGGAACTCACACAGAACAAGCCGACCATAATGGGCAAGATATGGCCGTTCTTCAAAGTAATGTAAACAGCTTCGGGGGGATGTTTTATCTTTCGCTCAAAACATTTGGAACATGAATGGATTTGGAGACGATGCCGGTTATTGAATAGACATGTTCCAATATTATAACATCATGATCCTCACACTACATTACATCATTGTAGCCCTAATCCAATCTGAGTGGCAGCCATAAATGAACTGAGAAGTATATCAACATCATTCTGAGTCTTTCTGAGTCCTCAATGATTCACACTAAGCCATTAGCCTTTGTCACATTTTATTTAGTGGGTTGAGATGATCTCTAATGGCTCATTTCAAACAAAAGGTCAAATCTATTTAGACCAAGTTACAAAAGAAGAGGTAAAGAACATGTATAAGAAAAACCCATACTCTTGAATATTGAGCAGTAATGTAAATACACTTATTGCACCAAATTCTGTTGCTTCAGAGGGAGAAAAGAAAATGAAAAGACAACCCTGTCAACATTAGACACAGGATGGAGAACTTATAATGACCACCGCTGCAGCCCAAAGACCCTAAAATTAGTTTAAATGAAGCTGATCTTATGTGAGAGATGAAAGCACAAAGAAGGAAAACAAAAAGCATCAGTAGCATTACACATACTGAACTCATCTTTGGTCAGAAATCAGTGGGTCTGCTCTGTAGTGTTCGACTTGAGGTGCATATTGCTGCATCCTGAATGAGAGTGCAACATAACAACCCGCTGTGAGGTATACAAAGCCTATGGGGCTAAACACAGACATATCTTATGAAAATCAATGAAGAGAACTGGGAGAAAGGACTTCCTTATCTTAGCATTTCTGCCACCTGCACCCCTCCTATCTCATTTTCTGCCTTTCTTGTGCCAGATTGGTATAGACAGAGCAGAGGTGCGAGGATGACCCTGAGCTGTCATTGTTTTTCTTACTAACGCCCTTCCTTCTCCCTTTCTGTTCCTTCTTAGGGATGGCAGGCTGCACAAAGACAGGTGATTGCTGCTGCTATAGGGTATAAAAATTTTTTTTTAAATTTAAAAAGCTGCATGTTTTTTCTCTTCCATTTAGAGATGTGCTACGTCAAAGCCAGGAGAAAGTGTTTGGAATCACTCACCTGAAATGTCAGTGACTTTCTAACAGGGTGTCCATCAGTGCTTTTTCAAACTGACAAGGGAGCCATTAGCCAGTAGCTCTGAGAGTGTGTCCTTTTTTTAAATGTCAGTCAAAAAAAAAAAAAAAAAAAGCATCTGGAATGCATCTGTACATAAAAGCTGTGACAATATTTATTTATAGCCACCAAGAGCTTTGGGAGCATGATCTATGAAATGAGGTGTGATGATTATACCTTCTTGATTATAGCTCTTGTTTATGTTCTGCTCATATGTACACAACCACACAAACAACCATACACACATACACACACACACACACACACACAAACACACACACACACACACACACACACACACAGGTGCAGGCACCATGACGACACTGCACTGTATGCAACATGGACAAAATCGTTAATCATCCCATGGTCTGTAGAGGGAGAATATACAGTGATGGTGAAGCACACACAAACACAAACACACGGACACACACACACACACACATGCACACACACCTTCCCCCACCCGTAGCCGACCCCCTGCAAACCTACCATTCCCTAGTCCATGATGTAATGCTATCAGACCCCTCCTCTGCTGTCTCTCCCTCCCTCCCTCCCTCCCTCCATCTCTCTCTCTCTCTCTCTCTCTCTCTCTCTCTCTCTCTCTCCTTCCCCTCATTCTATTGGTGGCTCCCGCCTGCATTTGCTGGATCAGCTCTGACTCCCTGCACACACATACACACACGCACACACACACACACACATACACACACGTGCACATACTCACACACATGCACTCACACACTCTTCCACGCTCCCTCTCACACACTCTTACACATACACTATCAGGGGGATCCCTCCGCCACTGCAGCCTCTGCTCACTCCACCTGGCTCCCGTCTTCCGCCGTGGGGGGAAAGCACGGTGAGTCTCTCCTTTCTCTTATGACAGCAGGCGATTGTGGTCCACAACCAGACAAAAGGATGAAAGGACAAACATCAGGAGGTATTGGTGCCACTGCAGCCGGGGAGGAAGAGCCTCGCAGCTGAGTTTGTGCATGGGGTGATGAAGTGGTGTGAGGTTGCTCAGTTACTACAGATACCGGTCATTTCGGAGCTGGGTGCCATGGCAATTGGGATGCATATAGTCAGGGTCTTGGCTCATTGTGTGTCTGTGTCCTAGTAAGGTGCTGGAAGCCTCTATGAGGTTCACGTGTGTGTGTTTGTGTGTGTGTGTTCAGTGCGATCAGAAATCTGTTTGTATGCGTATGTGCAGCCTGAATTAGGAAGCCTAAATATGCTCCAGGCTGTTGTGTCTTATCTGGTTTCCTCTTTGAGAAATGTCAGTCACCTTGCTTTGAGATAACACAGGGAAGGAAAAACAAGCTGAATCACATGAATGTAAAACCAGAGGTGCTGCTGCATTAAGTTTCTATGATGGTTTAGTTTGTTCTGACTCGTGCCAGCTGGACAGGGAGGATATACTGGCTACAATAGAGCCCCGACAGCCTCATTATGTACATATAGATTGTTCCCGTTGTGTCACTGACAAAACAGGGTGTGTGCATGTGGTGTGAACTCCTCCAAATGTCACTGTGCTTGTGACATTTGGACACTTGCAACACTCTCTCTGTCTTCTCCGTCCCCATTATGTGCACTGAGCTCTTTCACTCTAAGGCTCAATGACATTGAGTCTAATAGGAAAAGTAATTCTATTATTGCCTCGGCTTTTGACTGTTAAATGACACATTAATGATAATAGAACTGGGTGAATGAAATTCTCCCTGAGCCGAGGCTGACCACTTTGCATTTTGTGCAGAATTGCACTGCAAACTAACCTTTTATATCAAGCGTGTTGAAATGTTAATATTTTATATGGCTGGTCTGCTTCACATGTGGACCTCCTCATAACTAATTCATCCAGATGTTTTTCCATTTTGATATCACACAGAGCTGACAAAAAAGCCAGACATTTTACATTTCAGCATAAATGCCAAAAAATTGGTTCATTTTCAAGTGTCTCCACCCTCTTTAATTGATCAGGACATTGGTGGAATCCATAATTTAAACTAATATCTGATGGATCTGGAAGGAGGTGTAATCCATCAGATGCTGCCAGCTCACTGGCAGAAAAACAAACAGTGTAATATATTTTCCATGCTAGATAATCTGCTTGCCATTCTCCAGTTAACCAACAAACAAATTAGCTTAGCTATGCCTTTCAAGTTTCACATTATTATCAATGATTGCAGCGAGAACCACACAGAAAGGAAGAAACCCACAAAGATATTTTGGAAGCCAGTTCGCTTTATTCAAATTCTCCACAGTCCCTCATGGAACAGTCTGTGCAAATATGTTGGTGGATTTTTTAATCGATGATTAGCACATGAAACAACTCTTCCTCGAGGCTGTTTAACTCTGACATACTCTCTGTAGGCATAAATGGAAAGTAATTAGGATGGTGGTCCAACAACAAATGAACAAGCAATGAGGAAGTTCAGTGCATAACCACTTCCCATTGGCTGTTAAAGCATTATTTGGGTTCAGTTAGCGTGTGGTCATACTGAGATAGTCTATTGATTTTCGCACTGTTTGAATCCCATTACAGCCGGCAGCAGACACTGTGTCTCCCCACTGCCCCAAAGACCTTTAAAAGTACAGGGAGCTAATATTGTACTCATACCCGGCACTTTGTGAACTTTGCCACAAAGTCTAAATGTTAATATTCTCCCTGAAGCAGCTCTTCAGTTATTAGATCATTTTCTGATTGTGAGGCCTCTGTTTTCTCACCTGTTTTCACATAAATTCGGACTAAGAAGTGGAGTCGGAGTCGATTTTATGCCGATCTACTCTGCACTGGACGTACAGATGTCAAACCAAACCAGCAGAACTGAATATGAGAATATGAATTCACACATGATTGATTAGTAAAATAGTGACTGGTAAAGCAAATAACAAAAAAACAAAACACAACAACATCAATTCGATCAATATTGCATTGACTCTGCCAACAGTAAAGCTAAATTTGCTCCTGAACACAGCTCAGACCAGGATCCACACAGGTGTGTCCCTATTTCACTGCACAGTGTGTGTTTTGCAGTCTTTACATAGGCTTCTACATGTACACTGCCAGCTGTTGTTTTTTAATCAAAGTTTGATAGTTTTTTTTTTCTTTTCATTTGCTCTGAACAGAGACACCACAAGTATTCCTAAGAATAAACCATGTGAGGATGTGGGGCCTAGTTATGGAAAAAAAACAGACCCAGGACAGCTGCTCTGGTTCTTCCGTCCTGTTCCATAATAACACTGAGGTACACTTTCATCCAAACTACCCAGCAAACGTCATTCACACCACAATATAATGAAGAGACTTTCAACATCTGAGTGTATTCAGTCGAAATTGCTCACTGCACTGAAAACAACAATGAATACTTTCAAAGTAAAGGCCTGTGTGACTGTGAATGGATACAGCTTGGAGCAAAAGGATACCTGGCACTGTACAGTGCTGTAGCAGAGACTAAACAATGAACAGAAGGTTATGAGCAAGGGAAATACGGAGGATGAGCCTTGCCCATAAGAAAATCTAGTTTGTCTGTTCTTACCTGCATTATTAATAAGAGTTCATATTACTATTTCTAAAATGTTTTAATCTAGTCAGATTTTAACACTTCACAAATATTTTGATTTGCTGACCAAGCAGCTGATGGAAATTTCACTCTGTTTTCAATGAGCTGTTTTTCAAAACATTCCTCAAACCTCCACTGAGCTTCACGGAGAGCAAAGCTGCTCCAAATTTGATTTTCTGGTCTTTATTTCAGGAAAGAATCACAAAAACCTTAATGGATAAACCTGCTATTAGAACTCAACAGCACAAAGACAATTTCTTATATTTGGTGTTTCCCTTTAAGGCTGTCCCTGGTCTAATGTCGAGACTAATAAAGTTATTTGGGCTGAAAAATTCATAAAAAATCAGAAACTCATTAATTCATTCTTAGTGCCTGGAGGCTTTCTTCCACAGCCCCCCCCCCCACTCACTGTGCAGCTGTGCCGGACCTTCACCTATGCCCTCCTACTGCGGCATCCACAGGCTCTCAGCTTCAAAACCACGAAGAAAGAGCCAGACAAAGAAAACCTATGTACTGAGCACACACACATAGATACACACACGCACAACGTCTTCATTTAAACTGCACTAGCTGTCACTGACATCACTTCCCTCAAGCTCTCAGGGGAAAACCAAACCACATTAAGGTGTATTCATCTCATAACGTCCTATAGAAGTCATATTATTGCCACATGCCCTTCCCCCTGTGTATGCACAGAAGCTGTCAGAAGGCAGATATTGGCTCTAATTCATTACAGAAGATAAATAGGCATCAAAGCAGTCCGGCTGGATCTAATATGTGCACATGGCATCAAGGGTTCGAGTCCATTTCGCGTCATGACTCTTTTTATCTGGCTTTCTATTTGTCTTTCTTTGTTTGTTTGTGATTTTCCTCTGTGACCTCACTGTTTACTGACACTGTGGAGCAGAGATACCATAAAGTTAATCCATAAATAGACTCCTAACATCCTCCTTTCTTTCAACATCTGGGGATTAATTCAAGTTTTTCAGTTTTTGCAGCTCTGAAGACCAGTCAACGACACTAACATTTGGCTGCAATATGACATCTAACAGAAGGTTGCAGCACTGATCAGAGTTTCAGTCCTCAGCTTCTATTGTTTTCTAGTACATGACATGATTTCTTTCTGTTTCCTGTTTAATTATTTTCCCTGAGGTGGCTGGAGTGAGGTGGGGGCGGTATCTGTGGGAACAACAGTGATATTTCACTCTTCCACACTGGTGCTTATCAGTCACACTGGCTGATTCAAACTAAATGGACATGAGTGTATTTCCTGGTTTCTTACAACCTTGTCTGAATTAGAAAGAAGAAAAACCACAGACTCTTACTCACCTCCAGACACCTCTAGTTTTATGTTCCCAGATTTTAGGATATTTGTCAGTGAGATTTCTGCCAATGGAGGCAAATCTGATTGTGTTTGTCAGCTTTGAAAAATGACACAGAAAAACTGCCTTTCCATAAAATCCACAGATCACAGCATGTTAACTAACAATTTCCATAGCGACTATTGCTTTGGTCGTAGCTGTAATGAAAATTGAGGCCAGAGTAACTGGTTCACTGTTTCTACAGGGAGGGTTATGTTGGTCAGACTGACTGACAGATAAGACAGTGACTTTTCATTGGGCAAGAGTGAGGTCAGCCATTTAATCATGACTGATCATCATCCCACCACTGGTCAACAAAATATCACATGACCATGCAACTCCCCAGCTTTCAAACTAAAACAGGGCCATCAGAGTTTCCAAAACATGCTTGAAAAAAAAGTTTGAGTAATGTGGATTGGAGGTGAAAAACATTTAAACAAAATCGTAGTATTGTGGATGTAGCCTTTGTTCATTTGAGTGCATTTTGCAGTTCCCTTAACTCTTACGCACCCTTGAGATCTCCATGGCTGCAGGTAATTAAACCAAGACTGGTGGACAAGAGGTCGATTGGTTGGAGGAAATGACTGCGGTACCTCTCCAGACATCTGACGAACAAATCTTCTACGCACAGAAATAGACTCCCCACAACTTCAACTGTTTTGATTTATAATTTTGATTTCAGACTGAATTTTTATGGCACAAGAACAAAAGAAACGTTTTAGGTCTGGGATACAGCAAACATACAGGCAAGATGATGGTTTTGCACAAATCTGTGTATATAGATGCTGCCTTACTTGTTCATCATCCAGTGTGAATATGTGGAACGTCTGCGATTCATCACTTTAGACTAGAGGATTGTGTTATTTACTCTTGTCATAATAAACGGAGGTCACCTCCCAAGAGATGCTGCTCTGGTCTCACCTTAAACACAACGCATGAAACTAGCTGGTTACATGTACATGAAAGTTACTGAAATGTTTACTCTGATTATCATCTTGTCTAAGAAACATTAGTTTATGGCTGTTACCCAAATGCACGGAAGACATATGGTGAGTGATTACAGTTTGATTTAAAGGTATCAAAACAGCAAGTCATTCCTATCCATGATATATGACCAGCTTGTCAAAACAACCCGACTCAGGATCATTTATAGAGGAAGCAGATGGGAAACTTTCAGACTGGAGTGCTGCATCAGTTGAATAGTCATGAATCATCAGTGTGAAGAGAGGAGGTCTCCTGTGTAGAGAGAGAGAGTGAGTGAGATGTGGAGACATTTTTGGGACTGCCGGAGCGGGACAAGGTGAGGACACGGAGATGAGTCATGGTGCTGTTAGCTGCGCAGGAGGCACCTGCAGTGGGCTGCTCTGGCTTCATCACAGCCTGCAGGGGTGGAGCCTACTGGTCAGGGGGAGCACACCTTGTGCTGCAGGAGTCATGAGTTTGACCTTGTCTTTGTCCCCTCGTCCATATAGCACGAAAAACTGATTACATGGCATCCATTCTGCAGGTATTTGGTGATAAACCACTAAAAGTAATGGGCAAACACTGACCTAATGGTCATAGTAGAGGAAAAGTCAGCAGGATTCATCCCCTGGGGAACATGAATGTAGGTTATAGTTGTTAAGATATTTCAGTCAGGACCAAAGTGCCAGCTGACCGACACCTTAAGGCACAGTTAGCATTATTAAAAAGTATTCTTGTAGTAATTTTAAAAAACCTTTCAATCTCTTTTTACACTTGTAAGTTTTTTCTCCCTTATGCGTATAGTAAGTAATTCGCAAAGGACGACTTCCAAATGTATAAACTTGAAGGCCACTTGACACTTGTTGTGTCATAGCAGTTGTAGTTGATCTCATTGACACATTGGCTCTTCTTTGTGTTGTGACTACGAAGGGATTTTGTCGGGTGGGTAAATCCGCAAAGCATTTAGGTAAGTCTCCAAATCTGGAGTTGTGTATTACTGAAAGAGTCTGTCATATACTTAACCCAATAAAAGCTCCATGGGTGGCCGTGACCTTAATATGAATGGCTGCTGTATACTCCCTGGTGCGGTCGTGTGCCACGGCAGGGGGATCTTATTTGAGCACATTGGCAGATTAAGGGTGATATGGTCAGCAACTTAGCATTTGTGAAATGCACCCATCAGATGCCTAGACAGCTAATTTCTTTTTCTAAAACAGAGGTAATTTCTTGTAAAGTGCTCTAAATATCCCACCAGTTATCATCATTTCTAGGTCATGTCATTCTTAGCAAAGTGCTTCACCCAAAGCTGCACAGCTACTCAGTATCTTATTGTTGCATCTTTATTTTGTGAGCACTTAAATGTTTTTTCAGTGTGAGGTAGAGGCTAATTTGCATTTATATTCTCTTTAATCAGTTTGTTTTTGCAGAACTCAATCACAGTTTTGTTCTGTATCTTTTCTTGCCATAAATCACTGCAGAGAGAAGAAAGTATTTCTCCAATTTTTAGGGGAATTTGCACTGTGTGGTGGTCCATCCGCCCCCTGTTGTTCCAAGCCTGACTTTTGCATAAGTTGGATGATTTTAATCTTCTCAGAAGTAATCCTTGATTGAATTTGAGGGATTACTGCAGGCTCGGCAGATAAAGGAGAGCAACTTTGACTTGCCGTCTGTCTATCAGGGAACATATAATAGAAAGAGACATATAGTTGAAACAAAAGAAAGACGGGGACAGAAAGTCAGGGAGAGACACTGTCATAAGTTAAACCCCCACCTGTCACACATTTCTCCAGTGGGGGGTGGAGGCATTGGCCCTTGCTTCATCTGTGGTACAGTCACGCAGAACCAGTCGCAGAGTGACAACATTTCCAGAGTAAAGCGTCAGTAGTCTGTCAGGCCAGGTTATCAGGATGCAGGCTATTCGGTGACTGGCATCACATTTCTCTGTGTTAACAGTCAAAATATCTGACAAACTCGCACATTGTCGCACGTCACTGAAACCAAGAAGACTAATTATTAATGTTATCTTCTCCCCTCGGGGTGTGAACAGTGGTTTTATGTTATGCATGAGAGCTCGATTTGTGTCCCTCTTTGTCGAGAAAAAAATTAAGATAATTTTGTTTGGACATCCCGAGCGGAGCAGAGGGGGCAGCCATTATGATGTTGTTTTGACAGACCAAGAAGAACACAAAAGCCCACAGTAGTTTTTTAAGGGGGGAAAAGAGATTACATGAGCGGTTGAGTCTGGTTATGTCCAGGTCTTTGCCTTTGTACATAATCCCCTGTAATTCTCTTTGTGGTGGACGCTCTGGGTTGTCATTCATTGTCTGACGGCTGCAGGGGAGCCATGAGAAGACAGGGGAAGAGGAAGCAAGAAACTTTCTCTCAGCAAAGAAATCTATCACTGTCATAGTCTGAGAAGAGACGTTGTGAGTCTCTTCTTCAAATATACTCCTGAATCTATGGCTCAAGTCATTAGTTATATATATTATTGACAATTTACTGCACAGATTGTGTGCTTTCATATTTTTAGAAAAAAAAATTGTCAGTGAAAATTATATACAAAACATTGTCTGCATAGTTTATGAGCATTTGCGCGATACTTTTATTGTGGTGGGACCCATAACACTCAATGGCCCAACAGCATTTTGGGGTGAATGTGGTGTAAAACATCCATATACCGCCATAAATAACTGGAAAAACAAAAACAAGCAAAAAATAAAATAGGATTTGAATTTTCTGCTCACTCTTTTTCCAAGTTACCACAAGGCTGACATGTGTCCCCAGTTTGTGAGCCTTTGCATCATTTTTATTGTGGATGAAAAACATATATTTTAAATTCATTACAACCATTACATGGACACTGACTAGGCTAATTTGGGACTACTTTCTGTGGCGGAGAGGAGAAAACTGGACATAATAAACCGCAACGTGGATTATAATTACGCTTTGATTAATTGAAGTGATTGATGAATGGCCGGAGTGTGCCCCGGGCCCCTCCTGTGCAGGCTCCGGTTGCAGGCAGCATGTGCTGTGGGAGGAGCCAAAGTTTGGGGGTTTGAAAGCGGAGGCTCCTCAGTGTGGAGCAGAGGACGCTCGTCTCTAAACGCGCAGAGGATGGACTTCACGGTCTCAATAAAGGACTGACTTACCGATCCTTTTTTTTTTTTTTTTTATTGCACTTTACGGATTTAAACGTGCTTTTGGTTCATTTGTACACGGTTTTTGTTTGCGGGGCCTGTGTGTGTCTGACTGGAGTTATTTTTCGCTGCGGCTCCTGGATGGTAAGTTCCTTTTGTGCCTGGTCGCTCTTTGGTTTTCAGGTTGAACACCTTTAACGAGAAGCACATTATCTTTTAAATATATTGTTGTTTTTTGTTTTTTGTTTTTTTAGTTTTTTGTTTGTTTGTTTGTTTGTTTTTTTAATAAATGCCATAAGTGCCATCGAGTTATTATGTGAGGAAAAAACACAGTGCAGCCGGGATAATGAAAATGGGATCTTTTAGGGCGTAAATGAAGGATTTCGGTGCCTTGCCTTGTGACAGTCAACACTAAGCCAGACTTTGCATGTTTTCTTTTCTACAGTTTGTGGTGTTCCTCATGTCGGAGCTGCTTTTGTGTCATTTCCATCAGGGTCTCATGCACATGTCGCCTGTATTTCAGCTTCAGCAGTGATCTGCTTCGTCGTTGTAAAAGCAGTGTGTGAAGGTGAGGAGACAGCCGGCTGCACTGGCCCTTTGCTTTTCAGTCCACCCATGTGGGTAAACAGCTGCTGTTTACATCTAACCCAAAGAAACAACACATCAGAAACGGTCCTGTGGGTGCTTCTGTGCTGTATTTTGACCAGACTCAAAGAAACGTGGGTAAATCTGCTGCTGCTTAGTCCAAATCAATCTCACAGGTCAGTCAACACCATGTGGAGTCTCTTTAAATTGATTGTGTCCAACTTGCTGTTGTTTGTTGTCTGTTGTTTCCTGTTATTCTCTTAGTAGTAATCGCCTCCTATTGCCTCTGATGGCTTGTTGTAGTATGTGTTGACATACCTCCCATATCAATCCACATTTCCACTGAGCAAACATGGTTTGACAGGATAGAGCACCTTTTTTTTTCTTTTTTTTTTTTTCTAGGTCACAGGGAGAGATTGTAAAATTTGTGCTTTTTTCTGAACTGATAGACTGAATCTGGAGTTTAGAAAGCATCTGTTTAGAGAGTGCTGATATGCTTTGTCGGGATCAGACTGTACCAGAGGAGCAGTGGAGCTGTGGTTCCCCTCCAGGCCTCTGCTGTTCCTCTCCTCCCCTTACCAGTGTGTGAGACTGTATCAATAACTCAAATAACACTGATAATCTCAGACTCGCTTACTGTAAACTAAGCTGCAGAATCTGCTCCAGAGGCATTTGCAAAAGCATCTTGTACCCCCCCTCCACCTTGTTACTCTGCTGTAGCACACACACACACACATATGCACACACAGACCCCCACCCACACAATCACACACACTCAAAACAAACACACAGACTCCACCCAACACTCCACCCACTGTAACAACTTCAGAGGAATGGTCAGCATGTGGAGAGGTTGTGGTGAAGAGTTGGAAGGGAAGTGGAAATCGGGGAGGGGAGATACTCTGATGCTTTTAACTCCCAAAAGGTTAGTGATATCTCGTACTGTCCAGAGGGACTGGAAGTGATCAGTGCAAACTGATGGGAACTTGTATATCCAGAGTCCCTGTGCTGCCTTAGTGCTGAGGTGTGGGAAAACAGCCCTTTTGCTGGGCTGAAGCCAGATCGCACCCAGGGACGGGGCAGGCATGAAGCCAGCCCCGCTGCTTTTTCATCAGTTGAGTTGAGTTTTGTGCACATGAGTTCAAAAGTAGTTTTTGTTATCCATTACAAATAAAAGGAGAAACGTAACCCATGTAGACTTTGTTTGCGAAGGTTTTTCTGCAGCTGGAACATTTGGCAGCGAAGGCACGTCAGTTCGAGGAACCTGCAAGAATTCTTGCTGCGTTAATGCAGCCTCAGCTGTGAAAAGTCACACGTTGCCTTTTACACATGGGCGATAAGGTTTAATGGTGTGCATTTGCATTCACTAAAACCTGGCTGTTGCCCCGTTCGCTGACTGTCTCTGCCGTGTCTATGCATAGCTTTGTTTGCCAGTTGTGGGGCTATTCATATTCAGTATGACCTGCAGGTCTTGTAGGAAGGCTGGCCGGGCCCTGCAGGGGTTTAGATGTTGGGCCAACGGAGTGCTCTGGATGCAGGTGATGGTGCTCTGAGGCCATGCTGATAAGCCTGAAATTCATTTTCCTAAATTGACTTTTCTTCCCTCTCCTGTTGCTTCCCACTCTGGCATTACTTTCACAAACAAATCTGTTTGCAGGAGTAAAAACATCTGTTCCACATGCATTTGAACCATTCATGCTAGACTGACTGGCCATGCTTGGTCATCACTGTGGCTGCAGGTCCAAACGTCACAGAATTACTAAAAGACATACTATGTATTTCCTCAACTGTTTTCAAAATGTCTTTAGGCAGATTCCCAGAGAATATACGGAGAATACAATTTCCATAAATAAAATGTGGTTTCTGCAGGTTCAATGTGTCTTGTTACTGAAGGTTAATGCAAAATTCTTCAGTTTAATAATTTTCAAGTATGTATGAGATTAAGCAGAGAAGGAATGGGAGAGTGGACCAGAATGAATATTTTATATATATATACACATACATACAGAGCTGTCTGTAATATTTCTGTATTAATCCTATAATAATTATATCAATAAGCATGTTTATATGGGTAAAGGTGTGAAAGTAAGCGTGTGACATTGCATGGAACAGAAACGAGGAGAAGAAATATGAAATAAATAATGCTTCAGTGCAGTAAACGTGTCTTTAAGTCTGTTATTTATGAAAATAGGCTAATTTTGTCTTCTATTGCAGTTCAATTCATCATAACATTAGCAGTTATTTTAATAATTTCCAATCGTTTTCTCGTGTTTTAGTTGAACAGATTCATTTTGACCTCTTTCCTTATCTGCCCCATGTATCAGCTATTATCAATGGGACTGTTGCCAGGAGGGCCCTCACTGTTGATTTATTACTTCCTTTATTGGTGGCAACTGCTTTCAAAGACAAAGACAGAGCCTCTACCTGACAGTAAACAAAGCAGAGGAGCTTCAGCTGTACCTTTTTTGAAGTCGACATGTTTGCTGAGAATAAACTGCCACCTGCCTGGCAGCAGCAAACCTGGCAAACGACTCAGACAAACTGTGTCATGTTTCCACTTGGGATGAGTAATGTGAACAGATCTGTGGTCAGGGCTTGTGGTTGTGATCGTCTGCATTCATACCTGAATGCGTTGAAGTGATTGCACCCAGGGTTCGACAAGGTGAAACCGAGGCCAGAAACAAAATATCGTCATCTGATACGCTTTTAAATCCTATTGCCCAGCTTGTCAAATCGTGTAAAGAAATGAGTCCTCACGTTGGTTAAACTGCAGGGATTACTCTTACTCCCCCCCCCCCCCC
>CM076648.1:4996778-5085105 GCA_038496675.1 Rachycentron canadum | reverse complement strand
CCCCCCAACTCGATGTTTAAGTCATGAGATGAATAACCTACTATGGACAGCCAAGTCTGTGGATTTGATGGCGTAATTAGCAGATGAACTGTGATGCTAACACAGCGTGGTCCAAACCTCACAAAGGCCTCTATTGTGTGATTACATGATTGTAAATCTTGGACTCTCCTTTGTCACGCCACAGAGTTTGTTCACACTCTTGACTGACATCATCATCAGCCCAGCAGATGAATGAGATACTGTGCATTTGCAGCTTTGATAGCAACAGTCTTCTCTATATTTCTGGGCTGGAAAGTCACAACAAGAGCAGAGCAGCAGGGAAACAAATGAAAAGCCTTTTTTTTTTTTTGACTCACTGCTGACGTCTTAGGACAATCATTAAATTGCACTCTGTCAAGCTACAAAGCCCTGAATGGGTGGAAATTTAAATTCCTCTTGTCTCTTTTTGTTTTGTTTTTCCAACTTGAGGCCAAATAATGTTCGGCTCTAATCATGAGGATTTCCTGATTGGTCAGTGCACTTCATTAGTTTAAATGGATCATTAGGTTAAAAGTGTAGTTTTGTTTTTTTTTTTTTAACCCAGATATAACATAATAAACAATAAAACATAATAAACAAAAGGAGATTAGTGTAATCTAGTTTCCAGTAAGTTGGTAGTCACACTGCAATCTTTTTAAATCCAGTAAAGTGATTTCCTGAAGAGTGGTTTGCACATCTCCAAAGGTTCCTATAGTTTCTCTAACTGAGCTGCAATCAAGTAGAAGTCTGGGAAATGATCCCTATCACCTCCCTATCACACTGTGCTCTGACTGACATGCACAACTCATTATTGACGCTTTGCAAATTTTTCAAGAACCGATCTCCCACTGTTCCCCGTCAGGCTTGAATAATTTAAGGCAAGGGCAAGTCTGTATCAGAGGGAATAGGATGACCCCCAACTCTCTTTTAAGCACTTATCTCCTCTGCCAGTTCTCCTTCACTCGCTCGTTTGAAATGATAATTGCTCCTTCTTGCATGGCAAAGCTGAGCAGTATGTAGACTAATGTAAAGGGGAGTTTGACTATTCCTCAGAGCCTGTTGGAGCTTAGGATCGCTCTAAAAAGCGTTGCATCTCATTCTTTGCTCTTCATTTCGGTAGGTATAGCATGTTGGGATAGATGTCACAGGGAGGCAAGTCCCGTTGCTAACTTGAAAGATGCCACAGAGGGATGCAAAATCTGATTTCATCACTGCATTTTAATAAATACTTTAATAAATACTGCGAGACACGGACATGATGGGATCATGGAAACGGTGCACGTACCGTAGTTAAACAATTAACACAGATCTGTCTTGTAGCTTAGGGTCATGCAAAGCCAATTAGAGCATATTCAGTGTCCAGCCTTGTACCTGATTAACATGTGAAAAGGAGGCTTGATGCAGACAGCTGAATAAACCAGTGAGTGTGTTTGAATGTGCTCTGATAATTTGATAATGAGCAGATTTAAAAAACAGTGCAATTCTACCAAACCCAGATTACTCATTTTTCGTTTATCTGGATAAGCACAACTTGATTGACACGTACATGTTTTATTTCAGTAATAATCACTAGTTTTTAGTGTCAAAACATTTTCAATAAGTAGCTCTTAAAGATCATCAGTCAAAGGCGTTTACTATTAAGTTTCTGTCATAAATGCCAGATAAATCATAAATTATATAAATGCCATCACCAGACTATTAGACTCATCTGCTGACACTAATCATGTTAGTTTTGTGCATGTAAATGTAAAGTAATATGGTTGGTATCTAAGTGTTTTTATAGGTCCAATGCTCGTTGAAGCAGATTAACAAATTTTCTCTCCATGAAATAGCAGATTTCAAGTTTTATGCAGCTGTGGAAACACGTCATCACTGAGTGCTTTTTACTTCAGTAAATATACTTGGGTCTGTTACACAGAAGGGGAACTTTGATGGATTTTGAATCATCAGTGAGTGAGTATTTTTGAGGTTATGACCTGAGCATCAGGGCCTTTTAGTTTTTCTTTCTTACTAGGAACCCTAGTGTCTGATGTATGTTCCCCTTTTTATTGTTTCAAAATCCTCATCATGTGTATGAATGCTTTGGGGACATACCACAGCAGGATGCATAACAGCCAGTTGTCAATATATATCAGTGATTTTGTGAATAATTAGTAAGACATGCAGGATCAGGCTGTATCCTCATATTATCACCATGGGATCATATATGGATAAATAATTCAGGAAGTCTGCTGTTTTTTAATTCTCAAAGACTTTCAGAGGATGACACACCCTCTCGTGTCCAGGAAATAATGCCCACCAACATAGTGATTGAGCTGTTTGTCTTTGTCTTCAAGATTTCAATCTTCTTGGATGCTATACTACAGCTAAAACTTTCAGAAGCGCTTTCAGGATTTGGCAGCTTTTACAAAATAAAATGTTCCTAAATCTGTCATTTTTATTTGGATTAGCGAGTCTGAAATCAATCAGTTTTCTGAAAAGCAGTAGATGTAACAATAACTCTTTATTATTTATCTTCACAGTCATTGTGACACTTGATTCTTGCTATTAAAAGAAACACAGTTGCATGGAGTGAATGGATGTGTTAAATGTATGGAGACTGATTAGCAGTCAGATCAGTTCTTTGTTGTTGTTTGTATGAATTTGTCACTTTCAGAGCAACTTTGCCTTTTCAGATGCTGAACCTTC
Organism: Rachycentron canadum; assembly: GCA_038496675.1. NCBI lineage: Eukaryota > Metazoa > Chordata > Actinopteri > Carangiformes > Rachycentridae > Rachycentron > Rachycentron canadum. Next base: position 5,082,399 of record CM076648.1, on the reverse strand, counting down.
AGTGTGCAGCTGTTCCACATTATAGACCTAAAAGTTGGAGCATGCATAAAGGTTTTTATTTTATCCCAGGTTAAAATATCTTTTTAGAGGCCTCGCTTGGCTTCAGAGCCAAGAGAAAATCATGTTACCTGCAGGGTAGAAATGATATTGGAAGAGACAATATAGGAACATTTTCCAAATCCATAGCCAAACTGTAACTTAGGAGAAAGAGTGAAAGCAGGAAGTGCAGCACTGCTTTTGCTCAGTTTTGATAGTTGTTGATGTCCTGTTGGTTGCATTACCTCTCATGTTAAAAAAAAAAAAAAATCTTAAAATATTTACATTTAATCAGCATTAATTTCCTGCTCTGTAGGAATTTCCTTAAAGAAGCAAAAACAAAACAATATCTGAATATCTTGATGAAAGCCGTTTTTCCAGGGCCTGCATTGTGTCCAGCTTGTTATGAGTTATGGGGAGGGGGCCCATATTAAAAACTACTCGATGGCTTCTGTGAGGAAATCCTGGAGATTTGTCTGATCGATGCACCGCTGTACATTCCTGAGAAAGCTATTAGCCATTTTAGCACCACTGCTGATCTACTTGAGATTGTAGCCATATCTTGGTGTAGACTTCCTGTTTTTAAAATTCCACAAACCTGTTAACTTTTCGTTCAGTGCCCTTTTAGTGTGAGGACATTAGATTGATACAGTGACCTGGGTTAAATGCAGGTCATGTAGCACATGTGTATTATGTATGGAAAGGGAGTTAGACGTCATGGTGGATGGAGAGCCTCATCTGGTGTGCTAGTACGTCCTGTAGTTTGCAGTGACGTCTTTACTCCTCGCCTTTGTTTAATATTTTTATCACTGAGCTCCCTCATCCAGACATGCTGATTCATGCATTGACGTTGTGTAAACTCACAGTCACTGTGATGATGAATTTACTATGAGCTCTGCCAGCTTGGGAAACAATTGCTGCTGCCTCTGCTGCTGCTGCTGCTGGTGGTGGTGGGGATGGGGGTGTTAAAGTTTATTTTTACCCAAGTCGTGATTTATTTAGGAGACTGCTTCCTTGGTTCTAGGAACAGTCTGCTCAGCTGAAACCTTCCTCTTCACTTCCTCCTGTCTCATTCCCAGGTGGGCAGGTATCCCATGTTCACACACAAACTCAAAAAGTTATAAGATGCTTTACAAACCTTACAGTACCTGTATGTGTCCCAAATTTTGTATTTATTAGTTATTAATCAGATGAACTGAACTGCCTTCAGGAGTGTGAGGGGAAGTAAACTTTGCTCCTACATCAGGTAAAGAAATACAGTACAGGGTGTAGATGGTCGGCCCAAGTGTCCTGTTGCATTGCACCCTTCACTGTAACCACTGCATGTTATATATAATGAAGATGCTGATGCTGTTTCATGTTTTTAATCTTTGATAGAGAGCTTTCTGTGTGTTCACTGGACAGACTGGTCCAGGACATGCTAGTTAGCTTTGCACTGGAGGAATACGTCTCCTTCACACCCCAGCTGTCTACTTCACTGGCTTGCTGATATTAACCACTGAGAAACCTCCATTTAACACCTGATTTTTAACTGGGCTCTTACCTTTGGAAGTAAATGTTATTATAATCATACTTCACTTAAAGGATAATGGTTGTCACTGAATGATCAGGCATTGATTTTGTTTTTGGGAGGAAGGGTATTATCACCTCCCCCCCCTCTCAAACCAAAGCACTGCCCACTCAGCTGAGCAGACTGCTATAAGTGTGAGTTATAATGACAGACACAGCATGGAGTCTCTGTCCTGTCAGTCACATACTGAGGCCTTTTCTGCCCAACATAATGGCTCCATAAATCTCTCTGAATAGTAATCTACACCCAAGGGGCCATGTTGCACATTATTCCAGTTATCTGAATCAAAGAAAGAGATTCAACCTTTTGGTGTCTCTTTATTTTTATGCTCTTTGGAGGCGTTACTGATGACTTTTTGGATGCAGGCTCACAAAGTCACCTTTTTAAACCTGGCAAAAAGTGAGATATGGCCTTATTTAATTTGCAGCAGCACAATTAAATGCAAATGCTTTCATAGTTCCCATTTCTTTTGGGACTAAGATGTATTTATGATACTGTTAATGGATTTGGTGGCGACCTAACCTAGTCTTGTGATAGTGCTCTCATCACAGGTCCTGGCCGGCCACTGATTATCTCCGTAAGTGCCTTGGTCCGTGCCAAAGACTAAATGAGAGACAGGTCACTTTGCAGAGTTGAGTTATTGGAAGCCGGTCGTCAAGTACAAAGCCAGTCATTATACAAAGCTAGCCAAATGGTTAGCGTTCATGCTGCTGCCTATCCAGTGAACTCGCCATGACCTGGCAGAGTGCATTGTCCAATGTGTCTGTCATATCCTTTCTCTCTCTCAACAGATGCAGGTATTAATAGGGATCCTCAGGGGAAGTTCGAAAGGTTAATGAATCTGTAGCCTTAAGCAATATGGCACCAGATTCACCCTTCATGGATACAAGGAACCGCAGACCCTCTCCTGGATGAGCAGATGGGTCCCGTGGCACTGAGCATAGTGGGTTGTCTGTGCTGTAACAGCTCCAGGAGAATAGAGCTGTAATCCTATAAACCCTGTAACTGTTGCTTCTAATAAGGTCTCTTTCATTGGTCGAGTACTTGCTGTCAAATATGATTCAATACTTATTAATAATTGATACTTATTCTTCAGATCCATGTCTCATTGTTCTCTAGAATGGATTAAGACACTACATGATTAATTTGTCTAAATTGCATGTACTTGTGAAGTAAAGAAAATGTAAAAGAAAACCGGACCTCACATTATTTGCCCTCGCTAAGACTGAACAGATCTGCCTCTGGATTGGGGAACGTTCATCTTGCCGTCTTCAGGTGCTGGCCTCAGTTCTGTGAGCGTTTTAGGCATCGAGCCCATGAGTCATCCTGTACTTTGCATTCCCCAGATACCTTAAATTTCCTTCTGCTGTAGGGGCCTCTTCATATTGACATATCATCTTCGACTGAACACACCAACCTATTGCGCAATATTTCTGTGAGGAGGCGGCTGAGAGAAGTTTCAGATAGAAGGGACCACAGTGTAAACACAGGAAGTAGGATTTATCATGTTCGAACACTTTCAATGTGATATTGAAAAAGTTTTACTTATAAATTGTAGGAGTATTGTCTGACTAGTTAATTCAAAGTGGGTACTTTGTAAACTTGGCCTTTTTCAGGTCTTTTGCACACCTATTACTTGGTCATACTAATGTGCATAGTGGCCACCAACAACAACACTTTTTTGGGCACTTAAAGGTTGTTGAGATATTTCTTTATATAGTACTGCCCTCAGGAATTATCCAGAAACTTTCCTGATTCCTCAGGGCCCCAGAGTACCCCTCCTTACAGCACCCCTCTCTTTTCATTAAAATTTTAAAGGCCTCTTACATAAGGATATGCCCTGGGAACATGGAGACTTGGGGTGTGCAACACATGCAGGGCTGCTGTGCTTGTTGCGGTCTCAGCAGGCATGAGAAGGCTCAGCAGAGGAGGAGAAGGAGGAGGAGGGAGAGGGAGATGTAACAGTAACATGGGTGGATGTCTCAGCCTCCTGTGACTCAGCGAGGTTCACTGGAACAGCTGGAGCCAAAACAGGCCGACAGTGAAGTGGAGAGTGACAGACATATTGGTCCATTGCTCGAGACCCCAAGAGCGGTCAGAGACAAGGGTGTGACAGCGTGACACAGATGCAGAGATAAGAGGACAAAGAGGTGGCGAATGTTTTATTCAGCAATCTGTTGCCATAGTAAAGGTGAGATGGATGCCCTTCCACCTACCTACAAAAATGCTTGTTCCCCAGTCATTGTGGAGTGAGCACAGCCTGCCAGTCAGCTAGCCTGTCTACCACCAGCCAGCAAGTCAACAGGTCATTCAATCAGCAAGCTGCTCGTTCTGTCTGCTGCCAGTTTGAGGGTCTGTTAGCAACAATGTGCAGGGAAAACAGCTCCTGCAACCCCGTCTCTGACTGAGTAGCTGGCAGTTGGTCCTGGTTGACCAGAAGTTGAAAACGGTTCCTCAGCAGGGCCCTGTCTCACCAGACGAGCAGGGGCCACTCACTGACCCCCACTCATGTTGTGCTGTTGTTGGATTTATGGGCTACCGTAAATATTTGAGAGAGGTCCCGTGGGAGTTGTTGCAGTGATGCAAGCTCTCAACCAGAGACTCCATGTGCTCTCCAGTGTTTACTTTATAAACGTCACCACGTATGTGGGAGCTTGGGGGAGACGTCAAGCCTTGTGAGGAAAACAAGGAGTATTAAGTTGTGTTATATCGCAGCAGCAGGCTCTGTGTGTTCAATGAACTGAGCTGTCTGTGCTTTTTATTGGGATTCTGGGAACATTGTAATAGTAGATTGTGTTGGTATTTCTGGAGGCTGCACATGCAAGAGTTTAGCAAACAAACATGCTAAACGGAAATGGTGAATATGAGAAACATTAAACCTGTTACACATCAGCATTGTGAGCATGTTAGCATGTATGTTATTTAATATCAGCCTCACAGAGCAGCTAGCGTGGTTGTTGTTAAAGCAGCTGTAACCAGTATTTTATATTAACCCTGGATCAAATGAAAAAAGGTCACCTGCTGTAACAAACCCACCAATGATAAATAAGCAATTCTGCAGCTCTTCGGACTTTTATCACGTTTTATAACCTAATTTTGGTTTTACGGCCAATGCCAACTTCCTTTTGTTCACCTTCAACATAGTTTGACGTCCCGTAGAAAGTCCCTAAATATCAGCTGCACATCGTCCGCTCAGCATCACACGTTTGCGACTAGCTAATGAACGTGGGACATTTTGTAGCACAAAAAGTGTTAGATGCTCAGACCAAAAGAGATAAAAGAAGAGTGAATATTCACATGAATTTGCAGCTGACCATAAATATGAACGCTAATGTAGCTTCACATTAGCCTGCTACGTAAATAGGCAGCTGTTTGCTAACAATTTGGCCACATCAGTTTATCAGGTCAGTGTAGTGTTTATAGCTTGTTGCTACTGCCCCCAAGTGACCAAACACTTTGTCTTAGCAGATTTAGGAACAACTGAAATACAATTTCCAAGTTTGTTTTCCTTGTGGTGTTTAAAAAAAACTGTTTCCTGTGCTGGTTTTATTGAAGAGGCATGAGGTAGAAGGATGTAGTACCCTTTTCCAGGAAAGCTGACCCCCTTCTCAGCACACAGATCAACATAACAGCACCTTATCTGCACACTCACACTGAAGCCAATAAAAGTCAGAGCAAATGTGTTCAATGTGCCTCTTTGAGACAAATTACAGAGTTGTCTTGGGAGTCACTGTTCTTTCATTTATTTCCCCACATAGCCACAAAATTAGAGCCAAGCTCCCATATTATCTTCTCCGTGATCTCTTGCCGACTGTTGATGACAGCATAATTAAATATAGGGATTACAAAAAAAATCAAACAGATGTTTGATCTCACGGAGAAATTTTGTGGGCTGCAGTGCAAACAGCAAATCAGACTTCACTCAAATTTTAAAGTTCTTCAAACCCTTAAAGCTACCACATGATGTTTGTGTTCATGTGAGATGACTGGTGGTCTGAACGATCTGTTCAGCTTACTTTTTCTTCAGCAACTTGGTGACAGAGTTAATGGTAAAAAACAAATATTGTCCCAGTCTCAGGAGTGAGAGATGGGGCAGGTCAATTCAGGGTGATGCCATTGTTTGCTGTTATAACTGGCAATTACTTCAACTCTTCTCTTGAATTCACTGTCCTCTATATCCTTCAGATTGAACCACAGCCACATGTTTCAGGCCCTTTGCTTTACCAGTTGTTGGTCATGGCAAAAATATTTGGATATGGATCTGTTCTTCTAGATTGTGTCTTTTTTTTTTTTTTTTTTAAACACATTCTTGGATCAAACATAAAGAAACAGCTTCTCTCTCTTCTCTCCACAGAATCCAAAATGACTTTTACTAAATGGCCACCGGTCGGAGCTTAGTGCTGATCCTTCGAAGAGCACTATGAGTGGATGAAAACAAGCAGCCTTTAATCCAGAAAGGATTCCTCTTCCCTGTGATAAGAGTCTACTAACCGTGTGTAAGGACCACAGGGAGTACAAGAATCAAGTCAAGGACACGTTCACTCCCCCCTCAGCCTGCAGGAAGATGGGAATGAGAGAATAAAGCTCTGCAGAGTCGAGGAGCTTAATGAATACCAAGGAATCCTAAAACAAGCAGTGTGCAGTTGTGTATGCCTTTTTGAGAGGATCCAGCAACAATGTGGACATTAGCTGTGACTGTCCACTGTCTTCTGGCTGCTGAACTGCTATTGGCTACCTGCCTCCAATCAGTGTTGGCCACTGAGGATGATGTTACTCCGCGCATCAGTTTCCCTTACAGTAAGTCTAAATGATTGATTTCCAGACTTTTGTTACAATAATTGCCAGAAACATGGCCATTCAAGTGCTATTCAGAATCATAATTGATGGTTTGGGATATGTAGCATTAGCCTCAGTGTTTTAGCATGATGTAGACATCAACAGCACATTTATGAAGGCAACACTAACACCCTAGAAATCTGCCACAACAGTTGTATTTTTAGTTACACATGTATGTGTCGTGCAATGACAGAGATACAGACAAGTGTAGAAACAGTAACTAAGGGGGTTCAGTCTAAGTGACATGTTATTTCCATCCAAAAACATAATTTAGGTCAATGGTGAACAAACACAGCTGTGTGTATGTAGTGTGTAGTGAAGCAGCCATTGCAAAAGTGTATTCATAGGGACCGCAAGTGCCTGCAGGCCCTGCTGCACACATGCCAATTTGAAGACACCCGCTCTACAAACACCACTTCTCATAAATACATGCAATTATTTCAAGATTAGTCGTCACTTTGCACAAAGTTTACTGTCTGTGTTTTTTTTTTTTTTTTCCACCCAGAGCCTTGAGAGAGTGAATTATACATAGCATAACATGTGACTGAAATGAAGATTTTGGGTTTGCTAACCGCTGCACAGCACAGCACATACAGTCTGGCTTCATACCTTCAAAATCACTTTGCTCTCCCTGCCTTTTTGACTCTGACATGCTGGTAATGTTCAGCTGAGTGCAACAATTGATCCCGCAAATATAAACTAAATGTGATTCCTGGTTAATCGACTGACTGAGTGGAGGAGCTTTTTGCACCTGACTTCCTCATTACATGTAACTAATGAATCCAAACACGCTGCAGCGCTGCTTTTATTGTAATAGCTTTGGATCAAGCTTTCATAATTTAAAAACATGGCACTGTGTCTCTCTGTTTGTTGAGCTGACAACTTTTTTGGTAATTGATGCATTGTGACTGGAGAAATCAGGTGGCTGTTTGGCTGTAACACACAGGCCAAATTGACCGATTGTCACTTAACACTTATTATTTGTAATGTCCTGTGTCGTAGCTGTTAGAAAACGACTATTTATCATCGTGATTAATCAAATTAACTTCCTGCTTCTTACAGTCCCCCCGTCCCCCCTCCATCCTTGTGCCTGTCCTGAAAAACTGCTCATACAAGCAAATCTGCAGATCCAGCTTCAACCAGAGTACAGGCTTTTGTGGGTGTTTTGGCTCCTGTAAACACTACCTGTCTGAATCTGAAACCCCTCCCTCTGAAAACAGCGGACTGATGCTTGTTTTCTTCACTGCCAGCTCATGCAGTAATTCACATGCACCATCTCAAACTGCTATCGCCCATACCCAAGAATTACCTTTCACATACTTGAGCCATTTAACTTGTTTCTCAAAGAACTAAATGGATTAAATAGGCCCAAGGCTGGTTCCCAGCAGCTGAGTGTTTTGCAAACGACTGGTGTGTCTTTTTAGTTTTTCTCCTTCTTTTTTTTTTTTTTTTTAAACTGCACCGAGCATTTATAATCTAGATTTCATGTATTTTGACATGAGCAGTTAGTGACTGAGATTCTTTCAGCTTGAGAGCATAAGTAGTAGTGTGCGACAACATGCTTTTCAGCTGATAATACGGTGTAGAAAATCTTATTTAAACGTCACTGACACTGATTGTAACCTATTCATAAAGAGTACAGCTTTGCATAAACAGGGTCTGCAGCGCCGCTCACATGCTAAGCGCTTCGTAAATAAACTAGCCTCAATTCAACCCGCTTCATTGATACAAATCATGTAAAGCAGGTCACTCCTTGTATGGTCTGTAAGAAAAGGGGGACCGGGGCTGTTTTCACGAGAGAGGACCCTTGCCTCAGCGCAACCTTTTTCCTGGAACGGTGTCCCTTTTTCTTTTTGTCCTTCTCCCCTTTCCTCTCGCTCCTTCCTTCTGTCCTAATGAGCAGGCTAATCTCTCATGTGCAGTGAGTGGAGGTTTTTGTGGTCGATGCAGTGGGAGAGCTTGTCTGTTTTTCATTATGGCTCTTGTGCAGAGGGGCAGCACAAAGGATCATGGGACCTGAAGCAGTGAGCATTGGTTAGGCATGCGGCATGTATCAGAAACTTCTCAGGCAGAGCATTAGTGTCTTTCTCCAGAGATGTGCTTATTTTACTTGTTTATTTTTTTTTAACTTGGTTCAAGCTCATTGTTTTTTGGGGGTTTTTTTTGTTAGTTTTTTTTTTTTTTTTTTTTTTAAGTTCAGCTCAAGTTCATGACCTGTACTGTGAATATATTTCCCTCTAAAGCAGGAGAAACATATTAATATACTTATTTGTAGTAATTTGCAGAGTTTGGTGAGATGAACAATGCTACACTTTTATCTGTCTCTTCAATATGAGGCCACAGCACCGAGCCTCTTAGCTTAGCATCAAGACTGGAGACGGGGAAATGAGAAGCCTGGTCCTTTCAGAAGACAAACAAAATTTAATCCAAAAACCAAAGAAAAAAAAACTCCTCCCCATGAATCCAGTCTTAATGCTATGCTAAGCTAAGCTACCCAGCTGCTGGTTGTAGCTTTGTATTTAACACACACATACAGGAGTAATTTTATGCTTCTCGTGTAACACTTGGAAAGAAGCTTTAATTATCAGCTCTACCATTCCCAGTGCAGTTTAGTTTTATAGTCCAGACCATAAGTATTTATGAGAATTAGATCCAAAGTGTCTGCTGATGTCTCTGGGTCAAAGACTTTAATCATTACTTGCTAAAGATTAATGCAAAAATATTAATGATAATGATTCGTTTCACTTTATATGTTTCTGTCCAATTACTTTGGGCTCTATGTATTAAAAGGGTTATATCTCCTGCACAGTTCTTTCTACACCAACTCACTCAAATTAAAGCTTAAACCTGCTGCTTTAATGTAGTATCAGTTATTTTGTTTTAAATTAAATGTGCTGTAGCACAGAGCCTGCAGAACAAATATGTATCTCTGTCCACACACAGTATATGGTCACACTGTGTAGTTGTCAGTGTAGTTGATCCCATATTTTCACCTTTGTAAGTTCTTTTTTTTTCTTTTTTTTTTTTTTGATATTGTAGATGCATCATAACCTTTGTAATGAACTATTTCACTTCATCAAGGGAAATTTATATCAATGTTTTGATAATTGCATGGAAGCCAGCACGTTTCCTTGGTCATTTTGATTTGACATAGTCCTGGAAGATACAACAGAGGTCGCACATGTGTAAGGTTTATATTGTTTGTTGGCTACAACAAAGAAAACGTTCAGACTAATGGACGACATTTTCAGTTTTGATACTTTCGCACAGGCGGCAGGGAAAGAAGTAAATGCCCCGTTTTTTAAGCTGAGCTACCGAGCATGCCGTGTATGCTCAGTGTACACAGTGTCCTTTCCCGTTAACGTTTGGTTTATGTAGGAAGAATATTGTGCGCTTTCTCTCATGCATGCTAATCCAGTGACCTTGGCAGTGTGTGGATTGCAGTGCAGAAACAGAGGAGGGGCAGCGAGAGGGGGCGTCAGGCCAAATACTCGTGAGGTTTTAGACATGCTCCGATGCCCACCTAAAACCCGGCAAGGACACGCCCACTGATCCTGAAAGAAAAGCGGTCTGTGGCTTCCAGCAGAGGTGGCACTCACAAGTGCCTGCATATAGCGCCATAACAGCCGCAACAATGGGGCATAATTACAGCACATCAACTCCGTCTGTTTCAGACGTTTTAATGGCTTCGTAGCCTGCACGCTCCAGGGAATGTACAGAAAAGTTAAGTCTTCGCAGATTTCGATCAGGAACATTTGATTTGAAGAAAATGGCAAGCAGCGAGAAATAATGGTGCAGCTGTAAATTAAGATGGACAGAGAGGAATGTGAGGTTAAAGAGTGTCATTAGGTGTTTTTGAAATCGCTGTGAGGCAGCATAGATTGGGCCAAAACAAATGTTTTTTCGCCTTATCACTATAAACAAATTGCAGTTGATAGTTTGATAATTTCACAGTTGCAGTGAAACTGAAAATACCTTCTTATGATGGACTGAGTTTGACACTTGGTGAAATATGTAGCATTGATTAGACGATGGATGCAAATCACCATTGACAACACACGTACACTCTTTTTTTTTTCTTATCCCAATGCAGTCTCCATGTTCATGTCAGAAAACATTTATTTCACATCCAGCATTAAAAACACATGGATTTCACCATGCATGCATGTTATTTTCCTAGGTAAGATGTAGAATTGGCTGTTTTTTAATCAAGTTTTGCTGGTTAAAAAGAAGTGATTCACTGTGAAAAAAACATCTATCTGCAGCCTCCACTGTTTACAGCCGTACAGCTAAAGACGCTCAGTGTAAACAGTCGCACACTCGGAAGGTTTTTGTGTTGAAACTGACCATGTGCCGATGAACATGTTGGTACTTTTGGCTTCTCCTGTTGCATCTTGTTATCATGGGAAATTCTCTCATGCAATTAAACCCAGATGGCTTGATGCAATGTTTTTCTCTGCTGATGCATTTCAAACATAGGTTATCGAAAAAGTGTTGAGGCAAGACTACAGCTGGCTACTATCATTAATATTGTGTCTGCAGTGATTTTTCAAATATATGGCCATATGAACATATTTTAAAACGAATATATGAATAGGATATATCACGGTCACACAGCATTTATTATCCAAAAACAACACCAAACTACAAAAACAAGCACTTGCTGATACTGACAGGTTTCACATTAGAGTTGAGGCAGAGGTGAAATGGTTAAAAGCAGCCGTCTCATGTATCTTTCATTAAAAGTCAGAACTTTCCTGATTCAAATCCAGTACGTTAACACACTCCACATGGCTCTTGTTCCTACTGGTGGGTTTGTGTGAAGAGAGTGAGATGTGTGTCCCTGTGGTTCGTTGTATATCACATACTGAACTGAAGGATCCAGTTAAAGTCTCTGATTTGAAAGAAATCCCATCTTGTATGTTTTTTTTTTTTTCTTCCCCTACTTTTTTTTTTTTTTTTAAACACATGACTTGATCAGATCTGACAGTTTGCTGTGCCTGCAGATGTAGCTCGTAGATGCAGGAGAGGAATTTTTGTTCTTATCAGTATGAGCGACACCTGTTGAAAGAGATAGACTTGGATGTTTTTTGGTTTTTTTTTATATGGTGGAAAAATAATCCTCATGAGCCAAAACATGGAGCCTCATGCAGCAGGTGTGAAGATATTGAGCTCACCAAGCAACTGATTGGTTTGTTTGAGAGAGAGAGAGAGAAGCCATTAGTAAAGTAAGGTGCCTATGAGCTCAGCCACCTCTTGTCCTCTGTTACTTTTTGGCAGACGAGCAGGAGACCTGGTCTGACTCCAGTCTGTTCTTTTCATCAAGTCTCTCTCTCTCTCTCTCTCTCATATATGCACACTCGTATGCTGTGTAGAGGGTTTTGTCCGTACGCTCTGGTAGCACTTAAAGACATTCAACGTATGTCAGTCCGGGGTGAGTGCACTTAGGAAACTGAAAGAAGCTCCAGTGGTGTTTTTTAAAACCGACGAGTGCAAACGGAAAAATGGCAGCAGAGATGTATCAAACCAAGCTTTGATGGGATTCTAGCTGTAGCAGAAACCATCTGCAAGCATGTGCACGCCAGCTGGATTTGGACATTTTGCAGTGCCAACACAAATGACTCTCCTCCCCCCCCCCATGTCTACTTAGTCGGGCCATAGATATCATGCTATTCATCTTAATCTGTGTGCATGTGTTTTTCTATATGCATGAGCGCAGGAGACAACAAAACATTTGCACCGGTGGAAGGTGGATTAGGATGTGATTCCACTCCTGGTTACTGCCGTCAATAGCAAGTGAGTTTTACTGCGACAGCAAACACTCCCCAAGTAACGACTTTGTCAAAAATATAACAGCAACTAGTGTATCTGTTCAGAAACTACTGATGGTTTGTGTTCAGTGCAAATCTCAGTGACAGAGACACTGTTTCCTTCACAATAGAGCTCATATGAGCAGTTAGTTAATACAGCTTTGAAACATGCATTCCAGTGAAAACACTCTGAATCCAATACAGGAAAGGTGGGCCCTGCCACTAATAATGAAAATGACTATGTAGAAAGGTACAGAACTTAAATACATTGACTAGCTATTCCTGAAAAAAATACTGACTGTAAATGGGGGAAAAAAGTGTTCGGTTTCATAAAAGTGATAAGGATTATAACTCATTATAACACACGCGTCATGATTTTAGGACTTAATATAGTTTTTATTTGGTAAAGTCGTAATGAGTTTAGTTAAATGTAACAACTACATTGCTGGTCAGCTACCCCATGTGCACCTTAAAGCAATGCTGCTCCTTCTTAACGTTTTAGGCACAAATTCAAAAGTGCAAAACCTTCAGCGAGAGGCCCGAATCTGTCTGTATCAGATTCCAGTGATGTCCGCTGTCTCTCACCGCTTGAGAGGGAGTAGGTGTAAGATGGAGGCAGAGGGATAGTGAGAGGCTGCAGAGGCATCCCACACATGACAAGCACAGACACGTCTGTTTTGAATTGTGAGTGAAAAAATTATACTAGCGCTCTACCTCTCTTTCACACTCTGTTTCTCTATTTGAATAACTCTCTCAGATACCACAGAGATTCTCCCTCGGTCTCAGGGAGCTAATATCCAGGATTTCATGAGCTTTCAGCTGTGATAGACCAGTGTGCTCCATTGCTCCCCCTCTTCTTTGAGTGTTGGGTAGGTGTGTGCCAATTCCAGAGTGCATCACGATGACACCTAAGAGCCAATAATTACAGAGCAGAGCATCATGTCTGTATCAGCCCCTTGTTCTCTGCTTTTAGACATATGCAGTGTTTTCTGCACTGACCTCATCCTTGGTACATTGGCGTGGGGGAGATGTTGTTTTTTCATTGTATCAGGCCTCGTACACTACACACAGCTGTTCAACATTTCCATCAAATATTCAGTCGTTTCATTGTTTTTCTGTTGCCACCCTCGTGTGTTCCTGCTCTTGCAACCACGTGGCGCCACTAACACCTTTTCTGCCGCCTAATCCACGCACACAGCGAACACTGGACTTACACACTGTCAGGCTGTGGTTATTATCTGTAAGGTGCAGCTGTCTCTTAGTATGATGTGTACATACTCGAATACAAACATAATACACAGCATATAGGCACAAAATTGCAGCAAAGCCATGCCGTCATTCCCAGTAATTACAAACAACACAACACATTTAAGCCTGATGACGCAGTCTGTCTGAAACTGAATTCAGATGATGCCAGCTTTATCTACTGGCCAGTAAAGTCAGACTTTCCTTGCCTCATTTTCCCTCTGATTTGTGTCCATCAAGTTGTGATGAGTCGTCATTTACTCTGCATTGATTTATAAATTTACCTTTTTTTTTTTTTTTTTTTAAATAAAGATAAAAGATAAAATTCACCCACATAAAAAACTGAATTAAAATGGAAAGGAGATCTTTTGAATTCTGCTTCAAGTTCATCCCAACTCCTTTGAGCAGTCGGCCTCGTTCGCTCCTGACTGTGCAGACAAACTGTTTCTGTGCTGACTTGGCTGGCGTTCAGCACGGCAGCAGAGAAATGGGGCTGCTTTTGGTTGCCAGGATCCACCGACAATGAAATAACCATCACTTTACCCAAACATCAGGAGGAGCAATGCTGCGATGACCTTGAAGTAACTTCTGTCAGCTTCTGTCAGAAGCTCCAGTGCCGCTATCAAGCCCACTGTCAAATCATGTCAAACAGAGAGCCTTGAAGCTGTGCACTGTTGTGTAGCATCAGCTGGCAGAGGGCAGAGATAGATAGTTGTTTTTTTTCATAAATTTGTGTCTTGCATGTAAGATAAGCAGAGCTCGGTGTGAGATTAATATCAGCTGTGCTACACGCTCCTCTCCTTTGGGTTTTCTCCACCCGACAGCAAGTGAACCCCTTTGTCCCCATTGCCCCCTTGCCTTGTGACTTGGCTCATGCTGCTTTAGTAAATCTGGGGCATGTTTACAGTCAGGGCTTTTAGGAGTGTCTTGGCAGGCGTATACCTACCAAGCAGCCAATCAATCGCCCCACCAGTGGAGTACTATTAAACCTTAGGAGAAAAAAAAAAGAAAAGAAAAGCTTGATCCTGCTCCATTTTCTCTGAAACATGATGCATGCCAAACTGCTGGCATGCATTTTATTTCTCAGCGACACAATGTCTGCAAGCTGGCACTCTCTGATATCTTAGTTACTTCAATGGTGAACGAGCACAAACTAAACACGCAGCTGTGATGTGAATGAAGATGTTCAGAATAAATAAATCCTGATTGTTGTCATTGTGCGAACTTGGAGGTCTGGTCTTTCAGTTGGTTACACAAAATGATTTTTTTATATTATACCTCCTACATTACAGCCGTGTTTATATTTGTCTCAACAGCTTTGGTTCAGTTAAAGGGACAGTTCAACATTTTTGGATATGCACTTATTTACTTTCTTGCCGGAGGTTACATTAGCAGAGCGGCAACAGCCTCGATCCTCAGTCATTGTCAAAACAGGATGCGTTCAGGCACAGTATTGACAGCGGGTGCATTAGCTGCGTTTTCGCCTACCAGAAGTAAACTGCCTCTTCTTGAGGTGATGCGTTTTGCACATATAGTGCAACATTTTCATTGTCAGTACATCGGCTTGTCTGTGTATGCAGAAAATTTGATGTACAAATGGGAGGTGAATCAAACAATCATTGGATTTAATACATGCAGAGGAGATTTCCCCACATTTTCCAGGCACAGATGAAAGACTTTCCCTCGTGTGTTTCAGACGTTTGTAGCTGTTCACTGAGTGAGCACTGAATCAGTCTGACTCTCACTATAAAGCAAACATTTCTGTGATCACAGAGCAGCTGCTCTCTCAAATCCTATGATATGATTTTTTTTTTTTTTCTGCCATCTTTACCACCACTGGTTTAAAAAAAAGAAACTCACAGTGAATGAATACAGTGAATACATCACATGAAATTGAATTTCACCTAATTAATTGTTGAGAGGTTATTATCTGCCAGAGGCAAAAAGATATTAAGTTTAATGTTAGTAGTGTTGCAAGTCGACCCTGTTCTTCCAGCTGTAAACTGTCCTCAAATGATGCATCTCTCCAACTATGGCACTGCACCAAGATTCGGACAAATGGCCAATTTCTTTTGCAGCCTCTTTTGTGGCTTGCAGACTTTCATAGCCATGGAGAATTGAGGCAAATGTACTCAGTTTGACTGAAATTGAACAAACCTGTGGTACTAACTAATTCAGCATCTTGGCACCGACAATAAAGCGGCCATATTGATGGTAGGTGTGATTTGATGAGCATTAGCAGAGGTTGAGGGCTCGGCCTGGTGACAGCCAGCTGATTAAACAGTGGGGTGATGAATGGACTTGGCGCCTGGCTGTGAAATGACCTGCAGTTGCTGGATGCTCGGCATTCTGCTGCAAGGATGTCAAAACGCACAAGTGACCTGCTGCACCAGAAAGTGCAAAAATTAAAAAAAGAAAATCTCCGGCCTCTGTAGATGTGGGGTGAAGAGCAAGAAAGCCTCGAGTGTCTTTTTGAAATCACTGCAGCTTAACACAGCGCTGACGTTTGTTACTGCTCGACCTTCTGCTCTTATCAAAAATCCATCTCAGAGTGCTTTGAAAATAATATATTTTTCCCCCCTGTCTGCATGTTTCTTCAGAGGTCAACATCTCAATCCAATCTTCCTGGTTACCACAACTCCTGCTCAGTCCTCAACCTCAACCCCGCACTCCCCACTCCCTCCACCCTGCTGCTAAGTAGCCATGGCCTCCTCTCTGAGTGAAAGTTTCATGAGTTTGCTCTCCTCTGCTCGTTACTCCATTGTCTGTCTAACAGGATGTCACTGTGATTTATGTCAGAGTTTTAATATGCTGAGGAAAGGCTGTTTTTGGTTCCAGTGAATAGCCAAAACCCAGGGGAGCCGTGACAGCCAGGCTATGATATGTCCCCCTGTTGAGCGGTGAGATGGCACTCCTTTGTCTGCCAACTGCAGGGTCCACTGGGACTTGGTATAGCTCCCTTTAAGAGCATTTAGGACATTTTTAACAGACTTAATATACCTGGATACCAAACCAGTTTTTCCCCACATCGGAAAACTTGTCTTTCCTCCTGTCCTGAGCGACCTAAGGATGACAATAAGAAGGCTATATCTATTCTGTATTCCCTGCCCTGATCTTAATGACAGGCTCCTCTCTTCATTGACTCCAGATGTCACGTTTTGAACAGAATGAGTGCTGTTGATCTGGAAAGGGCTGAAGATTTGATTTTGGACAAGATGTAGCTTGTGCAGCTGGCTTTCGTTCCCATAAGGGGAAGACAATCATCTGCCAAAGTGCCTTGAGTGTTAGATGAACCATTTGTTTGCAAGCATATTGAAAAGTTTAAGTCGTGGGTTGTAAACATTTATTGCAGTTTACTGGCTCTTTTGTATTATGGCCCAATGTACCACCTGGAGTGTTGGAGATAAACGTTCTGCTGGTGTCTTTTTCCTACTATCAGAAGTGTATAAGTTCAGTTTGTGGGTTATACATGGGGGGGGGGGGGCTGTAAACGGTTTAACTGCAGCAAATATTAGTGTTTACGACCCCAGATACGAGCCAGTAATGTTATTTAGACAAGCAAATGGAGTCCGTGACCCCTGAGGTTTTGGCTTAATAAGTACATCAAGTTTGTTTAATATGTTTGGAATGGGAGGCAATAGATAAACATTTACAAAGATGGTCAAAAACTGCAAAGAGTATAAAGTATTTAAGCAATGGATTCACAAATATTTCATTGCATATGTCACGTCTTTAAACTATTGATCTTTTTTTTTAAATAGCAATATATCCACCCAGTCAGATACAAACTGGGCCCAACATTGCTGGGTCACAAAGCTTGGAGGTCCTATATAAACCATTTTCTAGTATTTCTTGGACCTTGTGCTTTTATATTTGGTGTTTTTGAACACTTTATTGTGTAGTAAGTCAAACTGAAAAGTGACCAGCTGTCAGACTTCTTGCTGCTTATAAAAGCTAGCTCCCAAAATCAATTCCAACCTCTTCAAAACTTCACTTTCACAGTGAAAAGCAGCTTGAAGCGGCTGCTGATGCCACTGTGGAGGACCCTGGGTTGTTTGCGATGCTGAGGGAAATGCTATAAAAAGCAATGTGTACATTGAATCAGTGCTTCATCAGAAGAACTATTTGAGGCTGCAGGGAAGGAAGCAATGTGGGAAAAAGTAACTCATTTGACTTATGGCCCACTGCTAAAGAGATCTATTTGAAGAGGCCTGGCGAGCAGCAGAGTAAAGGAGATTTAGATTGGTGTTGAATAGAGGAAGCTTTTACCCTCCTGCCAGTGCCGAGCAGAGCAAAGACAAAGCTGGCCAGCACAGGAAAGTGTGGACGTGGCACATTGGTGTACGTATGTCATGTCCTGATGGAGAGGGGATCAACGGGGAGGACAGTCGCCTCCAGGACACTGAAATGACAGCATGCTCAATAAGAGTTTTCCACTTTGTGTCATAAATCGATTTGACTGAAGCTCAGCAGCATGTGTTGAGAAGTAGTTGGATGTAAAGTCATGTCTGTCCATTTGTTCTTGTTTCCTGCCTGATTTGTGGCGCTCTGTGACATTTTCCAGATTTCTAGATCTTCTTGGAAAATGTCGAAATAGCAAAAGGGTTTCATTGGTATAAAGGGATTATACCACCATGTATTTATCTCCGCGAACCAACTACTGCACATTAACTCACATGTGCGTAACTGAATTTACATCACCCACATTTGGATGGAAATGTGTTAAGTTACATCCAAGTAAAATCTAATGCTACCACCAATACAACTGAACCTAACTAATTATTAATGATTGTCTCTGTCTCTGGTATCACTTGTTAACTAAATGATCAGCAGCAGGAGATGTTCCTGCCCTGACTCCAGTTTACACACACACACACACACACACACACACACACACACACACACACACACACACACACACACGTAGATGTACTTGTCTTAACACCACATCCTTTACGCCACTCCCGACATGATCTTACGCTCCTGATTGGCTGATTAGTCCAACAAATCAGATCTACAGAAGGCCACATAAACTAATGTCAGTTTTAATCCATTCCTTGCTAAAACACTTTCAGTCGATGTCTCCTCTCATTTTCACAAACGGAGCTTTTTTTTTTTTTAACTAGATTAAACTTGTTTTTTAGTGGAAACCTTTTTGAGCATGAATCTACTTCCTGATTGACATGAATGTAGCAGAGTGTTGCACCTTTCTGTAGCTGCTCATCGGATCAATGAGCCTCATTTCAAATGTAAAATAAAAATGCCCCTTTTTTCAAGATTTCCCATCTGAGCAAGTTGGAACAAGAGGTTATGTATTTGACTCCATTAAAATGGCTTTTAGTGTGTAGCATTAGCATGAAGTCACTTCATATAAGTCACATCATATAAGCAGTTTGCTTTGCAGACTTCATCCTGTGTACATGTGATGTTTGTGTTAAATAACGATCTAGTCTACTACAAAGATTAAATTTTTTATATCCTGAGAAGGAAGTTAAAATTATGTGTTATAGAGCGCTTACTCATTTAAACACATCTTGGCAGACATTGTACTGTGAAATAAAATTGTTTTACATTTCCTCTTTGAGGAAGGCAAACGTGGTATTCACGACTTTTCGTAATTTCGCTGTGTCGTAATTTGGGAGCTTTATGTGCTAGTGAGCACATTTATGTGAGTTTTCGTACCTTGAGCATCAGGAAATATTCTGTATTCGCCTGCTCCTTTCTGCTCTGTCCTGCTACGTGATGACAATTTACCCTTTGTGTTTATTTTCCTGTTTTCCAGATGCAAAGGAGAGGTCGGCCAAGAGATTCTCCGTGAATGGCGTTTTCAATTACACCTCTTTGCTGCTCAGCCAGGAGGACGACATGCTGTACGTCGGAGCCAGGGAGGCATTATTTGCCCTCAGCCTGTCAGACATCAGCAAGACCAAGCTGCAGAAGAACGTGAGCACGTTGAAAAGAGTCTAAACTGCAATATGCATTTGCTTGGAAACATGCAAAACTGTGCTGGATTAATTGGTATCCATGAGCCAGGGTTACATATGGCATTTTTGAGACATTGTGGGTTGTGAATAAAAATAGCTCGTTACTCGTTAAATGCAAAATGTAACAGCTTGATTCTTTATGTTCTTTGTGAATCAAAATAAGAGGCAATTTTCGTTTTGCTTCACATCACACGCGCTACTTTTTTGTGTTCATTTCGATCTTAGAGATCTTAAAGAAACAGTCCTCTGGAGTTATTGCAGAATCGGCACGGTTCCCTGAGTTTCACATGACTTATTCAGGGTTTCTTTTTCATCTTCAGCTGACGTGGGGCACTCCTGCTGGAAAAAGAGAGGAGTGCAGCTTCAAAGGGAAGAACCTGGAGGTGAGTGGCATCTCTTACTGCTCCACTAACACGCCAAATAATGAAAATACCCAGGAAAACCAGCTCTATAATGGCAATATCAAAAGCATGAATTTTCTCACACAAGGTCCTTTTCCTTGCAGTTTTCTCTGACTGACTGTGAGAGAGTAGAACAAGCACAAAGTTTTATGTTGACAAACCTTTCCACCAGTTACAAATAGATTCATCAAGTGTGCAGACTCGCCGGGGAATTGCTCTTTTTTTGTGCACTGCTTCTTTCTCTGTCTGTCTGTTACCTTGTTGTCATGCCAGCTGTTGTGTCCCTGGGCGACAAGCCTTGGTAATCTGTGCTCTGCAGCGTACAACTCTGGTCTGTGTATTACAGAAAGCTCACCAGGCAACTGCTGTGTGATACTGGGAGGTTTTCCCAATAGTGTTTGAGAGGGGAATTTTTTTTTTTTTTCCCTTCTATCCCAATACTTTTTGAAGTATTTGTGTGTATTTTTTTTTTTTACTCTCAAAGATTTACTTTTTTAAGGAGCTCTCAAGAAAGAATAACATTGAGTTGTAAGAATTTCTTGTGGATCCATAAAGCTCTCTCTCTCTCTCTCTCTCTCTCTCTCTCTCTCTCTCTCTCTCCCTCTCTCTCTCTCTCTCCCGCTCCATGTCTTTCCCAGACTGATTGCTTCAATTACATCAAAATCCTTCTACGGCTGAATAGCACTCATCTCTATGTGTGTGGCACCTATGCTTTCAGTCCAATCTGCGCCTACATAGTAAGTAATGACCGCTTAGTCTACCTTTGTTCACGTCTAAGAGTTGATTTTACTCCTGCCATTTTAAAAAGAAGACAATGTGTGTTTTTTTTTTTTTTTTTTTTTTTCTTTTAATGTTTCTCCATTCCTCTCACCAGCCCAGCTTTGAATTTTGATATATTTCTAGGTGTTCTTTAGGAATCAAGCTCTTTTATCCACCATGTCAGTGTCGGATCTGTTGTTATCCAAGCGTAACCAAATCCTACAGAGGCACTTTAGCCAGACAAGTCAACAGGGGGTACACGAGCTGTGTGGTTTCCAGTGAGAGGGAAGCAGCAGATCTGTTTATCTAGCAGAGGAGCACATCTGGAGCAATGACATTGATTTCAGTGATTGAGGGGGGCACATCGAGTTTGGCGACAGCTCAGCTTTTAAAGTGGGACATTAAACTCTCCTCTCCGACGTCAGAGGGAAAGAAAAACACAGGATGTCTCAGACTGAAGATGACTTGGCTGGACTTTAGGCCCTGAAATGGGATTCCAAGAAATTTTGAGCTTGGTTGGTCTGGATGAACACTCATCATGTTGAGACAACCCAGAGCTGTATGTAAGCGTGTGAGTGATGCTCTCTGAGATGCATAACATCAACATTATTACATTTTTTTTATTTTTAAAGCTCTTCTCAAAGCAGTCACAGAGGGTTTTAGGCCAAGAGGATACACTAAACAATCAAAATGACAGACATAAATTAAAACAAGCGCAGAGTAAAACAACATCTTATCAGGATGAAGGATGGGAAGGTTTCCTAGGGATTGGAAACACTTGATTATTATTAATTGGTACACGGAAGAATTACTGCTCCTGCAAACATACAATACTCGTATTCCCATATGCACATACATCGAATGAGGTCAGTATAGGCCACTGGGAACAACTACAATGAGAATAAAGCAAGGAGTTTTCTTCTTTAAGGATTTTAATGCAAGTGGCTGGAAAAAAAGAAAATTATCTTTCAAAGCCGATATGAGGTTTTTGCAGTCTGTGTCAGACAGATATGGACTTTTTTAGTGTCCCTCCACTGAAGTTCAGCAAAGAAACACTGACTGTGAAAACACAAAGAGGAAACTTTAGAAATCTTCTAACTCAGGTTGCTTATTTTATGGAGGATTTCTTAAAAGCACACACTTCCTTATAACTGCAATACGTACAAAAGACAGGTTGGCGAAAAAGTCACTAAACGTTGAAACAATTGATCTATTAGTCAAACAATAGAAATAAATGTTCTTCGTCATTTAAGTCAAGTATGAAGAAAACGTGGCAGGTTCCAGGCTCTCAAATGTGAAGATATGCTGCATTTCTCTTTTATATCAGTAAACTGCATATCTTTGAGTTTTTCACTGTTTAGTCAAACAAAAACAAGTATTACAAGAACATCTCCCACACTTGCCATAATGCAACACAATGTCTTTTGTTCCTTCCCCTCCCTGCATGGGAGATGCTATGTCTTTATAACTCCCTCTTAATAGACTTTTTGTGAAAAAGCACAAGTGATGTTACTTTGAGGAATTTTCTCTTGACTTGACAAATCCCCCCAGAGCCAAAGAGACATTATACATAACATACTGTTTCACAGGCTCAATATTGACCTACATACTCAAAGTAATTCAACCTGGTATATATAGACTTCCAACAATATACCAACTAGCTATACTTAAGTAGAATTTCCTTGAAGTATGTTTAATGGTGGGTTACTTGACAAAGTATTATAATAAAACACTCTTTTCTTCCTGCATAAACCACACAATCTGCCAGAAGAGAGACCTGTTCAAAATGACCTAGAATTTAAAGGACAAGGTTGTTATTTTACATTTTTCTTATTATGAAAAAAGACTAGAGATTAATATGCATTAGCAAATATGACCATGGGACAGTGTGACACTTAAGAAACTACCATAGGTGATGAAGAGCAACAGTGTGGCTTAGTGGTGTGTTTTTGGAAAAACAATGGAGCCCATGGAGCAAAGCAATAAATACAAGGCTTGGAAATACTTTTAAGTCAATGATTTGGTTGTTGTTGGTTTCAGTCTTTTCACAGGATTTGCTGTTTTGCCACTTTCATTTCCTCACTATAAAAATAACATGGTGACTATAGCAACTGTTTACTATGGTTTTTGCATCAGGCAGAGCTGTTGTGTGTGAACTGACCAATCACTGAAGCAGTCAGTGATCTATGTGCAGTTATAATAGAGAGAACAAACTCAGGTCACTAAACTCTGTTTAGCTCTTTACCCTGAGTACAGTTTTATTGGACTGTGCCTGAGGGACATTTGCTGTTTGTGTCTCCAGAACACGTCAACATTCACACTTGAGAGAGATGACGTGGGCGACGTCGTGATGGAAGATGGGCGCAGTCGTTGCCCCTTTAATCCAGAGTACAAATCCACTGCCATCATCGTTGGTATGTAGTCATATAAAGCTTTTTTTTCCCCTTTATGTCACTAAATAAAAGAAGGTATTATTATTATTGTTATGACTGACTTCCTTCTGAGAAGAGACTCTGAAAACAGGCTCAGCTGTTTCTGTCGCTACTTTGATGCTTCCTACAGCTTTGATTCAGTAATGAGTCATAATGTGCCTGCTAATGCTGTTTGTCTGCATCAAACCGGTTGATAAGTTGCCGGACACCACCAGACACTGTTTGGTTTCAACTTCTTTAACAAGCAATTAGAAAATAATTGAGCTGATTATGAGCGAAGAAGGAAATGATATGTGATAAATAAATAAAAAATTGTATTTTTTCGCTCACTGTTCTGTTATGATGCAGCTGAGCTGTTAAAAAGTCTCACAGCACATACTTTCTTTTTAATTCATCATTAATGACAGACAAAGTTCAAACTTTAAAATGTTGCAATCTTTGTTTTCCCCTTTGTTTTCCTCCAGATGGTGAATTGTACACTGGTACTGTCAGCAACTTCCAAGGGAATGAGCCAGTCATTTACAAGAGCTTGGGTCAGGGAACCGCACTGAAGACAGAAAACTCTTTAAAATGGCTCCAAGGTAAACCCCATTTACCCCATCAGATGGCAGACTCACATCCTCCATTATGTACCCAACAGTGCAGATAAGCTCCAAAAACTAGTGATCATTAGCAAAGCACAGTTGCTAATGCATGCAGGCCGAGAGCAGAGACGAGCTCTCTCAGATTGCGTGAGCTTGGTCCTATCAGTCGCCACACATGCACATCAAAACAGCCTCAGCTGGCTGCCACTGGTTTTGCCGGAGTAAGCCGCACTTTGCGCACAATTAAGACCTCTCTTGTCTTTTGATCTCGTGGTAATTCATGCAGAGTGCTCCTGATGAGACATCTGAGTACAATTATAAAGAGGATGCTGTTTCCTCTACTCTTCCCGGATTGCATGACACAGCTCCCCCGTGTAGACTCTGACAAATTCTTTCCAAATTATGTTCAGTGATATATTGAACAAAAGCAAAGAGGCTGCTGGAAAAATAGTTCCCTCGCATTGATAATGAAGGCATAACATGTCTCCAACAACTTCTTCCCATTGTGTTTTTCTCTTTCTGACAGATCCAGTCTTTGTCGGGTCGGCTTACATCGAGGAGAGCCAGCCAATAGGCAACGCTGTGGGCGACGACGACAAGATTTACTTCTTCTTTAGTGAGGCGGGAAAGGAATTTGACTTCTTTGACAACACCATTGTGTCAAGGATTGCTCGCGTGTGTAAGGTAGGTCACCTGGGATTGGGGTGAGGTCATTTTAAAAGGCAGAACAGGGCTCAAGCTTCCTCTCCCTAATCCTGATACAATTGCCTCAAAACAAGGCAGCACACTCCCACGTCAAAGCATGTTTCATAACATTGAACTGTACGCCATGCCTGTGTGGATGCAATGGAAATGTGTCACTTGTGTATTAAAGCCTTTTCAGTAAAAACATATTTTAAACAGATCTGGTTTCTCCTTCCCTCAATCATCCTCTCCTCCTCCCTCCCTCTCCTCCCTCCCGTTTCTCTGCAATGTCATCTCCCCCTCTCTCTCTCACAATGTCAGCTGCACTCGTCCATCCCTCCAGCACTTTGCCTTTCTCTACCAGTGCTTTGAGCTTTGCAGGCATTATTAGTATTCAAGGGTGCTTCGCAGCAATATGAAATGCGTTCCTCACTCTACTACATGGCGGGTTTTTGTTGCAGACAGAGCTAGGCAAACTGTATCAACTACAGAATGTGCTTGAACCATTTAAACTGTTGACGTCCTCCCCCTTCCTCTTGAGTTTAGTTTGGTTGATCACCCTGAATAATCAGCCGCAGACTTTATCCTCTTTCACCTGTCATCGGATCAATTAAACGGCTGTGAAGCTGCCTGATATACATGCACTCAGCATCCCTCGCTGACTTCTGCCTCTTGTTCATGGAGGCAGTAATGTGAGTAATCGTGGGGACAGCATGTAATCTTAAGTGACAGCTTAATGACTTAGTCCTGCTAGGCTCTGGCACTTGGTGCTGTGACACCTCTCGCAGCCGGCGGAGCACCTCCTGGGTTCTATATATGGAAATCATTGACAGAAAGGCCCCCAGACTGTGGCAACTTGCTGCAGACAAACACTGCAAGCGAGACAGGAGAATGGCTTTCTCAGCTCTGTAAAGCGCCTTTATTTCACTGGAATGCAGCAGTCCACTTTTTCTTCTTTTCAGATGCCGTTCTGTGGCAGTACAGTAGTGCTGCAGGTGGTTTATTCTCCAGTTTACTGGTTAGATACTTAAGATTATTGCTTATTGAGATGATGCATAGGGATCTAACCTCCTGTCAACCAAAAGACATGCTTTGTAGTTTCTATTGCAAATTATTGTCTACAAATTGATCATTTTCCATGGAACCCTTCATGTTCCTGATGAAGATCGGGGACTGGTTTCACAAAGACTAAAGCTTAGATCTACTAATAGTCAAACTTGAGAGACGTGCGAGAGAGAAAACATGGCTGAATGAGCAACTGCGTCAAGCTGCACAGCTCTCCAGCAGAAATGGAAATGTTTGCCCTCTGCATAAATTCAACCTTTACAAGGACATTTTACAGTGCAGATTGTATAAAATATATTAAAAATAATAAATCGATAATAATGAAATACAAAAAAGCAGCTGTCATTCACTGCTACCATGTAAACGTCTTAGTTGAGAATTAGTCTGGAGGGCTAAAAATAAAACAGAGAAAACCATATAGTAAAATAATAATAGTTTCCAGTATACTCAGTCTTTAGGGCTTTAAGTTTATTTTTGTTTAGATTTGGGCATATTGGCAGTAAATTAAAAGAGCGTTGAATCAGCTGTTTTCAGTTCCTGGCACATTAGAACCAGGAACCTGAATATAAAAATATGTGCATTCAGATTTAAATGAAGTGATTTTTGACCCAACAAGGAGCTAAGGGTTTTAACCTGTGAGTCAGAGCCACAGACCGATCCAGTCCAAACCAGACCGATCCAGTCCAAACCAGACCGCTGTAGTCCAAACCAGACCACTGTAGTTTAAGTGGTCTGGTTTGGACCACAGTGACTAACTAAACCAGCATGCACCTGTCCCCCTCACATAGTGTGTCTGCAGCAGGTTGAAAACCTCTGCATGAGACTAATCCAACAGCAGCATTAGGACTGTCCTGACGCTGTAGACCAGCCTCTAAAATCTTTGTTAAAGCAGCCCCTGAATTGCCACAGGCCAAGACTATAAACTATTACCTCATGCAACTTTTCATTTCACAGAATAGTGTAACACATCTGAACACACGCCCTGTGCGCTTGGTCAGTGAGCAGAAAGCACTAACTCAGATTGGAGTTCGGTAGCACTGAGGTATGAAGCCCCTCCCTGTCAGCAGGCTCAGTATATATAACATTTCTAGAAAACATGCTCTCCCTTTTCCCTCTATGTCCCAGGACAAGTCCAGATCCTGGCCAACATTTTACAGCCTTATAAAGAGGAGCAGTTTTTTGTTAGATATAAGTGGAAGTGTCCTCAGGTTTTTCATAGTTTTCTAACTACTGTTTTACTTGTGTTTAGCCAAGTAATTCTGCTTCCGAGTTGTCCCCCCCCCCCTTTCCTATCATCCCCCTCCCTTGCTCCACTCCCTGTGTCTTTTGTTTATTCAGGTGTGCACACTGAGGGACTGTGGAAAGCAGATTATCAGCACTGAGTGGCACCATTTTCTTTTACCTCTTGTTCATCTTCTTGTCAGGTTGATGAATGTGAGGAATCTGAAATCTGAATCTGAAAAGACAAAACGTTAAGAGGGCAATGAAATACAGTGTGAAGGAGCAAGTTTGTTTTTTTTTCTTTTTTGGGAGGGCAGATATCAGGGGGAGTGGTCCATGCGATTAAAAGTACAAGCTGTGCAGCGGAGCACGGCAACAACGGCAGTGGACAGCTGAGAGAGCAGGAATGTGGTCTCCTCATTATGTGGACAGGCTACTAGTACAGCCTAGTAATTGGCTCCCAGGCCCCGCATCAGTCCCACAAGGTTTCACCTCAGGATGGTTGTTTGTGTGTAACAGCACTCAGAGGAGGAAACAGAGGTAGTTCTAGTTTTGCATTTTATTATCTCCTCAAGGGTGATTCACTGCTTTGTGCTGTTATGGAGGAGTTGTGCAGGGTTTTGGAGGCTCGTGGGATAGTTTGGATCTGAGGCAGGAAACTGTCTTGAGATTGGGCGAGACCGCTTGTTTTGGTCCCAGTCTTCCTCCTCTTCCTCCTCTTCCTCCTCCTCCTCCTCTTGCTGCTGCAGCTTGCTAGCAGTATTTGGGAGGAGTTTCTTCTGCTGTGTATTTACAAGCTTTTTGATAATAGCTAGTCCTAGCCGAGTCCTCTGATAACTGTTTATGTAAATATTTTGTGCCTCTTCTGCCTGTTTCCTATTTCACCATCTCCTCTCCTTCAAAGAGCACCTAATATTTTGAGCTAGGCCATCTTTTATGTGGAGAGTCTTTCTTGGCCCCCATGTTTTATTGTCAAAATACCCTTTGTAATTCAGTTTAAATGCCCCACACATATGCTGCGCCACAGGAAAGGATTTCAACTCTTGGAATAGCACCAAGACAGTGAAATTGCAGTTGTTTGTGATCATTTGTCCCTTTTTTACTTTGTTTATTTAGGTCCTGACCATCCCAGTAACCACTTTTAGATTCCCTTAGTTGACCTCAACACCACCCTCTAAAGCAAAAGGAAAGGGACTGCAGCTGTTGCACAACACAAGGACTCAGAACTGTAGGGCTTCATGACAGCTACTAAACTGCAGCGTATTTAAACTCAAACTATTATTAATTTACTTGAATGTTTGACCTTCACTGCACAGAATGATGTATTTGCAGCTTAGATGAGTGATGTGGACACAACACTGTAGGAAACTTTGTGTCCAACAGTTAAATAGAAATGAAATATTCAGGCATTTTGTTTTTATTATGCAATTTTTAAAATAATTTGTATTGTGGGGAAAACATATGGTCTTGCATTTATATGTGTGTCTGAAAACATGTGCAGCGGATCTTAAAGGAAGTTAATATGTTGCCCAGGTGTGTAATGAGTGTCTATCTGGTTAGTTTGCCACAGGTTTTCCAGTCTAGCTTGTCTGGCAGCTTAATTAGAAATCCAGTAGGGCTTTTACTTAGGCCGGGTGTGGCCCTGAGACACTCATCCTGCTCCACTCCTATTTTCTGGAAGTCTTGATTTGTTGTCCAGAGGTGACACTGGGGCCACTGTGTCCTCCCCTCCCACCACAGCCACACTCCCTCCAGCTGAAAAACACATTTCAACCAAAGTGGAGTAAAAGTCCCATTTCTTCTGTTGCTCATCCTCCTCACCGCGGTGTCTTGTGCCTCTGAGACCGACTCTCTCTCTCTGTCCTCTCCCGCTCTCAGCCCCTGTTCCACTTCTATCAGCAGATCAGCATTGTACATCAGCCTTAAAGAAACAGTTGCTCCTGAGGCAGCCGTCATAAGAAAATAAGATGGATAAATGAATCACCTGTGACTTTCATTATAAAATGTTTGCAGGGCGATAAGGGAGGTGAGCGGGTGCTGCAGAAGAAATGGACCACATTCCTGAAGGCCCAGCTCCTATGTTCCCTCCCTGATGATGGTTTCCCTTTCAACATCATCCAGGACATGTTTGTCCTGAAGCCTATGGGAGACAGTTGGGAGAGCACCGTCTTTTACGGTGTCTTCACCTCACAGTGGTAAGAGTTAATAAGTCTCCACATTGGTTGTTGCTCTTCCTAAATGCACATTTGACTCTCCTCAGTTAACACTAGGTATTGACCTAAAACAACCTGAAAACAAGGCTTCATTGGTATGAACAATTATACATGCAAACCTGCTGCAAACAAAGTTTCTGCTGTTGAAGAAAATAAAGGCTCCATTACTTTTTAAGGAAATAGGAAAAAGTAGTTGAAAACGACTGTGAATCCCACAGCCAGGCTCTACACTGTGTGAGAGACAATAAGTAGATATTGTGTCACTATGAGCCATGATTTTACAAGTAAATATAGAAGAAATCATATCACAGTCTGTGTCTATAACTCATGTGTTTGCTGGTTTTGTCAGATGATGTCTCGGTTATGAAATGAGGATTTTCAGTCAACAGTTACTGTGCTGTATCTAAGATACTATTTTAAACTTGTTCCATTGTCTGACACCAAACAGAAAAAGGTGTAAATGAGAGCAACTTTTTTGGAAATTCAGCTGAATTAAAAACTGTATGAGCATACAAAGTAGGAGAGAAGCAAACAGATGAACATCTGAACCAGCTAAGACTAGTCTGAAAGTTAATATCATGCAATGGTGTTGGTTTTTTTTATAGCAATACATTGACCATACATGAGCCATTACTATGTTTTGACCTAGTCTTGTTATTTAATACCAGCGCTAAAAGTTTTTTCTTGCTCCTCTGAACTTATGAGCCAAAACACTAACACAAGCCTGAGCAACTCCAATGTCTAGTTAATGTATCAACAAAATAAAGATTTTAATATGGATATTTTAATGTAGTACACACACTACAAATGTTCTCCGGTGACAAGTTGCTGCTCCAATTTCCTGCATGAAATGACAACAAATGCTGAAAGGATGGATTGAGTTAAAAAAAAAAAAAAAAAAAAAGAAATTGGGTCGAAATCTGTGAATTGAAATAAGAAAAACAATATAAACATTTCCTTTGCTCACAGGTATAAAGGAGCCTCGGGCAGCTCAGCGGTGTGCGCCTTCACCATGGCTCAGGTGGAGAGAGCCTTCAGCGGGCGCTATCGGGAGGTCAACAGGGAGACGCAGCAGTGGTACACCTACAACCACCCTGTGCCAGAACCACGGCCCGGAGCGGTGAGTGGTGGAGGCAATATCCTGTGACGAGTCACCCAGCTGTTCATTTAAGTAGCTATAGTCTTATTCAGTCAGAAGAATAAAAGTTCACATAACAGATGAGAATAATGGATAAATCCCAAATATCACATATATAAACTATGTTAAGGTTCCAATAAAACACCAGTCGAACCTGTATACTGATTTTTTTTTTTTTTTTTTTTGGCTGTTCAATAAGTGAGTTTAAAGTAAAACACATGTTCTCCCTTAAGTTTCTTTGCCAATTCAAAGACAGAATCCAATAGTCTTCCTGATGCTCTTTGTAAGTCCCTGGAGCAAAACAAATGCCTTACCTATGTCAGTACAATACCTTATCTCATTGTATGTCTGTATTTCCTGGACCACTTCAACAAGCAGAGATTTTTCATTTCTAATTTACTCCCATACAGTGTGTGACCAACCACGCCAGGCAGATGGGTATCCAGTCATCCTTACACATGCCTGATAAAGTGCTCAACTTTGTCAAGGACCATTTCCTGATGGACAGCGTGATCCGCAGCGCTCCCCTGCTGCTGAAACGCAGCGTGCGTTACACTCAAATCGCCGTGCACAAGATCCAAGGCATGGAGAGGGCTTACGACGTGCTCTTCATAGGAACAGGTACTGAGCATTAAACAACATCTCTGTCCTTATGTAGAACTTTCTAAAGAAAATCTTTAAAGAGGAAAAATAAGATTTTAAAATATGTTCCAACCATCTGCAGAAACAGCAGAAGTTTCTTAAATTCAAATTTCTTAAGTCACTTATTTTTGTTTCTTTTGTCTTCCAGATGATGGAAAGCTCCATAAAGCCATCAATGCCAACGATAAAATGCACATCATAGAGGAGCTAATTCTGTTTCCTGAGCCTCAGCCTGTACAGCACATTGAACTTGATCCTCAGAGGGTAAATCACAATTCACCTCATCAACAGAAACATGTTCAAATAAGCTCAAATAATTTATCACAAATTAAAATGCATCTATAATGATTATGGTCATACTGGTTTGTGTTTATAATCAAATTCATTTTCACGTAATAAAATTGTGGAAGAGCTAGATTAACTGGAGTGCAGTCTGGCTACAGACATTTTCCTTCCACTGGGGCCTTTCCACTGAGTTTTCCCTCTAAGTTATAGCACCGTCTGGAACAGGGTTTATGGTCGTCTCTGGCTTTCTACACAGAGCTAAATTTCATTACCTTTTCACTCTTTATTACATAATGGCCATCCCCTCGGGCCACAGCCGCCAAACTGCAATCTTATCTAAGATTATGTAATTCTAATAAAGTCCAAGATACTTTTTGTGAGTATATTCTTAGCTCCAAATAGGGATATGAAAGGCTGAGAAGACAGAATCCACACGATGTTTATCTAATATACTGGAAGATAAGATGGTCTAAATATAGACTGCATTTGTGGGAACTCGAGGTCCAGTGCATCAGTATTAATGTCACATTCATTGTGCAAATGCAAGATGTGTGCCGTTAAAAGTAAAAGAATAGAAAGAAAAGTTAGGAACAAGGCGTTGTATCAACCACTGTGAAGATGTCACCATGTGTTTTTAACCACAATCAAATAATGCAGCACAGCTGGCCGGACTTAGTTCTCTGTTTAGGTTACATTGCTCTGTTTATTGTGAGTAATTGTTTTAGCATGGTATCCCCCTTTTTGAAATCAGAAATCCATAACCAAAAGCAGAAGGTCTGTTCTGCCCCACACTCACCTTTTTGATGATAAATGAGTCTTGCATAAACTCACACATGGTGTTTCATCGTCCGCAGGGTCTGTTGTTTGTGTCGTCCTACTCCGGGCTCGTGGAGGTTCCTGTTGCCAACTGCTCCAACTACCTGAGCTGTGGAGAGTGTGTGTTGTCCAGGGACCCCTACTGCGCCTGGACCGGGCGGCTGTGTCGGGACGTTAGGATGGCTCCGCCCGACAGGTACAAACTCACATACAAATGAACTCAGTGGCAGAGTTTAAAACACTAATAGATTCAATTAACTACAAAAAAGGAACAAATCAGACATTAGAGTCACGTTCATGATGGGACTGGATGAAAATTCAGGGGGTCATTCAGTAGGATTCTTCAGATATTGATATAAATATGTATATATATATATAATAGTTGTTAAATACATACAGAAGACAAATGACAAAATTATGGAAAACTAGACTACTAAACTAAAGATACTTAAGTATAGACCAAAGTTGTAAACCGACCAATCAGACAGTCATAGACCCATCAATTAAATCAAATATAGTTCACCCATATATAGATGCATGTAAATTGTAGAGGGAACGCACAAACACTGTGCCTGTACGTTGAAAAACAGTAAAATATGCTGCCACGTGAATGCATTGTGAAATGACTGTTTTTGCTGTGTACTTGAACAAGTAGATTTTAAAAAGAGGATTGTTCTCTTAGTCACACGGACGAAGCTGCTCTCATAATAACAGACTTTAAGAGGACATGAGGGCATCTATACAGGCTTCCTCTCATTACAGCTGCTAACCTTCACCCTGTTGTTTCGTTTGCTGTGTTCTGGCTCAGCCACTGGCAGCAGGATGTGGAGGAGGCCGACACATCAGCGATTTGTAACAAGACGATTCCCAGCACCAGACCTGCCAGACCAGCAGCTTCTCGTGAGTGTGTTTCTCTTTGTGCAGTGGTTTTTAATCAAAGCGATGTCCGTCACCTCATCTGCACATGAATATAAAGATGTCACGTATTGTCGAGATGATGTGGCATTAAGTTCTATGCAAGAGAAATTGGAGCTATTCAATTGTGTCATTTATTAATGTAAATTTTAATTTAGTTGTACAAAATGCAGTTTTATTGTTATCGACCAACTCTTTAAAGAAGAGTTAACATTTTTTGAAAATGGTCTATTTCCTTCAATGAATTATTCCTGATGGTACATTTATAGCACTGTTTTCCTTTAATGGGATCTTACAATTTTCTTCCCTTTCTTTTTTTTTTTTTTTTTTTCCTTTTTAGGTGGTTCCCATTGCCAACTCATTACAATCCCAGCCAACACATTCAGAGTCCTGCCCTGCAAGCTGCGGTCCAACCTGGCACAGAGGAGGTGGCGTTACAGTGAAAGTGCCAGCCAGTTCCTCTACGCTACTCCGGAGGGAAACCTGGTTGTGGTGGCTCAGTCTGACAGGATGGAGACCTACGAGTGCTGGTCAGAGGAAGAGAGTTTTCACCAGCTGTTGGCCAACTACTGCGTGAGGGCTGAGCCCCGACAAGAGAGCACCACTCTGATTGGTCATTCGCGAACACCACACATTAAGAGAGAAGAGACCATCATCCTTCCTGGGGAGTCTCGCTCGGAGCAAGTCCACACAAAGACGTACTGGAATGAACTGATTGTGGTGTGCGCCCTGCTGGCGTTCTCCCTCGTGGTCTTCTCTTTGTTCGTCATCTACAGGAACCGTGACCATATGAAGTCCATGCTGAAACAGGGCGAGTGTCCTAACATGCAGCAGAAGAAACCGAGGATAGTGGGAAAGCCTGCTGAGAGCTTACCCCTCAACGGTAACACCATCCCTGTTTCCACTTCTGATCACAAGGGCTACCAGACATTAAATGACAACTACATCTGCAGCACACCCACGCACGAGTCCTCACCAGATAACAGCAAGAGCTTCTCCGAGGCGTCCGACAGACGGCCGCTTAACCTGAAGGAGAGCCACGTGGAGTACTCCCCGACCTGCCCTCGGCCCAGAGTGAGGCTAGGCTCCGAGATCAAAGACTCTATCGTATGAGAGCATGATATACGCTAAAAAGATGCCACCCTGTATCCCTGTGAAGGATACAGGCCACTGAGCAAAGGAGAGGAGATGCTGACATCCTCCCACATCACAGCACATCTTTTATTTTCGTCATCTTTGTCCTGTGATCATGTGTGGAGGTCATTTCATTTAACCATTTCCACTCCGAAGCCAGAGGTTGGTCCGGTTTGCTGCATGGGGCTGGTGAAGGAAGCAGCATAACAATCCGGTTTCAACCAGGATCACGAACCATGGCAGCTGCTATGAGTAGTTATAATAACACAGTCGGTTTTTTTTTGTTTGTTTGTTTGTTTGTTTTTTTGGGGTTTTTTTTATGAGTCCATCTCATGGCCACTTACAGCATATGTGTGTGCGTGTAGGGCTGGATGATATTAGGGAAGGAAAACTACAACAATAAATAATAAACAGACCTTCCTCCTGTATCAATATTAATCACAGTATCTCTTTAGATATGCAAGATCCAACATTCAATTGTCCAGCTGATGTCCATCACATTATATAATAAAAACAATAGACAATAAATTATAAATATTGATATGTTGTCCAGCCATATTTGAGTATGTGTAACCCTGCACATGGCTGCCGCACATACTGATATTATGCACACACTAGATCCAAGCTACAGCTACATGGAGACCAAGTGTTCAAGTTTAGGAGAATATAATCATATATTCATATTCATTATGGAAGCAAGTCAGAAGCACATTTGTTCTCTTTTGATGAATAGATGTCATGACTGTAGGTGGATAAAGGCAATGAAAGATGAGGCAGACTAGGAGAGGACACCGCACCTTGGCTAAACCTGTTAGAAAGGACTTTGAGAAAGATCGTAAAAGAATGTGATCAGAAATGTTGGTCCAGGGCCAAAATACTGACGTTCACCTCCTGAATGTGTGTTGTTCAAAAAAAAGAAAAAAGGTCTGTTTCATACAAAACTGCACCATGGACAGTTTTAGGAACCTGTTGCTCTACATCTCTGCTCATCTGAGACGGCCCCGTTCTTCAGTATTGACCTGCAGGCACCAGGACGAGTGATCAACACACAGACTTCCTGTTTCTGAAGCAAAAAAAAACCTGACCTTACAAACACAAAGAGCCAAGAAGAAAAAAACAGGGGGAGGGAGGAGGGCGCCCACACCTCTACCATGTTCAGGGCACCACCAAAATCATCATGTGCACTGTGCCAAAATAAAAAAACAAACAACTTGATTGTCTTATCTAAATGCAATAGTGATGTTCTGTTATGACCACTTCCATCTCATGCATTGTCTCAGCATTGATCACTGTCGAAGAGCACATGGTGATGTAACCAGAGTTGGGTTTCACAAAAGTGTCACTAATGATATTTGTGGAATGTGAAGTGCGAGTGGAAATTTTCCAAGACTGTTAGCTTATTAAAAGTAATTGACTTTCATTTAAAATCAAAACTGGGGCCAAAGGTTACGGCATTGCCATGTGGTTGATGAGAACATACTCCAGTTTTCCTTCAGCTGCCCTTAAAGGAGTGTTATCTGCCTTCTTAGTGTTCACAATGAAACATACAAGTACACTGAGCTTGATAAACAGTAACAATAAAAAAACCTTTTGGATAAGTGCTAATAAGTCCACTCAGAATTAGGGGAGAGATAATATTTAGTGATGTCTTGCCTGCAGTCTCACTGTGCAGCGATGCAGTTGCACAGAGGGCTGCTGCATTTGCTCTAAATAGGCCATGCCCAACCAGGTCACATTTCTTACATACATGGCATCCACTACAGTCCAGTGTCAACACATTAATGTGAAAGCACAAGTAATCAGGGTGTTGAATACTTACAGGTTTGCACATTTCAGTACAAGTGGAGCATACTCTCAAGAAATGCAACTACTGAGAAACTGAAAGAGTGGCTGCTAAGGAAAAAAAAAAAAAAAAACTTTTAGAAGTCAGTTATTACAGGGACCAGTGCAGCCATTACAAACACTCTTGCACCTGCATTGCTTAGACTTTTGAGACTTATCAAGCAGAATTTTTCCAAAGATGTAGGAGGCTGATAGTGGTGTGTAAATCTGAATGAAAAACATTTACACGGCCATAGGGACAATATGGCACCACATGTCTTAGAATACATCAACAGTTCACTGTATCGATCA
This sequence comes from Rachycentron canadum, assembly GCA_038496675.1. NCBI lineage: Eukaryota > Metazoa > Chordata > Actinopteri > Carangiformes > Rachycentridae > Rachycentron > Rachycentron canadum. Next base: position 5,046,496 of record CM076648.1, on the reverse strand, counting down.
AGTAAGCTTACAATATATATCCCAGTATCACACAGAGTCAACATTTTGCTATTTCCAACACTGAGCAGATGACGAAATGCTCTGTAACTGCTAAAAGCTGACAAAGTAATTGCACAGCATACTGCGCAACAGTGGTCAGTGTTTCCTTCTTTCATTAGTTTTTGTTGTGTATATACAGTATCTGTGAGTAATATTGTGTGTTTTTAAGGGACCTTGTGCAAGATGTGTTGTAGAGATAGTCTTGAAACTAGCGAGTGAACACTGCTGATTTTCTTTTTGTTTTTCCCGTAATGTTTTACTGCCTACTTCATCATACATCTCAACTCTTGCACAGAATGCAGCACGTTTCGCACCACGCTGTTTGTTCAGCACCGGGATTGGTTTTTATCAAGCACATCAAGGCAGATATCTCTTATTATTTTCATGTCATATCAAATTAAATGAGAAAAATGTGGAATCATTTAGATGATAAACTCATGCAAAGTGACAGCCAGTAGCTGATTATCTTAGTTTAGCATAAAGATAGACTTGGCATATAATCCTCATAGTCAAGTTTTTGTACAGGGTAAAGAAATTAATAAACAAAGCACAATGTTTTCTTTTGTGCTTGTTGGTAGATTTCATGTTTCCCCTGCTTCCAGTCTCTGTGCTAAGTGACACAAGTGCAAACCCAAATGCTAGTATCTGTTTTTATTTCCATCTCATACTGAATTAAAGAAGGACCTCTGTTTTGTTGGAAATAGGCTTAATCACAGTATTATGGAGAGTTAAATGAGAAGATTGATACCAGCTTCACATCTGTATGTATAATGTGAATCTACAGCCATTATCCAGTTAGTTTAGCTCAGGACAGAGACTGGAAACAGGGAAACAACTGGCCTGGCTCTGGCATAATTTAACAAAATGTGATCCTGGAGAATTTTCACCCTGAAGTCGACTCAAAAACTCAGTCAATGCTCTCAGCCAAGTAATAGTTCAGCACATAACTCCCAGTGACAGTGCAGATTTTTCTGTTTAGAGTTTTAAAAAACATAAAAATGAGTCCAGTCTTTTCTTCCTGTTTTCAGTCTTTATGCTAAGCTAAGCACAACTGCTCTGCAGACTCCAGCTATATATTTACCATACAGACGAGAGGAGTATCGGACTTCTCAAACAGTTACTTTAATTTTGTTTGTGTAAGTTGAGGCAGATCAAATTAACCAGAGTGTCAGATGTGTCAGACAACAGGGATAAAAGTCAGGGCAGAGCATTGGTCATCACTGCTGCTAAAACTAAGAATTTTAGAGTCTCTCGAGGCTGAATAACCTACTTTGATTTGCTTGATGGAAAACCTCACAACATATTTACAGAATGCCTTTAGTCATCACATAGTTCTGCCTTTAGCCATGTGCCACCTTGTACACTACCCAGCAGTGACCTCACCAACAGATGTGTGGTGAATGGCATGATTGTAGCCCTCTGTGGGCACACTTAACTCCACAACACAACACGGGTCAACTATAGATTTACAGTTTCACCCAAGCCACCCTTAACTTTACCTGGGAGCTGCTCAAAATCCTGTACTATTCTGTCTTTGCTTGTGTCAAGAGTTATGCTGTGCACATAGGAAACACAATTCAGTATTTAACAATAATATTACTTCCTGATCTCATATAGAAAGGCTGAAGTTACAATACCTTGACCTTAATATTCAATGATGCCAAAATGGTAAATACTGTGTCGTAAAAGTTGTGCATATCTATTAATGACATGCTTTTCATTAAAAAGCAAATAATCCCATGGTGATTAATGCTTTTGAGTGGCTCCTTAGTAAACATACTGTACTGGACATGAATGTAGTCAACTATATCATATACAGCAGTCTATTTTCCTAAAAAAAAAAAACTTGTGGTTGTATGCCATCCATTGCAACATCTTTTCAGGGTTTTGTTTCAACGGTCATACAACAAAGAAACGGCACAATAGTAGTAATCAATTATTTGTGCTGCACGATGTAGTACTGCAGTCAGATGCAAGCACAGCTCCAACACCTCCATATCGACTCAGCCATGAGACACAGCAACAGCTTTGCCTCAGCATACTGAACACCATAAGCTTAGTTGACTGAATAACTATTAGACAAATGTGGTCTTGCCTGCATGATTTCTTTTTTTTTATTTGTTGTGTACAAATAACATTGTGAACTGTATTTTTTGTATCATTGAGATTGTGACTGTTGTTTTTATTATATTGTACATAAAAAGCACTTTATTTTAATTTTTTAAGATAAACGAATAAAATACATGTTTTGACACATGCATGTGAGTCCATTTTATGATGTAAATTGCTGTTTAGTGCTTGACCTGAGCACTGAGATGATGAAATAGAGAGACTGTGAATTTAAAACCAGATTTGCATCTAATTTTAGGTCTTCAAACAAACCAGGAGCATTAAAAGGATTTTTCTCGAATGGATATTGACTAAACCTTAGTGACAGTCGCAGTGCATCAATTTGAGAAGATAACTTGCTTTTTAAAACAAATACGTTTTTAGGGTAAAAGAACTTCTTTGGCTTGTAGTCATTTAACATGTGAACTGTGTGCAGGGAAACGCAGGATCTTTCACAAGCAAGTACAGCTTTTTGAGGAGTAAAAGAAAAGATGTAAGTCATAAAGTTTCACTCATGTATAAATCTGTCTGTGGGGGCAAAAAACTGTGCCATCTTATCGCCACCTTTGATTTAAATTTTGGTTAAATTTTTAGTAAAATGACTCATTTGGTAAATCATTAATTAATCATGAAATAATTAAATCAATTAGTTGTGCTTCATTATTCAGTTTGGACCTGCAACATACTCTTTAAAAAGCATTGAAAATTTCACTGTTTAAATATAACATGTTTATATTGTAGCAGTAAATTTTATTTATGTATTTATTTATTTATTTTATAGCTATGCAGAAGGCAGTACATACTGTTTTTTGGACACCGTCTGTAGCTGCTGCCCAGACCTGAATGATGTTTACTCTGTAGGGAACGAAATATGATGACACACTGCTGCTGTGTGATCATGGTACAGCACAGGTGAAGACTGGGTTTTGTTTTCTTTCGAGTTCATCAGTCTGCTGTGGACTTTGCTCTCAACAGCCTCATCAAACTGATGAGATCATCCCTTTCTCACTTTTTTTCTCTCACTTCTTCTCTCCCTCTGCAGTTTCACTGTTACATTCAGTTACCCCGAGGCCACTGAGGATGATCATCTGATGGCATTTGCAATATGTGATTATTCTGTCAGCTGAGCAGTAAGAGTCATCAACACATATGACAACGTCTTTAACTCTATTTTTTCAAGTATTCTTTCTGACCAAGATTTCTAAAGCAACTCCCCATGTCCTCTGACACTTGTGCACAGCAGATCTCTGACCATTGTTCACACCAGAAATCTGCAGACATCCAGTCTGTTTGGATGATTCACAATTTAATTTTGTATATTTATTATTATAAAACCATGTTACAGATGGTCTCTTTAGAGAGAGATGGAGGAATGTATCATCTGTCATTGTGAAATGACAGATGTTATCTGACCATTTGAGCATCTGCAGGCAAAGTGCTTAAAAGAATTCAGAGTGCAGTTTCTGAACATACATTTTCACCATCTGGTCTCATAAACAACAACCAGAATCCCACTGGAATATATTTAATTTGCGGTTTCCAAGAATATCAAAACCAGGTTCATTACTAATCATTCACATGTATTCACACATGCAGTCAAATGCAGCTCATTAGGGTCTTTTGCTGTTTGCTGGGGCAGCAACGTGTGAGCGCACCTAGGCCTGCAGTAATAAATATTGTTTGGCTTTAGTAGTTTTATTTTATGTGATGTACCATATGTATTTTATAGATTATATTTTCTTACATAGGCCCATATTAATGGTTTCTCATTGGTGTGAGAATATTAGTTTCCTCATTTTGTTTGCTAATGACACCATCATGACTTTAACATGCAGATGAAAGATACAGCTCACAGATGCCCTGACCTGGTGTCACCAGGTGCTCTGGGTCTTAAAACATCAAATACACTTGTCCAGGTGACCCTGCCAGGACTGATCAGACCCCAGCTTGCATCTTAGCAGTATTCACCCATCTGCCCTGTTGATCCACAGCCACTTAGAGGCTTTCTCTGCAGCTTCACTGGCTGATCTGTTTGCCCTACTCTTTGCCTGCACGGTGATGCCCAGCAGTGTAAACGCTTTGCAGAGTAAACATACTGCAAATCCTCTGCAGCTCACCTCCGCAGGCTCACAGTGGGTTCGCCAGCTTTGCCTTGGGCACTCCTCCACAAGCTCCTGGTACTTGGCGTGCTTCCTGTTGTTGGCCTTGTCCATATGCTCCTCCCAGGGATCTGTCAGTTCCAGCATGATCAGCTGCTTGGTGAACTCTGAAACAATGATAATTTCTGGTCGCAGCTTTGTTGGTGTTATCTGGGCTGGGAATTTCGGCTGCTTACCCAAATCCACTTCCATTTGTCAGTCATTGGCAGCGCAGAGGAGACAAGACTTTGCTCCTGGTTGTAGCTGGTTCTTCTCCTCAGCCCTGAGACAAGTTGTGGTCTTTGGCTGGTTGATGGTCGTGACCACACTTTCAGCAACCTGGTCATGGTGTCAGCAATAGTGCCATCTCCAAGGGCTTTTGAGCAGCTGCTGAGGAGGTCGTCTAAGAAGCCTCTTCAGGAGCAGTGAGGGCAGGGAGGTGTCTCAGTCATGAAGGTTTGCTCAACAAAAAAGCTTACGCAATGGAAGTCTGCTTGCCAGTTAGATCAGGTAGTCTACACTCCTTGTTTTTACCTCTGTTGTCTAGTGTTATGCTGTTATGTTGTTATGTAGCTGTGTACTATTGAGAAGGACTTGAGAAAGGTCTGGCTCTGCAAGACTAAGATGTACAGTTTTGTAGCTTGGAAACACGGTGTGCAATGTCTCAAGTCTGGACAGTTTTATACAGAACCTATACGGTGTGAGGGAAACAAACTGTGTTGTTTATAGATTAAAATGGTGGGTTTTATTAAACATAATGAGCTCAGTGCAACACATATGGGCTAAAGCTACTGATATTGTCAACACTTATCATAACAAAGCAAGTTTTTAATGTAATTTTTTTCTGAATTTCCAATAAAACATCTTTATAAAAGATATTATAAACAAACTGTTCCATTTCATAAGAAACTTGGCAAAAATGTGTTTCTTTAGGCGTCCTAAAGAAAGGCGTCGCCCTAACTGGGTCTTTGTGTGACCACCTATTACATTGGCACTGGATCAGAGGATCTAGATCTACCTCGTCTCATTTGATCCAGCTGTACTATAGATCACAAGAAAGGACGACTCTGGATATATCAGCAACTTGAAACTGCAACACAATGAGAACACATTCACAAAAATTGAGATTTACTCGTGATGACAAGGGAGATGTCAATACATGAGGTGGAATAGGGAGATTTGGGTGATGACACCACCACTGGCAGCTCTTCTCTGCAGCTATGATGATGTATATGCATTTAACATTTATGACACAACATATTTCTTCAGGTTGTATCAAATCACAAGATGTTTTCTGCATATTTCTTTTTCTCAAATAATGTAATTTTCCTGGTCTGATATTTTATAAGAATGAGTCTTGATGAGAGCGTTTCATCTCCTGATTTTCTCCTTATTTGTATTGGACAGTTTAAATAAAGATGAATTGTAGCAATTATAGCTACTGTCACTTTTAAGGAAAACCTCGTATCTAACTCACAATGCCAATTACCCAGGGAAGAGCTGTACAGAAGGATTCATTTTTCTCTTTTCATCTGTTTACCAAAGCAACAATTTAATCATCAACCTTAAGAATAATAATTTTACTCTCACAATATGTTTGGTGTTGACTTGTGTTCACATTTCTGTACAAAAGAAAGTTTCAAAGAGCAGCCAGAAGTAGTACTAATGCACCAGCCTAGTTTTATACACAACTACTTTGTGACTTAATCAAAATTTACAAAAGCAAGTCAAGATAATTACATCAAGTATAGGCCACAGTAAAGTAAGGTTATAATCTTAACCCTAAATCTATACCTTTCTTTACATGACACTGTCAAATTAGGTATCAATCTATTAATCAATCTCCATCCAATGTCACTTTATGCTTATCTTTTCACCAATAAAGAAGAAAACAAAACCATTGATTTCCATTCTATTGGCCATCAGGATATCAATCCTAGAGATAATGACCAGACAAAGATCCACTGAGGCATGCAACAAAAAGAGTCTGTTATTGCGCTTACATCAGTTCAATTCACTTAATGGACAATGAGGGAGCCCATTTTCATGGACGAGCCAAAACTGACCTCAGTCACTTTACTGCTGAGCCTCAGACCCCAAATCAGCCTCAACAGGTGCTAATCCCCAAAACATCCATCCATTATCTACAACATTTATTCATCAGGGTCGTGGGGGGGCTGGAGCCAATCCCAGCTGACACTGGGTGAGAACGGGGTACAACCTGGACAGGTCACCAGTGTATCACAGGACCAACAGATAGGGACAAACTGAAACAAATAACTATTCACACTCACTTCTATGAGCAATTTAGAGTCTCCAACTAACCTAAACATGCAGATCTGTGCATAGTGTATGAATGTGGGAGGAAGCCAAAGTCAGGGGAACCAACACAGACACAGGGGGAACATGCAAACTCCACACAGAAAGGCCCCAGGCCCAGGGTTCAAACCCAGTCGCTGTGAGGCAACAATGCTAACCACTGCACCACCACACTGCCCAGGTACAAAACATCCTGCAGGAAATTCTGTTCATACAGGACAGTGCACTCTGAATACACCTCAGATTGTTGATGTCTTAGCACTCCCGCTGAGAAAGAGCTCAGCTGCCAGCAGGAGTAAAAGACCTCTTCCTTCACAGACTGCACATGTGTATGACAGAGCTGATGGTCACATGGATAGTAAAGAGCAGCCAATGCAGACTGTGGCTGTGCAGAGGACTCCAGCACCATTTCTCAGAACGGCTCAGGGACAAGGCCTCTGCCCTTGTCTGTCTTTCTTTCATTCTTTTTTTCTGAATTTCTCCAAACCTCAAAGTACTCTCTCTCTTTTTATACCCTGTGACAGATCCCATTTGCTTTCAACCCCAGCCGCTCATCTGCTGTCACCGACCATTTGATGAAGAGCAAAGACTGTAATTTGCTATTCATTATTAACAAATCACTGCACTGTGAAAAGTGCCTTTTGTTTGCTGCAGCCTTGAAAACAATTACAGTCACTGTGCATTTCAGCTGTGGTTGCATTGCATATTTCATGGCAACGCTTCGTTGATGGTGAAACTAAAAACCACATTTACTTTTCACAGTCAAGGAAAGGAAATCGCTCCAGACCAAACTTCTCAGATCGTGCACCATCTCATCTCTCTTCAAAACCAATGTTCACATGAAGGTTGATCCTGACGAATTAAAGTTAAACTAAAGTTAAGTTAAAGTGATTTTAGAAATAGAATTGGCCCATTCTGTTTGGTTCATCCTTAATTTCAGTGACTAAGACACTGGTTTGGATTCTGAGTGTTTGTGTACAGTGTAGTGTAGTGTTTATTGTCCTGGGGGGAAATTGTTTCCACAACTTGCACAATCTTGTGTCTTAAGTGCAAGCAATTAAACACAAGCCTGTGCTTGTGTATCAAGCTGAAGATGTGAGAGCCAGGTTCAAATTCCTCCTTTTACAGTCAACAAATTAGAAGTATGGCTTGATATTTTGTTCTTGATTTACCACTCTCATATCTGTATGATAAAAATAAAGCTACAGGCCACAGACATTAGCTTGGCTGAAGACATAGACTGAGAAGTGGAAACAGCTCACCTGCCTCTATCTGGAGCACAAACTTCTTGCAGTGACTTCACTCAGTGAGGTCAAGAAATAACATAGTACATAACCACGATTGCCGGCACAGTGGTCCAGTGGTTAGCACCGTTGCCTCACAGTAAGAAGAAGTGCATTGGGTTTGAACTCAATGCACTGGAGCTTAGCTGACTAGTTCAGATAAGTAAATGAGCTTCAGCCTCTGGATTTACCATCACAGGATGCTGTTGTTCAAGGACTTCTATTAACCTGGTAAATAATTATATACTGCTGTGATAATAAAGTAAAATTTGTATGATTCATCTTTTACAGACGTATCAAATTTCATCAATATTGGTTGAAGCTGACTCATACAGCAGCAGAGGAGAGTTTATAGTTAATGTATGTTCCTCCTGCACAGTCATTATTTATAGTTATATATGAAGATACAGTTACTGTGCACAGACATACATATTTTATAACACTATCACTCATTGTGCAGCCATTACCTAAGTGGCTGCAGCAGCATTATTGTTTAAAGTGTTATTGAAATACTGTTCTGCCTCCATCCTCAAAATAATGAAACAGGAGGAGATCCTGCCTGTGGCTATATTTATCAACTACAGGATGAACATGATGAGCACTTAAAGGAGAATCCTCTATACACTTATTCTCAAGGGAGTGTTGTATGTAGCGGCTGAGTCTCACATTATTGGCAGGCATTTTGAGTGTTATTAAATATTTCGGCATACAGGTTATTGAAATGGAGTAAAATGGGCTTGTCCAATGCCAGATTTAAACCCATGATAATAGTGTCATGAGTTTAAATCATGAATTCATGGTCCCAAACTGGCTTGTTTCAACTGTCCAGAGTGGTGGTGTTTTCTTGGCCCCTTTATGCCAATCAATCATTGTCTGAATCCCACTGCCTGAGTATTGTGGCTGACTATGTGCAGCCACAATTTACCTTCTTAAAGTGGATACATCCATCCACCAATTATCTATACCCAGGGATAGATAATATGTAATGGATAATACATAATAAATCATATATAATAGATAATAGATAGGTGTATATTGCCAGAGACAAACAACCATTCACACTCACATTTACAGGCAATTTAAGGTCACCAATTAACCTAAGTGTACTTGTCTTTGGACTATGCATAGTGTATGACTGTGGAAGGAAGCTGTAGTACCCAACATGCAGAAAGGCCCGAGGCCCAGGGTTCAAACCCAGGGCGACAGTGCTAACCACTGTACTACCATGTCGGCCTAGTGGACACTTGGCCGAAATGGCCGAGAGTGAGTTCAGTGAACTTCAGTGGCAGTCACCTGATCTGGATCCTGTGGAATTTGATAGTGAGATTGTTAGTTAGTTGAATGTGCAGCTGACAAATCTGCACAAATGATGTGATGCGGTCTTGTCAACAGAATCTCAAAGTAATGCTTCAAACACCCATACCATGAAGAATTAATGGTGTTTTCAGAGCAAAGGGAGATGTGTGGTGTTCCTAATAAAGTGCTCAGTGTTTGTATGTTTGTATTATTATCACCTACACACATGGCTGCATAGCTGAACTTGGCTGGATTACTGAGGTGCAAGTGCATAAATAAAGCTACACTAATCTTTGCTGAGGGTAATTTTAGACCATATTTAACATATGTAAATCCAAGTAGCTACTGAGCATTTTTGTCCATCTTCTCCACCAACTTGTACTCTGACACTGGACAATTCATCATTGTAAGTAGCATAAATGAAGCACCCTCCTTTCTGCGACAGCTCTCCTACAACAATACAATTTTTCCACTGCTCCCATATCTCAAGAAATTCAGCAGAGGGAGCATAAAGACATGAGGTGTCTCGTATGAATTTAATTAGATGGGCTGACTTCGTCTTTTCTCTGCATTCTGGGTCTGTGGTGGAGCTGGAGCTCTTCTCCTGCTTTGCTTTAAGAAAACTTGCCAAGACCTTCAGACAAGTCTGTCTGTTGTGCTTAATGTCTGAATTTAACTAAGATCGGCCCAACGCTGTCAGCAGGGTATCATGTGTGATGATAGTGGATAAGGTTTGAATTTTCTTGAATTTTAAGCAACCTGCTGATTCTGCATTTGTTCCTCATCACTTTTCAGCTCCTCAGCCACACTCCTGCTGTTTGAGATGGAAGAAAGCTAAACTGGTGACTTAATTATACACCCTGTAATCTTGGGACACAAACTCGCTGGGTTTCAGTAAGTAGACAGGCGGCTTATTGACTATAAATAGGCTGAGCTGTAGCTTACAGGCTCAGCGAACACTATAAAATATCAGCAATATGAATTTTGTGTTCGTGCTGGTGGATCAGTCATAATACAAAGGTTCTGCAACAGCAGTGATTTAGTGGTGTGTGTGTGAGAGAGAGAGAGAGAGAGAGAGAGAGAGAGAGAGAGAAGAAAGAAAGAAAATGTTCAACTAAAGCCTTGAAACTGACTCATGACCCTTTATATTGGATGTTATTTGTAAATGCTCAAGGCGAGAGAGCACTTAATCCAACAAGAACAAACCAGTCAAACAAAATTTCCCTGCATTACCATTGTGAATAAATTCAACTCTCACCATTAAGAATATTTTTTTTAATCACCGCGGTGTATGCTTCCACCTGGTGGTCAGTATGTTACAACCTTATGTTGTATGAGCCCGCTGGCATATTAGGTTTAATTACAGTAAATCTGGCAGGCTCCAGTGTTACACAACACAGATATAGCAGAACCAGACCACAGATGTATGAGCTCCTTAAACACAAGTTATGTGGGCAGGGTGTTATTTTTGTGTTATTCTCTTCTCTAAAGAGCTTTTCTGCACTATCAATATCAAGATACAGTATTTCCATTTAGGGAAACATGACTATGAATGCACTTGTTTACCACTTTTCATAAACATACTTCAGACTCCTCGAAGACAGCACAATGATCATAAACAACAGCTGTTTTAAAAGCACAAATACTGGGTTGTTGAAGGAGTTAGGCAAGAAGTTGTGTGTTCTTCCAAGATGTACTATACCTGTCACAGACAGGACAATTAATCCTGTAACAGCATCACGTTGATGGCATCCTGTCTCCTCAACACTGGAGGAGCAATTAACTGATTCATTTGTCTGATCTAATTTGATTAACTTGATGTTATAGAACAAACACAATGTGTTAACTATTCTTGTTTCTTTTGTGAGCTTGTTGAATGCATCTCCATGACCAAAACCAATCTAAGAGAAACTGATGTTTTAATGAAGGAAAAGTTGATTATTCGGTTGGTAACATTACAAAAGCAGCTGCTTGTTATACTGTCAGTTCAGCAAATGCTCTTTATAGTCTGAAATGTTTTCTGTTAATAAACTTGATGGTTAAACACCATGGGTGGAATTTTAATTGACATTACTGTCATTATTCACCATTTGGTTGCAGGAAATGTCTTCAGACAAATTTTTTTAGGGTTTAATTACATTTCTACCCTGACAAACTGAATCAAAGTATAAAACTCAAACTATTAAAATACAAGCCTGCAGAGAAAATAGCTTGAAACTGTTGATTTGCAGACTATTCTTCCTTCCCTCTGCCATATTAAAGATTTAGCAAATTACATATAAATGTAATGCTTTAAAAAGATGTCAACATCAGTAAAAAGTTAACATTTGCCTTTCAACACTCCCACAACAATGGTACAGATCATGTGAAAATATTACATAAACCAACATTGAAAGTAACTCAAGCAAGCATGAACTAAAAAGATACACTTTATTTCAAACCAGCAGGGACATTTTTGTACAAAAATACACAACTGTTACGCAGATGTTTTGTGTCAAGAATTGTTCTTTCTCCTGCTGCTTACACCACTGATGCTCTTCTGCATGCAGCACCAACGTAGGACAACCGCTAACTTGCTCAGACATAATTTCACCGAGTAAAATAACAAATCCAACAAGCAATGTCATTTTCCATAGGGAAGAATGTAGGATCCTAGATTCTTGAGTATAGACAAAAATGACAGATCCATTCTCATAAATATCAGGAAGAATGCTGAACATGGGGTGTTCTTCAAACACTGAGTTGAACTCATCTCCGATTCCATCCTTTACTTCTTGGTGGTACTTTTCCCGGCTTCGTCCGCTTTTTTCTGCTTCTGTTGCATTATCTCTGCGTCCCTTGAGGAGATTTAAAGAGTGAAAACACTTTGTTAGAGCAGACTGCATCTGTGCAAATGCACCAGGGACATTAGTAAATATTTCACTGGAAAAAAAAAAAAAAAAAAAAGTCTACATAGTTTTTTTCTTTTTTAAACACAAAGTATTAGGGGGTGGGTTTTTGCAGCACTGGTAACATAACACGATATATCAATAGCTTTGTTTGTTTTAAGAGTTAAAGCCACACAACTGCATTAAAACACACTGAAGTTACAGAGCTGCAAAAAATGGATGACTTCAGTTTGTGAGCATCACATTTCTTCAGTCTCTTGTAAACCGCTGCCTACCTCTGCTTCCTTGCAGCAGCAGACAGCCCATCATCACCCCTCTTCCCTTTACTGCTTTCAGTCTGCTTCTTGGCATTCTTCTGGCGTGCAAGCTCACGTTGGTTTCCCCCTGCAAGTCAGACAAAGGAGGAAAAATAACAATGTAGCTGAAGACACTGAGTGGGAGCATTAATGAGCAACACATCAGACATGTGAGCTATACCCTTAAAAGACAAAGACACCTTTATTACTAAAGGGACATAAAACACCCACAGACAAGTGTCTACACGGCAGGGTGTAAAACGGACTGGTCTGTTAACAGTAAGCACGACTCCCGATTCAAAACATGCGAGCAGCCGACGTGGCAGAGGGGCGCTACGGAGCAGCCCCAAGCCCAGAGCAGCAGCACAGGGGCGGCAGCGCCACATCATCCACCGCGGCCTGAGGCAACAGGCAGGTCAACGAGGACAGGCACCGAGGGCACAGCCACATTTGAAGATGTAAAGTTAACCGCCGGTGTCACCGTAAATGCTACGAGCGGCGTTAATACCCCCCCTCATAAAAAAAAAACCAAAAAAAACAACAACAACCGTGTTACGGCTCTGCTGCAGCCAGGCCGAGGCTCAGACTAACAGCTGGACCAGTCACAACCCATCGGTGTTGACAAACACACAACACGATGCAACACAGCTACGTGACACTCAGGACCGTCTACTCCATCGAGACCTAAAAGGCAATAGCGACGGGAAATCTAGTAAAACGATAAATAAATAAATAACGTTACGGTGTGTGTGTGTTTTTTTTTTTTCTTTTTTTTCTTCCACCCTCCAGCAAATAGACGGGGCCCGGATCGGATGTGGCTAAGGCTACGGAGCGGCGAGCACAGACTCACATGCAACCGAATAGAGTACATTGATGCCTTACAGTCAAAATATATGTCGATACCCACTGGTCATTTTAGTAATCGACGCTTCTCTCGCCCGAAATCCAGATAAGCTCAGCCACAGGGCCGCTGGCTCCTTTCTCGTCGCTCCAGTCGCTGTTGCCGCTTTGATTGCGCCTCACTGTGGCTGCGCAACGAGCGCGAGACTTCCGGCCGAGACCCAGAACATTCAGTCTTTTCCCCGGGCTCCACTGCGCATGCGCTTAAAATGATACTTGAAACTAAATTCAATTAAAAATTATTATTATTTTTATTATTTTTATTGTTGTTGTTGTTGTTGTTGTTGTTGTTATTGTTTCAGGAGCAAAGGCTTATGGGAGTGTCAGTGTCCATGCCCCCCCGTCTTTCTCCTTCATGCATTTATTTCACACTACTACATGTCACTGATTTTATGTCTTTTTTGCAGCTCTGTAACTTCACTGTGTTTTGATGCAGTTGTGTGGCTTTAATTCTTAAAACAAACAGGGCTATTGATACAGCCTGTTACCAGTGCTGCAAAAACCCACCCCCTAATACTTTGTGTTAAAAAAGAAAAAACTATGTAAACCTCTTTTTTTCTCTTTTTTCTTTTTTTTTTTGCTTGAAAATTTTTTCCAGTGAAATATTTACTAATGTCACTGGTGCATTTGCACAGATGCAGTCTGCTCTAACAAAGTGTTTTCACTCTTTAAATCTCCTCAAGGGACGCAGAGATAATGCAACAGAAGCAGAAAAAAGCGGACGAAGCCGGAAAAAGTACCACCAAGAAGTAAAGGATGGAATTGGAGATGAGTTCAACTCAATGCTTGAAGCATTCTGTTCAGCATTCTTCCTGATATTTATGAGGATGGATCTGTCATTTTTGTCTATACTCAAGAATCTAGGATCCTACATTCTTCCCTATGGAAGATGACATTGCTTGTTGGATTTGTTATTTTACTCGATGAAATTATGTCTGAGCAAGTTAGCGGTTGTCCTACGTTGGTGCTGCATGCAGAAGAGCATCAGTGGTGTAAGCAGCAGAACGTAGCATTATTATTACAGTTTCAGGAGCAAAGACTCATGGGAGTGTTAGAATACATGTTCCTTTCCTGCCTCCTTCCTTTCCTCCCCCCTTCTCTCTCTTTCTCCTTCATGCATTTATATCACACTACTACATATTATTAACTTCATGTCTTCTCTCTCCTGTAGTTTGTTCTTTTCCCTCCTCTCTCTCCCTGTCCTCATTCTGCAGGTACAGAGTCACAGCTGCCCCCATGTTCCTGCTCAACACCTGCTGCTGCAATAATTATTATTAGTTATGCTACTATTATTGCTTCCTCTATTATTTTAACTTACTGCTGTTATTTACTAATGTACAATTATTATTAGTATCAGTCATTGCCATTATCATACTCTTTAAATCTGTATGTTTTGCTTATATATATTGTGTTCTTGTTTCTCCTGCTCTCTCTCTCTCTTTCTCTCTCTCTCTCTCTCTATCCCTCTCTCTCTCTCTCTCTCTCTCTCTCTCTCTCTCTCTCTATCCTATCACTCTCTCTCCCTCTTAACCCAAACGGTGGACGCAGATGGCCGCCCACCCTGAGTCTGGTTCTGCTCGAAGTTTCTGCCTCTTAAAAGGATGTTCTTCCTGCAGTTGTCACCAAGTGATGCTAATGGTGGATTTGTTGGGCCCCTTTGTATAATTTTATAAAGAGTTTGGTCTAGACTTGCTCTATATGTAAACTGCCTTGAGGTAACATTGTTATGATTTGGCGCTATATAAATAAAATGAACTGAAATTTTTGAATTGAACTATATGAACTGCAAAACTCAATCTAACTTCCTGATAGTGATTTTTTTTCCTACTATCCAATGCAACTCTAAAAACACTGTTCAGTCTGAGTAATATTAATAATAATAATAATAATAATAATAACTATTTATATAAGACTTTTAAATAACAGTTTACACAGTGCTTTGACACGAGTAAAAAGAAATAAAAGAAATACAGAAGAAATAAAAAGACAACATCACATAGAAGCAAGTCTATAAAAATGAGTTTTTAGAAGTGATTTAAAAGAAGTCACTGATTCCACAACCTTATCTCCTCGGGGAGATCGTTCCAGAGTGAGTGAATGATTGTTCCAGTTAGTACAATGCCTTTGTGAGGGAGTTGTAGGTTTAGTGACTGGAGGGTGTTGTCACCTCGACTATTGATGGTTTCAAGAACAAAGACTTATGGGAGTGTAAGCGTCCATGTTCTGGACGTTGTCTTATAAAAGCTCTTTTCAGATTCAATGTTATTCATGTTTTGTTATGGTTGTGAGACATAGCTGTCCATTGTTAATGTGGACACAAGTTTGTTAAATTGTAATTAGTAATAGGCCATGACTGATGTTATTGTTTTGATTAATGACTTTCAGCAAATGTTAATATAGTGTTAAGTTTTTCGTGTTGAATAAGTTGCATAATCTTCAATTATACGAAATAGTGAGACACAGACTTTGTCAAAGTCAAGATCTCTATTCTTAAATATTATTCCACACAAGCTCGCCACATTATTAATAGATAGTTAAATTAAGTTGTAAAGCAGCTCAGGTAAAAAGCCAAAGACGACAAATCACTTCAACAACAATAACATTAAAACAACAATAATAACAATAATAATAATAATGTAATTTAATGAATATACTATCCAATGTAAAGCTAAGATATGTTTGAGGATATACAAAAATACTGCTTTGAATAACAATTTGTTTTCTGATATGATTTTTCCATTTTGAAAAAAGTCAAGTTTTCTGGTTAGAAATTCTTAAAATAACAGGCTATGCATCATCCCCCATGGTTCCTCCACAACTGATGACTATGCAATTATTTTTCATTTCAAAAGGTTAACTGATCCATCAGTTAACCTTTTGAAAGTGACTGAATGTCATGCACATGCACTGAGAACATGTGAGTGTGTGAGTGTATGTATGTGCAATGCAGGCTTTGAGTTTCCACATCACATTTGTGTTTATTGGACCAGGAGCATGTGGATTGGAACATATACAACAACTTTTCCTCTCATTTTCCTCCATCCTAGCCATCACCAGAAAGGGGGAAACATACAGAGTGTCCTTGTATTTGTATCAAGTATAAAATTGCACTTCAAATTAATTTGCATTCAGATTGATTGCACTTCATGTCCTGTAGATGTCTACTGGTTTCTTTAGTTACTCACTTCCATCTGGCACATATCACTTAAATGTGTAATGTACTGCTGAAGAGCCAGCAGGTGGCAGACCTAGACTACTAAGGAAACTCTACTGCCAAGACAAGCAGCTCATTTTTGTTTAAACCCATTATTTTAGAGTAAAATTATAAAGGTGTTATATACTGAATTTTCTGTGAAAAATGCTGAACTTGATCAATTGAATTCCACTATTGTGTATTGTGAAACTAGACAGAAATACATACAACAATCCCACAATATGGTCACATTATCGCAGCTCATACAATTAAACTATTACCAATCCTCAAGTTAAAATGCAAAATGGAAATCTCTTATTTATATCCTGCAATAAAAACACATACAGGGTTTTCTTTGGGTAAAGTGACTGTCTGATTATTAAATAGGCTAAATGACTGAGTCATGTCTGCTTAAGACTGAAGTTGTACCCAGACACTGAAACTATGAATAGAAGAAGACAACATACTGAATACAGTTGAGCCTGCGTGTGTCTCATGCACTGTAGGTCTTGGCGCAGTCAAACAACTGCGTTTTCGAGTCAGCACATGTTTCATTTCAAGAGTCTGCAGCTGCATTTATCTAAACTCTGTTATAAACACGACAGGTTTGGTCGAAAACAAAATTTCTTTAAATGAAGTAAACATTTATAAGGTATTTGTTTTTTTTAAATTCATGGTTTGCAAGATGACACAACTAGCCTTAAAATGTGGTCATAATGGTTGAAGTGAGCTGTGGGAGGAGAGTGAGGACTGGTTTGGTTTCTTGCTGAAAGCCGAATGCTGTATTTTAAGGACATAATTACTGTTTGAATACAATGAGCCATCAAACTACTGCTGCGATTGTCTAGCAAACAGTCTTTTTAGAATAAGATCTTCTTTGAATTAAATTATACACTGTAAGTTTGTTCTGGCCTGCAGGTCTCTGCTAATTATTTCTTAATGCATGTTCAGCAAAAAACTTACTTGAACTGATAAAAGTAGAGCCCAAATACTTTTTCCACATGTTTTTCATCAAAGCCTTGAGGTTAACATCATGTGTATGCGTTCACATAATGAGAGGTAATTTAGAAACGTCTTTGTGACAAATATATCACATTGTCTGTGAACAGAAATCTGTACTTCTGTGCTGATTCCAACTGTACAGTATATTTTGCATGACTTTGACCATAGAAAACTCTACTGACTCAAACAGCTGTCAATAAGGAATATACAGGTGAACACAAACAGCCACAGGTTATTTGGGCATAGAAATAATTTGTTCGTTGATTAAACATCTGTTAACTAACATGATAAACTTGTGTTTGGGGTTAAATGCTAACATTAGCATGCTAACATGCTCACAACCCCAATGCTACCATGCTGATATTTATGAGGTATAATTATTGTGTTGATAGTTTTAGCTTGTTAATATTTGCTTGTACAGCTGAGGCTAAGAGCAAATGTCATTAGTTTTGCTGATATTTGGTCAGAAATCAAAGAACTGGCCAAAGCTAAACTTTGTAAAGTCAAGTGACCACCAAAGTCAGCAGGCTTCATCCTCAAGGGACCACGAATGTCAAAAATTCAAGGTTAAAATGTTACCTGGTATAATTTTAATAGTTCAATAATTCAACTTAACTTTGATTTTTTTGAAGGGTATGATGTGCCATAAAAGTCCCCCAGTCAGGAATCGAACCAAATGTGACACAAGTCCTAATTATTCAGCCCACAGACATTCAATTTAAAAAATGCTTAGAGTTGGATTGTTAAAATGATATAAATTATGATATTTTTCAACTGTGAAATATCTCAATGTACAAATAACAACCAATCCAACGAACTATGCAGGAATAAAGACACGTTATCAGGACATTATGAGTTTCCACTGCTTATATACATTTTCTATTTCTTTAAAGACGTGAGATTTCTGTGTATACACACAGATGAAATAGTCATAATTCCCTCTTTTTCCATTTTCAGCGCCTCATAATCTCATAATTGTCTTTGACCAGATTCAAAATCTTTCCTACCCTGGATGCAGAGGAAAGATTTAGTTTTTTGGCCAGAGACTGAAACAGTCTACGGCTTGTCCCATTATTATTGTGTCATTTTGCCCCCCACCCACCCTCACTATACAGATTGAGAAACTGATATATAGCCACTGTAAACAGGGGATTGAGTGAATAAACAGCTATGGCCTCTTTGTGCTACATGTGTGCTTGAGTGTGACGACTTTAACAGTGTGTAGAACAGCATGTTGAACGCTGCGGTCAGTTTATTGGGCTGGTGGCGACACGACAGCCCAGGATGTCTGACTCTGACTTGTTTTCTCCACAGCTGCTTTCAGTGACAGCATCCTGCTTAAAGCAAACTATTTTTGTCTCCCAGTGCAATTATCACCACCTGGTAATTTTGACAATGTTGACTGCTTCTGCTTTGCAAAGTCTTTAAATGTTAATGCTCTCCTTGTGTTACTGCTGCTACTTTGGACATCAGTAGATCCTCATGTTGTGTATTTAATTTCATTAATTTCATTTCACTAATTCTGTAATATATAAATATGGGGTTTTATATTTAATCTAACAGTCTACTTATCCAGCATTTTGTGATGACAGACATCATTTTACATGATTGTGTTTAAGTACAGTTCAGTTTAAATACAGTTCAGTTTACGATATATCTGCTGTGGGATAGTTAGTCAAAATACCAGTGTTAGTTCCTCCACTACCATTTGATTGATCATTATACTGTACATGAAGGCTTCCCTCTTTAGTGTAGTCGTTGCTAATGCTGATCATGAAGTGCCAAAGAACTGATGTGTGGCAGTATAGACTTAGTGCGACAAGCTGGGTGTATAGTGCATTCCTCTCTGTCTCATTTCACTGCTGTCATCCATCACACTGGCAGAGTCCAGCCTGCTGTCGTGAATGATTGATGGGACTTGCTGATCCCATCTTCTGCACTGCCTTAATGTCTCTTGTGCCTGGATTGTTGGAGCTAATTTTGACATGAGCCTGTGTTGTTCATGCTGTAAATTACTGTACATGTATTTGTTTTTCTTCTTAAATAGCCCTCATTTTCAGACAGTGAGAGCATGTACATGTACAGTAATATCTGGTCTACATTAACCAAGCTGCACTATTTTTTTAATTTTTAAAAACTAATACCTAAATGTTATTTGTTTTCTGAATATGGAACATTTTGTGATAAGTACGTTCCCTTATACAATATAAACATTTCCTGGGGCCATTTAATGGATCCCTAGAGTTTTTTTTTATACTTATGTAAAGAAATAGGGAAACTAGTCAGCAACCATGGTAGCAGTATAGTGAGGATGTACTTGAGCAAAGCAATGCTTTTATTTTTTAGCAGGTATAGTATATACTACATCTTAGCCCTGTGTGTGTTAGCATGCTTACATTCGCTAATTAACACTAAGGACAAAGTACAGCTGAGGCTAATAGTCTTTGTCATGTTTTTTGCACCTATTTGGACACAATCTAAAATATGAGTGTGAATACCTGAACAAAACTACATGGAAATCCATTGAAAAGTGGGAATAATGGTGGTCTAGTGGTGGAGTGACCTGTTTACTGACAGATGTTGTCATTCCTAAAAGCCACAACTCCAGCTTGGCTAAAAAATATCTGCTCACAGTAGCTGGCAGAGCTGATGGATGTAGTTGGTATAAACTTAAAAGAATAACATAAAAGAGAGCATGATACCAATGTGAAGAATTGTCCTTTTTAAAAAGATTTTCAATGTAAAATGATCACAGATGTCCTTTAGATGATGGTGATTATCAGTCCATTTCTAAGTTGCTCTATTTAGTTGTCCAGGGTCTTTAGCTATAACAAACCTTTGTGTCGAGTGCATGCTGTTGAGTTTTGCAATTGGTGTTTCCGTTGAGTGTCTGTCCACAAGACTGAAAAAACTGAAACCTGCTTCATGAGTCCAGTTATCAAACTAGCTATTTCTTCAGGCAATAAAAATGAGTTGCATGTGCAGCTCTCATGGCTATCACCAACCCACATTTTGTAATATTGTGATTCATTTCACTTGCACCTTTGACCTCCTCTGCACTGAACATAAAGCTTTCAGCAGTATAAACACATTCTGCATTGTAGAAAATAACACTGAAATAGGCTAAAGTGTGACATTGAAGGAATTAGGGCATGTTTGAGTTGTGTTGGCTTCTGAGTAAAACCTTGATAAGATAGACATAAGCTGTTTTATGGACAAAATGACTGCACAGACAAATGTATATAACCTTGTCTACTACTGTTTGTTCAGGTAATTTACATTACAATTTTTAGACAATTAAAAACTAAAAGTGGGCTGCAGGAATATCATTATTCTCTTTTTCTTTGCTTTCTTCTGTTCGGATTAGACATAACTTAAAACCTACTGTTAGCAACATTAAAATAGCCATTTGAATAATAAAACTTTGGTGAGTCAGACTGCTGGGTTCACCTGTTTCTTGCACAGATGAAAAGGGGAGGTGGAGGAGGGAGACTTTTGCTATTTGGAGGCAATCGAGCCAGACAAAGCCACCTTTTCCTATTCTGCTTTAACATTTCCAAACCCATTTTGGTCGACCCTTTGTTTCACCTTTTATCTGAGGTCTAACTATCAAGCCTAAGGGGAACTAGTCTACTTGATCAAAAGGTATTTGGGGACAAAAGAAGGCACAGGAGCGTCAAGGTAATTTCTCCCAAAGTGCAGATGTACTGGTTGACCCTGTGCTGTGGAAACACCAAGAACAATCCAACAGGGGTGGAGATTAGGTTGGGTTGAATTTCACTGACATGAGCATGGATGTAACTTTCTTAAAGCGCAGAGAAACATTTCTTAACAAAAGAAAAACTGATTTAGAGCCGCACTGCAGGACAAATAAAAGTAGTTCACATTTTTTTTTTTTTACAGTGAGAATAAGGAAAGGTTGTGCAGCATTTCAGTAGATGAATAGTAGTAGTAGATGAATCTGCTCTGGCTGAACCATCACTTTGTTACTGTCTAAGCAACCTGAAAGCATAGTTTTCAGGTTGCTTATCATCACAGTTTTGAGTGAAGTTTGAGGATGTCTGTGAGTGGAAACTTTTCTTCTCTCGAAATCAGTGCCATCACAAACACATTGCTCAAATAAACGTTGTGATATATTCAGGGAAAAAAAATAACAAGCTTATTTTGATCTGGTTATCCACAAATCAGCCCTCCTTAATGTCAGGCCATACACAGCTGCATTGCATTGTACAGCTACATCTTTAGCTGGAAATTTTAATCTGATACAGTTCAAATAAATGTTATTTCATTTGTCACATAAATATAAATCATCCAAGGAGAAAATGATGGATTTATTTTCATACTTTCACATTCAATATATACTATGGTGTCATGTCTTGTGTTTGTACCCTTGTTTAAATAACCTAAAACCTGCTTTTAATAGGAAAAAATTAAGGTGTGCACAAAATTCAACATGTTCAAGTTACTTCAGTGATTGTCAGTGAAGCTGCAGTGTATTTAAAGCATTTGATGGAAAAGTCAAAAGACAGTGCCCACAGACAAATCCACAAAGCATTTTTATGGATTTTCATTGCTCACACAGTCAATATGCTGAGCAAAATGGGTTTACATCAAGACCAGTCTCATTACAATAATGAAATGAAATCATGACATTGTCCAGATGTTGTGTTTTCAAATGGTTGCCATGGTAACAGCCATTTTCTCAGATAATGCATTATGTCCAGAATATGGGGATGACGAGATAACACTGAATGGCGGGCTGGCTCATACCAAGGGGACAAGGTTAGACGGTCTAACATCAAATTGATTTTTGAGATGGTGTAATTGCACCAGAGTTGCAGTAAAGACACACATTCATGTTTGAAGGTGATGTGAATTAACTTTCCAAATGTGGATCATGTTTTTCTTTAACGTATTTGTTGTCTGTCTGTCTCTTCATCGTCGTGCTGCGGATGAGCTCACCACTGTCTCCTGGCTGAATCTTCTTGGTTGGTTCAGACGACAGACAATCCGACGGATCCGACAGATACCTGTAGCGTAGGTACAGAGTAACTGCAGTAAGAAAATTATCTCTTCTCTTTGAAACCTGGAGGACGAGCAGGCCAGACTCAGGGAAAACACTTGGTAGCTGCCCCTCCCTTTAGGACCGACATGCTGAGATGAAGTGACAGATAATAACTTTTAATAGGACAATTCAGAAGCAGTATATAATAGCCTGTAATGTCAAGCTTATGCTTTTTTCATGCCTTTTAAATTGCCAAGTAGTCAGCTGCTGTAGTGGCAGTGTTGACGTCTGTGGTTTGACTATTGACTGCCATGAACTTTGGTAAATTTGGTTTTGAAGCCTCGAGTTTGTAACTTGGCCGTGTACTCTATCTTGGTTGTCAGACCGGTACAGTCAGTTAAACTCATGGTAGACTCGGCCTAATACATACTGTCTCAAGTGAGAAGTAAGGTCATTTTCCTATAGACTTCAATACAATACAATAATTCATCTGACTTCTTTTGCAACAAGTGGAGTCGCCCCCTGATGGTTATTAGATAGAATTCAGGTTTAAGGCTCTTGGTAGGGCTTCAACAATTCATCGACTATATCGATGTATCAATTTATTTTCATACGATCCTACGATCCTACATCGATGGGCGTATATAGATTGATAGGGACATATATTGATCTAAAATCAATTTGTAAGGTAATTAATCAATTGTATCGATACTAAGAATTTGCACATTGTATTTAAGCATGACAAACTTTATATGGATGTATTTTTTTAGCACTTTTTAATAGTAAAGAAATGTTAAACGTTACTCCAATTCACTCTCCCTGTGTATTTGCCATTAATCGTTGGGTTTGCTTAGCAATTATTATTATTAATTATATCTTTAATTAATGTATCTCTAATTCCTTTACAACAAAAACTTCTAGGACTCCTCACATGCGCTGTCCAGTATCCAGGTATTTATTTTACATTCACACTGGTTGAATATTTTGGCAAAAAAAAGTTACTGTATCAATTTCAAGTCATTGAATTGAATGAGCCAAATATGGGAAATGATACATATCATATTGTTGTAAAAACGTATATTGTTACACCATCTTCAGCACTGGCTTCACTTTGCATAGTCAATGTCCATTTTTATATACAGTTTATGGTTTAATTTTTCTCTGGAATAATCAATATAGTATACAATTTTATTGTAACCTATTATTTAGCCAGTTGTAGTTTAGCCTGTTGGTTGGTCTTTGAAATGCATGTAGGCCGCAGGTGAGTGTTACGGTGGTGTAGTATCATGGTTTTAGCACTAAAAACGTGAATCAATCATCTTCTGTGCTCACTCACTCGATGAGCAGACATTTGAGCATGTGTAGAAAGCTAAAGGTAGCCCACAAGCAGACAGGCGGTTCTTGTAAATACTATGAAATACAATCTTTCCGGTGTCAGTCCAGACAACTATAACATTTCTACTCTGCACAAAAAAGAAATTTAAATGTTCAGCACAAACCTGCCAATGATCCCAAAAGAGTGACTCTAAAAGTAGCATCCCAGATGTGGGAGTCTCTTCCATGGCAACTTGTCTTTACCAGGCCTCAATTAGCTGAGTGGCAGGACACATGGGAGCCCCCTCACCCACCTTGAGACAGGGCTCCCAGGACCAGGGAGGAGGGGAGTGAGTACAGGAGGCTGGTTCTGTACAGTACAGCCCATTATTGTTGGTCTGAGGTGTAACAAATATCCACAGTGCCTTTTCCCTGAGAGAACTCATAAAGACAAATATTATGAAGGGTGGAATCAGATACAAGGAACTCCCTTAAGTTTGGTTCTTCTTGAATTGAATTGGTGTGAGTTGAGTGAAAAAAAAACATTATCATTCATTCAGAGTCATTTTTCTGGCTACTTGATGAATGTAAGTCCAATATTTACTTTCCGTAAGCTCCTTTTTGGTTTCTACCAACTCCAGATTAAAAAAATCTGGAGCTGATTTTGTCGCTGATCAGGTAGCATACAGTGGGTTTGGTGGGTTTTTTCACAGAAAATGACTGGAAACAGCGGTGATGGGAGATTGGACCCAAACAGTAACATTGCAAGCTATAAAACCAAAACAATGAGCTTAAAGACACTAAAGCTCTCCAATGCAGAGAAAATTTGGGCAGTTGGGTGGTTTTGTCACTGCAGGCACAATTAATATAAAAACATTGTATGTACCAGCTTTAATGTAGCCAATGTGCAAATAACACGCTCGTCACAAAATGCACCAGTGTTTCAGGTTTTGATCTTGTCTTCTAGAAATCTGGTTTCATCATAATAGTGCAGGAAAATAAACATCAATATGTCAATATAATACATTATTGTGAACTTTATGTCTTTCCAGTTAACTAAACTGATGGCCATATAAACTTATAAAGCAAGTTAACACGACCTGAGTCTTCTCATTTGTCCCACACTGACTCTGTTCCTTCCTGACTAATTATGCTGCATGATGACCTGCTTCATTAGAGATGGGATGTAGACTTTCACATGCATGCAAGTGTTATATTCATTTAAAAAGCAGTGTTAATTATTCACAACAAAATTAACGAAAAATATATATTTCCAAATATATTTCCAAAAACATAAGGAAGGCTGAGATTTTTTATGTGCAGACCCATCTCTTTCTCTTTTTTATGCTTTTTTTTTTTTTTTTTTTTGCTCATTTAATGTAACTTTCTTTCCATTTGGGGAACCTAACTAACAAGCAGCTGTGGCAGTGTGAAGGCACCTGCCCTGAATAAGATGACGTCTATGGCCTGAGTGAGTCATTAAGACCCATGAAGTGCTGGAGGAAACTACAGCTGCCTGACTATCCTCATTTCCCCCTCAATAAAGCACAGCATGAGGCAGCTCCAATCTCCTAGCTGAACAACAGCCATGAACAGCAGTATTATATTCTGAGATAAGAACAACACTGTGTTACTCTTTTGTATGTTTCTTGTCCTTCAACTTTTAAATGTGATTACCTTGTTGTATATTATGGCTCTTGACAAGAGGATGACTTTAATCAAGCTTTAAAGGGAAAAGCATCATGTGGTTGTGATGCACACTCACAAAGAAGAGCCTACTGATTTTTTTTGGGGGGGGGTTGTGCACATAAAAGCACAGAAATATGTCAGCTGCTTGAAGAGTTTGCTCAGATGATTTATTTACTTATTGACAGTGTTGAAATATGAGCTGCTGAGCATGTGGTGCACAGTGACTAGTGGACATATTAATCTCTGCATTGATCAACATAATGAACATTACTGGTGACATTGATGTAGTGCTGGTTTTGTTTCTTTTGCAAAGCCTTAAATCGATTTTCAGTCAGAAACACAAATTCACATTTGTGCAGCCATATTACTATGACATCTGTAGCATGCTTAATCACACCAGTGTCATCAGTTTGGGTCACAGTGAAGTTTGGTACAGGTATTCATGTGCATGTTTCCCATTAGAATTATTTGTAGTAATTTTTTTCTTATGTTTTTACTTTTAACTACCATAAATGTCTGATTTTTATTTTCTACAAAACTGCAAAAGCTGATTTCCATCAACCTCTGCTGTACTTTGTGTACTTTGCTACTTTGTTTTATGATACTAAATATTTGATGTTGCTAACACGCCTTGCTAACATGCTAAATTAGGATGGTAATTATAGGCTGCCTCCATGTTAGCACTGTCTCTGTGAGCATGTTAGCTCACAGTGCTAACTCATCCTCATAGAGCTGTCTTTGTCTTATTGGTGTCCAGTTCAAAATCAGACAAAGAGTTATTTCTCTGAAACACAAGTGTTTGAGAGACACCCAAGAGACTTAACTGTGGCTCACATTTTGCCTGGTCCAAGATTGAACCAGTTTATTAGTGATTTAAGACAATGAAATCCCAAAAATGATGTTATAGTCGTATTTCAATACTACAGCCACAGCCTAATTTGGATTTTAGTGACATTAGAGTGTGAAAGTCTGGTCACTGCATTATCCCGTTCCACCAAAACACAGTTTCAAAGACACAGCCTTCCTGGTCCCCAAATATAAATGCTTCAGTCGTCTGGTGTCTGACTTTTATTGGATCGTTCGGCTCCTGCTCCCAATTACCCAATCCAGTGTCAGTGTCAGGCGCCATTGCTGTTGTCTATTGTGTGCAGTGGCAGACCAGACAATTTTTATTTTTAATTTTCCAATTATGCAGATTACACTGTAAAAAGACAGACATTAAAAATCCCAGCAGTACAACAGATTTAGGTGGAGTGATTTCAATCTTTCAAAACTGTTTTTTCTGCATCTTGTGATTTTCACTGGTGTTGTTCAAATGTAAACTCTGTCAAATGCCAACAGAAGGGAATAGTCATGGATTACTCTCTCCAAATTGTTAACACTGTTGCCTGCATGCAGGCTGAAAAACTGCAGAATAGTGATGTTATGAGGATGTTTTCCAGGTCAGGAAAAGACAGAGCAGTCCTTGTTTGTCTCTTTTCATGGGTGGAATGATCAGTCACACCTGTACAGTCACTGTAAAAATGGTGACTGTAAAGGGCCTGTGATCTCAATAAAACACCAAACACCTGGGTCTGTTTAGCAACGAGTGTATACATGTGTGCGTGTGTGTATGTTTTACACACACACACACACACACACACACACACACAAAGGGAATGAAAAGCTAATTCCTGTCTGATTGTGTTTCTTTGTGGGAAAGTTTGAACCCACCTTCACTTTGAAAACAGTGAAAACAAATGTGCGGATCTCAGATGTGAACATAATCCACAGACTCTGGTGAATAAGCCTGCTTTTCAGTGGACTATTGCCAGGTCCAGATGTTTTTCTGTTATTTTAAAATTTTTGGAGGAAGGAGGTAGTTTGAGCTAAGCTGCTGTGCTTTACAGCCTGTGAAATCTTCAGGTAGATTGTTTTGATTAAATCTTATCTGAGACTGTGATGTGACAGCGTCAGCAGTTTTTCATTTTAAACCAGGTTACTGTAATAGCTTTGAATCAGTTTGGGTTTTTTGCAGCTGATGAAAACCTAATACTAATTTTCTTAGGGTTATCAGTGCAAAAGATTCAGGAATACACAAAGGAAACCTGACTAGTAACTGCAGCTTTCAGTGAAGGAAGAGGTTTTGGACGCGTCTTCTGCCAACATGCCTTGCAAGCAACACACAGCCTTGAAATTCCTCCTGTTCTGAAACACAGAAGCCTTGAGCTTCAGTTGATGCAACAATATGAGGAGCTTTACTCTGAAGTTTTACTCATATAAACAACTACTACAAATTTGAATTAGCAACTGCACACAAATGTGTGCAAATACGTTTTGAGTTTCAGTTTAAAAGGCACCTTTCTTAGCTTTTTGGAAATATGGCAACTACTTTAAGATAATCAAAAGTCAAGATAATAAAGCCGATCTCTAATGGGGTGAGGGCAGGGTTCACCCTGGACAGGTCACAGTCTATCACAGGGCCAACACAGACACAAACAACCATTCACACTCATGCCTACGGGATATTTAGATACACCAATTGACCTAAGGTCTTTGGACCATGGGAGGAAGCTGACAGTGACAGTGCTAACCACTGTACCACCGTGCTGCCCCAAATTTACATTGCATCACCTCACACTAATAAGGGATTGAACCAAATGGAAATAAAGCTCAGCAACCTTTGAAGGAACTAGCTGACTTAAAGGTTAAATAGTATAGTGCTGAACACTTTTCTGTTGTAAAATCTTTTAGAGACAAATGTCTCTAAAACTAGATTTAATATGAATGTATGTGCACAAGTTGTTTTTTTAAACCCACTGTAGAGTTAAGATACAGATAGGTTGTAGACATTTGAACCTTTAAGGCCTGAGTAAATAAGAAAAACAAATTTCAATCATCTTCTAATTACCATTGATACTCGTGTATACAATTAACATATCATAAACATTACTTTTGTGAATAAAGGTTTTACAGTCAAAAAGTCATTTTGTGCTAAAATGGAAAAATGGCTGCAAATTTGAATAAAAAACTTAATGAATTAAATCTTAAACAGAGTTACTTCAGTCATTCATCAGTGCACATGTCAACACGTGTGCAGCCTGTTACAGTCACTCCGGCTTATTAACAATTTCCCACAAGGGATTAATAAAGTATATCTGAGTCTGATTAATAACTTGTCTCTGTTGACGAAATGCTGAATGAGGTGTGGTGCCCACACTGTGCACTGATGAGTGTGCTGCATGTCTTGACACATTTGATAACTTGTCTCCACTCATTTGGTTAGACAACATTTTAGTAGTTGGTGTTGACAATCATGAGTCAAGTCAGCTATGCAAAAAAATGAAATAGTTAGTCAAATGATCCAGTTGGTCACATTTATCTAAGATCACTAACTGATCTGTATTACAGCTCAGCCATCATGAAGCTCTCCAGCAGTACATCCTTTTTACAGAGGTGTAGACACACACAAGTGTCCAGAGCACTTTTTGCTACACTTTCTCTTTCCTAATAATGCTGATCATCCTGCTAGATGCCTAAAAACAACCATTTCCACTTGAATTCTTTAAAAGAGAAAGTCCAAATTTTCAGCAGCCTGTGAAACAACTCTATAAACATGCTGTTGTGTTTGACACCAGGCAAAGTGTTAGTCTCGCGCAGAAAGCGTTAGTGTGTCTAATTTGATACCTTCCCCAAATTCATAAGTGATTTCTCACTCTGCCAGATATACCATCCCTGCTAGCTGAAATGTGTGTGTAATATGAATGTGATTATCACACATCTACTCTAAGCCTCAGTCTGAGTCATTTGCTCTCTCTATAAAAATTTTACTCAGTTTGACAGCCAAATGTGCAGTGACTGATTGTGCTTAATGATTGTGTTTATGTGTGCATCATTGAAATAAATAAACATGTTATATGTGTTTATATTGTACGTGTGCAAATTCGAGACCTGCCATATTTTCTGTCATCAAAGCTGCAGTTTGAACATGTTAAAGGGTAAATTTACAGTCACAGTTGTTGACAACAGCTATGTTGTAGCTAAGAGCTACAAATGCACTGCAATAGTCTTTTGAACATCTGACATGTAAAATTTGGTGACGCTCTGACTGTTGTAAAAACAACCCCATAGGTCAACTTTTATTACAACCCATAGTTACATTTTATTGTTAAGTCTCGCAGTCTTAGTAATTATGACACAAGGAAGAAGTCAGTTGACACATAAAGAGTGACAAAGTCCACGTTAAGTGGAGGTTGGAGTGGATGAGTAGATCGACAGGACTGTCACTCAAAAGACGTGAGGTTTTTCTTTTCACCATGAGACTAACTTCACCAACATTTATTATTGCAACAAGGATGAACAACTTTAACTTTATTCCCATTTGCTGTTACTATGACAACAAAGGTCCAGGTATGCCAGGGAAACTGTTGCACAAAGTCTGATGAACTGCCTCCAGCTGTCACTTGGGTTGGACAACAAGTCTGAAAAGGAAAAAGATCTGTGGGTGTGGTGTTAGAAAGATGTCCTCTTGAATTTAGTGGCGCCAGGTTACATTAACTACCAGGTTTTAACTAAGAAGAATTTAAAAAAAGGCAATATCATTCTTTTTTCTGCATGGAAATTGGAAGCTACTCATTGATTGATTTCTAATTGATTAACTAATGTATTACACATTTCAAAAAAGTTTCATTTCCTGTTTATGGAGGATTTGTAGCCTAATACAGATAAGATGCTGCTGTAAGTCTCAATTTTCAACATCTGTTCTTCTCTCTCTCTCACATTAGAGCCACATATTTGCAGATCATGTTCTCTTGTTGAGGCTGTGATGTAAACTGTATAATTCAGCCTTTGGTGGTGATGTAATGGACAGATTAAAGGTTTTCAACTCTGACTGATCTGCACTGAAGAAGGGAAACAATGTGAACAAGCTCTGCTTCTTGCCAGCTGCAGGTGTCCTCAGAGTCATTGACCTCAGGTGTGAAACGTCACTCCCAGGGGGTCACTGTGTGTATTAGCGGCCTCCCATGCAGCAGATGGTAAACCACAGACAATGAGTGGATGAGACAGATGAGCCAGGTAAGAAAGGGGGGGGGGGGCTGAAATGTGTTAATCTCCCACTGCTTTGCTGTTGGAGGAGCAACTTCAGACCTCCCTGCATCAGTGGAGGGGGGGAGGTGTGGTGTATTTAAGTATGATTATACAGTATATAGGCCTCTCAGGGGCTGAATTCACAGATATTGGACTACAGAGAATTTCATAATGATCATGAGAAACAGGGTTTTATCAAATATTCGATTCATTGAAGTGAGGCATGATGTGAAAAACCAACACCACCTGTTCTCTGTTGACCTCCAGTTAGCCCTCCCCCTATGTACTATGTACTTTCATTCAGGGAGTAGCTTAGCAATTTAGCTAAATAGGCTTACATGTCAGACTCATCTGCTTTGCCAACCTCTACCATCATTTGTTGGCTGTCTCACAGTTATGCAAACACTTAAGGTGCTTAGATTTGATGTCATTTCAGCGTGGTCATGCTGGCTGGGCTGAGACACGTACTACATTTGGACAATTCCCTACCAGAGAGCAGGTCAATTCAGCTATGGGTTCAGTATCAAGTTGTAGCTGCTCCCACTTCTGTTCATCTACCTACAGTGCAAACAACTGACTGTCAAAAATGACAATTACTAAGCCCTTTAACGCCTCAGGATAAGCATCTTTTCTGTCAAGGATTATTAGCAAATGGTAAATGGTTTTTCTTTTTAAATGGTTCACCAGACAATTAAGAGTTTAATTGAAAAAAAAATAAATAAATAAATAAATATAGATATATATATATATACACACACATTTCAATACACTCAAAACACTAACCCTAACCCTATTTTATTCAGTTCATTTAACTATTTACTTACTATGGCGGCTCCCAGAAGCCAATTCAACCATTGCATTGATAGGTTTTTGAGTGTTTAGGGCATTTACCATCTATGTGGTGGGGAACAATGTGCAGTCAGAATCCAGAGCTTAGCTTGTATTGTAGTGACAAATGTTTCAGGACTTAACTTTGACCTTTTACATTTAGTGATCACTGTATAACTCAATAAGACTTCTCATGCTATTAATACTGGGTTTTCATAGGAGTTCTCAATTCAATTTTAACATTTTAGACAGTTTTCTGTGGCTCTAAATGCCTTTTTCTGACAGACAGATGCTGCACAGCCACTGCATAAT
Organism: Rachycentron canadum; assembly: GCA_038496675.1. Taxonomy (NCBI): domain Eukaryota; kingdom Metazoa; phylum Chordata; class Actinopteri; order Carangiformes; family Rachycentridae; genus Rachycentron; species Rachycentron canadum. Next base: position 5,014,818 of record CM076648.1, on the reverse strand, counting down.
ACTATTAAGGAACCTTGTCCAAGAAAAGTCCCTGCTCATAGAGAAAATATAACAACTAAAAAAATTCATTGTGGATGACCAATCCACAGAAAGTATGAAGATCTCACTATAATTTAATTTAGCCAATGTAAAAAAGCAACAGCCAGATTGACACTGATACAGTATTAAAGCTACGTTGGGACTATTTATAAAACTATCTCGTCTGGTCTTGTTTAATTAATAAATGATTGTTCAGTAATGTGTCAGCCGTGCATCATTAAACACACACACTCTGTCATTGTAGTTGGCACATTTGAACTGTCAAATTATGAAGAAACGCTGCTCAGCTTGTTTGGTCATGCTTGACCTGGTTGAGTGCCAGAAAAGTCAGGTCAAAACAAAGCCTGCACAAGTAAGTGACACATCTCTCACCAATTTTTCATTGAAATCTATCCTTAGATTTGTGTTATTGCAATTTGCATTTGGAGATTTAGATCCGTGACAGGCTTCCTCACACATGGACTCTTTTTCTTTGCTGAAGATCTTTTGGTACAGGACATTGGAACAACATGAGAAATGAATGGATTTCAGCTTTAAGATAAAATGCCTTTGTTGTTTAACTTAGATGTGTGTAAGATGTTACAGGATGTGTATGGCTAAAAAAAGACCAACTCTGGTGTGTAAATAATATTCACAATGGTTGCTTTAGTCTATATTATACACCCTAGTTTGTTGTTTGTCAGTAACTAATACTCTAATATTGAGTATGACTTGTCTACTTGTCTCCACATGCATTATATTGATAAATGTTTGAGCTATATTGACAAGTGAATTCTTGTGTGAGGTGTTTCACTAGATTTGAAACCAGAGCTAAAATTAGACAAGTGACGAATTTGAATGCGTTTTTTATAACAGGACATGGGTATAACATGGATTTAATGATGGTGATTATGTATCATTTTTGGGCGATGGGTATAAATAAATATACAAATAAATAAACAAAACATGACATTGTCAGAGGAAAAAGTATAAGATAATTATCTGGCCCCTTATAGGCTTATAGGTTATAAGCCCCTGAGGCTGTAATAGGAATATCAGTAACAGCTGATGGGTAAATAAATAAAATAAATGAATAAACAAAACAAATAAGTAAACAAAAGAAAGAAAGAAATATGACTGTGAGAGGATCAACTGTGAGATGTTTCTCTGCATGTGTTGTGGTATAATACTGCGAGTAAATGTCACGTGTAAATAAATACCTGCTGCCGTCGGCTCCCGGTGCCGCCGTCGTCGTGGCCCCGCCCACGCAGTGACGTGCAGGAGCGTGCGGAGCGTGCGGAGCGGACCGAGGGAAGCAGCTCTAATTGCGGGGCAGAGAGAAAAGCCAGCGATGGCTTCGCTCGGGCAGGAGCAGCTCTACGGGCTGTCCTGTGGAAAAAACAACAGAAACAGCCCCAGCAGGACGCTGTACCACGTCAAGCTGACGGACACGGCTCTCAGGGCGCTGGAGGCTTATCAAAACCTCAAGGTACCTTTTTCCTCGTGAGTGTGTGTGTGTGTGTGCGCGCGCGCGTGCGTTTTGGCGTTGAATTTATTCTTACACTTGTCAAAGTTGTTGTCTTCGCCTTCGCTGTTGCGTTTAGTTTCACGGCTGTCTCAGTTCATTTAGTTGACATTTTGTGTGGTTACGAGGAGATAAAACGAAAGAGGCTCTAACAAGTTTCCAGTTACTTGTGATACTGCGTTTACCCCTTGAATCAGTTGGCTTCTTGCATTGCATACCAGGACTGAAGCCCGTGGTTGTCGGGAATGAAGAGCCTGTCAGCTGTGTGCTGGGAAACCTTCAAAGTAAAGCTGATAGTTCTTCCTTTTTATCTAATTGACAAGTTTGTCTCATAATCAGCTCCAGTTCAGACCCATTACCAGCACACAGGCATTACTGGCTGCGTAAATGCAACTTAGATTTAAACAGATTACAGCATAATTGTGTTTACAAGACTAATTTAGATCACACAGCTCTTTCCATATGTGGAGCTATTGCCTCAACAAATTACCTTTCTGTCCTTTTTGTTTACTTTAGGCATCTTTACCAAGTGAACCATCAATTTGTTTCAAAGGAAACCAAGGGGTAAGTCTGTTTTTAGTTTATTTCAATCATTATTGCTATTTATATTCTGTTTATACTGCACTTAATTCAACATAATCTTGTTAGAAAGGCAATCTAACATGGTGGAGTTATCATTGCTTAAAACAAGTCTTTGCAAACCACGTGATAATTATTCTTCTGATACCACATTGCATTAGATGTGTGAGAAGGCAACAAGTCTCTGAAAATTATCTTGTGCACCTTAAATTCAGCAACTGCAAAGAAGCTTTTGTTCGTCACACATTGCTGTTGACTCTCATGTCCCACCATACTGCTGCCCACTGAGCAGATGAGAGCTTAAAGGTGGCCGTCTCAAGCGGATAGGAGACATGCAGGTTACTGGGTCAGGCTGGAGACTGTGGAGAGGCTTTGTTAGGTCAGAGAGCGGTGCTGGGAAAAGGAAGGAGGGAGGGCGTGCACACCGACAGAGCTGGAGTCAACCGTGCGTAGATGAGTTATCATAAGTCAAATGAGGAGCCTTTGGTGACACAGATTAGCACTGTGCACCTTGTTCTCATATGGGATTAATACACTTGAATATAATGCCTGTGTGAGTGTCTGTTTACTGTTTGCGATACGCAACGACACTATATTTTTGAGGCATAATCTGCAGTGAACAGCCTGAACTATGTGTAAAGACTAAAGTCAGGAGCAGCTGTGTCCCTGGGGAATACTTTACTTTTCAGTCAATGCTAATTGCATGGGCTGGTTAGAAGGAGCTGCAACCCCCTTCCTGTCGTGGGAAGATGAGCTGAGTGGTGGTGCGTTCAGTAAGGGGGCTTGTGTGGTTAACAGACTGGGTTAAACCTTTAAGTGTGCTTGATGGTGGAGAGTATGTTGCTCCTGCTTTCCCTGAATTAAAGGCACAGATCTACTCTGTCAAAGTTTGTTTTAAATCAAGTGCTCCTCCAGGAAAATTTTGTATTTTTCTTGTAAGCCTTCTGTATTTTTCCCCTTCGAGGGCAATTGAATTCATTTTTACTTCCTGACTGTTGTGATTATAATAATCTGGTGGGTGTGTCTTTTTAATTATTCCAGGATGTTTGTGTAAAGTTTGCAAACCAGCTCCAAACTGTCAAAAGCTCTTCTCAGTGTTTGTGGTCAGGTATTAGAAGTTAGGGGCAGCTGGTCAACTTCTGTATTGTTTTGTTTTTTATTCTGGCTCTTAATATCCCAACTGTTCCTCCAACAATAAAGCACAGGGCATTGACAAGAGTGTGTGTAGCATCCAAGGCTTCACAGCTCACACGCTAAAATGTGGGATTGAGTTCGTGCTGGGAAGTAGTTTTTCATAAAACTCAGCCCGATGAAACTCCCATGGCTTCAAAATCCAGTGTTTTTGAATAGATACACATGAATCTAGTTTCCTTAAGAGGCAGTTTGTTGACCTTGTCCTGCTCCCATAGGCAAAAGGGAAATGCCAGCTGTTAAAATCAAATGGAAGGAAATTAAACTGATTTTGTGTTTGTATATTACTGTTTCTCAACAAGGACTCGAGCCAGTGAGATTTAATTTTACACTCCACTGAATATTGTATCAAAACATTTCAGATATCTGAGTCAGGCCCTGGCTTGTATCTGAGGTTTGACATGGTGACAATTCATCTTTGGCCTTTTACTGTCATTGTGATGACTGAGGGATTTAAGGAATTTCACACCACTCCCCTGAATATGGCTCAGAGAGCTAAAGTTATTAGCCAAATGAATGTTTAGAGGTAATTACAGGAGCAATGATGCTCTTGATTACAGTGTGAAGCATTGTGACTTCAGTTTGCATTAGCTTTCTCTGTCTGACTGACTCAGACGTTCATGAAGGTCTGTATTTGTGTTTCTGAATGTGCCAGTTTGTGAAGCATTGGTACACTTCAGCTGCAGTAATAGTTAGACAGATAAAAATGACCTCTGACCTCCTGACCTATTCCCAGGTGTGAATCCCACTTTTTCTGTGTATACGTGTGTCATGAAAGACACACTTTGTTTGCTAAAGCAGTAGTTACGTGCGTTGTGTGCAGCCTACTATGCATGTTCTTTATGTGTCAAATGTGGGTGTGGATCTTGTTTTTCGGGTGTGTGTCCTGTGTGGCCTGAAGGCATGATTTATTCATGTCCCACCTCCTTTTTCCTGTCCTGCCCTCGCTCCCTATTGTGGAGCAGTCTGTACCCTGGCAAGACCAGAGTGAATCCCCCGAGGACCCTCTGTATGTGGTGTGTGTTTGTTTGTCTGTCTGTATAAAAGAGCGAGGGAATGAGGGAATTTTTGGCACTTGCTTTTCTGTAAGTATCAGTATGTTTCAGCACAGTTTTTTTTTTTGTGTGTGTGTGTGTTTTTTTACACGCTCTACGCTGGGATCCCCAGAGTCCCCTCTGGTTGAGTGGTGTCTCCTCTGATTTGAATAACAATGAGTGGGGGAACGCAGACTGTGCGGTGTCACCCTGTTTGGATCACCCAAAATGAATCAAGTTTTTCAGCCTGACACATTACAGTCAGTCCAGATGTGTTTTGGCTTGCTCTGAGGGTTTGCTTGTACGGGACATGACAGAATCTTCCCTACTGTGAAACTAATGATATTCCACCATAAACACTTATTTATTGAACAACAGTTTGAAGTCTAGACTTTTATATGACTTCTGTCACTTTTTTTTTTTTTTTTTTTTTTTAAACATGGGAATGACTGATCAATTACAGTAGAAGCTGAAGGCGTAGGTATAAAAACTAAATTGCTACAATTTAAGTGCGGTTAAAAACACTTGTAATTAAATTCAATTAAAAAGTGCTTAACAACACGTGGGAAAAAAAAAGTAGGGCAATAAATGTCAGCACGTGTACTTTAACTTTGCTAAACAGCTCTCACTGCATTCCAGTAATCTATTCAGTATAAAGTATTTGTTGTCTACACTGGTGGTTATAGCTTGGTACGTCTTCTGAGAAGCAAAGAGTGAAAATCTTGTGTGGATTACATATTTACTTAGTGACTGTGAGAGTGCAAGATGAAGACAAGTGGACCTCTGAGATCCAGCAGCAGCAGCTCAGGAAAAAAAAATGCGCTCTGTGTCCAATTAAACAGCTTGGAGATATGGGGCACATCTTGGCTTACTGAGGAACGTGTCCCGTTTAATTCCCTCATGTGAAAATCCACACCATAAGCTAATGAGGCATAAAAGGGTACAGACACACACACACACACACACACACACACACACACACACACACACACACACACACACACACACACAACACACAGACAGTGTCATGGTATGGCCTTGAATGTCTGGAGAAATACCGATCTGTGGGAGGGGACAGAAGGAGGGGCTTTTGTCAGGCACAGTGACCCACAATTTGTTGAAGCTGACAGTTTGGCCCTCAGGCACCTGCCAGAGATGTATCGTTCTTGGCATTGCAGGGGGAAACCTCAGGGGATGCTTGTGGCACATCACCCCTTCCCATCCTCTCCTCCCCCTCTACCCCGTCACACCCAAGCACCTCTACCCCGGCACTGGAGCTTGCAGCTCTGGCAGCAGCTCTGTCCCTCTGTGAAATCGCAAATGAAAAGGAATGGAAGGTGATTACAGGCTGGGGCTTGATTACATGCACTGTCTCCCACTCAAGGCAGCCACATTAATCACTCACTTTCCAGCATGGGCAACACAGCTAGGGAGAAGACACTGTGTAGCTCCAAGCGTTGACTGATTGACTGCGGGATCATAAACACATGCATACACGCAAAATCTCTGGTTTTCCCTGTTCTATGTTCCTCTCTGTCTCTGCTGCCCCCCGGCCTTCTCTCTTGCACTGAGCCAGAGACACAGACACACATTGTGTTTTGTATCGCTGGCCTCTATTGTGGAGCGGACTTGTCTTAAATGGCATGTGTCAACTTGTGGCCCTGGGAACGATTGGGCTCTTTTGTTTGTGAAGAGATGATGAGAAGTAGTGTTTACTGAAGTGTGGTGAGGATGAGGGTGGTGGCTGGCCGGCTGGCTGACTGTCTGAGCATGTGTGTGTGTGTTTGTGTCTATCATTGTGTGTGTGTGTGTGTGTGTGTGTGTCTCTAAGCCACTGGCGGAGATGTTTGGGTGATAGCTAGACTTTGGCCTTTCTCCCTCCTGAGTCTTATGAGTGGCAGTAATGCTGATTACACCCCGGTGAGAGGAGCTGGAGCTGAGCTGGAGCTCACACTGGATTAACACAGACACACACACACATACATGGAGTTTGCATTAGCACCAGACCCAGAGTGACTTGCCTCCTGCTGATAACAGACAGCGGTGGTGGCGACAGGTTTCACTCCCTCCTCCACCTCCTCCTGCACCTCCTATCAACCACAAAGGGGAACCAGTGCCATGGCATCCCACTCTGGAGCCGAGGAGGCCAGAACAAAAGACAGACTGTTTTCAGAAGGCCATTACTCAGGCTGCAGAGGATGTGGAAACAATAGGCTGCATGAGATCTACACCCAGACCCCACATTCAACCAAAAGCTAGCAGGAAACATAAGCCCTGTGCACCGACAGCAGTCTCTCACAGCTTTTGTTCAATCGACTTTATAGTTTGATAAAGCCAGGAAAATGAGCCTTTCCCGTCCTGCAGCTTCAACGTGTAGAGACATTTATGACAGTTGAGGGAGAACTGCGGCTCATTAAGATAATGTCGCCACACATGCTGACAGACGTGACTTTTATTGTGTCAAAATTTGAATTGCTGAAGAAACTGTACAGTGTGGGTCTCTGTTAGTGGTCATTTAAAATCTAATGCAGGTCAGTAGAGTGGTCCTTTGACTACATACCACACTGAAAGTCACCTAATTATTTTGTAAGTTCATACATTTCCTCAACAGGCTGGTGTGTCCATCAAAAAAAGAGAGAGAGCAGAGAAACAGATCAGCCAGAAATTGATCATCACACATATAAACTTGGGTTTATGGGGATTAAGATAAAATGCCAGCACTTATCATCTTTTCATCTTATATTGTTTTATGTTGCAAATGCTTTAGAAGGTCTCATCATAAGTTAGTTACTGTATTTATTGGGTTCAGTTCAAAAACCAACTACAATTAACTTCTCACCAGAACTTAAACTTCTGCTGCTCTGTTCACATATACTTGTCAAATGTCTTCACATGTATTCAGCCTAATTTCTAACATGATTTAATATAGAAAAATCATAAACAAAAATGTTGGAGGATTGATTCATTACTTTAGGTTTTTTTAACAGTGAGATAGTGTGACCTGTGTTGGAGGCTTTGGTGACATCCAAAAAGAAATATCTCAAAAATGTATTTTATGTTTCAGGTGTTTGTTTGTTTGTTTTTTTTATAATACTTCTTATAAATATAATATAAAATATTATTAAAAAAAACAAATTAAAAAAAAAAATTATATTATTGTTTTTAAGTTTGATTTGTCATGTGCAGTAAGCAAAGCAGTGAAATGAGGGTCAGACTCAGCAGCGCAAAAAAGAAATATCATATATGGTGGAAAATATCATCAAAAATCAGTATAAAAGGCATTTAGGACTTGCATAAAGGCAATATTTCCACCTTAAATTAGGCTGATCAGGCGCCTTCACAGGACTGAGTTTGAATGATTGGCATCTTTCTCCTTTAAGCTTTATTGTTAACGCAGGAAAAAAATACACCTTTAGGACGTTGAGAAAGGAAATCAGTTCTTTTATCTACATGTAGTATAGTATATATTAGTTAGTTAACTTTCCTTTTAAATTAAAATGATAAACTTTCAGACAAACAGACATAAGTGTCAAAACTGTTTTGAAAGAAAAAAGTGTTGGTAAGTTTGCAGATGAAGAAAACAGATGGACATACAGGCCTACGCCAAGAGTAACGCCTCTGAGAGGAGGATTGATGGAGACAGGGTGGAGAGTCGACAAAGGCTTGATATTTGCTTTTAACAGAGACAGAATTATTGGAAAAACAGAGAGACTGTCCAAGCTGTTTTAACTAGAATGAGACAGAGGTAGGTTCAGGGATACGACTTAATCGTCTGGAAGTAAACGTGTGACGTCACTGGGCAGTGAGGGGCCATGGTTTGAATTAAAAGAATGAATTATATGTTGAAACACTTGGCAGATTCAGGATTCTCAAGGTTTGCCTCTTTGCCTTTTGGCCTCTGAGGGTCACTGAGCATTACTGAGGGCATAAAGTCACTCCCAAACGGAGGACAATTTTTTTAATATTAATTTCTTAAGAGTGGACCCTTGCTGATAGTTGCTTTTACTTGTTACCACCTTGGTAACATTATCTATGCTTGTTTTGTTGCTGCAGATTTCTTTCAGTCGCAAAGATCAGAAGCAACCCACAAATTCCCTGAATATTTAACTTGAATGGAAGACAATAAATATTTCATTATTCATGGTCAGTTGAATTCTTTAAGTGCAAAGTCCTTTGTCAGAGCGCCTCTCTGGGTTTGAATTGCCCATGTGTGCCTCTCAGGAGGATGCACCAGGCTTTGGTGCAGGCCCCAGTGGCTGGGAACGAGAGCGCTCGTTGTAGTTTTCACAGTGGGGGTCTAGAAGTCTGTCCATGCAGGTCACACGAACCACCATCACTAGATGAAAGCCAGCGAGTGCTGCTGGGTGCCCTGCATGACGCGTTTGTAACAGCTGGAAATCCATAAAATCAATAAACAGAGTCTGTAAATTATTGATTGTTACCACTCTGCAGGAAGATCGGAGGAAATGTCCTCTGATCTCCTCCCTGACCGAGTGGTAGAGCATTTGAATCAAAGGTGGGTGACGTGCAAGATATTTCAGCTCCACCTAGATGTGCAGTACATCTGCAGCTCTTCCAGGCATCTTTGGATTGAGATGTGTGAACTCATAGGCTTTCTACCATCAACAAAAACTAATAATGCTAAAAATGTACTTTGAGTTAGTGTAAACTGAGAGAATTTTTTTTCTAAACCATACCAAGTTTCATAACTTTTTTTTTTTTTTTTTTTAATAGAGTTCTTACATTTTACAGAGCTCTTGTGCAACGTCTCTGTGAAATTTAAGATTGCACTGTTGCCCTGATACTGTACATCTCAGGAAATGCTTATCACAGTTGTTGTGAAACTTGGCTTTACTGGATGTGGAATTTCAAACAAGCGTCAAGGCTCTTTCTAACCATCTTTATGGGCAGTTTCCAGTAATGCCTGTGAGAGGCAACTGCCAGGTGGATAGCGAAACTTTCATTTTGAAAAGTCTTGACTCAAAAGACAAAAGGACGTCAAACCAAAACCTAAATCCTGTTCTTGGATGTTTTGGGGTTTTTTTTTTTGTTTTTTTTTTTTATAGCGTTCTGAACTGCAATTGATGTTTGTTCTTGCTATACATACAGGTGGTGTCAATTTTTATCTCTCTTATATTTGTATGCAGTGACTATACTGACAATCACAGAAGACAGCTACAGAAAATGTGTGTCAGGTGGCATCAATTTGACATTCATGCTATTACATTGTATGTACTACATACATACAAGTTTTTAAGGGTCAAAAATGGAGACTTTTGAAAACGCTGCTGGCCCCGTTTTAACTCCAGGGTTGCATTGCAGTCCATACCAGTTCGTGGCTAGCCTACAGTCATCTACCTGTCACGCAAAGTGGCACGCCCTCAATTATTCAGAACATCAGGCCTTAGTAAAATTTAAACCTGAGAGTATAGTTTTCACCAAGAGGGAAATAACCATTTTTATTCCAGGCTGTAAATGTTTATTTCTGCTGTAAATCTGGATATTTTAACATGGGAGACTATGGGGATTGAGTCACTTTTTGCACCAGCTTCAAGTGGCCTTTCAACAAAGTGTAATTTTTTATTTATTTATTTTCATTTCCATTTTGGCTTCATTTTTTAGCCTTGGAGTTTGCCCCTTGGAAAGATCATGTATGTCCTCATATGGACATTTCGCATCAATAGAAGCTAAAACACTCATCTGAAATAAAAACAGAGTTAGTATTTAGTAACCTGCGTCTACGTTCACACCTCTGTGAGGTAACTTGCTGATGTTTGGCAGGTATAATGTTCACCGTCTTCCTTTAGCTTGTTAGCATCCTAACATCTTGCTGCTAATTCTCTGCAGCTGTGTCTCTATGGGAAATATGCTAATTGTGAGAATTGTTTATGATTTTATTTTCTGTTGGCCCCACTAATTGAGTTGTAGCAGTCGATTATCTTAACTAAAATATGACCTTGTGCTTTATGGGGCTCTGACTAACAACTGTTTCATTAAAGGTTTCTCAATCTGAACAGATTTGTAGGCGTGAGTTGAGAAAGATGAATTTTTTTTCACTGATATTGGTACCATGTTTATTTGAATTTTTTTATCACCATAGTGGTTGTTAAGATACCTTTGAACCTTACCACTATTTAGTTAATGGATATGCCTAAGTGGCCATTAAAAAAAAGTGCATGCATCATCTTGGTGAGATGAAACGGTCCTTACTGTAGTCCCTTTCAGAGTGATTACAACCTCTTTTCTGACCCCTGCCTCTTTCCAAGAACGAGCCTTCTAACATCAACCTACAGGCTTTAAGCATGTATCACTGAAGAGACACCCAAAGGCAACTATTGCATAATCTTAAGTCAGAGACTGAGGAGATCCACCTGTGCAGTTACATGCAAGCTGGTCTGTATCTTTCAGTGCTGTCTGAGCTCAGCTGTATATAGTTTGTATAAATTCCTGTGGTGAAAGGCTGCATGTTAAGACATGTGCAGCGGCCTGATAAGAGAACAGGACCAACATCTGTTGCTTTGTTGCACACTTGCATCAAAACATCTGAAGTGACTTTTAAAGGCATCCATCCTGCTGAACACTGGCTAAGGAGCATTCACCATGTTGTCAGTTCAAATCAAGTTCATAGCCCTTTAAACACTTCTCAGTGTCAGGCAGTATGACTTTTATAAGCAGCATGATGAAACTGACAAGTCTTTACCTGACTATTTGTTGTCAGCTTTGTTTATGCTCTGCAACAGTGGCATGGACATAAAAGAAATCACCCAGAACAGGACATTGCAGCATGTGGAACGGTGGTAAACATCCAGCTCTAAGGCAATTAAAATGTTGTTTTTAGTACATGAAGAAATGGTCTGAAACCCCACAGCTGTAGTTTGAATGCATTCTGAATCATGCAATCACAGTTGAAAAAAAAATGTTTCAAGTTACTGATAAGAAAAAGTGGTTCAAATAGAGCAAGCTGGGAAAATCATGGTAAATATCATGGTTTGTCTTAATATGAATCACATTTGCATTTTAGGAGATGGTCAGTTAAGAACAAAGAAAGAAGTCAAATGTAGTTTAACAGCTATAAATACAACACTCACATATGATCACCTTTTGGGTTTTTATGGCAAATATGTTAGCAAGCACCTGAATTTGGTCTCCAACTGGAAATGATCTGGCTGTTGTGGCTAATTTCTACATTATCTTCATTAGGTAGTTGGTAACTGTGCCTGTTGTTCTGCTGCTTGGTGCTGAGCCGGTAGTTCACAGAGAGTCCTTACAGCCTTTTTGCTAATAAAATTATTAAATAAATGGGACTGGTGACAACATTGACGTAACACCAAAGCAATGGTGTAGAGATGCAGCGCAGAGCTACAAAGATGATGATGATGATGATGATGATAATAACTAAAATGGTTATTCAATTATGAAAATAGTTGCTGATATAATTAGTGAACTGACTAATTATTGTCGCTTTAATGTATTGTTAATATAAAAATATTGATGATAGCAGCTTTAAAAGAAAAGCCACGAGTCAAAGGACACACATCATAAATAAATCCTATTATTCTGTTATACTATTATTTACTTTACAGTCTTGTTGCTCATTTAAACTATGGTTAGTTTAAATAACTTGGTCGGAGGAGGGTGGGGGGCGGACAGACCTCTGTGATATACATTTTTACGGCTCAGTGTGAATGTCCCACCTTAGTGTGTGTGGATGCCAGTGTCACATGATATAACACACGGACGAATTTGAGCAGTTTGAAAAATTAGGAAGTCAAACCCATATGGGAGCTGAGGGACACAACAGGAGAAAGTAGAGGGAAATCAAACACACTAACTTGTTTCCCACCCCCCCAAAAAAACAATTGGCACAGCTTCCTGCAGCATGAATAATAAGATGAGCTGTGGAGCTGCTGACCCCCTCCCACTTCCACCATTACCCCACCGCCCCACAGCTCTTATGAGGCAGTGAAAAATACTTGTGATGACAGTGTGGATCTGCACAGGCACCTTCACTCTGAGATTTACCTTATTTACTGTTGCTCCTGACAGGCAGGAATATCTCTCTGTATCCATTTGTCTCTTACTCTTGTTCACGTAGCCATAAATTCCTGCAGATGCGTCTGTCGTGCTCTGCTGCAAATTTCTTGTAAAACTAAATGAAAGTACCAGTGAGTTCTGCTTTCATGAACATGCAATTAAATTTTTTTCAGTGGTCAAATCAGTGTAGATCCTGACTTTTTTTATTTTTATTTTCTGATCCTCATATTTCCTGATCTCTTATTATATGTCTCTGTGTGTGTGTTCGTGTGTGCATTTGTCTGCCCTGGAGGTTGCAGCCTTGGCTCAGCTGCGCACCACTGAGTCTGCCAGGAGATCTCAGTGGAGCGGACTCTTAAAAACACTGTTTACCCAAGGAGATTTATTTAAAGTTACAGAGCACAAAGTCTCACGCTAAATCCTGCATATGCATGTGTGTGTGCTGCTCATGGTATTTGTGTTAACATGTTCACACAGACAGGTTTGTGTTGCAAAAACAAAGACGGTGCAAGTGACAGATTGTTGTTTCCCTGTACGGTGTAGCTGATCTCACAATTTCTCTTCAATTGAATATTTCTCCACAGCTCATCTGTCACAGCCAAACTGCTTTCTTGTCAAACACCTGGACTATGTTCACAAGGTCCCATTAACTCCCAGACTCTCCCCGGTGACAATCATCTGGTCATTCATGCAGTTTTTTTCCTGTACTCTTATTCAAGTCATCTGGTTTCAAGATGCTTTCCTCAACACATCCTCTGTGGAGCATGAATCAGACCCTTCTTGTCTTTGAACAACACACAATGGGATTTTTTTTTTTTTTTTAACATATTGAAATGACTGGTATCACAGATTCCTGTAATTCATCATAGGTGGGTCTTTGGTGAGGTTATGAGTCTACAGGGTGAAACACATTTGTCATGGAAGAAGAGGAAGAAAGAGTCTGTTGCCTTAATTTAGAAACAGACTAGGTCTAATTACAGAGGTGGATTTCCGGTGTCTTTGGTGATACACTGTCATATTTTGACATTAAATAAGATCTTATCTCACAGACCAGATGATCTGCATATTGGTATTTTATATCTCTGGTTTGCCCCCTGACCTTTACTGTTGTGTGCCACCATCTGACCAAACTTTTTTTACTACGTTTGTCCAAGTCTGGCCTTTGCAGTGGGTTGTGAAAGTTGTGAAGAAAAAAAAAAAAAAGAAAGAAAGAAACTGCATTGATTTATGTTGATTGCAAAAACCTTGACTTTGGACAGTTCTGTGTCCTTGGCTACAACGCATTTGGCTTCAGAGTTTGTCTTTGCTGATTCTGCTGAATAGATGAATTTCTTTCCCCTACCAAAAGTCGACAGTTTGAAAGATAACAAAAGATGCATAAATTCTTAGGAAAACATTGACAAGTTAAAGCAATGGACTGGTACCAGGTCAATGAATCATGATAACTGTTCTTTCAATGCATGTGATTATATGAAGGCAAGCAGAGTTGAATATCTGGGTTAAAGTCTTTATACAGACAAATCATGATAAAAAAAAAAAAAAAAAGACAGGAAAGCCTACTATATGCATGACTGCACACCAACACATGCATGCATTTAACTTTGGTGTTTTGTTTCTGCTCAAGTACAATTTGTCAGCCGTCTTCCCATGTAATTGTTTGTCTTTCCCCTGTTTTTCCTCACAGTACATAAAGATCCCAGCTCCCACACCAGAGTCACTGTCTGCTCTTCGCGTCTTCTCATTCTACTTGTCCAGTGACAGTAAAGACCAACCTCAGGCCAGCTTTGACTGTATCCATCAGTATGTTTCAAGGTATGAAGTTAATTAGTTTATTTTCACATTCTGCACATTCTTACATTAAAGAGCACATCAAGTAATTTTAGGTTTTTCACCAAACTCAGCTGTTGGCCTGATTCAAGGTCTTGCCCAAGATATGAAGAATTAGCAGTCATGTTTTTCCTTAGCAAAGATTTATGGAAAAGTTCAGTTTAATTCAGTTTCCAGAGCTGTCTCTTACAACAATTAGTGTAGTTCTTTATGTGATCTACTGGCTGTGGGCGCAGACTTTCACCGCACATTTTTTATTTATTCTTTCATTCATTTTTGCTGGTTTGTGATTCCTCAACTTTCCCATCATGCCCACGTCTCTGAGACCACTGTGAGAGACAGATCTACACAGGACCAAGCAGTTGTAATTTCCTGTGTATTTCTGGGCTGACCCTCTCATTACCGAGACCTGCGATGCCTTGTTTATGGGGTGGATATGCTTGGAAAGTGAGGGTTGCACTCTGTTGCTACCTCCTGCTTCCAGACGGATGACTGTGGTCTGGACTGGAACTCGTCCTGGTTCCAGCTGTTGGTGCCAAGAGCAACAGCGTAACCGTGTGAGGGCAAGAGTTTGCTCTCTTTGCCCCCACAAGTGTTTTGATATGTAGAGGATAAAGAGGAGAAAGTTCATAATTGTGTTAAGAAAATAAAAAGATTTTTTTTTTTTTTTTTTGTATTTTTCTTGAAAGAATAAACTAAATTTGACAGCACATAAAATCCTTGATTTACTGACGGCACTAATGCTGCCATGTTCGTGTATTAAACTTTTTACTTTTGGCCAAGATCATCCTTGTTTTGCAAGTGTGCTGGCAGGAGCCAAGCTAATCCTGGTGGTTTTACATAGGCTCCATCCTGCTTTGAACCGGGATATCTGGCTTTCTCACACATAATGGACTGCAGGGCTATATCTAGCCTGTGACATAACATACAGTAACCATAGATCTTTCTTAGCCAGCTTCCACCACAAAGCCACTTTGTGCTGCATGGGTTGTTTAGCTGCTCTAAGATACCTAATAGGACTGTGTTTTTACAGTGTTGTCTGTGCAGCCAGCAGAGAGCCCTGCGGTTCAATTGGCTCTGTGTTTTTGTCTTGCAGTGACGGCCGTGAGCAGCTGGAAGGTCAGGGCGTCATCCAGGACAAGATCACCGTGTGTGCCACTGACGACTCCTACCAGATGACCCGTGAGAGGATGTCTCAGGTGGAGAAGGACAGCTGGAGCCGCTCTGCCATTGAGATCAAACCTGGAGCCACACATCCAAGTAAGAATAGACTGGAGGCCTCAGAGGATGATACCTCTGCAGCTCTTCATAAGAAAAGGACAAACAGCTTAAGCTTGAAAGAGGCATAAGCATATTGGAAGTGGATACACTGGTGGCATATAAAAATAGAAATATAATAGCACCAATAAAAGTATAGATATTTTCCTTGCATTAAAAAAATATTTTTATATTCATTGCTCAAAGCTGAAAACCAGATATCTTTCCATTATGATGTAGAATGATGTAAAGGCCATATTTTTGTTTTACAGTTAAGACTAAAACATAACTGTCCGAAATGAGTATTTGCCAAATAGATGTTTGGTACAAGTCAAATTCAACCGTATCTGTCTTAAAACTGTGATTTCAGAGGTAGAACACCAGTGGGAGATTTACAATCGGGTCCTTATAATTTATTTTACTGAAAGGCATAAATTTTAATGAAGACGTAATGGCAGTGTATCTCCAAAATATAGCCAGTCAAATTAAATGTTAGCTGCAAAAAGCTGTAAATAGTTTTATTCTTTTAGCAAACAACTTAATTTGCTGCAGGTTGGTGCCAAAAGCTTGTGTAGAAATGGCTCACTGTTGTTCTAAACATATCACAAGTCTTGATAATTACAAAATGTTAACCAGATGTTTGCCACACAACTAAAAAGAATAAATTCACAGGTGAGTTGTTTCTTTCCAACAACTTAATTTCCACGTTTGCCAGATCTTTCCCTCTCTGTTTGTTTTTATTTTTTCCAAATCTTAATCGGAGAATACTTTACAGCATTAATCATATGAGAACATGAACTGTTGAGCTACTTTTTTTATCTTCTTCTTCTTATCCAACCTTTGCTGTGGTTATGCAATATTGTTTTTTACTGTGATTCGAGACCCCCGTGCCAGTGCTGGAGCTCCAGGGAAGCTGAAACTCAGGGTGGTTCAGACCAAATTTAGACTTTGTGGATTGTGTAACATCAGGTCTTAAGGTGATGATGGCTTGCCAACATTCAGTATATGCCCACAGGGAAGCATTTAATAACTGCACTCCCCCACCAGCCTCAGGAGGTGCTTAACACAGGGCATATTATCAGGCATGTCAAAACTTATAAAGCATACCTCTGACACCCCACACAACACACACCATAATGATTACACAATTCATAGTATCTTTTTTTAATCATGATTAATGTCTGGTAGCAGAGTGACAATAATGCAAAGAGTTATTACCTTGTGGCTCAGCAAGCTTTTGTGGTTGGAAGGAAAGCCTTCTCCTGTGCCCCTCTCTGACCTTCAAAGAGCAGATTAACCCGTAATGGGATTAGTTCAGAGAGATAGCTTTCACTGCTCTAACATGCTCTCATCCGTCTATAGCAGACATGTAACCAATTATCATTTGTGTGTTTACACCTGAAGACAAATGGCTGCAGGCCAACACGCTCCAGTGTTCAAGAAATAAAGGATATTTTGATAAACGTTTCCACGTTAGCCAAACAGCTGTCAAGATATATTAGCCTGATGAGCATGTGCATATGTTGAACAGGTTAAGGCAGTGGAGTTAAAAATAGACTGTCACATACACTTATTTTGTTTGATCTGCTGCATGAAAACACAAAAAGCATATATTTTTTTAGTGCTTGCACAGGGCTCACAAATGAGTTATGAGCTTAGGTTTAAGTCTTTCTAAATGTCTGGAAACACTGAAGATTGTTTTTTTTTTTTTCTGACTCACTAATATGTTTGAAGGCTGAGAATGTGTTTTTATGTAAAATGTATATAAATACACAGATTGTAAATGACTTTATCTGACTTTATAGTGTGAGTTTAAATATCACTGATATCGCTGTAAACTCTACTCTGGATTCAGGTAAATGTGTCAAGTTCCACAAGAGGCCTGCTCCTCCTCCTCCTCCTCCTCCTCCTGCGTCAGACAGCAGCTTCTATAAGCAGCCTGCCAACATCCGGAGGAATGGCGCTATGGCCACGCCATCCCAGAAGCCCCTGAGGGAACGTATCATCCACCTGCTGGCTCTCAAACCTTACAGGAAACCAGAGCTGCTGCTGTGGCTGGAAAGAGAAAGAGCAGGTCCCAAGGACAAGGCCGAGCTGAGTCATGTACTGGAGGAGGTATGCAGAAATAATGTGTATATGTATTTCATTGTGTGTGTGTGTGCACCATCACATTTGACCTATAATTTGCAAACTGTGAACACTAAGCAGTGAGGTTTATTAAAACTGCTTTGTTCCAACCAGGCATTAATTGTGCAGAAATAATGTGTATACTTATGTCCATGCATAGATTCATATAACATCATGCAGAAAGTGATTGATTTTTATATATATATATATATTATTTATTTATTTATTATATTCTGTGTTGTTACCTGTTTTCTTGTCTGTATACAACATCTATTGCCCGTCTGCCCGTCCTAGGTGAGGGATCCCTCCTCTGTTGCTCACCATGAGGTTTCTCTTTTTTTTTCCCTGTTAAAAGGGTTTTTTGTTTTGAGCTTTTCCTCAGTCGATGTGAGGGTCTAAGGGCAGAGGATGTTGTTATGATGCTATGTAAAGCCCTTTGAGACAAACT
>CM076648.1:4962542-4992622 GCA_038496675.1 Rachycentron canadum | reverse complement strand
ATATATATATATATATATATATATATATATGGTGGAGGTTGTTGTTTGCGTGTAAGCTTCATCATATTTGACCTGTATTTTAAACGCTGCTTACACATAAGATCATAATCGTTCACACGCACACGCACACACACACACACGTTTGACTGATGTGTGAAAACTCAATTGAGCAGTGACACAAAATGCATTTAATATCGTTAAAATGTAAAGCATTGATTCCAGCGATGTAAAGGACTGCAGTCATTCCTAAAACAGCGGTAACAATGCTTCACCAGCTCCCTTTTAATTGAAAACAATAAACCAAAGTGCCACATTTTGGCAGGGTTGAACATGGCAGTTTAAAGTGGATGTGACACAGGATCCAAAAAGTAGAGACAGACATTATGATCATCTAACAAACATATAATCTCTTCGGGGGCCAGCTGTGCTTTAATTGAACTTTCAATCCAATTTAGAAACATTTACTTTACATGACTTTTCCTGTATACATTTCTGGGTAATTCCTAAATTATGTTTGTGTGTTTGTGCTGCCATCATCGGTGTGTGTTTCGGTTTGTATATTTTCTGGTCCGTGTGCTTGTTGATATGTGTGCATGTATGTGGTTTGTGTGCGTGTGTGTGTGTGTGTGTGTGTGTGTGTGTGTGTGTAATTAGGTCGACGCTGTAATTGTCTCTGCAGAGATTGTGTTTGCAGTGGGGCGGGGCGCTGGGTCAGGAGGCCCCAGAAAGATAGATAGATGTCCTCGGAGAAAGGCAGTCTGAGATTAGAAAGGAGGGTAGAGTCAGTGAGAGAATGAAAGCTCTGAGATTCTCCAAAAGGAAAATAAAGGAAAAAATGTTTTGTTTTTTTTTTTTGTTGTAGTTTTTTTTTTTTAACTTTTCAGGAATTGTCTCATCCTGGACTCCAGTTAGTGACAGTGTGATATTTTGACTTGTTTGTTGATTAAAAAAAGACAATGAGTTCTACAATTTCTGTGATGACGAACAAAATGAAATCCACGATACTGTGGGTTTTATTCTTCATGTAGGTTTAATTTGAAATCAAAGAGATTTAATATTTAACCCATGCTCATTTGGGAAGTTATCATATTAGTGCAAGAATGGTTTTTACACTTTTAACAGCAACGGAACAAAAACTATATAAATTATCAAGAAAAAGCAGATAAATTATCTACATTATACATGTGGATGTTCATATGTGGGTTAATGGTTAAATTAAGACTTGCCAGACTGACCTGAGGGATCAAAAAGCTGATATGAAATAGTTTAACATGTTGTCATGTGAAATATACTTTTTAACAGGAATGAGGAAGGCGTTTAGGTTCGGTACAGCTGGAAACACTGTTTGAATTCTGATAGATGGTGGCAAATAAGATGTTTGCTCAGGTGTAAATTAAGACAGAGATGAAAGACTTCTACTTTGCATTTCAGGTGGCAAAAGTGAATCCTAAAGACAGCAGCTACCTGCTGAGGGATGACTTCTATAAGCATGTGCAGAGAGACTGGCCAGGCTACAGCGAGGAGGAGAGGCAGCTGATCAGTAGGCTGTTGGCCAGGTGGGTCAGAGGCACGAGGCACAAAGGGTGTCATCTATACAATATCTCCATCATTCCCTCCCTTATTATAAAGCTTTTTTTGAAGTGTCACTTTATTTTGCTAAATGTCGGGGTTCATCCATTTTGTCTTTCACAGCGAGCGCAATGCATGATGGTATATATTGCTTGGTTAGTGACCAGAGATAGTACAGTACTTTTCATGATGCCACAATACAGGATATAATAATTCACACTATACAGCACTGCAAAACTATGTATGTTTTAGTGGTAGTGGTGGTGACACAGTCATTATCATGACTGACAAAGCAGTAATCGTAATTGGACACGAATTCTTCATCCTTTTCAGAAGTGCAATTGTTTTTCACAGATCTAGGCAGACAGCGGCTTCTGTCTTTATCTGTTGTCTCTTCTCTCCTCTGCATCTTTCTTCTTTCATTCACACATCTTTGTATGCACACATGAACACTGGCAAACAGAACGTGTTTGTAGCTACGCAAAGAAAACGTTTCCTTTTCATACTCTTCTTCTCCTCTAAATGCACATAACTCTACAGTGACGCCAGTATGAATCTTGTATGAATCTTTATTTCCTCATTGTGAAATTCCCATGTTCTCTCTTTCTGTGTAAAAGGAAGCTGCAGGTTAGCAACCAATCAAGAAATCTTCAAGCAAACGCATCGATACTAAAGAGCTCAGAGGATACGACACTACATCACAGCTCGGTGAAAAATCCTGCAGCGGTAAATGACCATATTGTTTTTCATTATGTATAAAGGTGACCAATGTGCTTTTTTTGTATTTGACTCTAAATATGATAATATAAATTAGTATCTATTTACCAACTACATCCACATTTAACATTTGAATTGTTGCTTTTGCTGGTTTTTGATGAGGTCTGGTGTTAATTTTGTATCGATGCAATGTGAGGTTGTAAATGAAGTTTGACAGCAGAAGCTTGTTCTCATTCTCACTTTCCCAGAAACGCCCTGTGACTTTTGACTCATTGGAAAGGCTTGCTGTCAAGAGACAAAAACTTACGGAGCAGAAGTTGCAGCAGCAGCAGCCCACTGTAAACGGACTCTTAAACAATAATACAAAAGGAGGACATGACAATGCAAATCATACCTTCAACCCCAGCTTCCACACAAAGACTGAGTTTCAAAGGACAACTAACCAATCTAGTAACCAGCATGGTTCACCAGGCGGCCACACTGGCTTCCCCCTAACGGCCAAACTGTCTAGCACCTCTAACACACCTGTTTCAGAGAGCAGGGAGCAAGAACCCAAAGTACGCAGCCATCAGCTGCCGCCGGGTGACTCCGACTGCGCTCACCAGCAGCTCACAAACAGCCAGCACAAAAAGAAGAAATCTAAAAAGCACAAGGACAAGGAGCGGGAGAGGTTAAAAGGCAACCAGGGCAGCAATTGGTTGGAGACAAGTCCTGATCTTAAGCAGAACCCAGACAAACTTGACAGTAAGGCTCCTTTTTGTATAGATGTTTTTTTTTACTGATGCTAGATAATATTTACCTAGTTTCATATTATGGGGTCAGTTTGAATATTCTGTCACATTACAGTGGTCATCTTTAAGACACACTTTTGTTGTCATGTGTCTGCACTGCTGTTTGTCATCTGTACTTTCTGACATAGGTTTGTACAGATGACCAGGGGTAGTTGTGTCTGAGGTCTCTGAGTGACCATTTCTCTCACAGCTCACTGGTGCATTTTTCAGTACTATCTCGTAAGCATGTCTGTGTTTGCTCCCTCAAGCTCGGTCTCTTGAGTCCTCAGTGTGTTATATGGCTGATTGACTCAACAACAGCTCGAGCACTGCATTGGGTCTCTAAGCTGAAATGTCTCCTGATACCCACAAGCTCACACATACACACACACACACACTCATACTGTGGCTTTTTGCAAAACAAAAACACATTGCCTAATATCCAGACAGTGACAAAGTGTCATGTAGATGTTTTGACTCAACTCAAGCTAATGTCATTTTCTTTATCTTGTATCTCTTGTTTTTTTTTTTTTTTTTTCAGATCCAGACATCATGAATGCTGTGGCCTCTGAGGAGAAGCCAGATTATTTGCTGTGAGTGTAAACATGATTTCAAAGTCATTTCGTTATGATTGTTCACTCCTGTTATTTCCTTTAAAAACTGTTATGATGTCTTGTCAGTTACAATATGTGTTGCACATGTAACAAACATAATCATCTTAATTTTAACTGCATGTTAGCAAAACCTATAGAACTTATATTGACCCTGGTTCAAGATGGTAGTTAGACATTACTGGTTTGCACATATAAATTGCTGCATTTGATGAATTGTCTCCATTGGTAATAAATAGGCCTGTCTCATAACAGTATTGTGGCCGTATGCTGCCATCTTGTGTTAAAAGCAGCTATTGTATGGTGGCCATGAGAGCTCAGTGCTCTTACTGTCACTAACAGGATAAATAGCCTAGTAAAACTAATAATAATGATTAAAATGGTGATGAACACAAGCTATTCAGTGCTTTTACCTTTTAAAGGGCACAAAGCATTGAATAAGTGCCAGGTTCAACACCTTTTAGTGTCCCCTGGAAGCACTTATTAGTAGGAGTATTTGCAGCACATTTGTGTATTTGGTTGTGACGTCAGTATTTGCAGTGCATGTGTTGTCAGATTGATGTATGTTTTGTCTATTATGATGAGTTATATTTGCCAAGATGAAAGCTGTCTGTGATATTAACCAATTTAAAATCACACGTACATTATCACTAACTGTCATAGTGTTTGTGTGTGTATTTCCTTGCAGCACCTACGGCACCATAATGACTTTGGAGCAACGTCAGAGGTACCAGGAAGATTTCTGCGCCGAATATGATGAGTACAAAGACCTCCACTCACGGATCGCTACCATAACCCACATGTTTGTTCAGCTAGGATCCAAGATCAAGAGCCTGTCCCCTGGCACACGAGATTACAAGGTACAGATACAACTACAGTTCATCACACACTCACATTCAAACACACATATAGATGCTAAAGTAATATTTTATACAGCTGAATTAATATTTGAATTAACTTTAATTTCTTTCTTTGTTATGCCATGTAGGTAATGGAAGACCAAATACAAGAGAAGTACAACAAGTATCGAAAGGTAAGTCAAAGTTTTACTGCTGTTTAAATGGCTAGTATGTTTCCATCCACTTGTTTTTTGTGCATTGTTGATTTACATATCAAAATGGCAAAGTCAAAATTTTAAAAACCTCTCCTTAAATGTCAAAAAAGTTTCTGTGGTAGGAAAGGAACGGTGGAAAATCTGATGTAATGGTAAAAACAAAGTGCAGTAGAGACAGATCTAGCAGATAAATTGTAACATGAAGGAAGCATGTGACTAAAGGGACTAAGAATAGCTGCAAATAAAAACATCAGATCTGTGTGGAGCAATTAATGTTACAGTAGTCGATAAAACAAATAACAACCCCATATTTACATCATGTTTTAAATATGAGGTTTTACTGCAACAGTTTAATGGCACCCAAGTGGAGGATTAATCCACGTTGTGTTTGACTATTTTTCTCAAAATTCTGTTAAGTTTTATACATTTGGACAAAAAAAATTATTTTTTTGAACAAAACTAAAAAGCCAATTTTGTAGCATCCACAAGCAAAGCAAAATGAATTAATTTGACTCTTGTAGTGTTTTAGACAAGTTACTTGTACCTAGACCCTAATATAGACAAGCCAAAGCATGATTGTATTCAGCTCCAATCATATTTTAGTTTTGTGTAACGAAAGATACTGTTTTTGTTTTGGGTTTTTTTTGTGTTCAGCAGCTCCTTCATATTCCAGACACACTGTTCTGGGAAAAAGTATTTTAAGTATGATAAATGTTTATAACTGTCAGTGGCCAGTAAACTTGTGATATATCATGACCTTGGAGAATCTAATTAAAATAAGATTCCCTGTGAGCTACAGAGCATTACATCGATAACTGGACCTTAAGATAAACAGTGGTCATATGTAAAGTATCATTGTGTGATAGTTTTTAATCATTACTCAGTTGCAGCGATATTTTCTATAAAATCAGATGTGAATGAACAGACTCACTATTAGAAATATTTGTGTTAGAAGGGAACCAGAAGTGATTGTAGGTTTACAGTCAGTACACTTACATTTGAAAGGGTCCATCCTTTTGGCTCCATGTGGTTTTTAATCTCTGCATCATCAGCTCAGATATTTCACATCATCAATCACTTGGTAAAAGACAAATTGCTGGTTTGCTGTCTGACATTGTGGGAATGTGAAAACTAATATTGAAACTTTCTTATTAAAACCTTTTTTATTTCTCTCTCCTCTACAGAAGTTTCCAGGCTACCGGGAGGAGAAGAAACGCTGCGAGTATCTCCATGAGAAACTGTCCTACATCAAACAACTCATCATAGACTATGATGTCTCTCAGGCTTCTTCATAGCACAGGCTTTCCTCCTCACGTCTTGACATCTGATTTTTTTAAGGAAATAAGGAAGTTCCTCCTTTGCATAAACAGCACAGGTATCAAACAAAGCGTTTTTACCTGAGAGTTATATAAAAGGTTTTGGATAAAACTTCACGCGTCAACACAGACTGATCTCTGGAACAATGGATGATGCTGTGAGCACTAATTATTATACAGAAAGTCAGGATTTCACTCTGGTATTTGTAAGTCTATTTGTATGGAAGTTATAATTTCTTTTAAATGTTATGTTAATGTGAAAACTCAAAGGGAGAAGCACAGATAGTCTTGGGATTATGACAGTTGTGCGTCTGTGCATATCACAATGACCTGACAGTTTCCTTGTCATGTCATTACCAGTGTCAGTGTAAGCCATATTGTTGAAAATTCGTAAAAGGGAGCAAATATGACCGCACCTCATTGGCTTTGTTTTTGACAGATAAAGTCAAACATTGCTCCAGGCAAGTTTTCACTTTCCTTTTTTTTTTTTTTTTTTTTTTTATACATTTAGATATTTCAATATGCAGCGTGAAAAAAGAGTGTACTTTTAAAAATTACATATCAAAGTTGCCTCATGCACGACATAAGATTTAAGCAGCCCACTTCAAAAAAACTGAAACGTTTAAATCCGCTCAGATTTAGCCTTCACATTTTATTGAGTACATGGGGTGAAACAACTCTACTTGTTTCCAGTGCAGTTTTTGGCCATGTTTATGCCTTTAGAGAAAAGGGTCCAACAGGTCGGGAGTCAAACTGGGGAACTCGTGCTCAGGGCTCAAGATGCCCATATGGTACATGCCCTAACCACTCAGCCATCAGGGTGCCCTATGATACCTGATTTTTATTTTTTATTTTTATCTTTTTTAAAGAAATTGTGTATTGAAAGCAAGCGAAATGATCTTTTCCTTTGGGAATGGGTATGGTTATTAGAGCTTAATATATACAACATGACACATTAAAATTCATTCACTCAACATTTTGCAAATTCAAATTGAAAGATGTCGTAACATTTCAACATCTAACATTCATAAGCAGCTGAATATAATGATTAAAAAATAAAGTATTCAAATGACTGGAAATGTCAACAGGTTCACATAGAACCTGATACAGTACAGTGAGGTATATGCTGTCTCCCAAATGCACTTGTGTCTATCTAAAGTATTTATTTACCACACCCCTTTTTTTTTGAATGATTGGAAAAGGGACCAAAATTCTTGGCCTTAATGGCTGTTGCAATAACTTGTTGAGGAAAGAAGATTTTCCCCAAACACCTAAAAAGATTGTTAATCAGGTGTCAAGTCTAGTTTGAAGTATTTCAACCCACTGGAAAGAAGTGTGTTTCTCTTTTTTGCTTAGAACTACTGATGTATTTATTTTAAGCCATCTTCCTCTATCCTGTGTTGTTGAAGCGTCAGCTCTTGTTAGATCAAATTGTTTGTATCCAAGCAGCTTGGGCAGTGAGGTGGGTGAGGTTGTGAGTAGATGAAAGGTTTAGCTAACATGATATGTTGCATGTTTTGCCTCTGTCCAGACCTGACACAGATGTAGAGAGTCACTAGGTTAAATCTGCCCCCAACGTCTTATAATTATTAATGTTAAATGACAAAGAAAGGCCTCATGTCTGAAATTGTTCACTTATACACTTTGGAGAAAAGGACACACACACTGCAAGAATACAGTGCAAAGCATGATGGTACATTGTGCATGTGGTCAAATTGTACTGAATTGTTGGATTATTTGGGTCATTTGAGAATTCAGACAGCACAGAAAATTAGTTGTAATGTATGGTGAATGATTTCAGAATCAGATCTACATGTGTACATCTGTGGAAATATGGAGCCATATTCCTAAAACATATATATTTGCGAAATCATAACCATTTGTGGTACTTGGGTTTTTCAAATACTAGCCTGGAGGCTTTTCTATCCATGAGTTTTAGTTAATAATCAATGCACGTTAAGGTTTTTTTTGTTTGTTTTTTTGCACTAACCCCAGTTTGAAAAAAAGGGGAAGCAGGTTAATGAAATGTCAATTCAGATTGTAATTATTCATCACAGTTGTAGTTTTTGTAAATGTTATCACAGTCACACAATGAAGTATGTAGAAGCCTTAAGATTACACTTTTATAGGACAAAAACCTTCAAACTGCCAATTTCAACATGGAGTAATTACCCACACTCATCTGTTATCTGCCTTATATTACTGTTAACTATTAAATCTATCTTTGCCATTTTACTGTTTAAGTGAATGCCAATGGTGGCTTTCTCACACGTTTGAATATTACTTTCTGGAGGAAATATTTCATAATGTACTTTAAAAATTAAGTTCACACTTTGTAATCACTCTGGTACTCTGTTTTTAAGTCATGATTGATGCACATGGTCAGGCATTTAACTTTCAGAGTATAACCATTGTTTATTCTATCACTGATATTCCTCTTTAAATTCCATTTGACTCAGCTCTGAGCATTTGGTTCGATTGGAAGATTGTCTTCAGAGGTTTCTGCTATATTTCGAGCCTACAACACTCAATCACTTTCAGGTAGTAGTGGTAATTAAGAAAATTTTTCAGTGGAGAAAAATATAAAGGTGTCAAGTGGTTGATTGAAGACCATAATTACTGGGGGAGGGGTATTCAGTTTGATGGTGACCAAATTGACTCATGATGAATGAGTCACTGTTCCTGAAGACAGAATATTTCTTACAAAGTCACTAAATGGATTTTATTTATCAAAATTTTAAGTCTTAATCACAAGCTACAATAACAAATTCATTTATTTTGTTTTTTGAACTGGTGCTGAGCACTCACAAAGCACCAGTGTGTAAAGCAGGTGTTTTTATGTACTATCTACCTGCTGAAGGGAAAGCAGAGAGCATTATGAAATGAGTTTTCCAAATATATACTTTCTCTTTTCCTGTTGTGCGAAGTTCAAAATAATAAAAGCATCAAAGCAATCTTTTTGTTGAGACTTGATTGTGTTACAAGCCTTGCTCTAGGAATTTTATATACACGTAATCTGCATCTTTCATTTATTGATCATCATTTGTGTAACATGTTTTTTTAAGGTATCCTTAGAAATAGCAGATTTACTTTTGAAATGTATCATTCACTTACGTAGCATGTTAACAACTGTCAACAGGATGGAGACATTTTTAACCTGTTTGTGGGGTGAGTCAAATTCTGACACTGGACCAGTGCAACATTGTGGATGAGAAACCAGGATTAAGATAATAATCTGTTGTACAGTAAAGATGTATCTTTACTTAAGATCACATAAATTATTTATGATCATTATTACTGCTAATTTTTGTGTGCTTATTTAGCTCAAGAGCCTCAAGAGTCCATATTAATCACAATAAACATATTTTATCAAATGCTATAGGCTATGACCATAAACATGCTTATACACATCATGGCCTACACATGATTATAGATTCAGGATCTCTCCAGATGTTTATTCAAAGCAAAGGCTTTTCTTAATGATTAATAACTTCTATACAGCATAATGTTTCACTAACCAATAGCCTAATAAACCCATTTGTCACAACTTATAAACACTATTTTAAAGCCCAACTTATCAGAATATTGTACCTAAACTATATTATTGTGTGTATGTGTATAAAAACACCAGTGTATGCCGTTTCTCAATATTGATTTACTCCATTTTCATGGTTGTAACCTGAGTAATAAAACCTTGTATTGTCCATATTGATCTCACTGACGATCCCGTTTGACAGGAACCGTTTATCCGTGACTGAGTCTCAACTGTGGCGAATTAAGACTTAAACGAATATGTGAGAAATTAACAAAATGCCTGTCTGGAAAAAAAAAAAAAAAAACAAAAAAACAAAAAAAAAAACCTTATAAACAAGAATTGATGGTATCGACATGGAGTTACTTACCGGGTCCATCGTCCTAGCAACAGCGACTCCATGGAGACGCCGTTGCCATGACGACCGTGACACGATTACCATTTTCAAACACCGTTGGCGTGACCTTCCTAAACTTTGGCCACATTAAGGTAAAAAAAAAAAAAAAAAATGATGTTCACGAAGCTTTTGAAACAGTATTATTAATTTTTTAACCAAAGGTCTCCACACCTCACCCCTCCGTGCTCTTAGTTAGCCTTGTAGGCGTAGGCTAAGCTATGGGGTAGCATCAGTGTTAGCGTTGTTAGCTAACTTATATTTGTTGTCTGTAATATCAGTCAGCTGATAACGTTACTTTCCTCTTTCACAGACATTATTGGCCCACATAATGTGCCAACATTACCTATGCTAAAGTACAGTCTGAGTTACTTTACAGATTAAGTTTAAGCGTGTTTCAGAAAACGAAATACTTTCTACAAAATTATCATGTTTTTGTGCACATGATGTCTAATCCACCAGGCCCAGAAATGAAAGCAGCTTGCAAAGGAGAGGATTCAAGGTGGGAAACTTTGGGACCATCCAGTGCTACAAAGGTACAGGCATGTTTGTAAAATCAAGTCAAGATGATCTGTGTGCCTCAATTCCATTCTGCAAATGGAAAACAAATAGTTTCTTGAATGAAAAGATTAAAAATAAAAAGAGTGTTTCCCTTATCCCTCAGCTTCCAGAGAGCACTAACTGTCTTGGATGCTCAGAGGATGGCAGGTACCTAAGTCTGGGTCATTCGCAGGGCTTGTCTGTGTGGTGTGCATCTTCTCTGACCTGTGTTGCAGAGTGGCTGGAGGACAGACTGGAAATGACATCTGTTCAAATGAACAGAATAACTGAGATGACCTATCTACTTGGAACTATTGATGATATGGGTGGGTAGTTACATTCTGATGAGCTGCTACGCTTCAATTCTGTTTATGTATGTCAAATTCTCAAGTTGTGAATTATGCACTGAACTAAAAAACTGGAAACCTGCAAGAGGTTTTCAGAAAACCTTTAGAAACACTTGTCATGCTTACATTAGCTGCTATCACCTATCAATGCAGGTGTTGCCAGAGTCTTTGCTTATCACTGTGACAGCATTCACCTCCTCAGTGTTGTTAACATCATGGTGCGTATTGTCATTCAATATTGTATCATCATTCACCTCTTGACATATACCTTCTCATGCTTATACACATACCTCTAATTTTTCTTAAAATAATCAACACAAGCCTTAATGTGTTGTTGGCAACTACTGTTTATCAGGTTGAGAATAAATCCAGTGTTTTTTTTCTGAAATATCATGTCAATTGTGTTGCATAAAGGTTTCATTTGTCTATCAATGAGAGATTTAAAAAATTCTGTCAATATTAGGAAGATATCAACAAAAGGAGCATTTGTTTGACTTTTGAACTATCTCAAGGAGGACATTATGGAGCTGCAGCAATCACTTGTAAGTACAGACTTTTTTTCCTGTTTAAGATATGTTTATTGTGTGATGTTAATTAAAGACTGAATCCCATTAATTTAATATGTTCTACTAGGTAATGGTGCTGTTTGGCTCGAAGTTTATCACTTCCCCACAGAAGCCTGGCAGAAAGAGTTAGAGATGGCAGTGTCACAGATGCAGGTATTGTTCTGTAATTTAATATTAGGCTGGCCTAAATATGGTTGTGTATTATGCATCATATTACAAATCTTGTTTCCAGTTAAATTGGATTATCAACTGCCATTTAACTGTGAACTTTTTCAAAATAAGTATATTATTAATTTAATTAATACAGAAAAGTGAGATGTGAAATATGTGCACAGACTCGTAATGGCTTAATGAAAACAAAAAGGCTCGGGCTTGATGCTACACGGGGAGGAGGGCCAAGCTTGATAATGTAATGAATGTGTTGAAATCCACTGTAGCTGCCAGTCCATGTCTTTTTGTTTTCTGTCATC
Source organism: Rachycentron canadum (assembly GCA_038496675.1). NCBI lineage: Eukaryota > Metazoa > Chordata > Actinopteri > Carangiformes > Rachycentridae > Rachycentron > Rachycentron canadum. Next base: position 4,980,736 of record CM076648.1, on the reverse strand, counting down.
TCATTAAATGTCTTTGTGCATAACATTGGCACAAAAATGTGACTTGGTTCTTTCTTGAAAACATTTTTCCACTGTTTTTTTTATGCTTTTTATTGAATTACAAAGTACATGAGTTAACTGAGAAAACTATTCAATAGTGGGTTTTTATATTATATTTGTCCTTTTTTAATCTTAAGGAATCAAACTGTTATGGAGATGTGGATGTGAAATGGTCTCCATTGTCAGTGACAAATAAAATTAAGCCGCCCACAATTCCAGAAGGTACAACACCAAAAATCTTTTATAACTTATTTATAATCAGATGTTCAGCTCAGCATGTATATCTGTATGTGGTTACACTGTATATCTTCCTGTCTTTTTATGCTGTTAGAAAAAGAAGTGAAGGTTGTAAACAAGCTCCAGTTAAGAGTGCAGCTCAGTCAATATAATGCCATGTTTTTGCTGTTTTGCAGGGACAGCACTGGAAGGTCCAGACAAGGTGCAGACAACAGACTTTCTGGCACATTATTTGGCTTTAGACATAGTCACCAAGAGCCGCAGTTTAGAGAAACACTCTTTCAAAGCAGGTGAAGAAAAAACAAGAGAAACAAATGAAAGCCCAAGGTATGATAAAGTTTACACATACAACACATACACTGCCCATTCATCACATACATGGTCTTTAACCCAAGGTTTTTCATGATGTGTTTTTGAAGTAATTACTTTTTTTGGTTGTGTCCCATTACATCTGAAACCAAAATCGTGTGCGATGTTTGTATTTAATTACCTTGGCCCAGAAGCAAACACAGAGACTCGGCGGTATTAGAGGTATTGAAATGAAAGTGTTGTGGGAAGATGATGGGGCTGAGGTAGGAGATGACAAGCAGGAGTTGTAGGGACTGAGGCAGGAACAAACAGGTCGGAGAGGGTTGAGTGTTCTGGCAGGGACAGGCAGGCTGGAATAAAGAGGTGTCTCTGAAGACGAAGGAGCTGGAGAGTGTTGGTGATCATGGAGGGAAGATGAGGAGATGATGGAGACTGGTGATGGCTAGAGGTAAACAGCATGGTAGAGATGGTTATCAGGTTATCAGATGGTTATCAGGCAGTGGCTGGAGGCAAATAGAGTTAGGTTTAGCATTGGAGTCCATGTTGTGGGTGATGACTAGAGTGCAAACATGTGTGGAGACCTCCCAGGACCAGGGAGAGGCAGCCGTGCATACTAACACATCCAACCACACAAAGACCAGGGTGACAGAGACACATAGAGATATATGGGTAGAAAACTAATTCACAGCCAGGGCCATAACATTGTGCCCTCAATAATATTTCCTATGAATCATTTAAATCATTTCAACTCTTTGGTTATTTTGTCTGTTTTTCAGACGTTGCACCCTGCACTTTCTTCTGCCTTGTGGTCAGTTTCCTGGCGACAATAAAGTCGAGTCTCAGCCAGGTTTGTAATGGGGCAGATGTGGTGCTTGGTCCTCCAGTGTTTGAAATTTTGTGTGTTGATGTGTGAATTTTCTATATTAAAGGATGATGTAAAACAGTTGGCTATTACTATTTCAGAGAGCCCTTTACCACTAAAAATATTCTCTCATTTCAAGAACAATGTATCATAAAATGGGTCTCTCTAGTTCAGTGAATAACCCTCGGTGGATAGCAGGTTGGGAGCCACATGGGTGTAGCCCTGCTGATTTCTTTGACAGATTTTATCCCTCATAATCATTCAATCGCTATTTTCAAGCCTGCAGTGACAGGCCCTGGTCCTGTCGATACGTCTTTAATCGCTGACCTTTTCTCAGCAGAATTTCCCGTTGCTGTCTGTGTGTGGTGGAGTGGCAGTCATAATCTTCTTCAGTATTTGCTTCAAAAAGCACAAACGAGCAAACCAGGTATATTGTTTAGCTGCTCCATGGATGCTCACAACTATACCTTGTGTTGCCTGTTGTTAATTGCTTGTCTACTGTGCTTTTTACTTTGTATTAGTGAAAGCAATAGGTATACATTTTAGGTTTTGACCCTTGTCTTTTTTTTAGCAGATGTTGAACCCATGCCAGATGTGTTGTGGCCAAACACAAAGGAAATCCTCTGCTCTGCTGTTAGTAGATGCACCCGTTACGTAGCTCTTGGACTCGATAATGCAGTGTGTATCTGGGACAGACAATCTGGTGAGCAAGTCTTGTGGTGTGGTACCTCGTCCTCTCTATCCATTTTGAACACAGTGTTGTTTAGCTACACAAACACAGTTTATTATATTTCTCTTGCTTGAAAATGTTTTGTTATAGATATGATGTGAAAAAAACATATTTAAAAAATCTTTTGTTTAGTTTTCACATAATTCAGATTCTTTAAAAGTCATACATGTATAGTATAGCATTGACGCAGTGAAGAGAAAGAAAAAGCAAAATAGAGTTCACCCTATGGGTTTTTGAAACAGTGTCCTAAAGACATTTCAATATGTAAACATTTCCATATAAATAAATAATATCATCGTTTTACTGTTGTTAAAAACCATAGTTGACACCAATCGTCTCTAGATACTATCAAATATGGTCTGTTTGTTCTGTATGTCTTTTGTATTTTGATTAAAAAAATAGTCTGTATACAGACATTTAATATCAAACACATGTACAATAAGTTATATCAGATTCCTGCTGCCTGAGTCCCCATTGTGTCACTAATCATCGTAATACAAGCTCAGCATGTATGTTATTTAGCATTTTAAAGCTCTGTGGGATTTGCATCAGCAGTCCAATACTCTTGATGGCACATTTGATTCAAGTGTGTGATTCCTGGTGCTGTCGGATCGAAATGCATTACTTTAGTGTAACACTGCACTGCACTACCCAGCACACTGCACACTGTAATGGCAAATCTGAAGGGTCTTACTTTAAGTTAAAGGGACTCAGTGTAACATTTAAAAGAAGAAATATGACATTCTTCTCTTGCTAATGAAAAATGTAATTCATAAGTACTTAATAAAACCCTCTTGTTCAGCTCAGTGCACTCAGGGGTTTTGCTACAGCCTAATTATGGCCAGTAGATTCTTATGGTTAATGTTATTTATGGCTGACTTTCTTCTTCTTTACTTATGCTACTCTTATATGTCTGTTTTAGCACATCACTGATTATCATTTAAGTGGTTTGATTCCAAAAGTGTTCATTGTCATTATTCTGAAATTACCACTTTGCTGTTTTTGCTGCTGTTCAGCTTAATTATTTGTTACATCTTGCAAATAAAAAACACAAAAATTCAAAGTAAAGAAAATTAGGATTAAATAAAATCCTCACACAAGGCTGATTTGTGCAGTGTAGAATGATTTTGAATTTGATTCACTAATCGAGCTACGTCCCAACCTTCTCCTGTGGTCATGAGATTTGGGTAGTGACCAAAAGAGTGAGGTTGCAATCTTCACTGGCTGGAATGAGTTTCCTCTGAAGGGTGGTGGAGAGCCATTTAAAAGTTGAAATGTGGCTAAAAATGGCTGCATAATATGAAAAACACCACTTGACAAGTAATACATATCTGTATTTAGCCAGATACCATTAATTTCAAGTCCAATGTTATTTATTCCATTGAAACCACCCCAAAAATAGGGGTCATTGTCCTCTCCTCTTCTCCTCTGTTAGCTATGAGATTTAATTACCCACCCCAAAAAAAAGGAAACACTTTATCTGTGTGTTTGACTGACAAGCTGTAATTAATTCTTGCTTGTTAAGGGTTTACAGTTTATATTATGTCAGTTATTCTCTTTCTCTTTCTTGTCTTTCCCTCAGGGTCTCCTTTGTCTGTTGTCTTAATTTCAGCAACAGACAGTGTCTTCTCCAGGGTGCAGTTTGTGGATAACTGGCCTGTGTCTACTGGTGATTCCCAGACTTTTAATGCAGCAGAAGTCCATCTTTTGGTGGTTTGTAAAAGTGGAGCAATTCACACCATCACCGCAGGACGAGGGACACAGTCCTGCATAATGCTGCTCACTGAGAGGTTCCTTGAGTAAATTACATGTAGTCATAATGTATATTTAAAAAAACATCAATACACTTAATTCCTATTATCACTACAGGCCAAAAGACAGCGGGGACCTGCCAACTATCACTGCATCAGTGCCGATCCTGCGGAGCTCGGTAGGAACACTAAAGTTTTTTTATCGAAGGAATTCAAAAGGAATTCATCCTAACAGTAATATCATTTTAGCCTCCTTTGATCATGCTTGTCACAACTAGGTCCTTCGGGTGCAGAGAAATGGAAAAATGTTCCTCCAAGATGTCATCAGCAAGCAAACATTGTGCTCTTTGATTCCTCCTAAAACTCATTCCATTGCTACTCCCTGCAGCCCTGTTTATGCTCTGAACAGCAAACAGCGAACTCTGTTCATACGAGGTAAATCCAAAGACAGATATTTGCTTTGTTTTTTTTGTTATACCAGAGGTTGTGGTTTTATCAGGTTCAGGAGAAAAGTATTGATAAGGGAGTTGCTGGTGATCTTTTAGAGGAGTATTACTTTAAAGTTAAGTTCAGATAAAAGTGGATATGTCAACAGAAATGCTTCACAGACAACGTAACATGTATCATGCAGGTGATCGGGACCCCAGCTACAAACCATCTTCAAAAGAAGACAGCCAGAGTGAGCTTTTTGTCTTCCATTTTGGAGAGTCTGACATCCTTAAGCAGTACATTGTTTCACCTTCAGATTCTCCACAACAACAGAAAACACTAAGCTTTGTCACTCTAGAGGAAACCTGCAACCTTTACCTTCAGCAAAGGTTTGTATTGTTTGCATCTTTATGCCTCTACAATCTGAATATGAGGTACCCAGATTTCCATCCCAAGAGACAAACACAATTATTTCATATTTGAATTGTAATCTCTTGTCCTGTTTTCATGTGAAGAGCACTGTCTGCGGATGAAAGGAACCAAGCCATCACACAAACATGGAAGCAGCTACAGGAAACAGCGATGGCACAACAAGGACACAGCTGAGCTGCAGCAAGATGAAGTTCTGCAAAAAATGGTACAGTCATTTATCATTTATGTAGCAATGAATAAGAAACACTGAGGTCATTTGAGGTGATACTGAATTTGTCTTAGAGTAGGAAAAGCAAATACTTACTGTTACTTGTGTTGAATTAGACATTATGCGTGGTGCCAGAAGGCCATCTCTAATTTGTATTTTACAAGGATGAGTGCAGGCTGATTATGACTGAGCTGAACTCAGTCATGGTACGTTGGCATTTTGTTGCCTTTGGGGCCTTGAATGTTTTGAATGTTTCATATGTCATGTTTTTTATACCAGAAGACACAAAAAAGACAGAATGCAGAGATTTAGATTTTTTCATTTTGTTCAGTTGTTTAGTTTTAGGTTTAGTTTAGTTTTAGGTTTAAGTTGTTATGTAGCAAAATAAGTGGTATGTTTTATGTGCTCCTAAAAAACTCATGCCAGTGATAAAATGTAATTGATTTGCTTAAATTCAATTTGATTATTATTATAATTCATTAAACTTGTGACCCAAGTGAGATGTTAAATATTAAATGAAAATAATCTCTCAGTTTCAGTTTTAAGAATTATGACCTCCAGTTTTATATCTGACACACAGTGGAACATAATTGGGTAACAGGGTAATGGCAATTTAAATTAAAATGAGATGAAAGAAATGAAGTAAGATCCTAATCTGTCTGTTTTGTTCAGCTGTAGCATTATTCCTGATTGGCTCCCTCTTTCATCTTAGTTTAGTGGAAGAACTTTCACTCAGCTTCTGGATCTCACAGAAACATTGATCTTCACTGTTGAATCATTTGCATCCCACCTTCAGAAGTTGTATCAGATCATTGCGATGGCACCTTTCTGTGAAAGTGAACTGATAATGGCACCAATTTTAATATCTGCTTTAAAAGCATAATTTAGCTTGACTGAGGGCTGAAGCCAAAGGGCCAGACGTCATTGAGGGCTCTATTCAAAGACCTTGGCATGCTTCACTATCAACATAAGCTTTGTACCGGAAAAAACAATCAGTCAGTAAAAACAAGGCAACGGTGGTCTCTATTAAACTATGTACTTCCATTAAGGGAGAGACTTTAATCCTTGTAAAAGTTTGTTGTTTGCTGTTGATTTTACTGTTATACAAGGAGCAGTTTCACCACATTACTGTGGGTTAGATGTGATACAGACTACTTTTGTGCATGCAAAAGTAAATATGAAGCTACAGCCAGCTGTGCAGTTTAGCACAAATATTTCAGCATATAACCTTCATGTTTACACTTTTTTGAAGTGATTAAACAAAATGCAACATATTCCTTAATGAGCCAAATTAATTAGCTCTTATATCCTTGGACAAACTAAGGCCAGCTGTTTCTCCCTGTTTCCAGTGTTACTAAAGCTAAGATACCCAACGCAAATCAGCAAAGTTTAGTTTTTTTACACTTTTCCTATGGATTAACGCCAGGCTAACTCTTTGTTTTCTCATATTTACCACAGAAATGAGAATGTTATAAATGTTATAAACTTCTCACTTAACTCTTTGTAAGACAGTGAACAAGTGTATTTGTATAAATTTGAATATAAATTTGAAATTGAAAGTGAATTTGTCATTTAGGCCCTGGCTGCAGTCATATATTTTCATCTGTTTTCATCATCATCTTCTGATAAGTAATTGTAAGATCATAATAAAAAACAACATCATTCGTTGTGACCCAAAGGAATTGGGTCGTATTTAGGCGCATTGTATTTATGTCTATGTTATTTGGTGACTTTCACATTCAGGAAGAGTTAATGTGAGTAGGAATATAGTTACTGAAAGTGACGTCAAAGATCTTACACGAGGGATGGAGGGCTGAAATACAGCTGTTATCACAGCTGCAATTAAAGATGATATACCATTTCTAGCTACGTCTTATTTGTTGTTTGTTCTGAACAAAAGATTAAATATCCACCTTCTGTTCCTAAGGAGCTGATCGTTTCAAAGTTACCCACAATCCCAGGGTAGAAATGGCCTTTCCATTTGATTGCTATGACTCATCTCTGATTATACGCAGCAACTCCCTCAGGGAGCCGACAGCTATAAATCAGTACAAAGACAGAGTGTGCATAAGAGATCTACACACAAATTGCTCAGTATTGCTGTGCAACACAAGTTTGTATGCTTACAATTGCTGCTATATTCATAAATCTCTCTCCCCATGGGGTTTGTTGTAATTTCACCTCAGAAAATCTGCAGGATTGCCAACAGCATCGGATTCACAATATTCATCCCAGTGAATACATTTAATGCAAGATGACAACAAAATAAAATTCACAGACCACAAAAACAGCAAATACAAAATCCTGTCATTTCCAATTTTTTGTTTTGGGTAAAACCTAAATGACACATTGTGATCTAGGAATACGGGATCCCACACATAATACATTTAGTCACTTAATAAGTCTGAGAACATAGATATACAACAGTGGTAAAAACCATCAGGAATCTTACGCCCTCTCCTCATATAACGCTCTCGGGGCTGGAATGGTTTACATCTCTTTCTGCATCATTGTCCACTGTTAAAAAGCTGCTCCCTGGAGATGCTGACTCTGCTCTGCAGTGATTATCACTACACAACATCAACCTCTCCTGGCTGGAAGGACTCACCTGTCTTTTCAGTGGTAAAGAACTGGCAGCACACGTGAAAGATCCAGTTGTAAGCGTGTTGGTGTCCAGGTCAGATGCTGCTGTGGTAGCATTGCAGTAATACCTCCGGAGCCCCTTTCAGAAGTGAATGGTGAACAGGCCGTAGATGACTGGGTCCAGGCAGGCGTTGACGAGACCAAAGATGAACAGGATGTGGGTCAGTGAGTGGGAGACCTTCCCCTCCAGGTCGTCTGGGAAGAACCAGTACCACAGACCCAGCAGGTAGTATGGAGTCCAACAGATAATAAAAGACAAGACAATTACAATACTCATTTTTAGAGTTCGCATCCGGGCTCTGGGGATGTTATTCTTCGAACACCGTAAATGCACTTCACTGGAGGGCACTGGGGGCAGAACAGATGACAAAAACAAAACAGTACACATCAAAGGCTTGATAATGACAAATAATTAATGTATTCTGTAATATGTGGCAGGTAATTTAGTGAAGAAGGCAAGCACTTCCTTCCTCAGGGTTTAGGATTGGTTAAAGGATCATCAGTCCTCAGAAACTGATCTATTTAATGAAAACTGTGCACAGTGGAGTCTGTGGATTATCCTGAGTAAACAGAGCTGCTGCTGTTCAATTCTTTAACGTTGTCTTCTTTGTGGACACCATAAAATGAGAGTCCAGCCACCCTCACTGTAGAAATTCAGACAGATGATATCTCTTACATGTACCGCTGTTGGTGAGTAAGAAATGTCTTCTGTTATTATTCAGGTAAACTAAGTCTTTGAGATAATTCAGCCATACTGTTGATGTGAGGGAGCTGGGAGGCTCCCCCCTATATAGGAAGTTCATTTTTTGTTATGTTGTGCTTTTATTTTAAATCGTGAGCTCTACAATATTTTTTGTAATGTTTTTTGCACAAGAAAAGAAAAAAAAAACAGAGCTCTGTCTCAGGCTGGTTTTTACCTTCACAACACCCTAGACTTCAATCCTGCTGGTTTTCATCCTATTTGTAAAGGTTTTCTCTACCATCCAAAACCTTAAAATCACAGTTATGTCCTGGTGGGATGTGGAGCCAAAAGCATTAAATCACCTAACAAACAGTGCAGCGTTTATAAATAAACTTCTGCTAATAAAAGGGTCCAACATAATGTGCAGCAGCAGTCACGTTACATAAATGTTAATTGCTCATGTAAACTGATCCACCGCTTCAGCCTCAATTTACACTCACAGTTATCTCTTTTCAGTCGTTTGGAGATCTCACAGAAGATCCTTGTGTAACAGGTGATCATGATGACCAGCGGCAGCAGGAACAGGCAGGAAAAAGTGAACATGTTGTAGGCTGTTTCATGCCAGTGAGTAACAAAACTTCCACGTGTTGTGCACTGAGTGAAATCCTCAGGGTGGTTGATGGTCACGTTGCGAAAAAGGAATATCTAAGGAGGAAAAGAAACAATCCTCTATAAGGCATCTTCAAACGTGTGAAGTAACATCCACTGCGACTCCTACTGTGCGTGTGGTCATATCATCATTCTGGTTGAGGCAGTCACAGGACATGGAATACAGGAAGAAACCTTATAGAAAAAAATATTTTCCCGCTTCCCTGTGGTGCTATTTGTTCACACAGATACGATTTGTTTCATTCACCCACATTTTGAAATAACTGATGCTGAGATTTCTGCCAGTGCTGATCGGTGGTCAGGAAATGGGTTTAAAGTCTGCTCTCAAAGCTGTATTTGCATTCATCCTCTCACCACAGGTTGCACATAAGCCTCCAGTCATCCATTAACAATGGTTGCGTACAGCCAGAATAGGTCAAAAAACAAACAAACAACCACTCATACTCACATTCATACCTATGGGCAATTTAGAGTTGCCAGTAAACCTAACGTGCATGTCTTCATGACCATGGGAGGAAGCCAGAAAACCCAGAATCAACCCACCTAGGCACAACAGAACCAACAAGGAACGACTCAAACTAATTGATATTATTCCACTGTGCCACCGATACCACGAAAAAAGCCACATAAAAGAGCCTGTGGTGTGTATAGTGGATGGAAAGAAGCATTTCCCCGTAAATATCAGTAGTGATAATTCACAAGTCCATGCAAATTGAAAATATTTCAACTTGAGCTAAAATATTTGTCACTATCCCAGGGTTTTGTGGGTTTTCTTCAAAAATACAAAAAAAGTGCTGTAAAGAAAATGCGACACATCATCTGTGAGGTACAGCAGTCATCTGTTTTAGATGGAGAAGAGCAGGTATTACTCCACACAGGTATTAAGCTACATGAGACTGTAGCTATGCAACAGAATAATTAGATGTGTATATATTCATTTAATGGTCCCTGTACTATTGTTGATACTTTCATACTTGCCTGAAAAACTTCCCACACAGTAATAAATCATTTATTTCAGACTGAGTTTGTGAGGGACACTGTTTCATCCTCTTTTATAACATGGATTTCTTTTCGAACAAATTCTAAATCATAGGCTATAAAATATTCATGTAAAGGGCTTAACCTTAAGAACTGATCAGAGTATAGAAGGTGGTCATGTTTCTCTTTAAACAACACTTAATCAGTCCTGGCCCTGACCTTACCTGAGGGACTGACAGCACAGTACTCATGCCCCATGCCACAGACAGCATGATCCTGTTTCTCTTTCTGGCCTTATTGATAGCCAGAGGGTTGAGGATGGCCGACTGTCTATCCAGACTGATCACCACAGTGACAAAGGCGCATGAGTACATCGCCTGCAGCTTCAGAAACATCAGGAGCCTGCAGGCAAAGTCCCCAGCAAGCCACTGGACTGTGATGTTCCAGACTGCATCCACAGGCATCACAATGAAGGTCACCAGCAGATCCGCCACAGTCAGGTTGATGATCAGCACCCTGACATGGGATTTGCGTTTCCCGTCGCTGTGCGCCGCCCACAGCACAGCCAGGTTGCAAAAGGCCGATACTGCACAGAGAATGAAGGTAATAATCACTCTGACTTTGGCTGCTGTGGTGAATGTGGGCAGCTGCAGGGCGTCGCCACCTGCCGTCCAGTTGCAAAGGGGTGAGGAGCAATTGCAGGTGGTGTTCAGTTGGTGGTCCTTCATCAGGCGGTACATGGTCACTGCAGAGTCACGCAGAGTGGTGTCCATTTTCTGAGATTGGCAGAGGAAGAAACATTATGCTCACCCACCATGACCAGCAGCGCTGTTAACAAGAGAGGGAATCAATCAGGCACCGAATGGATGAGTCAGGGGCTGGGAAGTGGGCGCGGATCATCATGGTGTCACAAGAGAAACACAAACATCGACATGAATGAATAATATAGCAGAGGAAGTATCAAGAGGAAGTAATAGCCTCGTTCGCATTGCAATTCAGTGAGGTGGAAGGATGAAGCATACAAACTGTCGGCGACATGAATAATACGAACAGTACATTTAGCTAATATTCCTCTGTATAAACCTCTGCACATGTACATGTGTCATAGTGGGAATGTAATAGTAAAAATCTTCAACCACAACAGGAAAGATTTTCTTTCCAGATGTAATAACAGTATTTTCTCAGTCTCTGGTCACTGTGAAGCGCAAAATAAAAACACAACAAGCAAAAATCATCTTTACGTTTCTGACTTTTGATCTTAAATGTGTACATGCACATGGATTTTAATGTGATGGACCTTGTTTGGTTTCAGTTCATCCAATAAGTTACTGACAGCCTCTGCTTTTTGAATTAGTGCTGTAGTGGCCACATCTGCACAGCAAATACACAACATCTGGATAGAAGTATTTCATTTAAAAAAACAGATTCATAAATTAACAGGATGTAATTTCTACTATCTTTTAAAACAAGTTATTATCATACACAAGGAGGGAAATGTTGGTGAAACTACACATTTACACATTGTGTTAAAAATAGTTATGTTACTATAGGGTTGTATTTTTATATGCAGGGCACAGACCGTTTAAGCAGATTTCAGCTGAGATGCTCTCTCTCTCTCTCTCTCTCTCTCTCTCTCTCTATCTCTCTCTCTCTCTCTTTGTTTCGAGAATTTTTTTTTTATTTTTGTTTCGAGGTGAAAATAAAAGCAGATTCATATAAAGAATTAGAATCTAAACATTTATATTAATAATCTCTTTTAAAAGAAGCTCCTCACTCGTGACATTTATCTGAATATGTGGATACAGAGGTGAGACTAATAACATGAATCATTTAAGACATGTTGTGAAGCCAGATCACACTCAATATCTCAACAACTTCTAACTCTTATGCACAAATGTGAGCGTTTTATCCGACCACACAGACAAGACTGAGAAGAGTCATTTCAACTACAGCCTCATTAGATCATTAGATCATTGAAACATATCAGCTACATCTACATCTGCAGATGCATGATGAGAAAATGTCTCTAACTCCGAATTACAGAGAGCACAAAGGATCCTGCAGCCGAATAAGAGACAAACTTACCCTCATGTGCTGCGGGTTCAGCCTTTGGCGCAGGTCTGGGACCCCAAGTATTTAAAAATCACCGCATGGGTGAAGCCTCGTTGGAGTCAGTGGCTGTTAGTTTTCTATAGGTGAGGTGCTGTAAGTTTAATAAGGAGGCAGGTTAACGCACACCCACCGCGTCTGTGCCGCTCCTGCGCCGTTACAGCGACTCCTGCGCGTCCTGCGTCCGCGCCACCTTAACGCTCACACTCAGCAGAGCCGGGTGGGAAACATCTCGGGGGTGTGGTCTGACCTTTTCACAGACATATTAAGAATAAGATATTAAGAAAAGAGGAGAGAAAAGGAAAAAGTTTTTTTTTTTTTTAATCTTTAAATACCAATAAGTAAATAAATAAGTTTGAGGAAAGTAGAGACACTAATTAGATAAAATCCCAGTTTGGATATTGTCTGTGCTGTGTGAAATCCTCCACTACAAAACTGTTACATAAGAGGTGATTCATGAGAAAGGACACAAGCAGCTGAGACTCAGAGCTGCTGAAAAAATAATAATCTCACTGACTAAGAAACACGAACAAGTCTGTCAGCAGAGAAAGTGTCCTCTTTGTCCACGCCAAACTTATCATGGTATCAAAATGAGGATGGGGTAAAAGTGTCAAACTAACCCTCGAGTCCCCAAAGTCCCAGCATGCTGGTTGGTTAGAAAGTTGAGAAATCAGAAGGTGTAAAACCTTCTGATTTCTCAACTTTCTGTTTTATGTGCCAGACTATTTCTAAGCCAGGAGCAAAGAAGTAGACAGGCAGCATAGTCACTGGTCCTCACCAAGAACTGGTCCAGCACTCACGTCGCTGGCCAGCTTTGTTTTGATGTACAGACATGAATCAGGTCATGAGGATATTTCCTGAGCCGTCACAGTCATCAGCTTGTTTACACCTCACGTAAAATGAAGCACTTAAAGTACAAAGTGTCTTTCCAAGTTCTTACATATCTGTTCAAATGTATTTCCCTGGCAGCAATTGCTCTCTACAGTCAGTTCACTTTGTCAAATAAAATGGTTACAGAGATTTTAATAAACATGTCTGACTAAATCTAGCTACTGGGCTCTGTTTCCATGGAAATGTCTGACTGAAAATTGAACACACGTTTAAGCAAAGAGGAGAGAGGTGACAGGGATTAATTACAGCAGTCTTTAAACTTTTGACCACACATTCCTCCATCTTATCCACTGCAGTTTGAGAAATGTAAGAACACAAGGGGACACAGTTAGGGCCAGCAACAGGGCCTAATCACATAATCAAAGGTCCATTACATGGCAGCACTGTATGAGAAATTGAAACAATAGTGAGGGCACATTTACACCTTAGCAAGGGTGACAAATTGCAGCTGTCTCGTATTATGGTTGATGAATTCCTGTATATTAAAAAAGTCAATTTGAATTTTCTTCTTGCACTTTCAGTTAGACTCTATTGAAACTGAAGTATAGCCATTTATCACAAATGTAATGAACATACCAACAAACCAGATTTTGTTGTGAAGAAGCATTTTGAATGGTCTCCATGCACACAAAGTATTACAGTCTCTTATTCCAAACTCTTTGTTCCTAAAAAGAGATTTTTGTTAATATTGAAAGGTCAGCGATGGATTCTGATCTTGTTTGGATGAGTAATTGGTAAAGTGCCCTGAGGCTGGGTGGTCTGTCTCTGTCTCTGGTTTACGCTCTCCACACTCATTTGCTTTGGCAAAGTGTTTATGTCTGCATTCATACAGCACATTCCCCTTAATTCTGTTCATTTTGTAGTGCACCTGAAGGACGTGTTGCTGTTCTTTCTGAAAAGGAATAAAAAATATCCTTTGAGGATTATGTCAAATTGCAGTCAGGGGCATCTGATAGATGATTCCTCTTGAGGGACCATGATCAAGAGTTATCTTATGACCCATTGTGTTGTTCCAGCCCCATATGTTTTGACCCACTGTTATAAGATTAATGACTGGTATGTACAGTGTGGCTAGTACTGTTTGTTCAACCCAGTCACATTTTCTCATTTGTAATTATTGCCTTGGTTATAGAAATTTTCACATTTAATTTAAGTGATTGTCTTGAGATTTGAAGGTTGTGGGTTGAAAAGCCATCATGAGTCATTTACAGTAAAGGCTTTCCTTGGTTACCTTTTTATCATTTTAGAAATAGAGATGGAGGATCTGATGTTGGAGGTCTACTGATAAAGGTTTAATTTACTCCTAGTTTTATTCCAGGCTATATGGCCATTTTGACTTGTGCACTTGTAGTGTTTCTTGGCTTATTTGTTTATTTATTTTATATGTAACCCAGCTCTAAAAGTAAGTGAACATGTTATTTATCAATTAAGTTAAATGGCAATAATTCAGTAAAGCAATTAAACAGAATTATAGCTTAGTTTATTTTAGATAATAATGAAACGATTCTGCGAGATTAAGGTGATTCAGTCATAAATAAATAGTTAAACAGTTCTAAACAATATTGAAGTCAAACTAAAGGGAAAAAACATGGTGCACTTATCAGATTTAGATATGAGTTTGACTTATTATTGTAGGTTTGTGGTTCTTGTGGTAATGACTGGTCAGAGGTGTGGTATTGGGGGGGGGGGGGGGGCAGAAAAAAATCTAAAAACAGAGAAGAGCTTGGGAAATGATGAAAATGCCAGAGGACGCCATTGCTGCCCGGAAGAGATGGATTGTTTACATCCCATAGACTGTATATAAAATGGACGTTGACACATGTTGCCCCCTGTTGGTCATTAGAGAGAATGTGGACTGAAGTCACTTGTGCATTGGCTTCACTTTTCAGCCTATGGGAGACAGAGACTGGAAAGTATAGCCAGCGTGGAAGTGCTTCCTATTCAGACAAAGACTCTGTCAAGTCTCATCTCATGTTTATCAAGGACTGAAGTCAAACTATGTGTTGGACTTTCTGTCTTTGGCCATAAGCTTCACTCAGACCTGCAACATGTGTGTATAGCAACAGAAACTGAAAACCCACATCATAAAAAGGTTCATGCAAAACAGATAAAACTTCATGGAAACTTTCTTAGAAAACACATCGTTCACATGGGAGCATGATATTGAGTGTTTGGGTGCTACATTTCTTTTATCATATTTGGTCACATTAGTTTTCATTTCTGTGCATTTTTTACACTTTTTCTCCGTTAAATGACACACACACCTATTTGTATGAGCTCTTCTCTGAATCTACCTTGAGAATGAATATGCTGTAGAAAGTGACAGCAATTGAGTTTTTCTAGAGTTTAATTTTTGTTTGCTGGTGAGTATAAAACATACAGTAGTAATCTGAATCTCTTAAAGGCTTTGAACCAGATGTTTCTCATACCCACTGAACTTTATCATATGATGCCATTTATTCACATGCAGAGAAGACAAACAAATCAACAAAAATGTGCAGCAAAAACAGGTCAAAATATTGTAGAAAATAATCTTCAACATTTTGATACAAAATAACTGACATAACTAGATCATTCATCCACTTGTGCGTGACTCTGAAGGTGATACTTGGTCTCCTTCCCTTGTGATGTCCTTGTGTGCATGTTGCAGGATATGCTGTGGATTGCGATGGATTAATTTCCCTGGTTCCAATTTAGGATAGTCATGTGGTGTTCAAGTTACAGCCAGGAAGGAACAGAACATGCTGACCCAAAACAGGTTATTTGTCAGCTTAGTCTTCTGGCTTCAGTCATCATGAGCTCCTAAAGGGAAGGTGTGTTGTGGTTTTAAGTTTGAAAAAAGTTTAAGTTTGAAAAAGAACATAGCATCTGTTAATTCAAGTTATATGGAAGAGAAGTAAAAAAGTCTTTCATAAAGTTATGTTAAAGGGTCATATTTCATAATCAAACTCAGCAACAGAGATAATTACACTCTTTCATAATAATAAAGACAATATGGTGATAATATTAGCAGAGATGCAGTATCCTTTTTTAAACTGAAACATGTCTTTGTGTTTCCTATATTTGCTCAAAAGCAATTTGGTCTGGCCTTGTGCAACAGCAATACATTCCAGTGATAATGACATTCAGTCTGAACTGGAAAAGAGCACTCACCCTCAAATGTCCTTTTTGTGATTGAAAATACTTTTAATCAAAGGGTTTTCCCCCAGTACAGTTCTGGGAATAGCAGGAAGACATATACAATAACAACACAATAGAGGAAGACAGCTGCTTGTAGGTTGGGGAGCCAGCAGGAAGAGCCTCTTGTTGGAGCTGAGCTGGAAACCAGGAGATGTTGGGCAAATACGTCCATCCCTGCCACCTGGAGGATGTTGTGGTTCAAGTTATTATTAATCACCATTTTAAGTTTAAAAGCCTTCAAACACATGGATTATTCTAAATTCTGATCTATATGGAAACTAATTGAACTTCTTGTATCATGTCTCATATTTTATCTGGTCCATATGCAACAGACTGTGACTCAATCATTTATAACTCAGGTAATAATAATCACCTGACAGAAATTCCCTTTGATAATGTGACTGTCTACACCTCTATGAAAACTCTTCAGCTGCTTCAATCTGCTCCAGCACAAAAGTTCCTATTGATATTTAAAGTAGTATCAAACTGAATAGAAATGCTGTGAACCAGTGTCAATATTTCATGAGGAAAAATAAACATGTATCCTGCAAATGAAGTGATTATGATAATATATTCACTTATGCAAAATGACAATGGAAATGGAGTCCTCTATGATGCATATAAACAGCTCGATTGAACTAATTTCACACTCAATGAAATGCTAATCGTAAACAAACATGCATGAATGCTACACACACACAGGCCAAGTTGACGCTTTACGTTTCTCAACTGGACGAGCGTGTAATTCATTGAACTGGAGCTAAAACTTCATGAGTCCCTCATCTTGAAATCTGCAGAGAAAGGGACATTTATTCTGTTTTCTCACAGTGGAGCGTGGACTCAGGGGAGAAGGCTGTTGTAAGAGGTAGTGGACTTCATCACTGGATACACTTTTTTTTCTTTCTATGTAAAATAGTACTTGCAGTGCTAGAGTTATCACAAGCAGACTGGTAATTTCTACTGTTTCATAACAGTAACACAGTATTGTTAAATCATATAACTTTCTAATTATTTTTTTTATCGTTTTAACTGTCATTCAAACAGTGCTGTCTTTTTTTACATTGTGGTTTCCATACATGTCAAACAAATAAGATATATCTTGTCTGTGACATGTTGACTGCTGATAGTTTGATATCTATTATACAGAAATGAGACTTTTCTCTTTGTACCAGTAAATATATTTCTTTAAAGGTTTGAACTGAACTTAAAGCCACATACTTTGCTCCCTGTTTGCTTTCATTTGGTCAATGTTATAATTCCATCTATGGAGGCTATTTATATTGGAGTCTATTTAATTCCAAGTTACTTGCTGTCATTGCTAAGTGATGCAGATAAAGATGATGCTTTAAAAATTAATTTTGGCTTTTGCTGAATTTAATTTTAGAGAAATTTACATGACTCATGCATTCAGTGTATAGTACATTTCTGCTGTTTGTCCTCCTTTTCTTACTCACATTAGTAATTAGGCAGGCAGAGAGCCAACTGAGTGATATGTTCATCATTGCAATATGAATATTTTCCTATTTTTAGACAGTCCAACTCTACACCCAGAGGGAATCGGCATAAATCAATCTGCACCACATGGCTCCCAAGGATATCAGGAGTTGGTTGGTGCAAGTAGATCAGCTATGAAATAAGTGAATTCCTGCATTTGCATACAAATGGATGACAGACTCGTCACAGAATACATTATAGCAAAATATCTATGCATAAATCAATAGGTGTGACTTCAAAAATTTAGATATTGCACACTTGGAATGCATTGTGAACACAACATGACAATCTACATCCAAACGATGTGGTAACTATGCCGTTTAAGGGTGTTTAAATGAGACAGCAGATTTTAAAGTGGCAGATTTGAAGAAAAGCCCAAGCCATAGTTGCAGCAGCCGGGTATGCAGGTCAGGGGGAAATGAAGCAAGGCAGCTGCTGTGTTTATCTCAGGTTTTGGTGCTGTGAAGCTTTAGGGGTAAACCAGGCAGTCACTTGAAAATCCATCACCATATTACTGCTATATATATATATATATATAAAAATATATATAT
>CM076648.1:4941434-4957552 GCA_038496675.1 Rachycentron canadum | reverse complement strand
TATATATATATATATATATATATATATATATATATATAAAACAACAAAGAATTGTGTTATTGCATGTGCCATTTTAATTTGTTCAGGATCATGCGTCTTTGAAACAATACCAGAAAAAAAATATTGTAGTGCCTGGAGGGTGTTGTCACTTTGACTAAGACCTATGGGAGAGTTAGCGTCCATGTTCTGGATGTTTTCCTATTAATGCTGTTTTCAGGTTTAATGTTATTCGTGTTTTGTTATCTTTGTGTGAGGTAGCTGTCCATTGTTAATGTCACAAGTGTGTTCACTTGTAGTTAGTAACAGGCCACCATGACTGACACTACTGTATTGATTAATGACTTTCAGCAAATGTTTAACCCCTCTGTTTGCTTTCCATACCACATAAAGTATTATTATTAACCTTGCATTGCATTGGGGCACAGGTATTGCTTTGAAAATTCAGATTTCTGCCCTCTAGTATCTCTTCCATGCATGTTTTCCACATTATTATTCCAGGCCATATATACATTTTTTTAATCTGTGTCTGCAGAAGAGCTTTGAGATTTCAATATGCTTTGAAATAGAGTTTAAGATTCTACTTGTGTTTCTATCCCCATTCTCACTCACTTTCCAAATATTAATAGCTAAATTTGTAATATTTATTTCCACATAGGGTTTGCCATTGGCTTGATTATCAGGACCTACTTCCCTCTTTCAGAGAAGGACAAATTGTACATCGGCTTTCCTGGAGAAATACTCATGAGGATGTTTCAGTTGGTTTCCGTTCCTCTCATTGTGACAACTGTGGTAACAGGTAAGATGAAGGTGTATTTTTCTCTCCTCGGTTATATCAGGTTTTCCATGTCATACACACAACATTTAAAATTCCCAATGGTGGTTTGGCAGTTTTAAGCAGTGAGCATTAAACACACTGTGTTAGGTCAAACAATTATCTCTTCAGTTTTATCAAACAAACAACATCATCATACTCACACAAGAGGTCTCACCAAAGTCTTAAGTTTTAATTTTTAAATGAAACAACTAAACTCATCCAATATTCTATAAATGTTACTATTACAGCTGTGTAGCTTTGTTGTCCTTACTATTATATACTATGTTTATATGTACTCTTCATTCAGTGTTGTATGTCTTTACTGGACCCACAAATCTTGGTTCATTTCATTCATTTTTTATGCTTTTTTGTTTTTTGTATAGGCACTTCTAAGAAAGTTGACATCCCTGTAAAACTGGTTAGGAATGTGGTACTGTACTTTGTCTCGACTACTCTTATATCTGTCACTGTAGGTAAGAGAAATATGACATTACATTAAAATATATTTTGGTTCCTTTCATTTTTGTGCACATTTCTGTACACAAACACGTGGTCATACATTTTCTGAGGCGCCTTTTCAAATTATGTAATATCCATATTCTATGTTTAATAATTATCACAAAAGGTAATACTGAGTTTTTGTTAAACAGAGTAACGATAAAAGAAGAAAACTTCCCTGTTAATAATAATATTCAAGTTTCTGTTGTGTATGTAGAGATGCTTTGGTCAGAAGCTTTTTTGGTCCAAATTTCGTTGATCCAAATATGTTTGACTTCATATTCATGTTCACATTATTAGCATTATTTTTGTACTTTAATGGTATTATTAGTAGATGTACTTAGAAGACAGTTTTTTTTTACTAGTTGTTTCTCTACGTGTATTTTAATTAGTTTTCTAATTGAAACAAATCAATGCAATTTAACATAGTTCCAATACAAATGTGCTCCACAGAGAGTTGTAAAGCAACTGCTATTTTCCAACTCATATTTCATGAAACACAATTGAAACTATTGTTTTCATTAATTTTTGCTTTTTGTGTCAAACTATGGATATGTGTTTTAGGCATAATACTGGTAGTGATGCTGAAGCCGGGCGTTGTGTCTACTGAGACAGAAGATGAGAAAAATTACAACATTGTCGATGCCTTGTTGGACCTTGTAAGGTAAAAAAATCAAATTTCTTGGTTTCTTGGTGTGATTTGCCAGCATTTACAAGCTGACTAATATCTCACTCATCAAATGGTAGTAACATTAGACTTTTCTTTATTATTTATAGAAACATGGTGCCACAGAATCTGATTCAGGCTTGTTTTCAACAGGTATGGTTTTAATTCAGATATGCTAACATGCGCCATTCACTTGCTTTCCATGAAGGACAAAAGTAATGTAATATTTATATGAGCACATTTTTCTTCCCTAGTACCGGACTGACAGACTGGAGATGGAAACTCACACAATTGAGCCAAATTCCAGTGTGGTAACAGTAAGTCTTTCTCCTTAATTATGATCAAGAGACTTTTTTGTAGTTTACATTTAAAGTTATAAGTAATTTAATTGCTATCAGACCATTGTTTTAATTGAGTTTTTGTTTCAGAATGACACTGAAGTGCTACTGGTAGGTAACTATATTGAAGGGGCCAATACACTGGGCCTGGTTGTGTGCTCCCTCATTTTTGGTCTGATGCTCAAAGACATGGAAGCGAGAGGGAGAACCATTGTGGATGTCCTTCACATCCTCAACAGTGCCACAAAATATGTGGTTTGCTTGACTCAGTGGTAAGGTGAAACAGCATGGCATAGTCATTATCTGATCAGATTTTTTGTTCAATAGGGAATAAATAAATAAATCCATATTTCTATATTATAAGTATTATTCAGAGAAATACAGCAAATATCCAATTGGGTGTTAATGCTCAAACATTGAATTTATAAAACATGTTTTAATTTATTTGTTAGTTTTGTGTTCTGTGCTTTGCTCTAACTCATATTTCATTTGTTCCCTCTTCCTGAATGAGTTGTTTTTTTGTTTTTGTTTTTTTATTACTGCTGTAATAGCGATCTCACAACTGTCTCACTGACTAACAAATGATCATTTTTCATATCCTGCTGTTAAATTACTGAAGTATTCACATTATCAATCTGTTTTCTTCTCTCCAGGTACCTTCCAGTAGGAGTTCTGTTTATGGTCGCAAGTCATATTGTTGAGCTTCATGACTGGGAAAGTTTGTACCCGCTGGGATACTTCATGGCTGTGGTTGTTCTTGGGTATGTCCTCCTTCACTCTTTTAGCACTGGTACCAAACTGGCACTTTATTTCCATGTTTGGTTGCATTTCTGATCCTTATAGCAACTAGTGTTGTTTTTTTTGTTTTTTTTACAGTAATTAATTTAATCATTTTGCCCCTCTGCTCACCTTTGCTGTTATCAATAACTTCATTTGATCAGTACCTTATAACAATATTTAATGTTCTTTTTTTCAGGCTCATAATCCACGGAGCAATAGTTCTACCAGGGATCTATCTTCTGAGTGTGAGATCTAACCCCTGGGCAGTCTTCAAAGGTGTTACTCCTGCATTATGGACTGCACTGCAAACTTCGTCCAGGTAAGAGGCTTTTTCAGGGCTTAGTTCTCAATTTATGATCAGTCTTTGTTAAGAAAGGGTACATTGTTTCTCCAAGCTCTGCCACCTTGCCACGTACTTTCCAATGCTGTGAGCAGAGAAACAGAGTCAACCGCAAAATCACTCGCCTCATGCTGCCCATTGGTACCGATGTCAACATGAACGGAACAGCCCTTTATGAGGTGGTTGCAGCAGTCTTCATCGCCCAACTCAACCACATGGATCTGGACTTGAGTCATTTATTCACCATTGGGTAAATCAGATTATTTTGTCTCTCTATAGAGTATTAGAGAAATAAAGATTAATTAAAAATGACCATATAATTAATGTCTGTATTAACTGCATCTTAAAATACACAATATGGCACTAAAAGGCTGCATCTTAAGAAGTATATCACATTTCCTTCTGTGGGGTTTGCTCTGCAGAGTGACAGCAGCAATTGCCACCTTAAAAGCAATGGGCATCCCAGCGACTGGAGCAGCGACCACCCTCTTTGTTTTGAGTGCAGTCGGTTTACCTGTGACGGAAGCTGCCATTTTGGTGGTTGTGAAATTTCTGATGTGAGTTTAACCTGCAATTAAAAATCTAAAAATTCACAACAAATCTCTAACATATAATCTTGGCAGAGATCACCAAAGCTGCCTTTCTAATTCTTATTCTGTTGAATGTGAGGAGAAATACAAGCTTAATGTGTCAAATAAAATACATTATAAAGCAGATACATATTCTACATTTATAGTTATAGCTGTGATTTCTGTCTTTCAGAGATCGCTGCAACATTGTTGTCAATGTTTGGGGAAACTGTATTGCTGTGGCACTTATTAACCAACTGTCCAGGAATGAAGTGGAAGAAATGGAGGAACAAGATGCAAACAGGATAAGGTGATATTCCTTAAATGGTCTTAGTGTTTTTTCACTTTCACCAACCGGAGCTATTGTGTAGAATGTGTATTTCTCTGCATTGCTCTGACCTCAAATCCACATAATTTGGATGAACAACAGGTTTCAATTCATCTTACAGCAAATGTCCAACATCTACTCTGAGTTTTTACAGTTTGTCTATGGTTGTGTTGTGCTTTGCTAGATCGTCTGACAGTGATGCTGAGAGGCAGGTCGTGGATACAGAGGTCTTTTACATCACCCCAACCTCTTTTAAGAGTAATGAAGTATTTCACCCTGCATTAGAAGATTAGTCACTCCAGGACTACTTTACAGCAGCTGGATATCAGCAGTAGTAACAGAGCTGACTATGAAAAGGTTTTTCAATAGTTCAGATTTGTTTTTCATTTTTATTATTTGGGAAAGATTTGGAAAATGGTACGTAGCAATAGATTTAATAGATGTAGTTTCTGGATTGAATTTAATTGGTGTATGTAATAGAATTATTGAATTTGAATTATTTGATCTGGATTGATGTGATGGATGTAGTTATTGAATAAAATCTATGTAAAATTAAATTATCTCAATTGATTTAAATCCAATTGAAATGGTTTAATTTTCAGGAGAATAGGTATCAGCCCGTTCGTCATATAAGAGTCTTAACTATTTTTAATGCTAATGTGTTTAATGGTTGATTTGGAGCCTTATTTTAATAGCTCCATTTGTATTGGTTATTATTGGTTCATTTTATTTTTTTAAAGTGTACCTGAACAGTACACATGTAAATAGTACATCAGAACAAGCAAAGCCAGAGTAACAACTTAAAAATTTATCTAAAAAAAAAAAATTTTTATAGCTGTGTTCTGATATTGTATAATGTATTGGTTATTATTGGTTAATTTGTAACCTTAAACAGCTTTTTTACAGTACACATATGAATAGGTATGAACATTGTAAATAGTACATCACAACAATCAAACGTATAAATAAATAAACAATTTAACAGCCAAATTAACAGATTAAAAGAATATTATGTTATTATTTGTACGATAAAATGTATGTTATTTGAAAATGTATCTTGTGGTGGGTTCATTTGAAAATAACTAATATTTTCAAATGATAATAAATAATTCTGAAATAAAACTTCGGGTCCTGGAAACTGTGAATGACGAACGGGCTGTGGTCGCGATGGAGACGCCGTGAGGTCACGATGAGTCATAACCAGTCACGAGCCAAAACAGGAAGTCCCTGCGAGTAGCTGCCAAGCTAAACAGCCGCGCTGAAGAAACGACCAGCTCGGCGGATAAAAAGTGTCACCGTGCCATAAAGAAGTTCATTAATGTTGATGCTCCAAGCCTCTGTGACAAGGCGAATGTTACCACAATGGAAAGATTTGTCAAAGTCGTTATTCTGTCGGTCATTTTCATGGTATCACAGGTAATGTTGGTCAACGATGATAACTGAAAGTGGACTTGTGTGGGGTTTGTTAGCCGGGGACGGGACCGAGAGGTGGACTCACTGTCGAAAAACATGTCACTCGGGGCAACTGATAGTAAATTAAACTGCATCCTTAGTGTGCTGTCAATACGACGAGCTAACTTGTGTATCAGAAACACAGGGTTGATCGATATTTACCGAGACAAATGGCTGCTATCAGCGAGCTAACGCTACTTCCGATGTTAGCCTCAGCTAGTGCGGCTCGAGTTGACATTAAATGAGCTTTTGAGCCGCATTATTGTGACACGATGAGGGGGGTGTTGGGGCAGATAAGGGATTTCAAAACTTAAAAAGAAAGAAATGAATTACACCGCACTCACAGGGGGGTAAACCCCATGTGGCTAACTTTTTACTTATTAACTACAGCTGGAGAACCTGCGACATCTCCGACGTCCCCTTGTTTTCCGATGAAAGTATTTATTGTGTTGTAGAAGTATTCAAGTACTGCGTTGAATTACCGATCGCGGAAGATTTCCGTATTTGTCATTGCTATTTTGTTGGTAGTGTTAACATATTTAGAATTACAGTTCCCCTTTTGTAATTACAATGAAAGTGAAATAAAAAAAGTATATATATATATAGATTCAAAACCAAGTTCAGCTCGGTCTGATCGTTGTTTCAAAGCATTTCCAAGTGCTGTGAAACAACCAGCAATTAAATGACTGTAAAGCCTGCTGGGATGCAGCACATGCTAGTTGTATCAGGTCGGGTGAATCTGTTGCTTTCTGTTTACTGCTTTATCACATTTACTTTGGTTTCAGTATTTGAGTGTTTTAAAATCACTTTGAGACTCCAGAGAATAACTCTTCTCTCTTAACAGATAAACTGCCAAGAAGCAATACTGCACATCTCAAATGGACGTACAGACAGGGAGTACTGTATTGTCCATAATCACTCCTGGACCCCTGTGTCACAAACCCTTGATGCTGCTGTAAGTAATATTGCTGTAATATTTTTTAAATATTGTAAATATCAGGACAGTTTCCTGTCATGACTTCTGTAACCAGAAGTATTTACAATTTAAAGGACATGTAAAATTACTCTGTTGTGTATTGTGTACACTGTGACTTCCTGTGACCCAAATACATTTTCCTGACAGTGTTAAATCACTTATATTTTTCACTTTTCCAGAACCAGTATCCATTGATTAATATACTCTCCACTATGCTGTGTGATGGCTCTGGGATCAGTCCAGAGGTAGTAAAAGGCAAAGCGTTGGTGGTGATGAGGGGGGACTGTGAATTCAGCCAGAAAGCTCTGGTTGCTCAGAGCCTTGGAGCTACAACTTTGCTCATTGCCAGCAACACATCATTGGTAGGAGAATTATATCTATCTGTATTTTGTGAATGGCCTAAGCCAAATAGGATGGGATTCAACAATTCTCCTAGTATATTTAGACCTTGATCATGTAAAACATATACCCCTGTGTAACATTTAAGCTACACAGACAGAAATGATTCAGAAATGGGGCTGTAACATTGCAGTGGTTTGGATGTGTGGGTGTGGGTGGGTTCCTGCTAAATGTAAAGATTTTCCATGTAAAACAAGTCATCTTTTACATATACAATATACCAAGCATAACATTACCGAAATCTCACCAAAAGCTAGTTAAGTTTTCTGCAGGTGATCTAGCTGTATTTATAAAAACTATTCTGCTTTTCAGATCACTCCATCAGCTAATGAGACTGAGTATGCAAAGGTCCACATTCCTCTGGCTCTCATGAGGTATAGGGACTTCCTGGAAGCACAACAGGTCAGACAGACTAATTGTTTTTTTTTCCGGTGCTAGTATTTGGTCTTATGACCACTCCCTTTGTTGAAGTTGATTTGATGAAACTTTGGGTTTGTCCTCAGGTGTTTGGTGAAGGGATGCTGGTGAAGCTGTATGCTCCACCGCACTCAAAGATTGATCCAAGCATTGCTGTCATTCTACTGATTTCCATCGTCACAATTGCGTTGGGTGGCTACTGGAGTGGAGCATGCGAGAGGTGAGATGTTACATTTGCAGTTACTTACAGAGCGGTAAGCTTGACATTTCTACATATTAAGACTGCAAATATGACAGAAAACAATTGTTTAATCTTTGTGATCATGTAATTTATTAACCACCTTATAACAAGGTGACAAATTACATAGATGTAATTTCAGACAGAAAGCTGTAGTTGCTCAGAGCCTTGAACTACAACTTTGCTCATTGTGAGCAACACATCATTTGTAGGAGAATTACATCTATCTGTATTTTGTTAATGGCTTAAACCCAATGGGATGGGATTCAACAATTCTCCTAATATATTTTGTCTGACCATGGTCATATAATACATACACCCCAGCTACACAGGCAGGAGTGAATCAGAAATGGGGGAGTAATATTCCAATGGTTTGGATATCGCAGTATCATGTGCATTCAATTCTTTTGTCCAACCTCTGTTTAATAGTATAATGAATGATTTTTGGTGTAGCTCTTATTTTTTTAGGAATCACAATTTGTCAAATTCAACAAGCATCGAAAAACACAAAAGCAGGTTTTCCTGCATAGAGAATTATGAGGTGGCCACCTCCGTGGATTCCTGGATTTGTAATGGCAATTATAGCATTATGCCGATTAGTTGGCTCTGTGTCATAATCACCTGGAAACGTGCTGCCCAAAAGGAAATGAAAATGCTTGCTTTACAAAATGCATTTCCTCTAAAGAGTGTTTGTTAATTCCCTACAGCAGGAGTGTGTCTGTTCAGATGAATGATGTCTCTTCTGCATCCAAGTGCTCCCAATTTCTTAAGAAGGTTTCCTTAATTCATGTTGCATCCCAGTCAGTGATTACTTGTGGGTGAGTTTGTGAGGAAGAGAACAGGACAGGACAGGTGAAACAGTGCAGATATCAATTACAGACAGTAAAAATGTAATAATTCATGTTACTGAGGAGCCGTTTCATTTTGAGCCAGAAAAATTCCTGACAATTCATATGTTTATCTGTTTTTGGCAGAGACCGGTTGAATAGTGGTGTGGCAGAGGGCAGAGGTGGAGAAAGCAAAGCAGACAGCGGCGAGCTTTCACTGTACTCTCCTCTCAAAGTGGTTATCTTTGTCGCCATGATGTGTGGGATGCTGGTCCTCATGTACTTCTTCTACAATATCCTCGGTGAGTGGGATGAAAAACAGCCACTGTGTACTCAATGAAGTTATGTTATCCTTGATTTGTTGAAGTGATCTGCTTTTTGTTTTATTTCCCCCCAGTTTACATCATTATTGTTATATTCTGCCTGGCATCTGCCTCTGCACTGTTCAGCTGTCTTGATGCAGTGATGGAAAAAATTGGCTGTGGCAGTGTGAAGTATGAGCAACCCTGTTTCAACAAAAATTATACACCCACACATACACACATATTCTACTAGTGGAATAGGCAAATAAATAATTGTAATATGACAATTTAATTCACACTGAAATAGCAATTGAATGGTGTGATTGAATAATGTGCGCATGTGCTACTCATAAGTGAATGTATGTAAATGTTGAGTGTGAGTAACCATTTCCTTTTTTTAACAAGACAGACAGATGTGAAACTAAGCACCATGTTGTCTTCTCTTAACTTAGCATGTCTGTCTCTGAATCACAAGCCACAATGTCTGAAAGCCTTTGTTTATTTGAACGTGTGGCTGCATCTTTTTCCAGCTTCTCTATCCGAAATTGGAACTTCTCAGTGAGGTCTCTCATACTGGCTGCTATGTGCATTAGCATTGCTGTTGTCTGGGGAGTCTACAGAAATGAAGACAGGTACCTTCAGGTCATATGCAACACAGAACCATTATTCAAATTCTGTCTGCTAAACTCTCACACTGAGACATGCCTGAGCCACCACCAGCATCTGTTGTGATGGTAAAGCAGGAAATGAGCAACTAAATACCCACATTATAATAGCAGTACTTTTGCTTCACTTAAACTTCATGCGTTGGTGTTTAATTGTTAAAATATGTCTACATAACCAATTAAGAATTGACCTTGTCCGTTAAGGTGAAATTTTCTTCCCATTTCTATGATATCAGGGCAGAGCCCTTTTTATAAGTGACATTGACACAATAACTGAAAATATGTAGGATTATTTTGTATTATGAATTGAAGTATTGAAAACACAATGTCGTCCAAATCCTAATAATCCTTTAAATAAAAAGTAAATAAGTGTTCTGGGAGATAAATCATGTATGAATAGAAAATGGATATCTCTTTCTATCTTTAACATGACGTGTGTTGTTCTAATGATCTTTTGCAAATAGCATCATCTACTTTCTAATTGGTCTGACTTTCACACACACTGTCACTTGCTGATGATATTTGTAGGCAAATCTTTAAGGTTATATAAAGATGATGAATGTTTAAGGCTGAATCTTGGCTTTCTGTCAAGATTTTTATTAGGATTTTCTTCAGTTGGAATTTGTTACTATGTAACTCGGTGCACCTTCTCTCTGTGCCATATCCAGAGTCTTAAACTTGGCACACATGCAAAGGTTAAAACACAAGGTAAAAGAGCTTTCTGTTATCTATCAGATGGATCTGGATCTTGCAGGACCTCCTTGGTATCGCTTTCTGCCTCAACTTCATGAAGACAATTTCTCTGTCCAATTTCAAGGTACCTCTTTTTTCATTATTTGCTTGATTGTTCCTTGTACTTTATTAGACATAAGGGGAACCTTTACTGCCATTAACATTTATATTTTTAGATTTATAGTCACACACTGTCCCATTGTCCCAGAACGTTTTTTAATTATTGATTCTCGTAGATCTGCGTGATTCTGCTGAGCCTCCTGCTTGTGTATGACGTCTTTTTTGTTTTCATTACTCCTTTCTTCACCAAGGTATAAGTATATTTATTTTTGTTTTTTCTTACTACTTAACTGCCACTGATTTCAAGTGGAGATGGTATTTTAAATGCCAAAATTTCCTGCTTTTATGTTCACCTCTTTTTTTCTCAAAGTTTGAAGTTGTTGGCATCCATCAAACATGTTTCACTACTCTGATACACAATAGCTTATATATAAATAAATAAATTCTTATAATCTTATTCTCTGTCAACAGAATGGGGTTAGCATTATGGTGCAGGTTGCCCTGGGTCCTGATGCATCTGGGGAGAAGGTAAGTCCCCTTGAATGACTTTCTTTTGACGGGAAACTCCACCAAACTGCATTTCGAAGCATTTGCCAAAATATTAAAATATCAGATTACACGTTCATTTTTTTCACTGCTTTCAGTTTTTTTCTTTGAGTAGGATGGTTGGAGAAAAAAACTACTCACCTTTTTTCATATAACTTTAATGCCTAAAAATTATGACAACAACAAACAAATCCTCTGTTTTTCTGAGTTTATAGCTCAAAACAATTAAAAATTAAAACTCTCTGCTTTATTAGGAGACTGAATGCTGAAAAATAACCTGAATGAAATGAATTTGTCGAGTAAAGTAGTGTTCCACAAAAGCAGTGTGTCTAAGTTTTTGATTCTCAAGGACAACAATTTAAAAGTTTAGCCTGGTGGAATTCCCCATCAAGTTTGCACAAGCTTTATTAACACCCTGGCTGATCTGCTCTGCTTGTTTTTGATGCCCTGAGGGGACCGATAGACTGATTGACTAACTGTGCGCTGGGGTTGGGTGGGCTCTGTCGTAGACACAAGGTAACATGGTGGAGGTCCCGGCTGAACCCCAGGCTCCCTTTGAGAAAGTAAGGCTTGAATTGTTCCCCATGCACACCTTTTTTTTAATGCTACATGCTGAGGTGGGTGAGAAGGGCTCGGGTTGTAAATGTTTTGGTCTTGCATAGATTTTCATGAGCAGAATCCTACATTTAGGTTTTACAACTGATAAATATGTCATAAAGGAAATATGAAAGTTTATACGCACAGATACACAGAGGGGTGACAAATTAAAGGAAAAAGCAAGATTAAGCCTCTTAGTAAGGATTTCAGCCACCATGTACCACCAGAACACCTTGGCATACACCTTGGCATTGATCCCACAAGTCTCTAGACTCTGTTAGAGGGATGAACACCAAAATATATTACCTCATTTTGTGTTTTGGTGACAGTGGTGGAGAGCTAAAATGTTGGTCCAAAATCTTCCATAGGTGTTGAATTGAGTTGAGATATGATAACTGTGGAGACATAGCATGATTCACATTATTTTCCTTTTAATCAAACCCGTCAGTGGCCTCTTGTACCCTGTGGACAGGGGACGTTGTCATGCTGTTAGAAACCTCTACCATCAGAAATCTGTCTTCATAGGATAAAGGTGATCACTCAGAATGACAAAACTGATTTGCAGTGACCATTGCTGCCACTCATGGAGCTTTTCTGCCATGAGGAGTAACTTGGGGTTCAGTGTCTTGCCCAAGGACAGCTTTTTTACTTTAGCCACTGTTCTAGTGATGACTAGGCATTTGAGCAGTGTTTGTGACTGAGCTCCTGCCATCTTCGAGAGTCACTTAGATCTTTTCCTCTTGCCGTCTTGACACCAAATCAAAATCAACCTGGCCTTCTCTGAATGCAGTGCATCTGTGTGGAAGCATCTATTGTGTGTGAGATTTGGATTTGTTTTCATTTAGTAAGATGATTAGGAAACAGCAGTTTATTCATGTTTGAGATGTAACTTCTGCAAATGGTGTCAAACCAAAAAGATCATTGTGTGATAACGGCATTAGCCAAATAAAATCAGTGTTAACAAAACTAATTCAAAAAGCAACTACTAAGTTAAACTGCGTTGAATTTGTACATCGACTGCTTCCTTCACTGTCCACGTAGTCCATGTAGTTTAAGACATCCTGAGGCAACATACACCAATACATCCAAATGTTTCTGCCACAAAACAGAACACCTCCAGTTTTGCGTCACAGCTTTGAGAGATTGATAGGAAGTAGAGACAACAGCCAGGTCGAGTCAGTGTAACACAAAGTAAAGCTCACTAACAGCTCTGCTGTCACACAACATCTAAAATCTTTTATTTTCTCAGCTGCCAGTGGTGATGCGAGTCCCGCGGTTCTCAGCTTGGGCTCAGAACCTGTGTGGGATGCAGTTCTCCATCCTGGGTTACGGCGATATCATTGTTCCAGGTGAGGTTAAGATCTAAACTATTTTTCCACTGCTTACCAAAATTTCAGTGTTATTCATGATTAATTTATATGCAAGTTAGAAGTCACATAATCTTAATCATCTGTTCTTGACCATTAAAGAGCCGAACTTTGTTGTAAATGCTAGATGCACACACAATACTGTAGCTACACTGTTCTCATTGCACAAACTTGATGAACTGTATCTTAATTTAGGCTGGAGGAGTTGTGCATGTGATCCAAAACAGAAACTCAAACGTTTCTAGTGAGATGTATGACTCACCCTCTACATTTGTCTTGATCCAACAGGTCTCCTTGTGGCCTACTGCAGCAGGTTTGATGTGTGGATCAACAGTAGCAAGAAGATCTACTTTGTCAGCTGCTGCATAGGTACCGTGCAGCTAAACCATTATTATATTAACTTCCATTACCACATGTGAACACCACAGTTTGTTTACAGTAATTTCACTGAAAAGAGGATACAGATAACAAGTTTAAATATACAGTTTATCCAGGTGATTGTTGGTTTACTTTATTCCTAAGCACGTTTTCATTATTTGTTGTCGTGCAGAGCGAACTTGCACATTACATTACCAAATATTTTCTAGTGTTGTACTTGCCTCTGTAATAGCTCCTCCACGTCTCTGTATTAGTTCTTTTTACATTTTAAATTCTGTTTAAGTTCTGATTGTATCTGTCCACGATGGAAAAGTTTTTGATTGTCTGCCTCTCTTTTTCCCTGTAGCCTATCTACTGGGAATGATCCTGACATTTGCCGCGATGCTGTTGTCAGGGATGGGTCAGCCTGCGCTGCTCTACCTGGTGCCCTTCACGCTAATAACCTCTGCTGTGGTGGCTGGGTGCCGGGGAGAACTGAAGCAGTTCTGGGCAGGAACCACTTATGAGGTGAGTGGGCCAGAGAGGAAGAGACTTCAAATGCCTGATAGCCATGACGGTCTGCGGTTTCACAGGTTTCATTGTATTTCTGAAGAATGCCACTGCTCCTGTATCTCTTAAGCTTCTCAACCTCAGTTCATGAAACCAAAGTCAACAGAGCACTATTCCAAAGCCAGAAGTAATTAACAATACCTGCTGCCAAGACATGCACTTGCTTTAATATTTACTAATGTGAACAATGCTTTTGTGACTTTAATAGCAAACTGCCTGTGCATAACATAATAAAAAAGCATCTCACTTAAGCCCAGAGGGGTTTGCTGCATCACTTTTTATCTACCAAGTCACTGCAGTGCTAATAACTAAACTGACTTTCTGAACAGAAGATACATCATAGGCTACTACTACTCTGTGTGTGAGAGAGAGCGTGGGTGAGTCTGAGAGCAGAAAATTATACAATTCTGACCAGCCTTCATCTTCACCAGGTCTTGGACTCATCCAGGGAACCTTTATTATCAGGTGTGCTTCCCTCCAACCCAGACCTATCTCCTGCCATTTTACAGCTTACTTCTTTTTTTTTTTTTTTTATCCTTCGCAGCTTAGCGAAGCTAAGCAGCTTCTTTTTTTTAGCCCCTTTTTCTTTTGAAATTTTAACTCCTGATTTCCAGGGTCAGTGTGACTAAAATACAAAGAACTTGGAGGAAGTTTTGACAGTACAGTGTTTTGCATTAACTCACCACTAGGTGTCTCAAAATGATTGAAAATGACCTTCAGATCTGTCTGAAGAGCTTCTCAGCTACACTCCAAAGTGGACTTGCGTACAACCCTGGAATTCCATTAACTTTATTTCTTCATTTCTGCAGTTTTGTTTAATCATTCTTTTTCACTGCTCATCTGTCTTACAATTAGAGGGAATTAATACCCTTTACGTAACTACCAACACCTTCATGTTGCCCTCTGCATGTAGTTGCTTGCAGCTAACCAGTGAGAGCTGTGGCATGGATATTCTGTCTCTGTGGTTTGGCATTTGTGGAATATACTGCTCATCTGCTGTTGTACTGCAGCTTGGATTACAAGCTAAAATCTCCTGCAAGTGACTGTCTTTCCTTGTCTGTCTTTGGTATTCGGTGAAATAAAACATTAAATTGAACAATTATTAACTTTTAATTTCATTTTCTCTTTAGAGGGAAGAACTGAACGGCCCGTAGGAGGAGAAATATGCTGACTTTAAGTGTAAAGCACAGACCCAACTGCTGGATACATTTTTTTTATACATTTTAATATCACATTGGCAAAGCAAGGGAACATGTTAGTGATCAACACATTGTTAAAACATTTTGGATTCATTTTGACTGCTGTGAACAGATAGACGGTAAATAAATAAGTAAATGGAACAAAGATGTTTTAAATGATTCAATGGCTTGTTGAGTGCCTGAAATGTCTGTTAGGTTCATGTTCATAAAAGTAATGACTGCCTTGGTGATTATTGCATACAACAAAATGAGAAAGCACTTTATAATACTCGGCTTGACATTTGTTTCATTGTGGGTAGGATGGGAAACTGGGTTTAAATTTCTTGTAGTTACAAAAATTATACATTTTGATAACTGTTTGGGTTTTCTGTGTAATCTGTATGATGTGATTTCTTTCATTGCCTTATAATAAATGAACAACCTCTATTTAATGCTCTTGTATGTGTATTTTTCTGCCCCATTGAAGCATCTTCACAGATAGTACAGTGAACAAAATTATGCAGCAGATAAAACAGCACTTCTCTAGCCGAGCAGTAGCCACCTTCTCCACATGGGGAAAAAAATCCACTTTTTATAAATGTCTTGTTGAATGTAAACGGTAAAAAGGCTGTTATTATCCTCAGGAGGACCAGCTGAGCATGAACACAGACCTTCCAACCAGCAACCATACCTCATTTAGGTGGATTTAACAATGATCTGTAAAATTCAGTGTGTGTTTAACCTCCTGATAAACACCAACAACCAGCAAAAGGAAATATTATGATGGTTGCTCTCACTTATCCAGTCTGTTAACCTGCTGACAGAGCCGCTGCCACATGATACATTTGCTCTATAATAACTAAAGTATGGTACAATTTTCCAATAAGACACCTACTGAGCTTTATGTTTCATAGATTAGTCGATTTTATTTATATGATAGAGAAATACAACTGATCTTAAATGATAAATGAGAATTCTACAACTTAAAATACACATTATATATATATATATATATATATATATATATACTGTCTCTTATATCTGCTGAGTCGAGAACGTCTCTGTGAGCCAAGGAGTTGCTCTGGCCTTGACGGCTCTGCG
>CM076648.1:4898336-4936540 GCA_038496675.1 Rachycentron canadum | reverse complement strand
CCCCTCCACCCCCCCGTTACCTCCCTCCCCCCTCTCCCGGTGCACGCTGCCTCCTGCCTGTCAGGCACCCAGCTGTGGACTTTGTCGTGTTTTCGGCTAAAACCAGCCGGACTGGGACGTGATAGGCGAAGTGTTCACCGTGACACAACGTCTGGCTCGAAACCCCCTCGAAATCTCCCTCGGGCGGAACGTTAGCAGGCTAAGTAGCTAGCTCGCTAGCGCTAAATGCTAAGTGCTAACTAGCCGCGGTAGTAGCTGCACGGCGTTAGCGCCTTCTTGGCCCAAAGGGGAAGGGAGAAGGGAGAAGGGAGAGCTGCCCCTCGGTGGACAGCCTCCGAGATAAACGGGTGCATCTCACAGACAGCTGGCACTCGTTTGAAACACGTTTCTGCCAGCTGTCTCTGATGTCGGACGAGACACGCTGTCATTGCCAGTAACAAGTCAATGCCACCTTGAGTGGCTGCCAAGTCGGTCTGAGCTGAACTGAGCGCTGCTTTGTGTCCGGGGGGGGAGAAAGTGAAGTTAATGTTGAAACGGTTTGTTATCTCAGACTTGAGTAAAGCACCTGTCCGCCTACTCACTACTGTTTTCTGCTTCAGGCCTGCAGCAGACAAATCCCGAAGACTTCTCACAACTTCGGTCATTCAACGTAACTTGTAATGTTTCCCCTCTTCCTCCTCGTGACGAGCACGGCCTCCTCTTTTCTTTTCTCTTCTTTTTTTTTTTTTTCCGAGAATTTCCTGTCTATTTCATCCTCCACAGACCAGAGTCGATGCGAGGAGAAGATGACATGTTGCCAAAACTATGAGTCAGATTTGACCACACAGTGTTGTTACTACATAGAGCTTTGTAATAATGACTATATCAACTGATATACCCAGTACTCAAATATAAATAATGCTGTAATACTTTACATTAGGCGTGTGCGACATGGATGAAATCCTGTATTTGTGGTTTATGTAAGATAATATAATTATGATAATAATAACCAGATGGTAATGTCTGGGTTTGGTAATTCCTGTGAATCAGGTCTCTTCATCACCCCGATTTAAAGGTCATATATATATATATAAGTCCTATTCATTGATTGGCGACATTACCATCAATGACCTCATATACGTTTGAGATCTTGAAGGGAGAGATGTCACGACATGAACAGTTTGGCAAGTCTCTATGACAGAAGGCAAATTCATGTTATCATGTCATCCAGACACTTTGTTCTTAATGTTAAGAGGAAAAACAATAATGTGGATGCTATAACATCAGGCATTTGTCATTGACTTAACAAATCCATCAGAATTATTCTGCAGATGTTATGTGTTGAGGTGTGTAAAATGAGGAAAATGTCATTACCAGGATCTCAGGTGATATCTAATCTCCCCTCATGGTATTGATTTATTGATATGGCATATCTCTCTTTCCTCCATTGTATTTGATTTTATTCAATGGGAATTCGAAGCAGCCTTTTGACTCAGTGCAAAACTGTCTTATTTCCCACAGTGCTGGGCTGAGCTGGTCACATGCCCCAGCTTACCCCCAGATGAGGAACACTGTTAATGTCAGACTTCTCTACATAATTTGAATTTAAGCTGGCTCATCAGAGTTGTAGGAATGATTTGATCTGTGTCACCAGTTGGTAACAGAGCTTTATTATTGCAAGTCACAGTCTCTTATGTAATGATGAATGGTTGAACTAGTCATCGGCTTGGGCTTTAGCCCTCTGTGAGCTGGGGAAAATGGTCTTGCATCACTTTGTTGTGCTCCAGAATAGACTCTAGCACTACTTGTGTGTGTGTGTGTGTGTGTGTGTGTGTGTGTGTGTGTGTGTGTGTGTGTCAGCCTGTAGCAGAGTGACTGTGGCATGCCCCTTTGAGCCCTGTTATCTCATACTCTAATCCATTTGTACCAAATGCACAAGCCCATTTAAAGATGACTGATAAGGTTTTTTCAAAGGCCCTGAACTGGATTTTCAAAAAAATTCGGTCACAGTTTCATTTTGGTGATTTATTTATTTATTTTTTTTTTTTTATGAATGGAGCTGACCCTCAGTCTGCAGCAGCTGCCTTGTTTGCTCTCTGAACTACCCAAAGACCACTTAATACATCTTTTATTTCTTCAGTTAATGTGTTTTATGTGCAAAGTGAAATGTGCATGTTTATACTTTAATAGTTGTCCTTTTAAGCAGAAAGGGTTACAAAGCAGTAACTTGTCCTTGCTGCTATGTCCTAACCTAAGGCTGCTCTAACTTGGGTGGTTTTCATAGGCTCACATAACCGTGAGGGCCAGATGTTGAGAAGAAAAGTAATCACATGCTTTGCATTACTAGGTTATACGATTGCTTGGAGGTAGGGTGGCATGCCAGCATGGTATCAGCCCATGCTGTGCAGCCTTTCAGAGCTAGTCCTGTGAGGCATAAGTGTGAGAGCTAGAGTACTGTCACACTTTGGTCTCATGACTGTGTGAACTGACTGTATGACTCTTATCTAATGGCTATAATGAACTCTCAATGAATAAACCCTCCCTTTAACATTTACAGGCCCAGATCTTGAAACAACTGAGATGGGGCAAGGATTGCAAAGTTTTTCATAGTGTGTTATTATGTATTATGTCTATATTATTGTTATTATTTAGTGAAGTAAGGAGTTTACCATGGACGTTTTTAAACGGTGCACTGTCCAGAGGTGTTAACCTGAGACTTGGATACGAGCCACACTTACATTACCAAAATCAGGACTTGAGATCTGATCTAGACTTCTATGCTCTATTGATTTCACAGTAGTGTTTTTAAACACCTCAGACATGTAGGTGGGCTGTGTTTGAGTAAAAAGTGTCATTTCTTGTTTTTGTTGGATGAATTTGCAGCACGGCCTGTTTATTTTATACAGCATCCAGTAAAGCAAATGGCCTCAGCAAATCAAAACATACCATTGATACAGCTTAGAAAGAAGAGTGTGTTAACCCTCCATAGGATTAGATCACATTTGTGGTCTTTGTGTCATTGATTTTAATGATCTGCTGATTTACTTTCGAAGTGAAGTGTTTGGTCTTAAAGGTTTCCTGAAACTCAATCTTTAAATGTCTGATTAACCCAAAGATGACAAACTATCATTCAAGACAAATTTGAGAAAGTGGAACCAAAGAATTGTGACATTTTTGCCTGAAAATATTACTTAAACATAGTGATTATCAAATTTCATTTAATCAGTTTATTAATCAAATAATCACTTCAGCTCTAATTCAGTGCAGTTCCAAAATGTATGATATCTGTATTTTTTCCAGATATTTGTCTTTCTGGGAATACAACTTCAATCATGTGGTACAACTGCAGTTCCCCTGTGATGTGACTTAATACAAAGAGAAACAGCAGTGAGGAATTAAGGTTATGGCATGGAAACATCTCAAGGCAGGAGCCTTAGTTCACTGTACCGTGGTGGATGCCCCAGTTCTGTGTCTGTCACTATCGCTATGTAACCAGTGGCTCGATTGTAAATGTTGTAAAACATATTGTAGTAAGAATTAAATACAAAAACGTGTGAGCCAGTTGCACTGCTTTGCTTTCGATTGTTTCTAACCCAAACGCTAACGCTTTTTTCACTCTTCCATTACGGAGGATTAAAACTCCTCGAAGCTCTATCACAGCCAGAGCACTTTTATGTCAATTTTTTAAAGTGAAATTGGGGGGGGGGGGAATTTTGTTCTTTCTACTTGTTCTCTTCTGTTTGGCTACAGCTCAGACTAAAGTGCTGACCTCATAACCTCCACTCTTTCTAATGGGTAATAGAATTGCCAAGCCAGATGTTATCTCACCCCATATTACGTCAGGCAGGGCCAGAGGAATGATGGGCTGATCAGCCAACCTTGTTTCATTGTTGGGAAAAAGAAGGAAGAGGAAGGAAGAGCTCAGTTAGCAAGGTTTCTGAGTTCACAGTGTGTTTTTGTGCGTTCGGAGCCGACTGTAGAAAGATAAACCGACAGTATGTGGTGAAATTAGCATCTTTTCACATAAACAAATTCAATTCGTCTGTTGATGCAGACGAACATGACCCACGCACACATACAGACACTATACGCCACGTAGAGAAACACACAGCAACTGACACTGTTGAACTGAATGAGATGGAAAGGTGCTGGGTCAAATTTCCTACAGGAACATAGTAATCATAAAAACTGGAGCGCAGAGAAAGAAGGCAGAGAGGAAGAGGGAGGGAGGGAGGAAGTGTGTGTGTGTGTGTGTGTGTGTGTGTGTGTGTGTGTGTGTGTGTGTGTGTGTGTGTGTGTGTGTGTGTGTGTGTGTGTTTGGCAGGGTCTCTGAAGTGCTCCAGTCTTTTGTTGCCTGACATTCTCAGGTACCATGGTTACAGGTTAGCGGAGCACAGTCCTGCTCTATCAGCCTCATTAACACTGTGTTAGTTCAGGACGACACCAGTGTTTCTGTTGGAAACATTCCTCCACAGCACATCAGAGACGTCCCTGAGGTCGAAGGATGTGCCTCACACCTGTCCCTGCTCCAGCAGGCGCTGAATCACTATAGACTGACTATCACCAGACACGGATCAGGTTACCAAGTCATTTAACAAGAAGGCTCTGAAGAGTCAGTGACCTTCTGTGCATCATCGCTGCAGCACATGATGATAACCTCACTCCAGCAACATAAGTCAAAGAACGTGGAGTAAAAATTCATGATTAATAAAGAATAAAATACATGTAACTATTGTTGCATGTGGAGCTGTCACCTGAGGTACCTTAGGGTGGAAAACACAGTTACAACCCACAGAATTAAATTGTTTTATTTAGTTTAAAGGCAATGGTATTATTGTTAGTTGTTACTAATTAGCAGGTTGAAACCAAACCTACCAATTAACATTATTAGATGCTGCTGCATTTGCCTGGCTGTGCTATTAGCTGTTCCCTAATTATACACACTATACCACCATGAAGTGTGCACTATATAAAAATCTTTACATTTCAGTGTTGAATGTTATGAGAGTATAATGTAGAAGATATTAATGTGATGTACCATTTATACTAAGAGAAAATGATGACCTTAGTTTAGCATAAGACTGGAAATGAGGGACAAAGGTGAACATAACTCAACAACTTAACCATTTTCGAGTTTTTCAGGTGATGGGAGATTTTATTGTCTATTGTTTTATTACCTGTGGACAGAGTCAGACAAGCTGCTTCCCCCTATTTCCACTCTTTATGCTAAGCAAAGATTCTCCATCCTAAAGTACAACTTTTTCATTTATATTGTTTTTGAATGTCTTATTTTCATACCTCTGAATGATTTGGATTTAGGTGTTATTATCGAGCGCTCAATCATGTTTACATTTCTAAACAGGTGGTTTTGATAATTGAGGGTTTGTCTACACTGTGTAGTTAACTGTTCAGGGAAAAGGACACTCAAAACATAAATCCTAATTGGAAGGGATGGTAATTCCCACAGTGGAGATAATAGTTTACACATACACGATGCATCATGCACATCAGGTCCTCAGCCAGGTCATGGTACATTTAAACTTTCTGAGTTGTCAACAAGAAAATGCAATAAAATAAAAGCCTGATGCTCTATTTAGGTATTGTAGAGAGTCTAGAATAATTTAATGGCAAAATACATTTTTAATCATTTAATCTGCACAACCTTTGAGACACTTATCCTTGGCAACTTGCAAAACAATGACCTAATTGTTCTAAACTTACAGCGATGTGTGAACACGTGCTGTGAGTTGCCTCTGTGAAAGGAGCTTTGTTAAGGCCAGTCCATAGTTTTGCAGCCATCGTTTTAATATAGACATCTTTTTAATGTTGGTTTCTTGGAAATGTGTTTCAAAATAAAGGAGGCCTCCTGAAGTCTAAGTGTGGGGTCAGAAAGTTGTTTGGAGGGGTTTTGTTCATGAATCACAGTTGGTGGTGTGTCTTCAGTAGACAACTAGGTATATATCATTGAAGCCTCTGCCCATCCACTAATCCTCTCGCACACCTCCGCCTCCCTCGTCTCTTTCTCTCCAGTCTAAGTATAATATCTAGTTTGTCTCAGACACATTCATCTGCCCCCCGAGTGGCTTCTTACAGATTAACAGTGGATGGAGTTTGGAGGCTTCAACCTCTCGCTGATCACTCAGCTTTTAACTCGGGCCGGATCTGTATGGTAACGGCATCGCTGTAGACTTTGAAACCTGTATGGAAATTGCGTGCAGATCTTCAGGTACTCAGAGACTGAGAGAAGTGTAGTGATTTGTTGCTGATGATCCAGCGCTCAAGGGAGGCTGTGGTGACTGAGGTTTGTCCAGGAGATGCATGAAGGAGCCTTGGTATGTTCCTGTACAAAGCCCTTAAACACAGAGATGAAGAGGACGACATCCAGGTACGCGCTCAGTGGCTCGGTCTCTCTGGTCAAAAAGTGGGATGACCCACTTTGTTCAAATGTTGCCATAAAAACCACCATTTGTTGTAGATAGCATTGAACCAGGGACACTATGGACGGAGCTATGGGAATCAGAGATTTGACTCTGGGTTTCAGCGATGGATAAATTTATAGATTTGATTCTACACATGGGACTTTGCAGGACATTTTGGTGTTTGTGGTTCACCACTATCACAGACTATCTCGATATATAGTCTGTATTTATCTGCTGGTGATGCTCATTTTCAGCTAGCTCCAGCTCTGGCTGTTGTAAGTTGTTTGAGTTTCAGGAATGGTTGGAACGCCATGGTGCAAAGCAGGTTACAGCATTTCCAGGTTTCCCTCTTTGTGCTGGGAGGGATTAATGTTGTTAATCACTTGTGGGTCCCTCTGAGCTGTATGGGGGGGAAACGACGAGGAATGAGGCAATAATTGAAAATTCTTGCGACATAAATCCTTGTTTTGATAGAATGGCAACATAGAGTGAGATTATTTTTTATTATATCTTATTACATTGGCAGTTTTCCTAATTTCATAGATTTTATTTATTTATTTTTAATCAATCAAAACTTCAGATACCTTTGATTATCAAATACCAATCCTGAATTAAGGGGTAACAAGCCTCCCTTTCCCCATTAAGTTTGGAGTTCATTAGTTAAAAAATCTTAATGAACTGAAGTAAAACATATATATTTATGTTGATCCCCATGTTCTTTATTCGCCTTTTGAAACAACATCTTAAATTTCAGTCCTGTTTGTACAAACACTCAATTACTGTACAATGGAGCATTGTTTTTAACATCCAGGGACAATTGGCTTAGCACATTGACTGTGTGTAAGGATGTGTATGATGCCTAGCATCTAAAATACATAAAAGCAAACACAATAAATAAATAAATAAACATAAATATCAGCTGCTGTCCACTACTCACAGCTGTTTTTCTCTTTGTTCACAGTCCCAGAAACCCTGGATAGAAAGCACTTTCACCAAAAGGGAATGTGTGTACATACTTCCAGTGTCAAAGGACCCCCACAGGTATGTGCTTTGATGGACCGTAGTGTGCCTTGTGGTGATAGCCATGGAAACCAGGGTAATTGTATGGTGTGTGTTAAAGTAGGCTCAAACTCTAACCACTACTTTGCTAAGAGTAAATGAGTCTGTTTCTGCATAATTTCAATGTTTATGTCTGTTACTATAATTACAGCGTTAAATGAGAGGGAAGACCAGTGATGAACCAGTG
Source organism: Rachycentron canadum (assembly GCA_038496675.1). Taxonomy (NCBI): domain Eukaryota; kingdom Metazoa; phylum Chordata; class Actinopteri; order Carangiformes; family Rachycentridae; genus Rachycentron; species Rachycentron canadum. The sequence continues at coordinate 4,928,896 of CM076648.1, read as the reverse complement.
AATCATATTATCTTCCTTTTCTAGGAATGAAATATCTTATTAATTTCTTATCAATCTGGTCTTCTTGGAAGCTTAGATTTCATCCTTTAGATTTTCTTGACCCCACCCACCATCCATCCATTTATTTGATTCAGTTTGATTTATATCATAGTTTTTATGTGTATGTGAAGAACTGATATGGACGTTCTTTCTTTTGTAAAATGAGGCAGGATATTTCTGCAAGCCTAATCCTGTCTGACGGGAATTTTACAAAGCAGTGTTAAAATTGTATAGAAGGCTTCCTAATGGCTTTTCATGCAGTGAGAAGCAAAAACAAAATCAATTAAAGGTACAGCACATGGTATAAATTGTCATCCTGTTAACATAGAAAGTGATAATAAAATTCTTAGGTATTTCATTGTTAATAGTTTCCCACATTTACACGCATACATTATGTAAGTATAAGCCTTTGTGTGTAAGTCATTTGTGCTTTTAGTTACACTTTCAACAAGTTGTGTTCCTTCCTTTCTTCTTGTAAACTCACAATGATAAGGGGTGACTGTTTTTCCTGTGTTTTCTTTTGCATCAATTATTTGCCACTGGCTTTTCTCCACTAACCACAAAATATGCCACTGCTTGTAGATGATTCTGAGATGTTAGCAATGTGATCAAAGTGAGGGTCTTTTCGGCGAGAGGTTTCATAACTCAATCTTGGTTAAAGGTCAGCCTAACTGGGCTGCTTGTCCTGCTGACTGATAACCTTGCGCTATGTCCTCAAACTTTTTTGTCTAAAAAGAACTTCCTTCTCACTTGTTAAGATTAGAGCATTAAAACTGTCTTTTTACATTTGAAAATGTGCTTGACGTGTATTTGGTCTGGAGTGATTTATATTCAGATTAGTGACTGAAGATGTTGGTATGAAATTCCTTGTAGATGCCTACCAGGATGCCAGATTTGCCAGCAGTTGGTCCGGTGAGTATTTGTTCTTTCTCTCATTTTTAGTTACCTGACAGGATTCGCCAGAGAGAATCTAAGACAACCGGTTATTTTACATTAGAAAAATGCCTGAGGGCAAATCATTTTTCAGTGTATTCCACTGAGCAGCAGCCTCCTCCTCAGGAAACAATTAACTTCCAGGCTTTGTGTGTCAGGATGCACATTCTCCCATGAGGTAATTAACAGAGTTGAGTGAAGAAGAAAGCTTTGGTTGGTCAGCACTTCTTATATCATTATTATAATGAAAGCTCAACCACAGCTTTGAAAGTCTGTCTATTCTTGAAATGAAGGCTCATTGTTTCAGTTTTAATATTATATTGATATGTATGTTTTAATTTTGAAATTCAACGTTTTGGGATGTTTCAGGTGCTAATGTTGAAATGCCAGTTGTGGCCGTTGTCTAAACTGCCCCAGTTTTCTGTTCTTACACGGCACATTTTGTAGTTTACAGTGATAATAGGAAATGGTCTACCACTTGAAATCCTGATGTCATTTTTTAAATAATGTACTGGCTTCTCGTTCCAAGCCCACAACCAACGATTTTATCAACTGAAATTCCCCGTGTATCAGATGTAGCTAGCTTGCAAATTAAGCTAATGTTAGCTAACAATAGAGGGCTTGGCCGACTAGCCAGTGTTTCCCGTTGTCATGTTTTTGAGATGAGAATCCTGTGAAATGGTCTTAAATGTACCAGAGGTGGCTTAACGCCCGGGACAAACAGTCAACATCTTCTCCCATTTCCAAAAGATGTCATGTCATTGTTGCCAGTTTTGTAAATGAAACCTTGGACCACTTTTTCTACATGAATATCATCGGTGGGGGGCAAGTGGCAAAGCAGCAGAGGCACCATGCTGTGTTTCTACTTTTTCTTATTCTTTTTCTACATCTTCTTTTGCCATGAGAGTCTATAGCTGCATACCTTGTAAAAAGGTTTTCAATTTGGCAGACTGTTTAGTGACCCTCCAATGTGGCTTTTCATCAGGTTTCACCAACGCATCAAAGTTGTAGGTTCATTCACACATGTAACTTTTTAACCCTTTGCCTCGTTTTTAAAAATGAGATTTGATTTTTCGATCAAGCCAAGTTCAGTGTACATATTGGATTTTATGTAAAGCTTTTTTTTTTTTTTTTTACTACTCCTTGAGCAAACTTTGACCAATAATCACCATAGTTGACACAGATAATGTTCAGATCAATCCCCAAAAGAATTATCACATGATTTTTGAAAGCATTTGTCTGTCACAGCCAGTCAAAAATGGCCACAGGCCAAACAGGAAGTGTGGTCAAATCTCAGCAACCCTTTTATGTATGAAAACTAAACTTTGAGCATGGACTCAGGACCCCATCAAGAAGTAGCTCAGGAAATCTGGAGTCTTAAATTCCTGTGTCTGGTAACACAGTAGAAGGAGCCAAGGTCAAATCATGGCAACTCAATCATGTTGTCCTAATTGATGCAGCCACCAAGTGTTTATTCGCTGTGTCTCAAACAAGCTTTGTCCAAACTTCACTAAAATTAACCAATACAACATCTAGGCCTCACAAAAGTTAACAAATGGATCTTTTGATTTTCAAAAGAGTTTGTGTGTTACAGCAAATACAAAATGACAAATCAACTCATCAGCCAACCTTTAATCAACTGACACAGAAGTTGTAACCATGGCCTCCACATAATCACATGTTTCCAATGCCTGTAGCCTGCTGAGCTGCTTGGCCCCCACATAACTTCTTGCAGCTACTTTTTTTTTAACTGTTCTGCTTTTGAGAATTATTGTTTAATGACAGTTTTTAAATGTATTCTTTTATTTTTTCATCATCCCGATTGTGTTCTCCTTCAAGCTGCTGCTGTGGGCGGCTGGTGCGGCAGCATGTTGGCTTCACAGCCAGCTTGGCCACAAAATACTCGGACGTGAAGCTGGGTGAAAACCCCAACCTGTCCATGCCCGAGCTGGAGGAGTGGTCGGTGGAAAAACACACAGAGGCGAGCCCCACTGACGCCTATGGTGTCATCAACTTCCAGGGAGGGTCTCACTCATACAGAGCCAAGGTAGGAGGGCAAATTCTTCTCTGCTGGAGGGCATGTTTTCCATGTAAAAAGGAGGCATATGTGTCTTAAAAGTCATTACATGTATTATGGAAAAATGATCACAGTTTTGTTCAATTTATATTTGCTCAATCCCATTAAGAAAATTAAGTCACACAGGTTTAGCACTTGTTTTCAGCTTGATATGACAAATTCATTCAAATGAATCCAACAATGTTGAACTGTATTTGATTGCTTGGACAAATTGTGGACAAATTTGATCCCCAATGTGGATTACAGGAAAACAGCAAAAAATATTTGAACAGAAAATGCTGCTCTTATATTTGAGCCCAGTCTTTGTACATTACAAATCCAGATTAGGTTTGTGGATCAGTACACATGTGCTTTATGTATTTTACATTTGTGTGTCAACATGAACATGCTTCTCCTTGGGTCTGTACAAACGTGGGCAGTATGTGCGTTTGTCCCACGACTCACGGCCAGAAAGCATCCTGCGGCTGATGCTGAAGGAGTGGCATATGGAGCTTCCCAAGATCCTCATCTCTGTACATGGAGGAGTTCAAAACTTTGAGCTGCACCCACGCATCAAGCAGGTGGTGGGCAAAGGCCTCATCAAAGCTGCAGTCACCACTGGGGCCTGGATTCTCACTGGAGGCGTCAACACGGGTATGTAGTTAGAGAAAGATTTCGTTTTCTTGTCATCATGTTGAAAGTGCATCGTTCCCCTGCTGAATGTGCACGTTCTGAAATACAGGACAAGTCATAAAACCTCTATGTGGGGACTCTACAGTGTCTTTACAGAAATATACCAGAATATGTCTTACAGCACCTTTTAGATTATTTTAAAGGTCATTTCTGTTCCCCCACAATGATCTCAACAGTAATGGGAACCATTCTGTTAATTGGGACTGGCTTGTAATTTTCTTACAGATTATTATTCATGCCACCTACATTTAAGGAAGGATTTGTGCTGCTGAAGTACTTTCTCTGCTGGTAGATGGAGCACATCAACACAACAACAGATATTTCTCTCACTTTATTTGCCTGTAGGCTTTAAACTGCTGGTCTGAAAATGCTGGTACTGTGGTTCTAAAGCTGATGATACTTGCGTTGCCAGGTTTTACACACTTTGTAATGGTTTGCATCCTTGTTTGAACTAAATTTAGACCATCAAAGCAGTAATAAATAATCATTAATGAAAATTCTACACTTCCTTAACGTAATAAAAACCACCCTCAACAAAGGGAAATTGGTATTAACTAAAGAGATCTGGCAGGCAAATAACTCTTACTTTCTCCTTAGTAAATATTAAATAAAGATTTGTCTAAAAGAACACCCACCCACACTGTACACAAACCTTCACAAACAAACAGCCACCATCAGTGTGATGCGCTGATGTAGCAGAAGTTGTAATACCGGGCTCTAAGCATGTCATTTGGCTGTGTGTGGTGGCCGAGGTGTGTCTGCAGCCACAGTGTGGCGTTAAGATGATGTGGTCTGATCATAGTCTTTAAATCATTACTCACAGGGTCAATTACCCAGACCAGTGATTACTTTAATGCCTCTCTGGCACCCTGGCCATCTGGGATGGTCTCTTGGCTCGCAGATTATTGCTGAACCCATGAGGTCCATTAGCTGAGGATTGCGGTTCACAAACATCTCCAGGACTAATGTACTTGCTGTGGACTCACCCTATAGGTGGCATATTGGTCATGGATGCTCTGGCATTGTGGGCATTTCTTTTCTCATGCATTGTTAATGAGCTCTACACTTCACAGCACACTTTTACTGGTCATAGATATATATCATATGTATAAATTAAAGGGTCAGTTTCATGGTTGAAATACCACTCACGCTTAGCTCAAGTGGTAATAAAAATATCTAACATATCTTAAAAAGTTTATTGATTGATTCCTGCATCTTTTCCATAGGTGTGGCAAAACATGTGGGAGATGCTCTCAAAGAGCACTGTTCAAGATCATCAAAGAAAATTTGCACTATCGGGATCGCACCATGGGGAGTCATTGAAAACAGGAACGATCTCATCGGCAGAGACGTGAGAAACAACTCTTACAATCTCATTTCTGGTTGTACTGCTCTGGAATTTCTAGAGTTTCAGTAAGTTTCTTCAGAAAGTTTCTCCGTACTGTTAATGCTTCCTGAAATCCACACCACAGATTATCGCTCCGTATCAGACGCTGTTGAACCCTCTCAGCAAACTAAATGTTCTCAACAATCTACATTCCCATTTCCTCCTGGTGGATGATGGGACAGTGGGCAAGTATGGTGCTGAGGTCAAACTGCGGCGGGACCTGGAAAAGCACATCAACCTCCAAAGAATACACGCACGTAAGAAAAAAAGAAAAAAACTCTCAACTCTTATGGTTGTTTGGATTCCTGAGAAACGAGATTATAGAGGAATCTGCAATAGACAGATGTTTGTTAGGTTTAATTTAATTAAAGTTCCCCCTTCTGACAAATAAAAACGAAACTTAAACTCTTGGTTTTCTCAGGTGATTTCCAATGATATGTTTGAGATTGTCACTTTTAAGTTTCCTGAAGTGTTAAAAATTGACCAGGACTCAGAAGTGAACGTGAAGGCTGAACTGGTTTGACTGGTCACACTTAATACAAGGGCAATGAATTATTTCTTATTGAGTATTTTGATATCAATTTACACTGCAAATTAACAGCCAAATTACAATTATTAAAATACTCCCAACAGCATCTCAATAAAACTGACATGAAACAGAGGCAGTACAGTTGACTCTCTCTACTGTGTGAGGATGTTTCTGAAAGTCTTACCCTGCCATGAATGAATGAGTGAATTTATTTGTTTCTAACATGAAAAATAAAATTGGATTTACAAAAAAAACAATCACAATTTTAGAAAACAAGAGGGAAGAAATACACTTATATATTTACCTAACCCTTTTTCACTACTACTCATATTTACAGATATAAAATTTATTAAATGTATATTTTGTAAAGGCATGTATATATGTGTGTGTGTGTACTGGGACACACCCTTCAGATAGATCTTCACCCTAAGATGTAATCATCATAAGGATCCGTTTGTCTTCGCCTGGTGAGAACTAGGTGATAACAAAGAGTTTGGTATTATCTCTCTCAAACTGTCAGTTGGGTGGAGCTGACAGAGAGTAATGTCACTTAAACCCAGACTTTACACAGGCTCTTTTTCTTTTCTCTCGTAGGTATCGGTCAGGGTGTTCCTGTTGTGGCCCTGATCTTTGAGGGGGGTCCCAATGTGATCCTGACTGTGCTAGAGTACCTTCAGGAGAGCCCTCCAGTCCCAGTGGTGGTGTGTGAGGGTACCGGCCGTGCTGCTGATATATTGGCCTATGTCCACAAGCAGACTGAGGAGGGAGGGTAGGACAAATCCCCACACAAACACAGAGGACAGGGGTGGATGGGGCAAAAAAAAATAAGGCTGAGTTTTTGCTTTGCCAAAGATAAAGCTAAAATACTGCTTTAGTGTTGATATTTTGTCGACAACTGTGATAGAAAAGGAGGAAATGAATGAAGAAAGTACAGAATAAGAAACTTGAGTGAGGTCAAAGTTTTAAACAAGTGTGTTATTAAATATTTGATAAAGCAGCTATAAGTTTTACTCCTGGTACTTCTTAGCATTAAGAGCCATTAACTTATCAATCTCGAAGAAATGTTTCAAGTTCAACACAAAACTTCCTCCCTGCTCTCACCAAGAGCTGTCTCCAGCAGTGGAAAGCAACCCTCCTCTGTTGCTTCTATTTCTACTATTTCTTTTCTTCTACTGACGTTAGCACGCTTTCCAGGCAAGACCCAACTCAGTCGTCACTTTCCAATACTGAGTCACTTTGCCCTGAAAAGTAACACTGCTCCGAAGGCGTATTGTAACTTCTTGTCTCGTAAACACAACAATGGCTGAAGCTCTTGCCAAGACTGGCGAGTAAATATCTGTTACAAATAGCTTATTTAAAGGTAGAAGATTATTATTATTTTTTTGTTCCTCTCTGGTGCTGATTTGTTTCTGTAACTGAAGAATTTCTTAACAACCGAACCGCAAACTCTGTTTATAAAAGAGTTCAAAAGACTTTGACCTTGTGATACAGAGAAGTTAAAAGTAATGTGCTGACAGGTTTAATCGGACAGTGAAATAAATGTCCAGGTTTAACTAGTGAAAACAAATGACCTTTGTGTGCTGCTGCTATCTAAGAGGAAGTAGATCACATATTAATGTATTTTCTGATCTGGTTATTACTTTTCATTACTTACTTCTCTGGTCGTTTTCCAGTTTAGAGATTAATCAACTGATAACACCACAGATACAATGAAAAACATACCGTCATGTATTGTGGACAGACGGTTTAGATTTCAAGGGCCATAATGCTCTTATCCACAAAAACTTCAGAGTAATCAGTGAGGAGTTCAGTGTGTTTCTGAAGGATTGTTGGACAGAGCACGTGCTTGGATGAAACTATGAAGAATTATATGGCAGTGTGTGTTTGAGGGGTGTGACTGTAACCATGTTGTAAATCTTCTGCAGCGGTCTTCCTGACGGGGTAGAGACCGACATCATCGCAACCATCAAGAAAACCTTCAACTTCAGCCAGAGTGATGCCATCCATCTCTTTCAGACTCTGATGGAGTGCATGAAGAGCAAAGAACTGGTAAATCAGTGACTTTCAAAATCAAGTCTTTTATTTTCTGTAATTTCACTTTCTTCCATTTCATGGACAGTGAGTAACAGCAGGAACATAAACAACAACACAAAGAAAGGCACTGCCATTATGATGATGTCTGACACATCACTCTCTCACCAGCTGATGCTTCCACTGTCAGTTTCCATAAATTGATGTATCACATGTCACAAACTCTTCAAACACGTGTATAATGTCTGTGTTAACGTGACAGTAAGTGTTATCTTGTTTCTTGGAAAATAGATCACTGTGTTTCACATCAGCTCCGAGGAGCACCAGGACATTGACGTAGCCATTCTGAGGGCTTTACTCCAAGGTTAGTAGAAGACCTAACACCCCCACCAACCCCACCACCCCAGCTTCTTCTTTAATAGAGGAACTGAGAGTCAGTGTCCCATAAGGTTGATTCAGTTGACTCATACACTGAAGTTTTTGGCACTGGGAGATTAGGACCTAAAGTCTCTGTAATGTTTTCATTCTGATAGAGATATGCTTTGAGAACAGTGTTTCCCTCTCTATTATTCCCGCCTCTCTCTGTTCCTGAGGAGATCATGTTGCTCACATTCACAGGGCCCCCTTATTCCCCCCTTATTCCAAAGCTGTCAGTCACTGAGCTGGATTTTTCTCAGTCTTATTCCTCCGTCTCTCTTGCTCTCTGCAATCTGTAAAAGAACAAAGTTGGAAAAATACCCACTCTATGATTTTTTCATTGTCATTTGACTTTGGTATTTCTCATTTCAAGCAACAGAACCTATTCTTCCCTTGAAAGATGAGTGTTTCAGCAAATACCCTGCAAAACTGGTTTTTCGGTTTCTCTCCTCCCAGTTAATTTAGACAAAAGCCAGGAATTTGTAAGTGACTGCAGCTGATCGATGGGCTGGAGAAACAGGTTCAGATGTTCAAAAGACAAACCATGACTGAAATGCCCACTCAAGCAAATATTTGTCGGCTTAAGGCACATTCAGCACGGGTGAAACAGTAATTCATTCAATTCATTTAGCACAAAAGATGTTAAATGGGAAGTTTGAAGTGGAATAACTGGAAATGGTTATCATTAAAAGATGAACACAATTGTAAAATCATCAAGTATAGATTTCTAAGCAGAAGTTTCCTAAAAGCTCAGGTTTATTCGCATTGATTTCCAATCAAATTGCCACTGAGATTCCTATTGGACATCCTCACAATCAGTTCTATGGTAAATGAGTATGACCATTTGATTGAGATGGATCCTAGAGGACAATAAGGCAGATTACTGTGGAAGAGAGCAGTAGACTGAACGGGGATTTACTATGTAGTCTAATCTTCTCTGTTGCTGTATTAGTGTGTAATTGACTGTATTACTGCCCTGGCCCTGCTCTACCAACCCCCTCTAATCCTGCTAGCTGGCTAACAGGAAGTACACAGTTAATGAGGCTTGACTTGCTAGGGAATTAATATCTGTTTATATGTGTGTGTGTGTGTGTGTGTTTACATATTACTCTACCTATGTGTTTCAGGCACAAACGCATCTGCCTTCGATCAGCTGGTCCTCACTCTGGCCTGGGACCGCGTAGACATTGCCAAGAATCATGTGTTTGTGTATGGACAGCAGCTCCTGGTATGTGTGTGTGTGTGTGTGCATGTCAGTCGCAGATTTCAGGGATGTTTGCTTTGTCCAGCTTTGGTTCTTAACCTTTGGACTTTGGACAAAATGACCCCAGAGTCCCCACTGACCACAAACTTGAATCTGAAGAGCCAGGGGACTGGACTCAGGCAGGCTGCCTAGAATTGCTTGTCTTGACTGAAACATGAACCCTTTTACGTTGTCTTCATAAGCTGCCGTCAGTGCTTATGTTTATTTTCAAACTTGGAGGCTCTTGTGTGAATGAAAGTATAGAAAATATTTATTTATATTTTTATGTGCATGGGGTGTTTTTTTTGTTTTTTGTTTTTTTTTTTTGTAATTTGACCATATTTTTTCTCTTCGCCCTCATTGTGTTTGTTTGCTATGAAAATATACTTCTTAACAGCATGTTTATCTTTGTTTGTGCATAGGTGAGCTCTCTGGAGCAAGCGATGCTGGATGCACTTGTGATGGACAGGGTGGATTTTGTCAAGTTACTCATTGAAAATGGTGTCAGCATGCACCGTTTCCTGACAATCAGTCGTCTGGAGGAGCTCTACAACACGGTACCAACATGAAACATGCTCCACCCGCTGGTACAGGTATATTTGCTTTTGCACGTTGTCAATTTTTCTGTGTCTTCCTCTGTTTTAGAAACAACCTCCCAACAACCCAACTCTCCTCCACCTGGTTAGAGATGTGAAACAGGTAGAGTCAACCCGCTTCATGTTATTTCATCTTTTGATGTTAATGTTAGTCTTTTTCAGTCTTATTCAGTAATTTGTTTCTGTGTCCTCTTACAGAGTCATCTGCCTCCAAACTATAAAATCACTTTGATTGACGTGGGTCTGGTTATTGAGTACCTGATGGGCGGGACTTACAGGTGCAACTACACTCGGAAACGCTTCCGAATCATTTACAACAATCTCCATGGCAACAACAGGGTGAGTTACAGCGTCTTTGTAGCAATGGTTAAAATGTCTTTTATGGTTTTAATATTTGAATTTTTACTTTTATTTAAAGTGATGTGATGACCTTGAATTAAAACCTGGTATATCATAAGAAAAAAAAAACACAAACTTTTCATACACAACATGAAATGTGTTGTAAAGTTCAATTGAAGCCAGTGTGAATGTGATGATGTTTCCATGTCCTGCACAGAGATCTGGGCGCCACACAGCAGGACCCGGTTCCCATTTGAGGAAAAGTCACGAGTCTTTCAGCATGCAGGCAGACAAGAAGGAGAAGACGCGGCACAACCACTTCATCAAGACTGCACAGCCTTACAAACCCAAAGTAAACCCCCACTGTTCAATAAAAAGAACATGGCTTCCTTTAGGTTGGAGCGTCCCACATGCCTGAACATGAAGTCAATGCATCTAGAGAGTTGATGTTAATGAGGGAAAATAATGTGTCTCCTTCTTGATGTTCCTTCGTTCTCCTCCTAGCTGGAGTCTTCCACGGAGCAGAACAAAAAGAGGAGCAAAGAAGAGATTGTGGACATAGACGACCCAGAGACACGGAGGTTTCCCTACCCTTTCAATGAGCTCCTGGTGTGGGCTGTGTTGATGAAGAGGCAGAAAATGTCACTGTTCTTTTGGCAGCACGGCGAGGAGAACATGGCAAAGGCTCTGGTGGCCTGTAAACTCTGCAGGTCAATGGGCTACGAGGCCAAGAAGAGCGACGTGGTGGACGACACGTCGGAGGAGCTCAAGGAGTATTCAAAGTAAAAAATTTTATTTATTTATTTTTATTTTATTTATTTTTTGTGGCTTTGCAATGTGTCAAACAGCTACAGAACCTTTTTAAATTTCTTTCACAAAGTCGAAGCTTTTCTGATTGTGCTGATGTTTTGCAGTGAGTTTGGGACATTAGCGGTGGACCTGCTGGAGCAGTCGTTCAGGCAGGACGAGACCATGGCCATGAAGCTCCTGACCTACGAGCTAAAGAACTGGAGCAATTCTACCTGTTTGAAGCTGGCTGTCTCCTCACACCTACGGCCCTTTGTGGCTCACACATGTACCCAGATGCTGCTGTCAGACATGTGGATGGGACGTCTGAACATGCGCAAGAACTCCTGGTACAAGGTTCATGTTCCATTTAGATTTCATTTTTTGGTAACAAGACAAAAAGCTGAGGTAATCTTAGACATGGAAACAGTGCTTTGCCTCCATTCTTCAGTGGCTGCTGAGGTTTAAAAAGTAGTAGTCATCATTGTCATGACTACCAAAGCACAAAATATACTTTAATTGGTATAAACTCTCCAAAGAGACTTTACACTGGGTGTGTAATGGTTTTTACCATAGTTCAGTTTTCATGTAAGAATTGGGCTTACACAGATATGGATATTGACAAATATAGCAACATCCACCCACATGAGATCTGTTTTTCTCTAGGTGATTCTGAGTATCCTGGTGCCTCCTGCCATCCTACTGCTGGAGTACAAATCCAAGGCTGAGATGGCTCACATCCCCCAGAGTCAGGACGACCACCAGATGACTATGGAGGACAGCGAACACAACTTTCAGAACATAGCCGAAGACATCCAAATGGTTAGATTTACTCAGTCTTTCTATTCTAAGATATGTTGACTAGGATCTTTTTTCTTTTTCTGAAACCTTAGGAATACACTATATAGACAAGTACTGGGCCACCTACACATTACACCTACCTTTGGTGGAGGAGGTATACTGGTATGGGGTTGTTTTTCTGGACTTGGCCTGGGCCCCGTAGTAAAGTAAAATCTTAATGCTTCAGCTCATCAAGACATTTTGGACATGTATGTGCTTCCAACTTTGTGGGACCAGTTTGGGGGAAGGTCCTTTTCTGTTCCAGCATGACTGTGCAAAGCGAGGTACATAAAAACCTGGTTGGCTGAGTTTGGTGTGGAAGAACTTGACAGAAACCTGACCTCAACCCCATCCAACACCTTTGGGATGAACTAGAACGGAGATTGCGAGCCAGGTCCTCTCGTCCAACATCAGTGTCTGACCTCACATTTGCTCCTCTGGATGAATGGACAAAGATTTCCACAGACACTTTCCAAAATTTTGTGGAAAGAGTCCCAGAAGAGTGGAAACTGTTATAGCCGCAAAGGGGGAACCAGCCCCATATTAATGCCTATGGATTTAGACTGGGATGTTATAAAGGCTGCTGTAGGTGTAATGTGTACATGGCCCAATGCTTTTATCCATATAGTGAATGTTATCAACTCACCTTCATAACACTAGGAAGACAAAAGTCTTAAAGATGATGGAAAAACCATCCTTTGTTGTAGTTAAATTAGTGTTAAGTGATTAATGAGCTGTTTCTCTAAAGAGTACAATGACAGATGTTCACATAAACAGTTAGCTGATGAATTCATTGAACCTTTGGTCTTAAATTAATTTTTTTTTTATTTTATCATTTATTTGGTCATTTTTCTCTCTCACACATTCTCCAGTTCACTTTCTCTCTGTCCCTTTCTCACCACACTGTGATCTGCTGTTGACTAATTTGAGCCTTTTTAACATCCCTGTAGGATGTGTTTAAGGAAGCCAGGTCCCAGGACCACGTGGAGGTGAAAAATGACATGGAGACACACATTCGGTCCAGGAAGCTGCCCTTAACCAGGAAAATATATGCCTTCTACCACGCTCCCATTGTCAAGTTCTGGTCAAACACGGTATGGAGATTATAGAAGAGGACATTTTACCTATTTATCAACCCATATATAAATTTTCTGTTGGTCTAGTGCAGGACCTACAGAAACAGAAGGCTTTAATCCAGGAGTAGTAGCTTGACAACTGGCTTCGAGCCAACCTGCAGAGATAACGGATTTCTTTATAAGTTATAAATAACTAAGTTTATAACTTAATAACTTGTCTCCACCATAATGGTCTATGATTAGTGGTTGATCAAACCTTTTATCTTTCCTTCACTTGCAAATACAGCCCTCGGATGTTCAGATACCAAACTAGTGTCACTAAATCAGACATCACCCAGACTGTGGTTGTCCATGAAAACCACCAACGGAGCAGGGGACAAGGTGCAGCCTTATCAGACACCCTCATAGAAAGTGGCTTGATACTAACAATAGAAACACACTCTCTCTCCCTCTCACTCTGAGCATATTATAACTGAATGTCTGACACAGTGGTCAGATATTCTCACATAACCCCTTACAGGAAAGCTCAGGGAACACAATCACAATATTTCCCAATCTATAACATAGATCTGGTAATGGCGCCTTGATAACTTGAGATATATTTGCTCTGGTTCGTGGGTAGAATCTGAATTTTTCAGTGCTCAGCAGTCAGTTGCAGTCTCCTTTCTAGCACCTTGGAGTATGTTTATTTATATGCACAAGCCTGAGGCTGGTTCTCAGGAACCTGCTAGCCATCATTGAGGGGGGTGTATTTGCTGCCTTGGACAGGGCTGTTTTTCAGGCTGCTCAGGACTGAGAGGTACTGATAACATCACTGAAACTGCTAGTCTATGTATTATAGCCTGTGGCCAAGCTTATCTACATCTGCTGTACCTGCTTCCATCCCAATTTCAACACATCACTGCAGAACTGCCACAATCACTTCCTCATCAGACAAGAGTGTTTAATGGCTGATTTTTCCTACAGTTTACACCAAGCATGTCAAGGTTCACCAACTTTTTAGATGGTTGCCCTATTTCAAGTAGTGCTAACCTGCCTATATGTGTATTTTCAAGCTTTCCCACAGTCTTAACAGTGTGTGTTAACAAATGACACAAACACAAATGTTTTCAATTGAACTAAGTTGGTCTAAGGAGTTATCCACAATTGACAACCTCATTGTCCTGCCAGGGGTTTATCAAAATCAGTATGTATTGAGATATTTCAATACATCAACCTCCTGGTGGAACTGGATTATCACCAAAATCAGTAGGATTCATCCTCTGGGGAACAGGAGTGCCCGTATAAAATTTAATGGCAGGTCATGTAACAGTAATAGACTGTTTTTGATGTTGGCTAGCACGCCACCTTGAGTTTTTGGCCAGTAACTCTATTAATGTAGAATTTGTTTTGACCAGCCTAAAGTGTGTCATTCAGCTAATGTGCTGTAAAATCAAGCAACAAGTCAAGGAGACCAAACACTTTCACTATGAGCAACCAATTTTATATTAAAAAACATAAAATCAATTGTTTGTGTATCTTCATTTATTATATAATCCCTTGTAGATCCCTACTCTTCCCTACTGAATTTCACTTGAGACAAAGGAGGATCTTACTCCACAGCTAACCACCAGTTGAGCTCTGAGAGCTCAGAGGCCGCAGTGAAACGTCAGACTGTTTGCTCCCGATTTAAAAAGTTCAGCCCCTCCAGAGGGCCTCAACTGACCTCATCTCAAAATATTTTAGAAAGCGGAAGCCCCTCTCTTGAACTGTCTGAATTTAGAGGCTCTTTGTCAACACATTTCAGTTGTCGTCTATATCCCACATACAGTAACTTGTCTATATTAAATCTACAAAGTGTTTTCTATGAAGTGTTTTTTATGAGCCTGCCTGTGTGTCTCCAACTCTCAGCTCTTCTACCTGGGCTTTTTGATGGTCTACTCGTATGTGGTCCTTGTGAAAATGCCCCAGTTGCCTTCTCCTCAGGAGTGGGTGGTCATCCTCTACATCTTCACCTCTGCCATTGAAAAAATTCGAGAGGTATGTGGAACAGAAGTGTTAGACTGTTTTACGAGCACTAATGCTTGGCTCTTAGATTTATAGTTAGTGAGAATGGTATATTTATTCATGTGGCAGCGAGACACTAGCAGCAGCTGTTGATACCAGTTACTCTCTGTTGACCTGTCCTACAAATGAACTTCAGCAGAGACTGTGAACTGATTAATCTCCTCATCATCATTTCACTTCCCCTCCTTTTGTCCCCCAGATGTTCATGTCTGAAGCAGGCAAAATAAGCCAGAAGATCAAGGTGTGGTTCAGTGACTATTTCAACTTGTCCGACTTTCTGGCCATTGTGATCTTTTTTATCGGTTTTGGCCTGAGGTTGGCTGGAGGCGATGCGTTCGTCCCTGGCAGGACAGTTTATTGTCTGAATATCATCTTCTGGTATGTGCGACTCCTCGATATCCTGGCTGTGAACCAGCAAGCTGGACCGTATGTCATGATGATTGCAAAAATGGTGAGTTCTTTGTTTTTATTTTTTAATATGCATTTAAATGACCAATCACAGTTAACACTTTGTCATTGATGCTGAAGGCCAGGTTTATATGGATAGCATTTATACTCTGTCTGTTTTACCAACTATGCTATCAGGGACTGGGTCTGCTTTCTAGGAATATTTAGAAAGACGCATGCTGAGTGCATTTCTGTGAAAATCAAACTGTGGCCCCAGGCTAGTTAGCTTGTCAGTTATCATCATTATTATTAGTACTACTATTGTGTGCCAAATGACCACACAGCAGGCTTGTAAATCTGCCCCCAGACTTTTCTTTAACTGTCTGAATATTTAGACTACTGATTATTTTATGGTACCTAACATCGGGAATTTGTTTTGTAGCTTATAGCTTGAGCGTATTATGGGAGAGTTGCTGCATTTTTGCTGCCTTAACCAGGTATTGTGACATTATGCTGAGCACAAACTTCACCATGCACTGTGCTCGATCGTATTTTTGTAAAATATACATTTCCTTAATTGATAACCTCCTTGATAACCTCCCTTCAACAGAATATTGGATGAAATTGTGTTAAATTGGTTGATTTTCAATTATTTAGTTTGACATTTTTAGAAAACAATAAAAACATTTGTTCAGCCAAGCTAAGCTTTACTTTGTTTTAATGATATTACTGTGAACATTATATTATGTTTGTTTAAGTGAAACTAGATTTAATTAGAACATAATGGAGTTTCTGTTATTGCTGTTATGTCCTCATCAACTCTTCAACATTACTGCCCTGGGTATTTCAATAAAGCAGTTAATATTTTTAATACATTTTTTTTTTAGCCAACACCTGAAATTAACCATTGCTTTGAAACAGGCAACACACACTGACCAAATAAAGGAACCAAGCAATTGCATTGTTTTAATGTTCCCTTATATAATAAGCTCTTTCTAAGCCATAGTAATGAAATATTGCTGATTTGGGATCCTCAGAGCAGACATGTGCATAGAGAACTCAAATGTTGTTTCAAGTAGAGATGATACCATCAGTCATACGGTTGTGTGATGTCTCTTGCAGGTGGCCAACATGTTTTATATCGTGGTAATTATGGCCATAGTCCTGCTGAGCTACGGCGTCCCCAGGAAAGCGATTCTCTATCCACATGAGGAGCCCAGCTGGACACTGGCCAAAGATGTAGTCTTCCAACCATACTGGATGATGTATGGTGAAGTCTATGCCTATGAAATCGATGGTAAGGACGAAGATGGTAAAAACGATTATGAGGGTAAGAAAAGTTTCATTTGAAAGTTCCTCACGATAGCATGATGGCTGATTGTCACTGCAACCAGCTCTGGTAATCAAACATACGACACTCTAATCATTGTTCCTCCTCACAGCCCCTTAAAAACAACTTGGCTCACAGGCAGAGGCAGCAAACACAGGTCTCTCTGGGGGTTGGGGCAGTGCAATTCGCTTCACCACTGGTCAGGGTGAAAGGCGGTCCTGGCTTGAGTAGAGTGCTTCTGAAGCGCAGAGTTGATATTTTCACGTCATTAATATTTATCACGTGGTGTATCACTAATGACCTGGAAGTGGGGAATGGTTAAATGTTAAAGAAATGATTTGAAGGCTTTCATTTCAAAAAAGGATTCCTCAGAATCCCAGCTGAAATTTGTTCTGTCCCATTAAGAATCTAATTTCTGCTTTTTACAGTGTGTGCCAATAACAGTGAGGTGAAGTCCCTGTGTAACGCAGGAGTGTGGCTGACTCCTCTCCTCCAAGCTGTCTACCTCTTTGTACAGTATATACTTATGGTCAACCTCCTCATTGCCTTCTTCAAGTAAGTGCACAACATTTCAATGGCAATTTCAGTTGTCTTAATAGAAAAATACCCAATATCTTCACCGTGGTCAAATAAAACATGACATTCTCCTAATACTCGTAATCCTGAGTACCATTTCTGTGCTCCTATTTCTCAGCAATGTGTATATACAAGTGAAGTCCATTTCTAATCTGGTGTGGAAGTACCAGCGTTACCACTTCATTATGGCCTACCATGAGAAGCCTGTCCTCCCTCCTCCCTTCATCCTCCTGTGCCATATCTACTCCCTCTTCTGTATGTGTAGAAAGAGGAAGAAGGAGAATACCTACGGACCAAGTATGTCCACGTTACTGTCTGTGACATGCAAATATCTTGCCACTGATGATTCACAATGCTGTTCTTAGTTTGATGTAGTGATGATGTAGTGTTTCTCAAACAGTCTGAGAGACCACAGAGCCTGTGGGCATGTAGTGTAGAGCTACATGTTGTTTTCAATATTAATTCAACTCATAGCCAGTGTAAATTCAAATACTATGATTTAAATTGGCTGTTTTTTATTTCATCAGTTCTTCATCAGTTTTTTTTTTTTTTTTTTTTTTTTTGTTGTTGTTTTACAATTCACGTCAAAAGTGACCAATGTTACATTTGAGAAGAAATGTGGATGAAGCTAACAGTTAGCCTGCTCTGGGATTGTGCTATATTTCAGCTGTTATCAGCAGCCAGTTAAATATCAAACACGGGCAATAGACGAGGTTATTGACCGGTGGCTTAAGACCAGGTCAATTAAAAGACTTGTGATGTGTTTGATGACATATGGCCAATGTTCAGATACGTGAGTGATAATTACGCTGCCACACAAAGAGCGCCCCTTGTTTTCTTGCAGGTAGAGTGGATAAGGCACATGCCACATTATTATGAGACCCTGGTTTGATTCTCAGTTGGCTAGACTCTTTGTTTTGTTTTTTTGTTTGTTTTGACAAAACAGGAAATGAAAGATTAAAAAAGAAAAAGCACATTTTTCATTATAAGTTTTCATACAAGTTTGTCACAATACTACTGATGTAGTAACCCTGTTGGTTTGGGGGATGTTTGAGTTAGGTTGACCGTGAGTTTTATTTTAGTGACTAAGTGAGTCCCTGGACTAAAAAGTTTGAGAAACACTGAACCAAATGTTTGTTTGTTGAAAACCAAACTATCCAAAGTTCTCCAACAGTGACAAGTCTCTGCTTTCTTTTGAGGCATCCACTTTGGTGTCATTTACTCTATTCTAACCTCCTGTTTACTCCACACTCTTTCAGAGCTGTTTCTCACAGAGGAAGATCAAAAGAAGCTTCATGATTTTGAGGAGCAGTGTGTGGAAACATACTTTCATGAAAAGGAAGATCAGTTCCACTCGGGAAGTGAGGAGCGCATACGTCTTACCTCAGAAAGGTGGCACTGCTATTGTTGTAAAGCTTTCAAAACGATGCAGATTTAAATATATAGTGAGTCAGTAAACATTAGTAATGGTTGGCAACAAGAGCTGAGGTGTGGACTGTGGACTCCTAACTGAAGCTTCTTTTTGTCATTTCCAGAGTTGAGACCATGTCTTTGCAGCTGAGGGAGGTTGGGAACAAGGTCAACTTTATAAAACGTTCTTTGCATACACTGGACTCCCAAATCGGCCACTTGCAGGACCTGTCCGCCCTGACTGTGGACACTCTGAAGACCCTCACTGCTCAGAGAGCATCAGAGGCCAGCAAGGTCCACAATCAGATCACACGGGAGCTCAGCCTGTCTAAGAACGTGGTCCCCAGCATCGCCCCTGTGGCAGCAGACACTGGCCCCCACTCCAAATCATCTGTCATAGGAAAACGCAGTGTGGGACCCTACTTCGGCTCCTCTTTTCCCCAGACAGCGGTCGACATAGCAGATTCTCTGGTTGGACTAGGTGGAGGGACTGGGACAGAAAGTATTCGGAGAGTTGGGCCCAGCCCTGGTGCAGGACTGGGGGTGGACCCCAGCCTGAATCCAGCATTGAGTCCAGAGAGGAGGGAGTTGTTTGGGCTCGGGCATCTTGCTGCAGAGGCTGGCTCCTCAGGCAGTGCCAGCTCCAGTGCCTTTGTCCAAAGTGCTTTGGCCATTTCCCCTCCGGAGCTGCGCCTCCGAGGCCACTCTCTCACCCAGAGTAAGCTGACCCGTCCACAAGACCCGGGCCTTTCCGACTCCCCATCCAGCCTGCCCAACGTACCCTCTCCTGGGGCTCAGTTCCACATCAGCAGCACCCCTTCCCAGCCCAGTGGCTCCAGCCACCCAGAGCTCACTCTCACTGGGCTTTACCAGCAGCCCCACCAGCCAGATAGCACCACTGTAGAGTTTGGTGCATTTGTGGGTAAGTGTGAGAATGAGGGTGAATCTGGTGTTGATGCGCAGATAAAAGAGGAGGATGATGAAAAGTGTGTGTGTATGTATCCTACTGTTGTCATTGTCTCGCCTGCCTGCTTACCTGCTTGCACCGTGAGGCCTGAGAGCAAAGACAGGGTAGAAATAGGAGTGGGGGAGAGAACGGTGAGCTGGGGGTACGTGAACGAGGCGTTCTGCGACGACGATGACAGATCAGTCTTTCTGAGTAGACAGGGTCCAGACACTGAGTTCTCACTGGCTGCTGAAGCTGAATCACCACTGGGCCACACCTACGGACACAGGGTCCAGCCAATTTGTGCTGATGGCCCTGCAGTGGCTCCCAGGAGACCCCGCAGACGAAGGAGCAGGGAACAGAGTGAGTCGGGACCAGCAGCATCCTGCTGTGAAGGTCAGAGTGGGTCAGAAGTCCCCCTTGAGAAGACGAACATGGCAAGAGAGCCAAACCGGACGAGAGGTTTGAATTTCAGTCTGAAGTTGAGGGCCGGGTGCTCGTGCCTGTCCATCTCACAGATCAGGATCCCAGTAGATCTTTGACTGCTGCTTCTTTTCCTTTACTCTGGTCTGTCTGGACCCCTCTGTCCAACTTGCTTGTTCTGTGTTTGTGGGTGGTTCTGTGGTTTCAGAAATATTGATTGTCTAGTTTCCAGCCCAGTGATTAAGGATGTGTTTGGCAGGTGGAGGTGTGGAACAGAGTTTTTCATATGAATCAGATGTTGGAACTGTGATTATTTCACCATTGTGGTGTTGGTCCTGTCACCTGATCAGGAAGCACATTTGCTCCTCTTGTCATGAATGCTATAGTTTCTAATTGTTGGATATATCGTCAGTAACCCATTTGGCTAACTTTACTGTCTTCGGAGAAATAAAAGAATAATGCGACAGATTGATATGGTTTAATTTGCCATCATGTGTGATGACAAATGTTTTTTGGTTTCAGGACATAAAGACAGTCTGGATCTCCAGCACTCCACACCCAAAGAGACCTCCACCTCCAGCCGGCAGCAAAGCCCGGCCACACAGATCAGATCGCAGGTGTGTGTTTACATCGTTGTGCTTTTGTTTAGTTCATAGTCGTTTTTTGTTGTTTTTTTTTTCAGTCAACCATTTTCAACATCCAGTTTTTGTTTGTTCAAAGTGTGTTGCTGTCACATTTGCCTTCATGCAAACACTTTTTGTCTCAATGATGATCAGACACTTTAAAGGTTTAT
Source organism: Rachycentron canadum (assembly GCA_038496675.1). Classification (NCBI taxonomy): domain Eukaryota; kingdom Metazoa; phylum Chordata; class Actinopteri; order Carangiformes; family Rachycentridae; genus Rachycentron; species Rachycentron canadum. The sequence continues at coordinate 4,908,020 of CM076648.1, read as the reverse complement.
CAAGTAGATTCTTTTAAGTTAAACCAGAAACTTGAACACTTCCTCCTCTATTGTTTGGCTTAGTCAAAATGAGTCACAGCTTCATGAACCACAGAATATTGATTAGCAGAGTTGACAAAGTTTAAACAAACTCCCACTCTGTGCAGGCTCTGTTTGATGAAGTATGTGTCCATTTGTTGATTGTCTAAGTTCAGCCAGGTGTCTGACCTGAGGTGCAGCAGTTCAGGTTGTTTCTCACACACGCACACTAGTACCTGTTGGTTTGTTACTATAAGTTTCTTTTTTTTTTTTCCCACAATATTTAAACGATTAGAAGATTTTTCCCTTTTCTCCAACATTGTAATGTGCTTCTTTGATTGGTCACTTAAAGTGGCATCTAGTTTTGAGATGAGATTAAGTGGCTTTAATGATTAAATGATGTTCTACTGCAGAGGAGATGAGGTGCCTGAGTATACTTCCTGAGTGGGAATGAATCAGAGTATCAGAATAATTTGTACCCTCTCACATCTCTGTCTCTCTATATATATATTTTTATGGCCACAGGTTCAGCCTGAAGGTCACGGTCATATCAGAGCTGTCAACTCCTACGCTGGCTTCACAGAGTTTGACAGAAAACCAGCTTTTCTCCATCCTGACTCCAGTAAGCTCTCAAAGATCTCATTGCTTAAGCAAAAAATCTTCTTTAAGATGTTTTTTGGTTTATTTCAGCACAGTGCAGCCCTTAAATTACCACAACAAGCAGTTGACACCTGATGGTTGTTGATAATTTGTTTTGTTTCAGTAGCTCTAACAAAGAAGGACAGAAGCAGAGTGTCAGCTGAAGACATCCTCATCCACGAGGACCCCAGGGCTGGAGTACTGGTAAGAAGTGTGTCTTTGTACTTTCATCAGTACAAAGTCAAAACTTAAATGAATTCCAGTGTCTGTGATTGTTAAACAACTTCTCGTGTCCCCAGCAGGAAAGAGTTCAGGTCAAATCAGCCCAAGCCAGCAGCCTGTAAGTGTAGACACACGCATACATACACACATACATACATACACATCCACACCACAAACCACGTTACAAAGGAAACAAATAAAAGTCTCTTTTGTGTCTGATTTTAACGGATGTCTGGTGTCTGTTTGTCTCATTTGTTTAGTTCCTCACACGTTTATGTAAATACATTACAAAACCTCCTATGTGTTTCTGTGATCTGCATCGATATTGTATGTCTGTAATCCTCTGTGTTGTGTTAGACGTCTTACCTCTACCTGTCTTGCTGTCTTTCAGACGAGCCCCTGGGGAAGATACACTAAATGGTAAGATGTGTAGTTTCACTGTTGTTGTCTGTCCGGATCAGCTGGTCTAGTATCGCTTGCATGGATACTGTTTTTAAAGTGACCTTACAGGCATCACCATAATCCTGAGGAAAATCATTCATGTTTCCCTTAAATACCCATTTTCACACAATATTAGTGAAATGTGTATGAGGTTGATAGGTTAACAGAAGCTGATTGAATATCTGGGTCAGTCAGGGGATCTCAAACATTTAGACAATGCATTAAATGATAGTCTTGCAATTGAAATGCAAACTATTGTAAAATATTTTTAAAAAAACTTGTGTGAAATACCAGCCTGTGTAACACTTCATGTATTTTTCTGGGTGAAAGCTTCTCTGTGTTTGTCTTCTTCTTTGGTCACAGCTGCAGTTTCTCTCTACGCACCACGACACACTCACCTGGGAGCTAGAAAGGACTGTAAGTGACCAACACTGACCAAATATCATCATGTGCCACAAATAACTTCACTCTCAATTACACTTGAAACAGTTGTTCTGTTAATTCATTAGTTGATGGGCAGAAATGTCATTTAAAGGATCTATTTTAATAAAACATGAATTTTCTTGCATCTCTTCTAATAATGTTTCAGTTCAAAATGCTAAATATCTCCAGAGTGAGGATTTGCTGCTTCTCTGTTCTTCTCTGTGCTGTTAACTATAAACTAGATATTTTGCTTTTGTGCTTGAGGCAGTTTTTTCAGGTCACATTAGGCTGTTAAAAAAAAAAAAAAAGAAAGAAAGAAAAGATGGACAAATTATAAAAATGATGACCGTCCCCAGTATTCTGCATTGTTTCATGACAGAAGAAAACATTAAACTGTTGATACTAAGAGAAAGGTCTGTATATTTAACAGTGATGCACAATATGTTTATATCCCTCACAACCAAGTCACTTTGGATAAAACCAAATCAGTAAATGTAAATATCTGGAACATGAAATATAGATTTAATAACTAATCCCCTACCCAGTTTACAAATGAAAATAAAAATCCATCTGAAGAAGATGAAGAAGAAATTTGTGCATAAATTACTTCTAGAGGCTCGTCTGTCTGTTGTTGTGAAGTAGCACAGTGACATCTACTGGTGGACGCAAGGAACAGCTCAGGGTGTTTTTGTTTAATTTACTGTGTGTGTTCATTACATGACTGAGACTAATTCATTGTCCTGGCAGCTGAATAGTTACAGCACATGCAACATAGCTGCGACCTCCATGGTTAAAATCTGGCCTGGGACCCTTGTTGCCCGTCATGTCCCCTTCTCTCATCCCCTTTATTATCTGTCTGCCTCTTCACTTTCATTTACTCAGTTAAGTCCAAAACTCCCTGAAGAAACTAGCAAAAGGTTTTTGTGCAAACATTAACAACCACTAACTTTGTTTTCTCTGTAGCTATTGGCTCACCTTTCAAGCCCATGGAAAGCTACCAGTACTCAGGTGAGACATGTTTGAACACGTCTCTTACACAGTGGAGACTTTATCATGTTTTCATGTAGTTACTAAAATTAATGATAGCAATTTATATATATTTAAATATTTCATCTGATATAGAGTTTTAGCTGTAGGTTTCTCAACGTTTCTAAGAGTCAAAGAGCAACAATTATTTTTATAATGTACTTTTCCACCTGTTTTCTCCTCTTCTGCTGCTGTTTGAGCATCTGTTGATATTTATTTCTGCATGTGTGCGTTTACACTTTTCCTTCTGTAGCTGTTGAACGCAACAACTTGATGAGGCTGTCCCAGAGCATCCCTTTCACTCCTGTGCCCCCTAGAGGTAAGTCTGGATCACGGTGCATCCCCACACACATCGGATCACATGAAACCACACAGGCGACAGCGGGATGTTGGTGATGAGGAGCCAGACGAGAGGCGTGGTTTGCCCTCTCACTTCTGCAGCTGTTTGTTCATTAAAAGTCTGGGTGTTGTGGGGGTTTGTGTGTGTGTGTGTGTGTGTGTGTGTGTGTGTGTGTGTGTGTGTGTGTGTGTGTGTGTTTATTTGTGGCCTCCTAATACAAGAACATCTCCTTTCTTAAGAGGAACTAAATGAGTCATATAGTGTTATTGTAACTGTGAATTTCTCTGAATTGTAAGAGCCTGTGGGTCATGTGATCCAAGTTATTATGACTATTGTCTTAAACCAACACCAAGTCACACTTTAACTATTATCATTTAATGTGAAGTTTCATTTGATTTTAATTTATTTACTGAGGCTCTTGTAATATAATGTGATAGTATTACTATAGTTCTCATTAACAGCCTTGAGCCAAGGTGGAGACAGATATAAAAACTGTATAATCTTAATGTGTTAGTTTTATAAATCCACATGAAATCAAATAATTGACATACAGCAAGTTTAACCATGACTCTACCAGAGTTACAGGCTGGTTGTTAATGCTACTTTCAGGAAGGCGAGACATGTTTTTAGGACTTCTGCTTTATGTTCGCCTTTATTTATTTATTTATTCTCGTTTAAATTTAATTTAGCTACTACCTTATTTATGTGGAAAACCAAACTCGGGTTTTAAGATTTCATAGATTAAATTATGAGGAAAAAGAAAAAATATTATAAATTAGCTTTCACTAATGCTAACTAGCCATAACTAGCTACAGTTGCAGTTTGATTTTATCATTGAGTTTTCTAGTTCTTTGAATCTATGAATTTGATCTGTTTTGTAAGAGAATCACTTAACATGGTAAAATGGTTTGAAAATATATTTTAGTCTTTATTCAATTCCAACTGCATTTTTTTTGCTCTGTAGAGCAAAAAAATGCAAACACATACATAACTGACTAAAGTAAATATAGACATTTTCCATCAACAAACACATAACTGAAGTTATGTTATCACACCAGGCATCTATCAGCTGTTGTTTCCTGACACGTCCACCTGCTGGGTCAAAACATCAACAAACTGAAAACATGTCTCGGTCCTGCTCTCGATCAGTAGGTCAGGCTGAGTTTTTCAAAAAAGCCCCTGAAAAGGAAAGTCACGTCAAATAACTAGCCTGCTACATACATTTTTCTTGAGAGATTGGAGATCATCAAAACATGAATATTAGAGCTACATTTGAAGAAAGACCATAAATCAGACTCTGACGAGGTTCATGTTGCTCTGAGAAAGAGGAAACGTTCACAAGTGCTTGATAAATGGTCAGTGCTCTTTCTCCCTCCCAGTGGACAAAAAAAAGTGACAGAGGCAGAGAAATATGAGTAAAAACACAGGATTTGATTTGAAGCCAGTAATGTTTCATTGATAACTCACTCTCCTGCTGTCTGTCCCTTCAGGGGAGCCGGTGACTGTTTACCGTCTGGAGGAGAGTTCTCCCAACACTATCAACAACAGCATGTCTTCCTGGGCCCAGCGAGGCCTCTGCGCTAAAATAGAGTTCCTCAGCAAGGAGGAGATGGGTGGAGGACTCAGACGGGCCCTCAAGGTGCTCTGCACTTGGTCAGAGTACGACATCCTGAAACCAGGACACCTGTATATCGTCAAGTCCTTCCTCCCCGAGGTGGTCCAGACCTGGCAGAGCATCTACAAGGAGGACACTGTGCTGCACCTTTGTCTCAGGGTAGGGACACAAATACACAGTTGTATCTGTTGGGACTTAGTTCCTCCATAACAGAAAATGGCTGAGATTAAAAACTGGCAGTGCTCAGTGGATTTAGTTACATTTATTTTGAAAATGTGGCCATGATTTGGGTTTGGACGTGTCCCCTCGAGTCTCAGGTAGATCCTGAATTGTCTCTACCATTATTTCTACTGATCCCAAACTAGCCTGTCATTTCAACTTTAATTAGTAACAACTTTGAAAAGTTAAAAACATGTATAACATTTTTTTAGAAAATGAGAAGATACAAAAAAACATGATACAAGTTCAGTGTCAGGCTCATTAATTAGGAAAAGGCAAAGTCAGTTTTCAGCAGAGTCTTTACATGTAAATGTGTGTACACTCGTGTGCATGTGTGTGAATGAGAGGAGAGAGAAATGGAGATCGGGTTTACCACTGAGTGAACACAGTGTCTCTACCACAACCAAACCGAAGCCCTGTGCATGCAGGATGTGAGGCTGTGGTTTCAGCTCCTGTCTCTGCAGCTTTTAGACAGTAGAGTACACTTGTGTTCAAAATGTAAGGTATCAAATATTCAACCTTTTAACCAGGACAGGTTAAAGGTTTATAGGTAGTTAGTTTATAGTAAAGGTTTATATTAGGTATCACCTCCTAAAAATACAAAATAGAGCTTCCTTGTTGTAAAAACCTGACTGGTTTATGAAGATTCACTTCCCTGCATCCACATGACTGTATCTCACATCCCATTGTAACAGTATCCGTCGTCACTGATGTGAGGCCTAATGCAGAATCTGTGTTAACCTTTCATTTCCCAGGAAATTCAACAACAACGAGCTGCTCAGAAGCTGACATTTGCCTTCAATCAAGTCAGGCCCAAGACAATTCCTTATTCACCAAGGTCAGCACACATTCAGGAGGCTTTACAGTTTACAGTTTCCATGAAGCATTTTCATATTTATCTTTCACATCTGGTTTATTATTCCCCTATGTGCTAAGCAAAGTTTGCACAGCTTATTGTAATGTGCTGGTGACTTCACGTCAGGTTGTTTTAAAGTGTCTGCTCTTGTTGACCGGTTCTCTGAAATCTGATTTCTGTTTGTTCAGGTTTCTGGAGGTGTTTCTGCTCTACTGTCACTCTGCTGGACAGTGGTTTGCCATAGAAGAGTGCATCACCGGGGAGTTCAGGAAGTTCAACAACAACAACGGGGACGAGATCGTCCCCACCAACCTCCTGGAGGAGACCATGCTGGCCTTCAGCCACTGGACCTACGAGTACACCCGCGGAGAGCTGCTGGTGCTCGACCTGCAGGGTAAAGGCCCTCAACGCACTCAGGACATGTGATCATACAGTCAACCGGTTAAAATGAAGTCGAGCTCAGTAACTGGAGTATTTTTGTTGTTTGAAGATGAGATGTTATAATTCATCAGTCTCCTGTATATGTGCGTGTGTTTAAATCAAAGGCCTTTCTTCATTGACTTCCTGTGCACACTAACAGAGCTGTAGTTGTATTTGATGTCTCTGATAATGAAGCTTGTGTATGTGGTGTACGTCTCTGCAGGTGTCGGGGAGATTCTGACAGACCCTTCGGTCATAAAGAGCGGTGAGAAGGGGTAAGTTCACTCAATGTTGATGCCTCCACACCAGCGACAGCCACAGCAGGAGCCATATTGATTTCAGCTTGTCCATCTGTCCCATTCTGGTGGACGCGACATCTCACTAACAGCTTCATAAAACTTCTTCAAATTTGGTACAAACGTTCACTCAAGACTCAAAGATTAACAGATTCAAGGTCAAGGTTAGGGTGGCCTCACAAAACGTACACAGTATCTAACGTCCTCAAATTTCATCCAAACGTTTGTGGTAATTCTAGTTTTTATTTTATTGAGTATCAACTTTGTGACTATGTGACTCTGCAGATCCTATGATATGATATTTGGACCAGCCAACCTGGGGGATGATGCCATTAGAAACTTCCGTGCAAAGCACCATTGCAACTCCTGTTGTCGGAAACTCAAACTTCCCGGTGAGAGATATTTTAAGCTGCTGTTACGTTATATTATTCCTATTTTTTCTCAAAACCCAGAAAATCGTTTGTGTTTGTTGCTTAGTTTGTGGATTTAAATGATAAAATTCTCATCTGTGATGTGCCTTTGTTTTTTCTCTCTCTGTCATCTGTCAGATCTAAAGAGGAACGACTACACACCAGATAAGGTGACATTCCCACAAGAAGACCCTCCCAACCCAGGGGGCGGCGTCAAGGAGTCCCGCCAATCAATGAGACTGATGCTGTGATCAGTTTGAAGCCGGAGAGAGTCGGTGATCAGGAGGCAGCACTATTCTGTTTTGATTTTAGTCAAAGCCAAGGAGCAGAAAGGTGCATCCAATCAACTGGAAGAATCTCATCTGGGTTTCAAAGGAAACCAGTGCATGCAGACTGAGATGTTTGTTTGTTTGTTTGTTTGTTTTGTTGCTCCACCAAAATGCTGTGTCGCACAGAATTCAAGCATCTTAGCCAACCCTTTTGTTCTGTAGCACATACATGGGGGTTTTTTAAACATTTTGTACACACTTATGACTATATATATGTGTGTGTGTGTGTGTGTATGTATGTGTGTCTATATATATATATATATATATATATATAAAAAACTGGATATATTGACAGGTACAATATCATTGCAGAGGGTTTATTATTTATTTTGTTAAGTTTGAGAAGTTGCCTTGTTTTAACGAAAAAGAAGAAAGAACAAATCTAAGTGCATTGTACATCTGTTACAGCAGCTTCAGAGAGGAAAAGCTGCTGATTCAGTCACTGCAACGCTGCAGTTTGCCACCAGATCATTTTTATAAATGTATAAAGACTTGTATCACAACTTTTTGTCTCTTAGTCAATGAAAATATACACAAATTTGAAAATCTTGTAAAATATGGGCAGATTGCAATGCAACTTTTACAGAGCAATGTATGTAATTTTATTGTATTGAAAGTGTGTCCACCAAAATATTGCTGAGTTTTTATTGTAACAAAGGTACTATTGCTATATCTTTGTCATCAACTATTGTATGAGCAATCTAGTGTATCTTATAGATACTGATATCTGGCATGAGCTGAACGGATTAAAATATTTTATTCAGGGGAACTGATAAACCTAAGGGTATTACTGTATACATTTTGTACTGGATATCGTTTTAAACAAATAAAATGTTAAAAAGCTTTAGCAACATCACTCAAGTCTTAAAACAATCACTGTGTTAATGAAAAGTATCTTGACATCAATACGTGAAAGATTTTATTCTTTATTAATGATAATCAATTACTTAGTTGACACTAATCTATTAGTTGTGTCAGTCATAATGCCAAATGTCCTGGTTACTCTGGATTTTGTTTTCTTTGCCTTGTTGGTCAGATAAAACAATCAATTTTAAATTAATCTCCCTTAATACCAGGAAAAACTGAATTAATTTTTTTCTGACTCTTATAAACAAAACATCCATCCATCCGTTGTCGGCACCACTCGTCCGTCAGGGTCACACAACCATTTACTCACGTTCGCACTCCTGCAGCCAATTTGGAGTCACCAATAAAACCTAAACATGCCAAACCTCCCTGCTGTGAGGCAATGGTGCCAACCACTTAACCACCGTGCCAACCATGAACGAAGTTATTCCATTACATCAAGAAATGATTCCTTATTTGCTACCCATGGTAAAAATGTTGGTGCGGTGAGATGTGTTTATACCCTTGTGTTGTTAAAGCGGTGACGTCCTGCAGATAAGGGGCCTGTGACTTCTTGACCGTTGGCATGAAGATAGTAGGCATGGTGTTTGATCACAGGCCTCAGATTCCTCAGTTGGACAGTAGCTGCTGCTGTTTGAGTCCACACACAATAACCTCTGTTCATCTGCCTCACCTGTGTGATACTGTGATGGTTATCTCACTTCTGCAGAAATGCCCCAGACTATAAATTCAGCAGCAGAGCGGCCGTGGAAGATGAATCCCCTCATATTGTTCTAACTTTTTAGGGATTTCAATAAGAGTTTGTCATGAGCTGGTTCCCCTGTGTGAAAGTTGTCTTGAGTTTTGCTCTTGCACAGTCACTCTGACTTTCAGTACCTGAAACACAAAGGCAGAGATATCCTGAAACAGTAGATGTTTGTCAGGAAGTGAGGTCAGATTAATTCATGTGTCATAAACTGGGCAGACCAGTGCACCTTCCCCTGGGTGTGGCTTTTAATAAATTGGAGAAGTTAGATCTTGAGACTTGTTTATGTAGCTCAAGCTTCAGACTCAAGGTTAAAGCTGATACAGCTTTATACAAATCACCTGCAAAACCATGACTGATGTCACCATTGAATATTGGTAAGTTTTTAACTTCATTTATTTTCTTCTGCCGGCTCAACTTATAGTGAGGACACACTGCAGTGGCCTTATTAATATTAAGAAAGCTCAGGTACAAAGTAGAAGTATATTCAGACATAAATTTAATCCTTGTTAATTCATCATATTCATCTTTAATCTGCATCGAAACTGTCACTATTTAACCTACAAACAATTTCTGCTTCAAAACAAACTACATTTAGAGTTGAAGGAGTGAGTTAATGTTTGTTTTTTGTTTTGTTTTACAGTCAAGGATGAAGTTATGCTTTCCGCTACCATGAACTAGCTGGAACCATCCGGCAGGTTCCTGGTGTGCGGGTGACAGGAATCAGAGGGAGAACAGGTAAAATGTTGTTTGTTCAGTTCATCTGTCTGGATGGAGGCTCTATTCATATATATGTGTGTGTGTGTGTGTGTGTGTGT
>CM076648.1:4742774-4897936 GCA_038496675.1 Rachycentron canadum | reverse complement strand
ATATATATATATATAACAAATATATATCAAAAAATTCAGTCCTTAGAGCAAATTGTGACTTTGACAAAAATACATTTAAGTTCTAACTTCAAACTTCAAACTCAAAAAAAGGTAATTCAAGTGTTTATATCTCTGTCTATTCACACCTTCAACCCACGTCAGTCGCTCCCATCAGATGTGTCAGTTTCTGTTTAACATCACTGTATTACAGTTGCATTACTTCCTCTTTTAGTGCAGTAGTAAGGTGGTATAAATATAGATCTAATGTGTTTCCTACGCCACCCAAAGTGACTTCAGAGAAGTAGTAAGGTTGTTTCTTGTAGTTGTTTTTGTGTGTGACATACTGTGGCCATTCATTCCTAGAAACCCATTTTGCTGATGTGTCATTTATTCTCCACCCCCACAGACAGCTTCGAGGTGTCAGTGAACGGTCAGCTCATCTACTCCAAGCTGCAGACGGGATCGTTTCCTGACACTGACATGGTTAGTGTGTTATTCAGGTTGAGAGATGATATTTTTTTAAAGGGATATTTTATTTGCAGTTTTGCAGAAATTAAAAACTTATGCAAAAAAAATGTAAAAAAAAAGTCTTATTTTTAATGGATAGATTTGTATATGAAAACGACTACAAAACCAGCTAGTGACATGTGTCTAGTAGTAGTTAGAAAAGTAGTAATAAGATTTTTTTATATCTCCGACCTAAACCAGTACTTAATATTATTAATTGTTGTTAATATATTTGGGCACCACACCCACATACTTTAGAAGAACAATGCATAAAGTTATTTTCTATTTTGTTTATTATTATTATTTTCTAATGGTTATTATGTTAGAACTGAATTTTGTGAACCAGAATATCCAGTCACTTCAAGACTTGGTGTATTAATTTTAAGTTTAATTAATTTTAAGTTATCATTCATCGTTACTTCATGGGATACACAGTAGGAAAGAGAGTGAGGTATAAAGGAGAATTAACTTGTTTTCCTTAGCTATTTTATTTATTTTTTATGCTCTGTTGAGACTTTTCCTCTTGGGACCATGAACATACAAAACTTTGTGCCAATTCATCTTATTTTTGCTGCCGGTCCTAAATATTCACCACTGAATGTCTTTTTGTTTCATGTGACCAGATGAAGAAAAAGGTGAAGGACATTGTCAAAAGTCAAAAAGCAGGGAAGTCCCCAAAGAAGAACGGCTGCTCTCACCATTAGAGAGTGAAGGACAAAATGATTTCTGTCTTCACACTGTGAGAGTAATATACGGTTTGTCTTCTGTGGTTCAAAACTCCTTCGCATCACATCTAATTAACTGAATGAATTCAAACTTTAAAATACAAGAAAATAAGTTTCAATTGTCAAATGATCAAAAACCTTGAAGTCAAATTTTCAGCCAAGAAGATCAGACCATATATTGTCTCCAGTGTGAAAACAGACAGGGACAATAACATGATGAGAGCAACTCTGAGGAGCCAGGAACTGATGTGTGCTTCTGTTTATGAATGTGTACACTGAAAAACATGTGGTGTTTACATGATGCAAGTCCAGAAGCTTTTCAGCCGACTGGAGCCTGAGAAGCTGCTCTTTTCATGAGTTAAAGTCTCTTTAGCTACATTAAAAAAAAAAAAAAAAAACATAAAAAATTGCATTCATCTTTTCTCTGTTTAGATTAAATTCAAATGTTTGGTGTCTGTGCTGTGATTGGGCCTGAGACAAGAAGATCAGACCACCAAGCTAGTTTAGCTTAGCATAGAGATTGGAAAAAGCGGGAACAGCTAACCAGCCCCTCAAAAACTCAACAAATGAAAATTTGATATTGTTTGTTTAATCTGTTGAAAAACTGCAGTGTAAAAATGACTGTTCCCAGTTTTAGTGGGGTCATGTGATGGACCGTTTCTTGATTGTCCCCTGCTAATCCAGGCCAATAAATAGTCCAACACATAACCCCCCTGTAAAATGGTGAACTGTCATTTTTCCTCTACGTTTTTTTGAACAGATTAAACAAACTAAATACAATATGCTAATTTGTTTGGGTGAAGTCAGGGTAGCTGCTTCCCTTTGTTTCCAGTTGTTATGCTAAGCTAAAATTTAGCTAACTATTCTCACTATGCTAACGGTTAGCAAGGAAGCAAATGAGGATGTTTCTTCAAAGCTTCTAATCTTCGTGAGGTTGCAGACAGAATATGTATCTCTAATTTCTTCTCAGATTTGTCTTGAAGTGTTGGGCACTTTCAAAACATTATGTATCATTATGAAGGTTTGAATACTGAGGCCATAGATTTGTAGTTTGGTTTATGTAATTTTATATGCTCTATTCTTCCAAATATGTAATGGACTATTACCCAGGAACCTTTAAATTGCAGTGATGATTTGTTTTCTTTTAGCTGATAAGTTTTTATTCAAATTTCCCATACGAACATGTAATTTGACCATTTGTACTGATGTGAATTAATATGGAACCAAATCCAACAAAAAAAAGCCAAACATTTTTCCAGAAATGCAGTAAAATATGAAGGATTAACTGCTGATCTGCTCATTTCAGATGATTTTCACCCTGTTTATGTAACAGTGTTGTATTGTTGTTGTAAAATGGGGTTAACTAGGAATTATGCAAATATTTCTCTATGTGGTTAGATATAATCAAATCTGGAAAATATCTGGAAAACCATGTCGGGTTGGAAACATTTAGTTTTTTACGTAATAATGTGAAATGGATGATTTTGGATGCCGGTAACCAAACAGGGTGAAAACCAGAAGGACTGAGGTGTTATTGTTGTTTCAGAGCTTTGTGTTTTTTGGGGGGTTTTTTTTCTTTACTTTAGGTTTAAAAAATATATTACACAAAGCATCAGTCCGTCTCTTTGACCACCATGGCTGCAATTCTCCCACTCCCTCTACCTTAAACACACATATTTACAATTAAATATTACAGGTATCTACGTAAACTTGACTCCAGGTTTCATTAAATGCATAACAAACTCAGAAAACACAAAACAAAAGCCCAAACTAAAATAATATAATCATAACCTAACTTGCACAGTAGCTGAGTAAATGCACCCAACAGCTGTGGAGATTTAATGCACTGAGAATATTTTCAGTGATGTGAAACCTTTTATAACGCTGCCCCACTGTCCTGTGTGAAATAAACTGAGCAGTAACCATCTGGACCAGCTGCTGTTATACTGATCATCCCTGAGGTCAGAGAGTTTAACCTGCTCCCTGTTACCCTCGGGGGTGGAAGCAGAAACACATCAGCTTGACGAGGATGTAGCATAAGCTGCCTGTCTGGAAATTGACAGCCCCCAGCCTCACTGATCCCCGATCAGCTGCAGCAGCATCTGTGTGACCTGCATATTATTATGTTAAAGGATAAGACTTCCACAATTTTGTTACTGTCAACAACTTCCGAGAAAAACCAAAACCAACAATGAGATAGTTCAACTCTCCCATTGTTTAGTCTCCTCCAGCCATGGTCCATGGTACTAAGTGGTTCATACTGAATACATCTTTAAAATCAAATAAAAGACATAGTAGAGTCTCATTTTGATAAATTACTAAATAATTTCCTTCAATGTTCAACAGCATTAGCTGCTTGTTTACAGCTGTATAGTTTTTGGGTAAATGTCTTGGCAGCAGGAAAAACTGACACATAGCACCTTTAAGTAGCCGGACACTGCAGTGGACATTAGTTAAACAGGGCTAAATGGCTAATTTTAGTAATAATAATAAAATAATGAAAATGTAATAATAATATATATATATATATATATATATATATATATTTATATATATATATATATATTTATATATTTATATATATAATCTTCTGTAAAAGGACAAATATTAACCAGTTTATAATATGATACGAGATATAAGCAGATATATTGTGGCTCTAGACTTTTTAAAATCTATGTAATCTGCGTACCATATAATCCATAAAATAAACATGTAACGATAATAACAAGAGATTAGTCTTCTGTTCGGTGTCCACTGATAGAGTAAAAAAAAAACAGAATCAACAGGAAACACAAGCCACATCAGAAGTATCCTGGTTCTCATTTTCACAAACACGAACCACAAAATGTGGTGTGGCAGTGATTAAGAAATAATTGACATGGGACATGAGTCTTTTTCGTGTGAACAGTGTCTACGTGTTGAAATTTTGCCTAATACTGTGGCAATACGCTGACTGTGGGGAAATGATCAGTGTCACTGCTCCAGCAAGAAAAAATGCTCATCAAAACATTCAATTCATTTGTATTTGAAAACATTCAACATGTTAAAAACTTACCTATATGCAATAATTTCTTGGAAGTTTGCACAACAATAATAAGTAGAGTCTCTTTACATAAAGTGTATGACAAATAAAATTTAAAAAGTGTTTGGACCCCTTTAATTTTAGACACAATTTTAGATTTTTTTTTCTAATTTATTAAAAAGACAAAACAGAAATATCAGCTATAAGAGACCTCACTCTTTAAAGAAATTTAGCTCTGATTCTTTTTTCTTTTGAACATCTTTGAGATGTTCCCACAAGTTGTGCTCATGGTTTGGAAACAGATTTCTTTATGAAAGCTCATATAAGGCAGATCAGAGTTCATCAGATTCAGTTTTCTCTGCTGTCATCTTGGTGCATTGTGTGTGTGAACTGATGCAGGAATTTTTAGCGTCGTGCTCCAATATAACAACATGTGAGATAATCGAAGGCGTCTGAACTGATAAACCAGGTGTGTGTCTGTACATGGTGTGCACGTCATTTGTTGTGTAAACAGATGGTAGGACAAAGAAAGCTAATATGGTTTGAATGCATTTTTCTAGCAATGGTTTCTAGCATTGGATGAGATTAATATTTTTATTTTTACTTATTTAACTGATTTCTTAAAAAAAATTATATTTATATATATATATATATGTAAAGTGCAAATTATATTGAACTTAAAAATGAACTAAACTGAAGTAATAAAAAATATATTAAATCAAAATTAAGTGCAAAATAATCTTAAATTCAAATTATGTAAAATTTCTGTGGTTGATTGTTTTACCACCATCAAAATATGGTCTTTAAATATATATTTTTTCAAATATAAAACAATATAAGACAGAAGTCCTGGGACTGATACTCCTCTCTCAGGCAGTTACGAGCTACTGTTGGCCCTATGTTTTGTGAACACAGCCCCTGTTGTGTAACTTGAGCCCTGTGATGGTCAGAGCAGCACAGAGACAGACAGCAGACCATATCTTATTTATGACAACATGTCTGCACAGGAAAGGAGGGAGAATCATTGACACTTCATATTCCCCCGACACACTCCTGACCTGCTGCGTTATAGACGTTTAGGGAAGATAAAGTTGTACTGGAGGTTTTTTTTTGCTGGTGGTGGTACACACAGAACAACAAACAAGACTTCACTGCAGTCAATCACAAACTTCATGATCGATTCTTTTCTTTTTTTATTTTATTACAAAGACAGTGACAAATAAATAGAACAAAACAATGTAAAAATATAATGTTTAAGAGATCTGGGTGGTGCGGAAATGCCATTGTAACGGTTTGTTCTAACAGCAATGTCTAAATCAAATTGGTCCCTGGTTTTTGTAGATTGATAGGAAAAACATTTCACAACATATAGCACCGTTGTATGGTCATCAGTGCTAGTGACCATATAAATCAGACATTTCACATGAATGTAGGACAGACTTAAACAATGGAACAACTGAATTAGCTGTGTCAGCTAGAAAAGGGCCACTGCTTAACAATTTCATTTCATATAAATATAATATATTAATTTATACATTGTACACAGTTATGGTACTATACAACATACACAACTTAGGTAAACACATGAATAAAAGGCAGCTGAGAATTTTAAAATCAAAAAGATGTCAGAAAATTGAGATTTTTTTAGCTGCACGGTTGAAAATACAAACATTGAGAGCAAGTTGTGTGTGTGCTTTAGTTATCAAGCTCCACAAAATATGCAAACTGATGTCTCACTCCAAAATGTATGATGGCATTGAGATTTTACACTCTTAAAGAGCAAAATGTCAGTCTGTCTGTGGGTGGGTGGGGGGGTCCAAGTATGTGCAAACATTCAGTTGATGATCACAGCCCTGAATTCACCACAGATTTAAGCCTGTTGCAGCATCAATGATAAAATTCAAATGTCTACTTAGTTGTGCCAAATGAAATAAGAACATAGATGATGACATGTTAAGGATGTAGAAGTCTGAACTAGCGCACCAGGAGGAAGGTGAGTCCGGCGAGACCCACGCCAGCAGCAGCAAACAGCGCTGTCTTCATCGACAAGTCCTGGCTCACCTCTCTGGCGCTGTGAGAGAATTTACAGAAACCCTCCTACAAGGAAAACAAAAAAAAAAAAAACGGTTGAGTTGAGAGTATGAAACTTTTTGTTTACCAGCAATAGAGAATATTTATCCACTACTCTCAGTTTTTTCATCATATAGAGAATAAAAGAGAAAGTATTAGCTGCCAAAATGTCTTCCAGCAAACAGTGGCTTAGCTGACGGCTGCAGGCAATTATACAGCACATTTTGGAAAACGTGTCACAGTCTCTGACAGCCCTGTGTTTCTCCACTAACATGGAAAGATATTTGGACTCTGAGGAGGCTGCTGAAATCTGCAGTTTTTTTTTTTTTTTTTTTTAAATATTCTAACAACACTGCAGTTCTTCAAAGTTAAAAACAAACCAGAACACTGTCAAAGTGCCAACCTGTTCGTATAGAAAAACTGATTATTAAGAAACTGCAGGTGAAGTTATTCAAATTCAGAAAACTGGTCCTCCAGGTGCTGGTCAGCTCCCCCAGCTGCTGTATTTTCTCCATCATGTTTTCAGACTGAAAGCACACAGTGGACCAGTGAGTGCACCTGCTCTCAACACCAGGTGCTCCTGCTGCCTTACAGCTGCTTGTTTTTCTCGTCATACCACGCTACCTTTCAGTGCAGCTACTGCCAAATTCAACACACTGAAGCTTTGACTGTTACTACAAAGTCCATCTGGCTGAGCTGGTTGTGTGTCTGTTGAAACCAGCTGCCAGCTGAAGAAAGGAGAGGGGTGTGTGTGTGTGTGTGTGTGTTTGCGTGCGTGTGTTTATGTGGTTTTTTGGACGATGGCCAGGGCAAGTCCATTCACAAAAGCCGGTGTAGGCGTGTTCATTTTGGTTAGGCCCTAGATTATAATGAACCCAGAGGCCATCATACCTATCCCTCAAGTTTTTTTTTTCCAGTAAATAAGCCATGAGCAGGTTAAAAATGATCTTTGTCCTTTTGATTTCCTGCAGCTAAACTTAAGTTCATGACTGTCTGACAAAACCTTTGATAATCCAAACCCCAGCATTGTCTGATCAGAGCCCTGAACTTACATTGTTGTGTTGGTTCACATTCCTCGGAGCCTGGCCCATTGCTACTCTGCAGTTCCTATAATCACAGCTGCCACGTGACGCGTCTGAATGCTCACTGCCAAACAAAGTCAAAAATGCTAAGTCTAAACTATAACCTGGCCACATTTTACCCAAAGATCTAAATATATACAGTCAGGCAGGAAGTGAACAAAATCATATCACACTAGGTGATTTCCATGGCAAGCAGCTAAAAAAAAAACAAAAAAAAAACCCTCTTTCAAGTTTTACTGGGATTTTTCTAACTGCCTACAGTTTTTGTGTGACTAAATCAGCTACAGAGATGACACATTGTTACAACTTACCCATCCACCATTCTCCAACAGCCAGTCTTTCTTCTCCTCTCCCAGGTAATCAGCTATGGTCTCTGCCAGTCCCCTGCAGTATCCAGGCACCTGTCCCTGTTCCTGCCCAGGGTCCAGCCCTGGATTCACACCCCTCTGCTCCAGCAGCTGTCTGGCCAGCACCCCAGTAAAGGTGAAAATGGAAACAACCCTCCCCCAGTTCATGTGTCCATCTCCCACCATCTCCTTCATCACGTTCCTGAGGCTGGAACAGGGGTCCCGTCCAGACTGCCTTAGGAACGTCTGAACGAGGGAGTGGAAGCGAGCCTGGTGCTGCTTCTCCATGTCCTGGGCCAGGCTTCTCATGGCAGCGGCTGATTCGCTGGGAGGTGGGGGGGCTGGCTGTGAGCTTGTGCAGCAAACGCACAGGTAGTCCTCTGCCATGACCAAGGTCTCTTTCCACAGCCCGCATGACATTTTCTATAGTGAGGAAATAAAACCTTATGAATAAAAATCAGACTGTATGGAGAAAAATGGCTTGTTAATGTAATTGGGGGTGGGGGGGGGGGCTTGCTTTTTTTTTTTTGCCACCTGAGAAAAATGCCCATAATTTTCAGACCACAAATGAATCATCTGCAAAATCCTTATATGTCAAGACTCAAATATCCTTAATTTTCATTGATTTAAAAAAAGGACATTTAACTTTATTTAAATTTTTTTTTTTTTTTTTTACACAATCCGTCTTTGTTACCCATCAGCTTTCCTCACAAATGTTAACGTTACTCTCCCACGATTTCACTGTTTAATTTAGTAACAACCACCGACCCCCCCCCCCCCAAAAAAAAAAAAAAAAAAATTAAAATTAAAAGAAAAAGTCCTATACAGACTCGTATCTTGTGTCGGTAGATGTTGGTATCGTTACTGTGAATGAACAACCTGACACGGTCTCCAGTGTTTTGACTTCAGGCAGCTAACAGCTCCGCTAGCATCGCCGCGGACGTTAACGGCCGCTCTCGGGTTATTGAAGCCGGGCGGTTACTGGAGGTTAACCGCAAGACGTTTTTAAACGTTAACACTTAAACAAACAAAAAAAAAATTTTTTTTAAATTAAAAAAAAAAAAAAAAAATACAAAAACAAAACCCTTGTCAACGACGCCGTAGTTCTGGGGCCTGTAGGTCGGAGATTCTCCGTGTTTTCAGCGGCGAACCGGCAGTTGACGGGCCGGTTGCCTCTCTCCAGCTACCGCTGGTCTGTCACCAGAGTAATGGAGGACACAAAAGACCACACTCATACAGGCAGCGGGGAGGAAGATGAACCGCTCCCCCCGCTGCTGCCGCCGCCGCCGCCTTTCACCCCCGCTACACAGACACCTCTGACTGGGGGCTGTTTTGTATCGGTGTGAGACACACGCACAGAAAGATAAAAAACATTTTTAGACTCTGAAGGTAGCGAGAAAATGCCCCCTTACCCTCCCAGCGATACCAGACTGCTCTCTGCTCACACGGACGGCGGAAGGAGAACCTCAGCTCACGCGCTCTTCAGCTGGGCCGCACGTCTATCGTCTGACTCCGCCCCCGCGTTACGTCGGCATATACGTAGGCGGAAAAAGCCCCCCCACACACACACGAAAGTCCCGCTATGGAAATGACATTATTTCTCGTAATGGTGAAAATCGGTTTTCATTACATAGACATATAAGAACATTATCGTGGGGCTAAGCAGGAAACTGAAATAGTCTTGACACTATATTTGCAGCGTTAACTAGTGCGGCTTTACTGTTGCTATATATTTATAACAAATTTTCTATACACTTACTTATATACTATACGCAGTACTGTGCAAAAGGCCACCCTTAGATTTGGTGTTTTATCGATGCCATAGTGACCTTATATAATTATTTCACAGGAGATGAAAAAAAAAAAAACCCAGAAAAACCAGCTTCTACAGGCTAAGTGACAAGTATTCAGTGTGACCTCCCCTCTCACTGGAGCAGCAGCAGGAAACTGGCTCTTAAACCTAAATGAGCCCTAATTAATGTCATTGCTGACACACATGTCAAACTGATGCTGTGAAAAAGGTCCATTACACCAGATTTCTTCAAGACATGCTTGAGCATTACATACATGTGTTGTATGAGGTTAACCCACTGGAAGCTGCTAATATATATGCATAAAACCAACTTTTAATCATTCCATTAAAAATGCCAAAGGTCACAGACTTTGACATAAAATCATAATTTTGGCCAGTCTCAAAGGGAAATCAGCAAACAAACTGGATATTTCAAACTTGGACTTGTCACTCAATAATACTCTTATTTATTACTCCAATCTTTGTGAGCTTTAGCTTATTTTAGCCTTTTCACCCTGTTCCTTCTGAGAAAGTGGTTTCTTGACTGCTGCCCTTCCACAAAGCTCATTCCTGATCAACCTTCTTCTGACTGTTGAACGGTCGACTCGGCTCCGACCTGATGAAGCGGACAGATGCTGAGCCAGGTCTTTACTTGACGTCTTCTGGTCTTTCAAAGAAGAAACTCTTACACTTGCAGCAGCTTTTATAACATCCCACTCTAAATCCAAAGGCATTAATATGGAGCTGCCCCCCCCCCGTGCAGCTATAACAGCTTCCACTTTTCTGGGAGGCTTTCTACAAGATTTTAGAGAGTGTCAGTGGGAATTTTTGTCCATTCGTCGTGTTGGATGGGGTTGAGGTCAGGGCTCTGTCAAGTTCTTCCACACCAAACTCAGCCAACCAGGCTTTTATGGACCTCGCTTTGCACAGTCATGCTGGAACAGAAAAGGACCTTCCCCCAAACTGTTCCCACAAAGTTGGAAGCATAGAATTGTTCAAAAAGTCTTGGTGAACTGAAAAGCATTAAGATTTTACTTTACTGGAACTAAGGGGCCCTGGCCAACCTCCTCCACCAAAGGTAGGTGTAATGTGTAGGTGGTGTTATGTATATATATAAAATTCTAATAAATATATAACAACAATAAGTCCATACTAACAACTCCATTAGTCAAAGCTGTAAGACAATTTTGTATTTGTGCATCTAGAATATATGAAAAATACTTTGAAGGGAAATAATTAAAGAGTAAAGAAGAGTAAAGCTGAAAATATTAGTTGAGGAATCAACAAAACAAATTACTGAAGTAAATTTTAAAATAAACAAACAAAAAAAGTTTTTTTTATGTTTTATGAAATAAGCAAATTGAATTGAATATCACCTTGAGCTCTGTGGAGAAGTTTTCTATATATTATATTTATATAAAGCAAATGATTATTAGATACCTCATTAGATATTTAGATAGTCTGACTACTACTTTACAGAGGCAGGACTTTATATATAAAGCTCTGATCTGTGGGACTAAGATGATGTTAGCTGACATTAAAGAAAATCTAAAGAAACAATCTGATACTTATCACATTCACATCATGGTAAATTTATATTTTTATTCTTCCAGAGAAGAAATCCAGACTAATTATAGCTCTGAGAAGGCAGAAGCATGTAATTTCGATTTGGTTTCACT
The DNA here is from genome assembly GCA_038496675.1 of Rachycentron canadum. Lineage (NCBI taxonomy): Eukaryota > Metazoa > Chordata > Actinopteri > Carangiformes > Rachycentridae > Rachycentron > Rachycentron canadum. The sequence goes on along the minus strand of CM076648.1, from coordinate 4,886,712 downwards.
CTTCATCAAACAGTCTCACTCCTGTCACTCTCGGTGTGGGCGATAGGTCTGTAAACTACACAGAGGAAATGAAAATGCAGTGACTTTATCTGTAATAAAAATAAATGGATTACATATCAGCAACACGAGCTGATACTTATTGGTACTTTCTCTGGGGGGTAACTCACCTTTACCTTCTTATCCCTTTGTCTCTTATCTCTCACTGATGTCCTTGGTGCTTCCCTCATGGTGTTTCCCTCTTAGAATTCCAGAAAACCTTTCAGTCAGATTACTGTGAAAATAGAAAAAAGAAACCTACACACTTCAAAACCCCCAGATGTCTTCTTCTGTTAACAACTAGCTGGGAAACAAATTTGATAAACTCAAACAGAAAATTCACTGGGTTTCAGAAAAGCTCAGGTATTCAAGGGAATATACTTAAAAGACTGATTTGTGTTCCAGGTTTTTATCATCAGAGTCGTAGAAACAACAGACAGGTTTTCATCAGAAATCTATACAGTTTAAAGTTAATAAATATTCTCAACATGGGGAATTTTGTGTGACACATCAAGTAATGATCTGTTTAAGAACTGAACTTTAAACCACTGTTTAAAAAAAATAAACACGTGTACGTTAGAGATCAATAATGCTTTGACAACAAATACTTGATAAAACATGATAAAATCCCTAACTGTAAAAACACAAACAGGTGAACAAAAATACATGTGAGTCTGACATCACCGCAGTTGCACTGAAGTGTTTTTAATAAGAAATATTTCACATAAACTGAGAAGAGTTTCAGGATGTCTTTACTTTATTTTTGCCAAAACTCAAGGATTAAGATGAAAACATTTTACAGGACCTTACCAGTGTTTTTTTTAAGCTTGAGCCCTTTAAATACAAATTGTCTAAACCTCTACAAATTCATACTGTAGAATTTGTTTTCTCTAATATGACTATGCCTATGCCTGGTGGCAGAGAGGCCACTGAAGAAGAGTCTGTCTGGACAGGAGACACCTTTGTTCTTTGGAAGAGATTTAAGAAAATCACAAAGCCACAATGAAACAGTCATCAGATCTCTGTCTAGCTTTATTGCTCCTCTGCACAGAAGTGGAAAAAATGCTAATTTCATGTATTGGGACTGTATCTAGGTCAACCTTGGTGGTGGTGGTGGGGAGGTGGAGTCAAACGCAGCCCGTGTGGTACAATCAGTACAAAACTCTGTTGTGACATCCTGTTGAATTTTGTTTATGCAGGGGCATGTCAAGTCACCTTAGTCTGTTTTGGCAGGTTTTCTTCATAGCTCCACCTGCACATGAAGGTTACAGTGAGTGAGTTGAGGGGAAAGGGAGCATGCTGGGTGTGAAATCCTGTTCTGGCAAGAAGAGACAACAAAATATTTAAAATCATCTTTATTATTCTCTCAGAAAACTCACCTAAGCTGTTGAGGTTTAAGTGTTTTAAAATGAGAAAAGATTTTGAGGTTAAATATAATCATAATAATCAAGACACAACCTACAACAGTAATAACAATAATAACAGTGTGTGCACTTACAGCATTATTCTGGACAGGTGTGGTTCACTCAGGATAACTGGCTGGAGAAAAATCCAGTGTATATAGTTTACAATGAGCAATATTGTCTGTAGGTCTACACAGCAGAGCAGACAGATTTCTACAGCCTATTTTGGCTTTTTTATATCCCACTATATCAGCAAAAACACTTAATATAATACTTAATATAATTATGTAATAGCAGTCATCAAGCTATCAATAACAAAGTAAGAATCCCAACTTGATGAACTGTCCTTTTAAAAGAATACCCAACCTACAGTTATGATACAAGGACGTATTCTTATTCAGAGGAGAGGGAGAGGTGTTTGTGTATCTGTGTGTTGAGTCCAGGCAGGGAGTTGCAGTGTTGGCAGTAACTTAACGCTGGTGTTTTATTTGCTGGATCACAGCTATCATCATATGAAGACTAGGACCAAATCTGCAAAAGAGAAGTGAGCACAATGTGACAAATCATACGGAGTAAAGCTGTAACTGCAATTGCTAAATAAAAGCATCATAAGACTCAATATCTCAATATGCAGGGAGGTTTTGTCTAAAAATATATGTCAGTTCAATACCTGAATGGAATTAATACTTATATAATAATTAATTTGATGCTTTATATTTTGATCAGAACAAACTAATTAAAAATATATTTACTGGACTGGAATGAGTTATATTTTTAACCATTTTCATACATTTATCTTATTTAAAATAAAATAAATGAAAAAAAAAAACAGTGGTTTTTACACAATTTTATGCATCTAAAGGTTTTAAAAACACACAGAGCAAACAACAGCTAAATGGAAAAATCTGGGGAAAACCCCAATTCACCCGTAAGGTGTTGTCCCAGGAAGCTGAGCCGAGCGCTGTGCCGTCAGGTGACAGTCTGACTCTGCTGACGCGGTTCTCATGGCCAAACAGGATGGAGGAACGAGTTCCCTTTAAAACATCCCACACGTTAATGGTATAGTCATTGTAGCCAGCGAAAAGCAGGCGACCTGGGAGTGGAAGAAAGAAGCACATAGAGGAGGAAGTGGGGAATTTTAAATAAAGAAGGGAGAAGTGGGGACAAATAAAACATTAGTTGAAATTCAAGAGGTATGTATAAACATTTTCTTTGAATCATTAAGAATTGTTTTCCTTCCATTAAATACTGAAATATTTCCTTTAACTTTCTTAGTTGAATAACTCTTTTTTTAAGCTCAGAAACTACATCTGCCATTTCTCCAGGGTCAACTCATCACATAAAAAGCATATTAAATGTGATAATTCAGCTTGTACACGCTCCTTACCACTCATTGAGAAGTCCACAGTGGAAGCACCAAATATGATGCTGTCCTTCTGGTAAACGGCTACTTCACGGTCAGCTCGCAGGTCATAGAAACGGCACTGCAAAATACCAACAAACAGGACACACAACGCTAATTTATTAATAATTTTAGTCTATGAATGGCAGCTCCATAATGTATAAATAGCGTTTGGGTGACCAGTATTTGAAACCTTGTTTTCATGCATAGCTAACGGGGGAAAATTGCTTTAGTAAGAAACAACTGGGATATCTGTATCTGATTTCTGATAGTTGTTCTGCTTATCGAGGTGTAGTGCAGTGTAGACAATCACCACTGAGATCACTGACTTCACACCACAAAATATATCACAATAATGATTCAGCATGAGTGTGGTAAATCATGTTCCTTTTTTTTTACTGCAAAGACACTGAGAATTTCAATTTTCAATCTTGCACAGGACACATATTGACATGACAAATCATCACAAACACACAAGCAGATCATAAGATGTGACTCACTGTGGCATCGTCAGAAGCAGAAGCAAATGCATCTCCACTGGGATAATACCTGGACACACATGACAGAGGGAGGAATTATATATTTTGTAAATCCAGTGAGTTTTCTATGTGAAAGAAACGTTATCGATTTTGTTGTTAGTTCATCATTTTGAATCCTGATACGTTTTGCTGCGTGAACTGAATCACAAAGCTGAAACATGGTCTGATACTGAATTATGCTTCACAACACTATGCTACACTTTACAAATTATTTTAACCAACATCTCATCTTTAATGGATATTTTGCACACTCAATCATCATCCATGAAAAGCTCAAATACATGCAACAAAAGTATATCCAACCAAGAAATAGCACAGTTTTGATTAATATACCAGCACAGCTTCAAATAGCCTGGCTTGCCCCAAACTGCAACCACAAACGGGAAAAATTGGATTAAGTTAAGAAGTTATTTTAGATCAGGTTAAGTAGATGCAAATTCAGTTTTTTGACCTCAACAAGAGCAATTAAACACTGAATTAGAATTATGTGCTCCGTGGTTGTTTGCCTGCACCACTCAGACTTTCAGATTGCATCCCTGTTTATCCAGAATCAGAAGAATCATATATTATTATTCATGTGAAACTGTGTCATAAATGCTTGAAATGTGGGTAAAAATGTGTTTTAACCTGACCTGACGTTTGACCATCAAAATCCAATCAGTTCCTCTTTGAATCTAAGTGAATGTTTGTACCAAATTTGAAGGAGTTCCTGAGATATTGGATTCATATGGCTCAAATTTGAAGAAATTCCCTCATGGCGTTACTGAGCTATTATGATCATCATAATGGGACAGATAGACAGACAACTGGAAAATATAATGCCTCCAGCCTCCAGTTGTTGCAGTGGCATAAAAGTTGGCACATATACAGATTTCTTGAAGGAGGTTGATCATGTGGGTAAATGTCTTTGCTAATTATACATTTTGATAATCTACCATTGAATTGTTACCATTTAGGTCTCTTATTGTAATAGTAGCAGAAATACTAGTACTACTACAACTGCGGTTTTTTGGTTTAAATGAACTCACTTCACACAGTTGATGTCAGACTCATGGCTCTCAAAAGACTGAATGTTCTGTCCAGAGCGCATGTCCCACACATTGGCCTTCTTATCACTGCCCTGATAACAAACAAACAAACAAACAAACACACACACACACACACACACACACACACACACACACACACACACACACACACACACACACACAGATACAAAACAGACAATGTTATAGCTGTTTTGCTCAAATAAATTTTTCAAAAGTTCACGAGAACTCAGAATACAAGAAGAATTTGGGGTTTTCCCATGAGCATCTCAATTACAAAGAAAATACTGTCTCTCTCTTGCTCTCTCTCACCCCAGAGACAAAAGTGTTTCCAGTTTCAGATGGTGCGAGGTCCAGGGATAAGACATCAGCTGTGTGACCATGGAAACTCTGCAGCAGCTGCCCACTTTCCACATCCCACAAGGCACATGTGCCATCACCACTGGAGGTCAGGATCTGAAACACACACATGCACGCACACACACCAACAATAAACACAAAACAATCAACAAAATAATAACATATCACTTATTTTAGCACAAGGAGAAGAAGAAATGAATTTCTGCTGATCCTGGAACTTGTCCTGTCTTATAAACAAAACAGTCTGATTTATGGAGAAGCTGTGGATTCAACCTACAGCTTAAAATGTCGTAAACAAGCAGTGGAAGGTACCAGTTTAGTAGAAAAGAGGAAGAAGTGAAATCACAGAGGGACTTTGGAGGGTAAATTCACAACAGTGACTGGGCAAGAGGGTGAAACTAGACACATCTGATAAGGCATCGCTGGTGGTTATAAAGTGAAAACATATGAACAAAGGTGATCATAGATATTGGTCTCAATGTATTTTAGAGATACAGTAAACAAATGTACTGTTAATGTTAGAAAAAATAAAACTATAGGATTTATTCTGGAGAACAAAAAGCTAATATTTTGTTACAAATACAAACCAAATACATATTAAATGAATGATGGTCATTTTTGAATTATTTGTCCTCTATGCAGTACAGTATTAAAATTTACAGTAATACCTAAAATGAGAAATGAAACAGCCCTAAAAATGAAAAATAGAAATTTGTGTCATAGTGGAAGAGTATTCAAGGGAAGACATCAGAGTTCATTAAAATTAAAATCTCAATGCCTGGCATGTAATCACTTTGACATTACCACTGGTCTGAAGGCACAGCGAACTAAATATGTAGCTACTGAATATGCAAATGTATGCACACACACACACACAGTACAACAAAGGTCAGCATCTAACCACAAACACAACTCAAAATTCTCCCTGTGCATCATGGTCCATATACAAAGAAGCAGACAAAAAGACAAAATGTCAACGATTCCTCTGATGAGAGGAGATTATGAGCACTTAGAGACACATGCAGACACCAGAGATCCCTGCTGGCTGGTGGATTAGAGAGCTCCTGCTGGATGACCTCAGGCACAAAAACCACACCACATCCTGCCCACACTGAGAGGTAGCTTCAGTTTCAACATGAATGTAATTATCTGTCAACCACAATGACTGACACACATAAACACAGAAGGAAATCTCACCTTTGCATCAGTGTGAGTCAGATATCATATATTAAAATACTTGCAGAGGGTTCACTAACTTATCTTACAAGCAATGTTCAAACTGCAGGAAGGAAATGGAATTGGGGGGATCTGACCTCCTGATTAAGACTTGGACACCCTGGACAATAGTACAGGAAATGTTTATTAATATATAAATACTGTGTTTCCCATATTCATGCCTGGAAGATTATCAAACACCCCTAAAATGGACCATACCACTTCTAATCTTTGATGTTAGCTGAACATCCTGCCTCACTCCCAGTAGCTCACATCCGTAGACACAGTTGGCATTTCAAACAGTTGCTAACTATCTAACTTGTTTAATACACTTTACTTTCTTAACGTCAAAGTTTCTGAATTATATTATACCAAGTATCTATGGATGAGCAATAATGTTTTAACTTTTGTCAGGTTATAGTACAGTGAACTAATGTCAGCTAGCTGATAGTGCTCTTTTTTTCATTTAAAATGTTGTAAATGAAAATATCTTTAATCAAATAATGTCGCAAACCATATGTCAGCACAACAGCTGATCCTGCATGTCATCAGCTAACTGCTTAAACATTGTTCTCAGCTGGAAACACACACACATAAACACAGATACAACAACACAATCATGTCTGTACTTTTCGCACATTTTAAGGTGGAGTCTTTCATGTTTTTGTGCGGTGAAATGAATAGTGAACACTCCAGAGCTTTGTGCTTCAAGGTCTGTTGCGATGGTATAAAGGCTGTGAGTGTGGCAGTGGCCTAATGTGCATGAATGTGTCTTTATGTGTGAGATGCAGCATGACAGCGTATATGAGTGAGAGACAGAGAGAGTGATAGGAAGAAAACATGCATGTGTGTCTATGTGTTAAATGTTCTGCCCTGAGGTCAGTGTACTCCACTCTTAGCTTGATAAAAGCCACTCAGCATCTATTAATATACACAGGATAGAGGACCCCCCCCGGCTCCTCTCTGCCCCCGCCTTAGCCCTGCCATCCATCTCCTCTCTCATCTTCCTTCCTGTCCTCCTTTTACCTCCCACCCCATTATGCTTCTCTGCTTTGCTGAGGGCCACAGTGAACTAAATTATTAAAGCTAAATATCTATCTAAGGCTGCTTCTTTCATGTTCTCCCTTTGATTCTGTCCTAAAGCCTGAGATACAGTATTTGAATATGTTTATAAAATACAAGTATTTTTGTCATATTTCTAAGATCATTTGAACAACAGTCTATTCATATTCATTTAATCCTCTATTGGTGATTAACAGCAGTGCACTTTGAGGCATTGACAGACATAGGGCTCATTGGTGTCATTTGTCTCAGATTTAAATCCCTGACGAGTGCTTTCCTCTCACAACAATCAATAATTGACAGGACAAAAGGTCTTTCCAGGTTTTAGTGTGATGCAGATTTAGCAGTTGAAGTTCATTTTACTGCTCTGGACTATAAGTTGAGAGCAAAACATAACAATGCAGATCTCAAAATATTAATAAATAAAATGGCAAGATAAACAACCCACAGAAAGCCTTCATCGTGGGATGGACTGGACGCAAATGACCGTACATTTAAGCTGGGAGTGTGATCTGCATGAAACTTTGCATGTATCACGTATGTCCTCACATGAGATTAGATACTTCAGAAAATGTGAATGTTATAAAGGAAAAGCTTGTGCTCATACAAAGGAAGTGATGTTGCATCTTTAAATTGGTGTGTCTGATTAACACAAGACTCAGGCCTGTAGTTTGCAGTGCCACTCTGACCTCATCTGACCTCCAAAAATTTCATGCCACTAGGTGGTGCTTTACCACAAAGTTTGACTCTTCAAAAACTTTCCAACCCTGGTGAAATGTTTTCTCTTGCTCTCAACCTCACACTTTCCTTATGCCCATGGACCTCCATGTCCAACCTGCATCAACTTCACAGTTACACCAGGTGTGGTTTTCTCCAGGGGCTTGGAACCCGTCGAAATGTGCCTTCAAGTGTAGCTTAAAGTTGAAATTCATCAGCAGCTGTCTCAACTGATTGAAGACCCAAGTGAATAAAGCCTTCAAACAAATACCAAACATTTCCCTGCTGTAACACAAAATTTGTTGTTTTATCTACACACTGTGTCCATAAATATTCAGATATATGAACTCAGAACAAGTGGAAGGATGCTTTTAATAAAAGGTGGGTCATATACTATACTGTGCCTCCTATTCCTCCCTCTGTTTTCTCACATGGCACAAAGTGGTGCTCACCTGCATGTCAGAGTTGGTGAAGGTGCATCCCGATACATAGTTGGTGTGCATAGCCACTGACTTCCTCTTTGCAGCCAAGTTCTCATTTTTGTCCAGAGAGAGCGGGATCACAGAGCACTTGTTATCCAGTCCACTTTTGGAGGAGATAAAAACATCAAAAGTTAAATGAAGGATATCAAACTTCAATGTACATCACACCTCGAGCCGTGGTCTCAGAGTACCCACCTAAAACCAAACTGAGAAACGCACTATGTTGGGTGATGGGTAAACTCGAACTCAGTCAGCTGATATTTAATTAATTAATGGTTGGATTATGATCACTCAGTCAGTCAGTGATATAATAGGGCCGGTCCTGCCAAAATAATAAATAATATGATATCATAATAAATAGAAGAGTATGAAGCTGGAGGTTATTGAGAATGACCCATTTAAATTACTGATGCAACATTACACTTGAGTAGTATTTTTTCATGAGTTTCTGTAGTAACTGTTTTAACTATCTAGTAAAACGTTTTCAAAATATACTATTTCACTAAAGAGTGTAGTTGTTTAGATTATTGGAAAAAATACCAGTCAATTAAATCTATGTGATAAAAAATGTTCCTACTCACCCACATGCCACAGCGCAACCCGAGGGAGCGTAAGCACACGCCATGACCCATGTACATGGCAGAGCTATCCCATGCTCCTGTAACACAGATGGAACAAACACACACACAGACACACAAATGCACGGAAAAGAGAGATAAACATGAATATTGTGTTTGTTGTGATTAATTATTGGTGAGAATATATATTCTCTATAATAAGCAAACTATTTTCATACACATAACACACACAGTTACACACACATCTGCAGTAAATCTGGATGTGGTGAATATTAATAGGGATTATGTTTAGTGTGGTTATGTCTGCTCCACCCTGCTACCACTTAAGTGCACTCAGGCACACAAACACCCACAAAAAAACACACACCATCATTACATGGGACAGATGGATAGATAATCTTTAAACACACATTTCCATTTCCGTGTCACACCCGCTCTCAGAGGAATATAGGAGTATAGGATGACCCAAAACCAGTACATATGGTGCATGAGCATCTGAGCATGAAAATGAAAAAAATCTGAGCCATAGATAACAAGGTGGAGAAGTGGGTGAGGTTATTCTGGGCAACCAGACTTGTGGAAACAGCTTTGCATGATTTTAGGGATTTCCCTCTTGGTGAAAACTCAACCTTTTGATTTATGTGTGACATTACCAAGGTATAAATACAGAATCATGCTGAGATACAACTAAAGCACCTAAAGCTTCAGGAGATCAGTCATCTGAGAGTCCAGTTGCAGTAAAACAGCTCAAACTAAGCTTCTGTTAATGTTACAAATGCCTAGTAAAATTGTTGATTTTCTGTATTTTTGTAAACTTGATCATTATGGATATGTCTTGTATGTAATTCTGATTTCCTGTCCCTACTGACACTCATACAGACTAAACTGATGGACATGGACATTGCCCCTCTAATTGATTGGCATTTATCACTAAAAGGGATTTCCACACTCTCTAACAAACTTCTACCCACCTTATTGAGAGTGTATGCATCCCAGACAATCACTTTTCCATCCTATATTGGAGAGAGAAAATCAGCATTACATAAAAACTTTATACAGCCAATATACTGTAACATTCCTATACCATACATAAATATTAATTAATACTACTAATAATACAGTGCCTGTACGTGTGTACATGCATGTATATACCTGTGAGGAGCTGACAACACGACGTTTGTCTTTGCACCAGTCCATACAAAGCACCTTGTTCCCATGACCTTTCAGCACACGTCTGGTCTTTATGGAGAGGGCACCCAACACCTCAATCTTCTCAGCAACCTGGTGTACTGAAATACAACACACACACACACACACACACACACACACACACACACACACACACACACACACACACACACACACACACACAATCATGTCAGATGGATTCATTTAAGGGTTAATGCTGTAAATGAATGAGGTGTGTGTAATTTAACTATGTGTGTTAACTATGTTTTATGGGTAAAATTATTACCTACAGCGCTGCAGGGTTAAATAATAAACTGGGCAGAGTTTATTTCATTCACACACATTATGACTTTATTTATGTAAGTTAACTGAAGGTCAGTGTCAGATTGTCTGTGGGTGGTGATTTCCGCTTTTTTCTTTTTTCTTGTTCTTTGAAAACGTGGTTATTACAGTAATTTAACACATAGACATATGAAACAAATCGAAACAAATATTTTGGGACAACCAATTTTCAATCAAACGATTTTGGGCACTGGGTGATCGATCTTAGGTTAATTATTTTATTATTTATTTATCATATCGTTTATGTATTTTTCGTTGAAAATAGTCCCCAACAAATGCACTGTTTGTTCCTGTTTGAATGAGATCTTGTAAAAGCTACAGTGACCAGCTGTTATAATAAGTCATACAGCTTTTTTTTAAACCTGTTTTTAAAGGTTCCCCTCCGTAGTAGTGATCAATTTTCTTTGGGGTAATTACTAGCTCATAGGCTAGTCCAATATACGCATTGCAGCATATTGGCATTGTAACCTTTTTTCATGAATGCACAGACATATACAAAAATTTAACCAAGCATTTTAGGACAATACTCTCTCCCCCTAACTGACTTAAGCATAATATTTCAAATTGACTGGCTCAGTTTCCGATATAATCTTAACTCAAATAAAAACAGGACCATGACAGAGGATATAAAAGATGTATGTTACAACAAATTTCTGGTTCATATCCTCCAGCTGAGGAGGACTTTTATCCCTACTGCACAATGCAGTAAATTGCAGTTTGTAATTGATTTGTATTGATCCATTAAACATTCATTATTAATGTGATTATGTTTACTTCAAGCTGAGATTTCATCAGATTTCTATTAGGTTCACACAGACACTTGTCACAGCATGAATCCTCTTTTTGAAGATGCTCCAGACTTTGTTTGTTTCTTTTTTTTTTAGTAGAACTTCTCAGAAAAAAGCTTTAGAAAAGTGTAAAATGAAGTCAGTTTCATTAAAGGTTTGTGGGGATATTTGAGTTTTAGCTCACTCAGAAACAACAATCATCATCATCATCATCATTATATTATACTTCATTGAAACTTTAGCTTCTCACTGACATTGTCAGCAACCGTTGACCCAGCACAAACAAATCCACATTTAACACCTAAAGGTCGTGTTCACACCTGCCAGTCTGTAAATGCAGTGTTTGGGTGAACAGGACGACGGATCGACAGGTGTTTGTGGATGTCAGGGTTATTTTTTTCTCCCAGTTTTCTGGACACTTACGCTCCACGTCGTTGAGCTTGGCCCGCTCCTCCTCCAGCCTCTTCCTCAGCCCGTCGCTCTCCCTCTGCAGTGTCGCCAGGGTTTCCCCCTTCTGGAGCCCCTGGCAGGCCATCTTCGAGGAGGACACGCCGAAAGACCCGGAGACGGAGGGGGGAGAGAAAAAAAAAATAAAAAAAAAACACCGGAGAAAACGGGATAAATGTGGGGAGGTGCGCGGCGGCCGGTCGGTCGGTCGGTCGGCGGTTGGACGTCCGTTGGTTTTGTCCTCGAGCGCGACAGTTGATGCTGCCGCGCGGGTGACTGAGCTCCGCCGCGCGCGCGCCCCTCAGCCCCTCCCCCTCTCACTTTTTTAATTACAACTTTTTTCCCGCTTTTTGTCTCATAAAGTTCAGATTTTTACCCACTTTTTGTATTTTTAAGTATCTACCGATATTCTCTCTTTATGAAAGTCTGACTGATCACATTCATGATTAAAATGATTAAAAACACTTAAGTGACTCAATTCACCATTGGACTGAATGATCTTAGGCTAATTATTTTATTTATCTGTTGTTGAAAATAGTCTATGAATAGTTTACTCCTTTTTAGGGAGGTCATGTAAAAGCTATGGTTGTTTTAAGAAGTTATTTAACCCTTTTTTAAACCTGTTTTTAAAGGTGCACCTAGATAGTAGTAACCAATTAGGCTAATTACTAGCTCTTAGGCTAATTCAACAATGGCATGGCATAAATGCATAGACATATACAAACATTTTAACCAAGCATCTTGGAGAGTCAATTTTCAATTAAACATTTTTGGGCACCGGATGATCCTTGGTTAATTGCTTTGTTATTGTATTTATCTGTTGTTGAAAATAGTACCCAATAAATTCACTGATTACCCCGGTTTGAGCGAGATCTTGTAAAAGTTAGTGACCAGCTGTTTTAAGACGTTATTTAGTCTTTTTTAAACCTGTTTTTAAAGCTGCACCTCGGTAGTAGTGACCGACTTGCTTTGGGCTAAATACTTGCTCATAGGCTGGTCCAACAATTGCATTGCAGCATATTGGCATAGTCACCGTTTTTCATGAATGCATAGACATAAACAAACACTTTAACCAAGCATTTTGGGACAAAACTAACTTAAGCATAATATTTCAATTTCACTGGCTCAGTTTCCAATATAATCATTAAATCAAATCAAAACAGTATCATGACGATTTGGTGATGTTACACTTTGGCTGTGGGATCAGTGTTTGGTGTTTCACTAGCATGTATCTATCTCTACTAGGTCCTGATGACTTCCTATGTCTGTGTGTGCACATGTTTAGCAGGTTATAATCCATATTAATACAGCTGTATTTCAACAGCTGCTGCGTGGTGTGTCCATAGTCTAACAGATGCTGTATTGACTGTTAGTGTGATCCTAAGAGAGCTTTCATCACCCGGCATGAGAGCGTACAGGATAGTCCCTGCTCCTCCCTGTTAGATCGACACTACACAGTATCCATGTAAATTACATTATACAAACATCGCCACTGCTCGCAATGAAATTATTTGTGCAGCTGTTTGTCGATGAGAAACTGAAGAGAAAAAACATTACGTACCACTTCCACACAGAAGGAGCAGTAGTTGATGGGCTCGTTCTTAATGTAGATGTTCATCAGGGGACTGGCCTTCGAGCAGCTGTCGCAGGGGCCAAAAGTGACCGCCATGAACGTTTGGTCACACATGGCTGCAGATGCTCACCAACACCCCTGTGGAAAACACAGACACACAAACATAAATATCAATGCACTCAGCTCCACAAGAAGTTGGAGAGATCTTTGTCTTGTTTGAGGCTCTTGATTTCTGTGCAGGGTTGTGACCACTTGGCCTGTATGTGTGTGGACCTGGAGATAAGTGGCTAATCTACTCCAGGCTGATCCTTTCTCTGAGCTCCAGAGAAGTGCAGCACAGCTATTCTGGGACCTGCACACTTGATAAACACTAAACACCGTTTCCCCGTTCACCTCACAGATCAACATTTTATTCACTGCTACTCTCTTATATGCAGTAATTTGTAGTTTGTAATTCATTCAATAATCCATATTTCTACAATCTAATACAACCTGTTGATGTGAAGATTATACAGTGTGTAGAATAATAGAACAGGGTCGTGTGATATTATGTGATCACATTTATTATATATTAAGTTCACATACATTGTCACAGCATGAATCCTCTTTGAAGATGCTCAAATTTATATTTATATGGAAACAGTGAAAAATATGAATCTAACATACACATACACAACACATTTCAGGACATAAACCTGTACGTGAACACAAAATACACCAACACAGCTACGATGAGCAGGAAAACAGCAGAAGAATAAATAAATGATAAATCTTACCTCACACGAGAACGTCTCTTTTCCCTCTGCAGAGCAGATATTTGTCCCTGGAGAACTAAGTTGAGTTTTTCCAGTGAAGAGGATTGTCAGCGAGGGACATAGAGGGAACTGTAAGCTTCTTAGTAAAGTGTAAGCTGTGACTCTGCTCTGCTTTTACCTCCATGGCTCAGACGTCCCTGCTGCACTTATACCTGCAGAGCGTGGGCAGTTACATTAACAGACTAATCCTCTGCCCATTAATAAAAAAATATGTAACAAACCTCATCTTCATGGTGAGAAATTCATGTTTATTTCATTACCACCTTGTTGTGATATAAACCAAAAAGGATAATTTGTGAAATCTGAATTGTCCAGTTTCATAAAAACTAAAAATAACAAATGGCTTCTCCAATACAAATCTGCAGAATCTGGTTATTTAATGGCCAGATAACTGATAGTCATAGTTTTTTTTAAAGTTACTATAATAATCACATTTTCTAAGAAGACAAAAAAAACCCAAAAAAAACAAAACAAAACAGCCCAACAGTGCTGAATTCTTTTTATTTTACTTTTACAGATTTGACAATTTATTCCAAGTTTCTTAATATCTTAACGGTGAACACATTCACTAAGCACAGCTACCAGAAACTACAAACAGTCCAGTTTGTCAAATGTACACATGGGTTTAGAGAGGAAATATTTCAGTACTGGCATGTTCACACCGGTACCACAAACAGCTGGGGTGATGGTACATTTCAGTTTTTAACAATTTTTATTAACTTTTTTTTTTTTTTTTTTTTTTAAAATGGCACAATCAACGCTAGTGCTGATAAGAACAATGGTAATTTATAATGTCTACGTCGTATCATACAACCAACTCTCTCCTTGATGTAAAAACTTAGAGTGAAGGAAATGACATTTTCTCTTGTTCGAGAGGCCAAGAGAAGCCCAGGGGAACGAGATGCCGCAGCTCTGCTCAACAATACAAACCCATGAATGAACGTGTTCTTTTTTCTCCTCTGAAACTACGCTCTCATAATAAATCAGTCCACAAGGATAGTCTGAATCTGGGGAGGCTGGTGCTGCAGCCATGAAACTTACAACAGACTGTCTTCTTACCTGTGGCTTGTATTAATTGATCATTTTGATAAAACAGCAAGAAAAAAAACAAATCACTGATTAAGAAAAGAAAGCGTCTAATCATATGGGGAATGCAGTAGAGGAAGCTCAAGGGGCCATAGTTGTAGAAAACGACGGAAATCAAAAGGAAAAAAAGGCTCTTAAGTGTGAAGTATTTATTTTTACAGTCTATATCCATCTGTTATTTATCTGACTTCCTCTGCAATGATTAGAAAGTTCATTCTGACAACAACCCAACTGTAGGACACCTCGTCAAAATAAAAATGATCACATTTAACAGTTTATATTCATCTTACAGTGGAAGAAAATACTGCACTGACAGAAAGAAAAAAGCAATGCCACAATGATAATGTGTCTAAGTCATTCAGATAGTAAATAATTCAGATAAGGCTTTGTCCACAATGTGCAGCTAAAATCATGATACACTTCATTAACATTATTAACATTCATATGGTTATTAATTCCTTCAGTTACTGCCTCTCTTATCAGATATGTACTCTTTACACAGACCATACGTTCAACTACCTACAAATCCAAACAAAATATAACAAAAGGCAGACTGATTAAAATGGTCCCAACATATGGATATCAATTATTTTCAAGTGCAACACAAAACTCTCTTTATTCCACTTCCAGTTAGTTTTCATCTGAGGCTTGTTCAGCGTCGTTTACTCAGATATTTCACTTCAGTTAAAACATTTTTATTTCTCAGCACATACTGTGTCTCTGAGATTTCCCGGGCTCTCGCTACTGCAAATATTTTGCATTCCTTACTTGGTTTGTTGCTTCTGAAGACAAATTTTTCATTAAGAATCAGCTTTGAAAAAAAATAAATTAAGAAAAAGTTACTGTGTTCTGTTTTGGTGACCATTCACAATCTCCTGTGTGTGTAAGCACCTTAAAAGAAAGAAAATGGTTTCATTTTTAAGGGACAAGGTCTTTAGGCAAAATAAGGTTCACATGAGGGCGAGAGGCAAATTTGGTTACACTACAAATGCTAATGGAAAAAAACAAAGCAAAACAAAGTAAACTAAAGGACAATTTTACTGCAGACAAGGACTTTTTTTAAAAATATGAGCAGATTCCCTGACATTCATCCAACGACTCAGCTACACCAAAATTTCTCTACTGTGAAGATTCAGTAGCATGCATGTTAATTTCTGGTAGCTGGTAAAGCTAAGCCCATGCAGGTTCGATGGGAGCAGCAGCAGCAGTAATAGTGGTGCATGCCATACACCACACTGTTATAACTAAGTTATTAATAGGGTGCAATAGCCTCAGCCTTTGAGAGCATGTAGCAAATATGTCTGGATGGGTCAACCAAAACAATCTGCGCACCAAAAAGAAAAGAAAAATCTCTTACTATGTTGGTACTTTTGGTTAAAAAAGATGACGAAGCAGGAAGGCATAGGGGTGGAGAGGCAGGAGACGAGAGAGGAATCGGTCCACACAGCTACAGTTAGTATTAGTGTGAAGATACAGCAGATAAATTAATGCAGAGCTGGATAAATCAGTGGAAAACTCTCAAAAACCAACTTCAGTGAAACCGTTTCTCTCCATTCTGCCCAGTGATACATGGCTTTACAATACACATAATCTTAAGAAAATGACAATACTGAAATAAATAATTACACATTGACAACAGTACAACATTTTCAAAGCTCTGACTGGAGCTGTGATCAGAGAAAACAAGTAGAGAGAAGAAAGTGTTTGGAGTGGAAAACCCTCCTGGTGACACAGCAGTGAGCAGAGTGTAATGTGTTGTACATAGATGTGTTTGTACTGTAGTGTTCATGTGTAAGTGTGTCCTGTGACGCTCAGCTCTAGTCACAGCTGTAAACAGTAAAGATCGTAGCGGGTTCAACCCTCAGCAGAGTTTAAACCTTGTACCTTCTAGATCTCTCCTCAGTTAAAACCCCTGCTACATTTCTTCTGCCAGAAATGCAGGGAGATTATGACAAAGCGACATCTCTATGTTACGTGACCTAACAAATAATCGTCTGTGCCGGCACTCGTTAAACTATCCTACATAATTTACCTGGTATTGACATAAACAGACCACAGCAGAACTAAAACGGTCTTTACAAAGCTGTTCATCTTGGGAAATGATTAATCCCATCATTCATATCAGACTTATTTTCTGCAAAGCGAAAGCTTCTAATCTTAAAATGGGAGGGTGGGGACGGAGGTAAATGCAATAAATAAAATACATGATATATATTATTCATATTTATATATATTTATATATGTATAAATAATATAGTACAGATGATGAGCTCTGTCTTGGCTTGACTGTGTTCAGAGAGTAAATGACAGCGTATAGAACAAAGCCTGGTTTGTTAACATCGGGTGGAGAGAGAGAGCTAACATTAGCACTCACCTGGCTTTGTACTGAGACTTGAAGAATTCATTTTGAAGTACAAACCCAACGTATCAATCTAGACTTTAATTCTTGTCATGAGGTCTTAAGACCTCCTGTAGGGCCTGCTCTCACCTATGGCTACGTACGTACATTCTCACTGGAGAACAAGACAATGACAAGAACGACTATCATTACCACTAGTTGAAACACAGAGGAAGGAGATGGACCAACCAGGGTCGAGACCACTGGGTCAGACTCGGGTTTCGCTGGAGAGCGAGCACTGGGGGCATTGATCTGGTCCTGTGGCTTCTCTAAGAGGCAGGCGGGCGTTTGTACAAGCAGTGGATGGATTAACAGCCAGATTCAAACCAGCGGCGGCGACTGTGGGTTCTGTGCGTTTTTGTCAGAGAGGAAGTGCACATAATTGTAGTCGTGCATGTTTTTACGATCAGAGGATGTAAGTATTGTACAAATGCATGTTGAAAGTTCAGTATGAGGTGGGGTTTGTGTCCAGATTTAGGATTAGGGATACTTCAGAGGACTGAATACCAAGAGGAGACTATTCAATAAATATTTTTGGATATAATTGCTCAAATTGTGTTAATACAAGCCCTAATTTTTGTGTTGTGTGATGCTCAGAAAAATGCATTTATTTCTCTGCTGATGATTGTGTATGGGGCTTTTTGGGCCAGTGGATGTCATGTGACCATGAGTGGCCACTAAGCCAAAAACTCTGCAGGGCCTTGTGTTAGACACGGGTGAGGAACCCCAGGTTGAGTGAGGTGGGGATCTGAATGGTTTCCAGGGCGAGTGAGGAGGGGTTGAATGGGAAGGTGACTGGATATATCATCTTTGTGTCCATCAACAACTGAGGACTCTCACAACGGTCTCGCAAGCGAGTCTGAAGGGTGAAAGACGAGAGGACATGAGATAGAAATAGTTAATATGAAGAAAAACTTACTAAACGTAGAAAACAATTTAAATTTAAGACCTAAAAATGTTTCATTTCGATTTTAGAACCAGGGCTATACAAGATCTGCATTTGGCTTGTAAATAAGTTATATGGCTGCTTGGAGACATCAAACTATATAAAACACTACACTCTCTAGAAAAATGGTGTATAAAACAGTGTTTCTGGGAGCATTTGTGTCCTTATTGTTTATGTTTATACATAAAATAAATTTATGCATAAATTACCTGTATGGTTCTTATGAATGCAACTGACACTCTCTCCTCAAACTCATTGACTGGTGTGTAGAGGTTCAGGACCTTTACGATCTGAAAGAGAAGTAACACAAAAAGGCACTGACACATTGAATACAGTTCACCTACAGTTACCAACGAATACCTGGTGTTCTCCTCAGGTTTATAGAATCATGTGGTCTTTGTGATGATCTTTCAAACATAACTTCAGTCACGATTATTTGAGTGTGGTATAGTGAATGTCACAGTGTTTTACCTGAGCAGTGGTGAGGGCCTGGCACATGGAGCAGATGGCCTCAGCATCCTCATCAGTCTTTTTCTTCACCTGCAGCAGCTGAGCGGCCTGGATCAGAGGCTCCAGAGTCTCCTTGGCTCCACATGTCATCAGACCTTTGTCTCTGAGCCACTCCTCCAGCTGGCTCACGTTGTACCTACACACATGCACACACACGATCAGTAAAGTGGCTACAACGGAAAAAATACATCAAGCAGTCATTCCTTGGTCTGGTCTGGCTTCTCTCTGAGCAGCAGCAGCTCCCACCTGATCTGCATGCCTTTGCTCCAGGAGCACATGTCCTTGCGCAGCAGCAGGTTGTTGAGGGTGACGGCTCCGATGATGTAGAACTGCTGCTTCACCACCTGCTTGATGAGCTCGGGGTCGGTGCCGTGCTGACACATGGTGGAGTGGAAGGCGCTAAGCTGCCGCAGGATGGAGTCTAGGGTGTAGGTGCCTTCATCCGCAATACTGGACGTCCGCTTACGGAGACCTGTGGGCTTGACCCCCGAAACACCCTGGATGGTCTCATGCTCCAGCATGCCAGAGACTACAGGGAACACACACACACACACACACACACACACACACACACACACACACACAAAAATAGTATTTGTATCATACATGTAAAATAAAACAAAATAAAAAAAGAGCAGCACTCATTATAATTTCTGTCAATACTAGAGTGGCATTAGATGTATGAGCACACAGACATATATATGTACACACCTATCATGGGCTGGAGGATGTTCTCCATGCACTTGATCAGCTGCTGATAGATCTGGATGGCCAGGTCACTGATCACCTGTCTGTACTCTGCCAGGTCGAAGTTGGACAGAGAGTGCTCATTCTGCCTCGATGTGTTGTGCTTCATGAAAGCCTGTGACACACAGACACCGGCAAATAAACTTAAAATAGTGTTTTCAGCAGGGTGGGATTTAGGGATTTTTAAAAAAACATAATTGTTATTGCTTATGCCTCAATTATGAAACTGAAATATTTAATTTTCCATCTATAATACATACTGTATTTATATATAATACATGTATATGTAATACACTGTATTTAAAATGTCTATTTAGCTATTTACTAATGATCTAAACCCAATAAGCAAACAAAACAATAGTAGGTTAATGATAAAAGTCAGTACTCACCTCATCTCCACTGTACTGTTTCAGACAGTGCAGGAAGCGGCAGGTGTTGGCCAACCAGAAAGAGACTGTTTCAAAGTCATCTCCTCGTTTCTGGCAGAAGGAGGAAGGACACAGTGTGGTCAGTGAACCTGCTGGTTATAGTCAGACCCTCTCTAACTCAACATATCCTGTAACCTCCAGAAAAAAGTTTTAACTGAAATTATGTTAAGCCAATCAACTTGACTCCAGCCAGAGATAATATCACTAACAGTGTGCAAACACTGCGGCTGAGTGCTAAAAGCATTTACTCAACACTTCTTACCAAGTACATTTAAGGACATGTCCAGACTGATGAGCATGAATGTTCAAACTCAGACTACATAAACCCAAACTCTTACCATCCTCACTTCAGACCAAGATCAGGACCACTGCAACGCAACACACACACACACACACACACACACACACACAAACCTTTAGTATCTTCTTAATACTGTTGATGGTTGAGGTGAGCAGAGTGCGGACCTTCTGGTCATCATTGACATAGTCGGCATGTCTGAGACACATGAACAGGATGTAGGCTGGCAGACCTGGGATCAGATTCACAGCTACACCACGAGGCTTCAGTTCTGGAGAAACAGAGGACAAATTAGTCTAGTGGTGGACCAAAGCACCAAAGATGAGAGGTTTCTACAATTAAAAAAAAAGTCACATGGTGAAGATGTTTTTTAAATTTCAAACTGGATAAAATGTAAACCAAGCCCCGAACACTGCCCTGCATTGTTACTTGGTCTTAAAATGACTTCATGGAATTTTGCTTTCGACTCCAAAGCCCACAAGAGTTTCAGTGTTAATGATTTGTTATAGTGGAACCACAGAGGGACACTAAAGATCACTGAAGAACTATAAAGTTTATAATAATAATAATAATAATAATAATTAAAAAAAAAATCCTAATGTTTTACCCAGGATGAGATTTTTGACCAGTTTAAGCTCATCCTCCTTCTTGTACTCCAGCATTCCTTGGAAGTCTTTCTCCCTGCGAGGGATGTTGACAGGGTGGATCGGCTCATCCACCATCTGTCCTGGAGATGTCTGGCCCTCGGTTTGACCGGCTGGGACACACGCAAGACAAGTTACGGCACAAATGCACAAACTGCTACATAAACTGTTTTCTCAACAAATTTTTAACAAGGCTTTGCTGAACGATGATTTGCCCCGTACCGCCCATCTCTCCGATCCTCTTGGAGTAAACCTTCAGCTGCTTCTTGAGCTTGCGAATGGTTCGGTCCTGCTTCTCCAGCTGCTCCATGAGATCCTGAAACAGACAACAAGACAAAGTGATGGAGAGAGGGCAAGACAAAAAGAAAAAGACAAGAGAGAGAAGGAGAACAGTGAAGAGAAAGTGCAACAAATCAACATAAAAGCTGCTGGGCTGATTGTTGTATCAGAGAGAGACGTTGCAGGACTCTGGCTGTTAGGAAAGAGAAAAAGGTGCAGGGCTGCTCCGCTGTGAGTTAGAGGACACTGCTGCAGAGTTAGAGCGACGCCTGGTGCAATTTTATTCAAAACACAACCTGAGTTAGTGCTAACGCATGCAAACACACACACACACACACACACACACACACACACACACACACACTAAGAGGCAAACATGCTGTCTCTACATACAACCATCCGTCGTAAAATGATGACTCGAGCTTCTCTGGATGCTGTGGGGTCCTCGGCCATGAGTTCCTGTCAGGTGACACCATCCACACAAATGAGTATGTGTGTGTGTAACACAGCGCTGTAAGCGGCTGTTTTAGTTTTTGAATGAAGCGGGAATGAAACCACCAACCCAAATAGCTTTAGCAACCAAATATTCTTCATATAAGGTATGAAGAAATAATGTGCTTTGTATGACTTGGAGTGATATAGTCAAATGATCTTTAGCTGCGTTTATTGCTGTGTTGTTGGTGTGAAGCTCCTGGTTTGAAGAGTAACCTGTTCCCATTCATTAGGAGAAATTTTGTGCTTTTGAGCAAAACAACAAAACAGGATCTCTACTGAAGCTGAAAGCAATATTTTTTGTGTAATATATATTTTTTGTTATGTTTTAGTAAGTCTATATGAAGGATGACAATAAACACTAATGCTACAATATTTATAAAGTTGAAACTGATCCACAGTCTTCAGAGAAATAACAATGAAGTGGTCAGATGACAGTCATGACTGATAATGCCACTTCAGTAATATCTGCATCTTAGTTTATGGGCTGACGACTTTTCACTAACTAACAAACATTGACAAGATCGAATGAAGTATGAAGCATCACTGCTTTTGCTGTAATGGAGTTAATAACATGTAAAAGTGAAGTTAAACCATTTTTACCTTGAAATCAGCCTTAAAACAACAAAAAAGGAGCCACATCCATCCCAACCATTTTTACTTCTGTGTGTTTGTACATTAGGTCTCACTGCTGTATCTCTGATTGTATTTTAACCTGTGGGGTGTGGACTCAGACTCTTGACGTGCTCTTCCTTAGCCTGTGTGTGTCTGTGTGTATATCACATCGTACCAGGTTCTCGTTCGTGAGCCGGGTGATCTCGTGTTGCAGACTGGCTTCGATTCTGGCCTCTGGAGGCAGTTGGAGGTTTTGGGCCAGGAGCTGCTGCTGACGATTGTTCTCTTCCTTGACATTCTGCAGCTCGCCGCGCAACGCCTCCACCTCATTATCGTAACTTCTCCGCTGAGTTTGCAGCTGGTGCTCCAGTAACCTTGGTGCATGTATGGCGGGGGGGGGGGATGAGGACCAGTATGCAAAAGAAAGAAGATGGAGGGAGGAGGAAGAGGAATGTGAGGTGGGAAGAAAATGGGGAGAGATAGATGTGAAGAAAGAGAGAGGTTTGAGTGAGAGGAGGAATATTTGTGGATGCATGATGAAGTGAAGAAAGAGGAGGAAGGCATAAGTAGGAAATGGGCAGAAACAAATCAGCAAACAGTGAGAGAGGGCATGAAAAGTGGAGATTTTCACCACAGTGTGGTGGTGCAGGACAGCAGCATGCTGTGCAGACACTACCAGCAGCCTCCAGCGCAGCTTTTCTGAACACTCTTTTTTCTGCTGAGTCATTAAGTGTCACGCTCTTTAAAAGCTGAATCTCACCAACACAGTAGACGGTCAAAAGAGTGAACAGAAACAAAGGTTTAAGATGAAGCACTGATGATTTGAGTCATCAGATCCATGTCAAATAGTGCTTATGAACTATTATTAAGGTTTGCTTTAAATATCAAGAACAAAGGAGGTCTTTGTCACTGTGTTTGGAGCAAGTAAGCTGTTAGTGATGAAACATAACCGATTCACTCCTAACATCAAAAGAAGATAATGCTTAGAAGTATTCAATATGACACAATGCAAACACTTTTTGAAGCAAGCTGGCATTAAAAATGAGTAAAACTACTTGGTTTGAAGGATGAAGAAAAATTCTGCTGCTTTATCTTACACATAACATTTTTTAAAATAAAAAAATATTGTATACATTTCTATCACAGAAAGAACCACTTTCATTTCATTCGATCCTGTAAAGTTATATGCCTATATGCCAAAAACATTGTCTACCTTTGGCACGGCTGGTATAATGGGACATATTCGTAAAACATAGTCTTAATGGCCACTAAGTATAAAATAATGGGTGTGTGAATTTGGCAGTAAAACCAGCTTCTCAATCTGTAAAGACCTAATAACAAGTCCTAATGTCTGAAACTGTCTGACTGTGCAGCTGGACAAAGTAAACAGAGGCAGATATGAGAGAAAACTCTGACAGGTTGGGAAAACGAGACAGAGAAAACGTGTGAGTGAAGAAAACAGTACACAGCAGTATATATCCTTTCCCTGTGAAAAGGCAAAGTGTCATGCTCAAACATCACACTTGTGTTTGAAACACAATAACACCTGATGGTCTCCTTTAAGCCCTGATTAACCAGCCACAGCTCTCCATCCTCATTCAGCTTATGGAAGTCTGGAGCAGCGGATCTGACCGACACACAGCACAAGGGAACATGAACAACGCAATAACAAATAAAATGCAGGATGTTTGAGTGCGGGGAGTCATGGACAAGGTGGTATGAACAAGAATATGATCATTTTAAATATGAGCTGTCTGCTTGCTGTGTGTACCCAACTAACAATTTTCAGTTTGCGGAACATTTCACAAATTATCACTGAAGAATGAGAACGTTCGCAAATGGTTGTGAAAACTTAACTAGCTTTAAAACTTTAGACTTCACATAAGTTTTAGATGCTTCAGTGACTCTTAATTTTTTGGTTTATCCATGAAACTTCCTTCTAAAGAGGAGAGTCATTTAATCTATAGTGGAAATCTGTCAACTGTAATCGTTTGCACTGCTGCATGTAACAGCGGTAGAGTCCTCTTGTGTATGTGCAGCCTGCTGTACATGTAGATCTGTTGTATACTACACTTGTGTCAGTGAGTTTTTTCCTGCATTTTGATGTTTGAACTCTGATGTCAGTGTTTGAGCAAAGGAGGTTGCATGCATCAAAAGAAGCAACATGGGAAAAATGTAGGGAGGACAAAAATGTGATGCACAGCAAAACATTTTGGGAAGAGCTAAAGTACAAAGAGATGATGGTTTTACCTCTGTTTGTTTTGTAGAAAAATAAATTTACATTAACTGCTGTTAATTGCCTACTCTATTTAAATTACCAACTATAATCAATGCATGCATTTGCTAATATATGTGTTCTGTATAATGAGGCCAATGAGATGAGCTCAACTGGTTACAGAGGAAAGTACTGGCAACACATAAACACATACACATCCTTAATGTTGTGCTGTGCTTCTCTGCTTTCACAAACACGAAAAAATAATGAAAAACAGTAAGGGGGTAATTTCAAGCAGTATTCATCACAGTGAGGAATCACTGTGAGGCTCTACAAGTTGAACTAGAACAGAAAGTCAAATCCCTTTTAGTTCAGACATTTCCATGCTTTCATGCAGCATTTTCTTACTACTGCACCGTAAATATGGAGTTCTGCAACATCTCCAAAGACTCACAAGAACTGTTGAAGCAACTAAGTATTGTTGTTCATTTTGATACTAATCCTTCAGTAAGAAACTCTGCTCTTGTTAGTGAACAATCAAAATACATGCATACCTAAAAACCTAAAACTCAACTGAGAGGCCAGATAAACATTCCCTGTCTGCAGTGAACACAAACATCTTCTGTTAGAGCATAAGAGGAACCTAAACTGTAGATAACAGCAGCTAGTTATATTTATATTATTTCTTCATGCTGTTAGGGCAGAAAATGCCACACAAAGCTACACAAGCTTTCATCAGCTGTTTTAGCTTCAGTCATATCAGATCATTTGTGTCATTTCTCAACACTATTCAGCAACAGCGTGGCCATGCATGCTCTGCTCCATGATGCATAGGCCACGTCTCATCCGTTACCTGAGCCTACTTAGAAGATCATTGACTTCCAGCGGCTTATGCATGAACCTAGGAGATCTGCACGGGACAAAGAGGCATTCATACATATACATGCACCATTTAGACAGACATAACATTTACAATGGAACTGGAGCTTGATAAGATAAAGTGGACACACACAAGTAGACATGGAGATGAGGAGAAGTACTGGCTGTAACAAAGTACCTGTTGGTGTCTTTGAGGCCTATGTAAGCTTGTTTGATTTCATCAGCGTCCTTCAGTTTAGATACATCCTCAACATAGACAGACGGTTCTGTCATGGTCTCCTAGAAAAAAGACAGAAGAAAAGAGAAGGTTGAGGACGTTACAACAAAGAAAGGTTAGTGGACAAGAGAGATTAACACCACATTTATGAAGTGACCAGGCTGCATCATGAACCACGTCATCAACACGACAGAAGGATTTTCATACAGGTTAGGTGTATGAACAAAGAGAGTCAATGATTTCATTAGTGTGCATTTTAACTGCTGTGAGCAGTCAGCGTGTGTGTGGTTGACGGCTCCCTGCCAGCACTGGTGGGAGCTGCTGGCTGCGACTGTCCTTTTACACTGACAATAAGAGCCAGCTGGAGCCTCAGGCTGACACAGTGACAAGCCATCAAATGAGACAGTCGTCTATCTACAGGGAACATTAAAGCAGCTCAAAGACACGAGGGGCTTGTATGAACTTGATGCTGCTGAGAGCTGATCATCAGCTGATAAGTTACATGGGCTAAAGGTTACTTGTGATCAAAGTTTGAATACTTTTTGAGCAGGGTACAAATTCACCATTCAAAGAGTTGAGGGGCCACTATAATGGATTTATTACTGGTTGTGTTAAAAGAGGATGGAAGCTAAATGGCCTGTGTCAAATGGCCACTGAACTGAACTCAGATGTTCAGCAAAACAAATAATCCATAAACCCATTCAGCCAGACAAAGGACGACACAGATGAGATACTCAAACCACAGTCAGGGAACGACACCGGCTGCATGTAAAACCTCTTAGAGTAAGAACTGCTGATCTTGTGTCAGAGGCTGATTCTACTGTTGTTTTTTTATGTCATCACCTGATGTAAAGTTTTTTTTGTTAATAACCATTATTCAGTACCCTGTTGTGGCACTATTATTTCATTGTGGGGTTTTAAACATTACCATGTGTTCACATTTATACTTTTCTCTCAACATGCTCTCTTTACTTCACTCATCAAATTATGTGATTTCCCAGAGATACCTGAGTACAGGAATTCAGTTCTATCATTAAGGGTATGGAAACGTGAATACAGTGGTGACAGAGGGACAAGTTTTTCCATTTTAGGAACTCTTCCAGCTAATCTCAGTATGATGCTTTACAGACTTAAAGTAAAAAAAATGTTTTGTTTTCAGCAGCTTTAGTTGATGTCAGTGAAAAATAAGAAATATTTAAAGCTAGACAACTTTAAATTTTATGTATTTATGGGCTATGTTTTAATTTTCCAGTTTAGCAGTGGCTATAAGTATATGAATAACAGAGTGAACTGTACATGGTTCTTTTACTCTGACTCTGTTGGATCAGCTTTCTTCCCTGAGGAGGTTTCATGTACAAGCCACACCATGACAATGTGTCAGATTTTCATGCATGATGCAGTTTTTCAACTGTACCTTCTCATCCTGTGGGAAAGCATGGATGGAGGAGAGAAGGTGGAGACAGGAGAGTTAGACACACTGAGTGGAGAGTGAGAATATTTGCAACATACAGAGTGGACAGATTAGATGCGATTTTGCCTCTCTATAGCATTATTGTTGCATATTGTTCAAATGCCAGTCAAAAATGTTTTGTTTGTTGTTTGTCTATGAGACACATATAAATATGAATGCAAAGCTAACGAGGATGTCTCAGATTTAAGGGTCCTTCTCGACTACATGAGCACAGAATAAGGGGTAATTATTAAATTTGTCAAAATATATTAGAGCTGATCTTTAGTCCATGAGAGATTTCAGCCAAATTTTATTACTGTTCTGGAAAAAGGCAAATAGAGAAACAGACTGGGGTGAAAACATGTAAATGTAAGAAGGTGGATTCAAGCAGCACACCATCCACCAACATCTACTGTAGCTCCATGTGACGGTGAAACCTAAATGTTTAGGCTGAATACTAATAGATACCATCTTTACCTTGTGGTGCATGGCTTCCTTTTGGCTGACCAGCTGGGACCGCAGGATCAGCACTTCCTCCTTGCGGACCTCCAGCTCCTCACAGGAGGCATTGAGCTGGTCCAGCAGCACCTTGTAAGCAGGGGATCCAGGGGCTCCGGCGCCTGTAGCTGCATCACCCAGCAGGCTTTGCCTCATCTCTGCCAGGTCATGTCTCAGCTTCTTGTTCTCGGACTCCAGCTCCTGACGCTGGGATGTGAAAAGACTTGGGGTTATGGTCACGGTAACAAGTGGAAAATTAGGTTCATTAAAGCTGTCTGGCTTTGGATTAAGCCTTTCTCTAAAATCAATGGAAATCAGTTGAGGAATACTAAAGCGTTGATGCATTTCCACTTCACCCTATTCCTACTTACCTTGAGAGACTCATACTCAAGCTCTGCCCCACGAGCCTTTTTAAACTCTGCATCATCCTGAAACAAGGAGCAAAACATGGTTATGAGAAAAACTGAGACTGAGACAAAGCTTTAAAAGGAAAAAGGTAATTTTTAAAATTACATCAAAAAAATGCTGATACTCTGCCAAACCACTTTCTTCGTATGTCATAACCTACCTATCAATTAATGACACACTTTAGTTATGAACATAAAGCATAATTCTATTTATATTAAAGGAGACTGTATGCTGTATGTTTACAATTATTTACCATGTGTTTACACTCTAGTATCAGGAACATAACATTAAGTGCTACATCATTTAGTTCATAAAGTCATATATGTCAGTACCCTGGCTCTAGCCCGCTGGAACTGCTCCTCTTTGTTTTCCAGCTCGTTGCGCAGTGACTGCTTTTCTTGCTCCAGTTCTGTAAGACGTTTCTGCAGCTTGAGGGTCAGTGAGGTGTCGATTCCTCGTGTCACATCCTGCATGACAGAGAAATGTTAGCAGAGCATTTGCCCAATAAAAAGTATTTAAAGAGAGAACTTAAACTGTGATGAACTCTCTTAATTCCAGCAACCACTATGTAACAACAGAAAGCATGTCTAATTGTATAATTGTATAATTCCTATTATTAAATCGGATTACATTTAATGGCACCATGCTTACTTCAGCGGCACGGGAACCTTCTTCCAATTCGGCGTACTCTGAGTTGTAGGTGTACTCTGATTCGTTGCTGCTGTGGGTGGAATCTGTTCTCCTGTGGCCAGGCTTGGACACGTTCTTCAGATTGGAAAGAAAATCAACAATTTAGAGAACAATAAACCCAACTTCTCCCTGCTGTGTTGAATATTACTAACCATTTGCCTTCTGCCTATTGTGGTGAAGAAAACCTCACATTGAAACATGATTGTTACATACACATATTCAGTACATTTTCTGTCCCAGTGTTTCAACTGTTTCAGCAGACTAGAAGATGACTGTGTATGATTGTGCACACGAATAAGGTAAACCTCTCATTAATAATGACCAGTTGTGTGTGAAAGCATTTCTCACCGAGGAAAGAGCCATCTCCTCCTTCAGGTCGTCGTATTTCTCCTCGAGGCGAAGGTGTTCTGTCAGGAGATTCTGGTAGCGAGATCGCTCCTCGTTCAGATCGGTCTCCAGCTGCTGAGTCTCCTCTGCTATTGCTCGGGCCATTTTCTCTGATGAGACAAAACATTAAGTTGAAAAAAAAAAAAAACATTTTTTTTTGTGTGGCTTTGGAGACTGTTAAATGTTTCCATACGACTAAGATGGACGTGTTGCTGTAAGTCGTTTCCTTTTTGTGTTGACGTTTGCGTACCTGTCATCTGCTGACTCTGTTCCTGAATCGACCTGTTCAAGTCGTCCTTCTCTTTCTTCAGCAAGCCATTCTGGTCCTTCAGCTCCGAGACCATCTACGCACAAACACACATGATCCTTCAGTCACATCTTGTATAAAATGGTCTGCACGTTGAATGTAATTGTTGAATGTAAGTAATAAATGCGATTGATCCAGTTAGTTTGCACATGTTTTATCTAACATGTGACTGTAAGTCCTAAAGGATGCTCAAAACAAGTGTTCCTGTTAGAGAGTCCTGTTACTACAAATCTGAGGTAAAGTAATGACTAATTCAATAAATACAAACAAAAATTGATTGTAAAAGTTGTAGTTCAATAAATCGGTGAGTTGCTAAGAATCACAGGTTTTACTTCCTTTGGAGCCTCATGTAGTTTAGAAAAATCATCTCATGAAGTGTCTGGGTCAAAACTTCTAAGGATCAGTGCACAACTTTGAACAGGAGGTTTGATAATGTTTGAAAAGATTTCTCCTCTCTACTTTGATTGCGCTCATACTTTCAGTCTCTGAGAAACAGATCAGTCAACAACGAAACAAAAACACAAGAAAGAAAGACAAAACACAGAGTACACACACAGTTCAGTGGCTACCTCGCTAGCTCACTATTCTACCTCCTGTGCTCACCTGACCTGGGGCAACTCTGCCCCCTGAGCCCACCATGTGCCTTTTTCCCCATGGTTCGCTGTGCCTCCTAAAATGGGGGAAAAGTGTTTTCCTCTGATGCCAATAACTATTTTTATGCAAATTTTGCATTTTATGATAAGTTGTGCACTTCCAGGGAACTATGGGGGGAACTAAGGAGCCTTTTCTATTGACCTTTTTTAAATTAAAATATTGGACATTCAAGTCACACTTACTAAACCTGGAAAACTAAGAAGGGGAGAGAGGATAGGATGTTTAATGAAAGCAGAGAGAACAATGCACTTGTTTTCAATTTAGCCACATCAAAAAGTGAATTCTCCTTGTAATTCAAAAGCTATGAATTAACCTAGGAAAAGGTTAGATATACAAGTGCAGTAGTGCAGCAGGTAACAGATGTGCAGATGTGGATGCAGAGCCTGCCTTACTTTCTCCATTTCATCTCTGTATGTCTGTGCCCAGTCCTCGATGGTCTTCTTCTCCTGCTGCGTGGCACTCAGTTCCTTCTTCAGCCGCTCCAGCTCCTCCAGCAGCGATGTCACCTGGTTGCCTTTGTTCTTGGCGTCCTCCTCAAACCCACGTAGTCGGCTCAACTCTCCACGCATCCGCTCGCTCTCCGCTGAGTAGGAATTCTCCAGACCGACGAGCCTCTCATTGATCAACCGGTTGTCTTTGTTCTGGATAAAACAGAAAAGACAACAAAAATGAATCAATAAATAATGAGACAATAAATGGGTATATATATGAATATTATTACATATATAAAACTGGGGATAAAAAATCTGGATCTCACCTGCTCATCGATCTTCCTCTGCAGCTGCATGATCTTGTTTTCCATGCCTTTGTTAAGCTTTTTGAAGTGCTCCACGGAGCGAGCCTCGATCTTCAGCTTCTTCAACTCACGCCTGGCTCTCATCCTGCGGATACAGCACTGCAGGTAGACGATGGAGTAAAGGCAGCGCTTGTACCAGCACCGAGCCAACCAGCCACGAATGTGTTTCTGAATGATCACTGCCTTGTGCTCCCGCAGTAGCTACAGACAGGAGAAGCAGTAAAGGAAAAGCAAGGACAAATTAGAGCACAATTAGAGCACATGTACTGATGGGAATTCAAGCAGATTCTCTGGGGTTATTTTCAGACTTTACTATATGTTTTGCTGTAATGCGTGTCTTACCGCCTGGTACTTCTGCCGGGCCATGTAAGCTCTGAGGATTGTCTGCATGGCCAGGGCAGCAGCCTGCTTCTGCCTGTAGCGTTTCCTCTCCACATACATCCTCTGGTACTTCTGGATGATGGTGGCTGCTTGAGTGCGACGCATGAACTTGGCCAGACTGAAGAGAGCCAAGATAAAAGCATCTTTATCAAAACATATTTATGTCACCAATATGTTATTTGTATGTTTTATCCAGCACTGTCTAATAAACATAGTCGGTCAAAGAGCTGTCAGAAATCTTTGCATGTGATTGTTCTGTTTCTGAATAGCTGAAGGGGAAGAACATCGGGTCCAGCTGACTCACCAGCGGGCCTGGTACCCTCTGGTGAACCTCTGGATGGTGATGGCAGCGCTGCGCTTGCGCAGATACTTCTTGCGTGCCAGCCAGCAGCGGATGGTTTTCTGGATGCGGATGCAAGCAGCACGCAACTTGTCTGCCCTTAACTTCTCCAGATAGGCGACCTGGCCGGCCCTGAAGAAGATCTTGGTCTTACCAAACTGGTATTTATCTTGATCCTGAGAGAAGACAGAAGCAGAGCTCAGAGTGTATTTGACTTTAAAATGTTTTTTAAAAGGAAAAGTGAAATCCCAGACATCTGACCTGCACCAGTTTCTCCAGAACATTCCTACAGGTTAACTTTTTGTCAGGAAGCACATCCTTCTGCTTCATCAGAACTCGGTAACGGCTGAAGAACTCCTGGTATGTCCATCTGTAACGTACACAGACACATTTAGAAAACTTTAACCCAAAACACAAACATTAATGCCTTTCTTTCTTCCACGATTTATAATGATATTCTAAACTCTCTAATGGGAGCAAGTTCATATATTCCTGCTGCAAAAATGGATATTTTTTGTTTAAAAGCTGAGGTTCATTATTAGTATAGAATTAATATTGATCTAAAAGGCATTTAAGGAGGGAGTGTTGCTGGGATGTATCAGTACCTGGACGGGAAACCTGCAGCAGAGATGCGGATTGTCTCCAGGACACCACAGGCTCTGAGCTGCTGCACTGCACGTTTAGGATCAAACCTGCAGACAGATAATCACAGTTACATGAGCCACCTGAGTTCAGGCCGTGACTTCACTTGTCATGATCTAATTTCAGAAAGAGAAAATAAATCACACTATGCTGCCAGACAATAAATCACATAAAACAGAGAGGTGACTCACGAGAAGGCCATCTTAAAGTCATTGGGCTTGATACAGCGGACATAGTGTGGAGTGGTTGCATTTAAAGTGTCCATCAGCATTTGCAGAGAGTTGCGAAACTACAATAGAGAACGTCATCATCATCATCATCATCATCATCATCATCATCATCCCTTTTGTGGTATTAAGCTATTATGCATGTTTAAAATCAACTTTGGATAATTATCATCAATGTCACAGACTGTAGTTGATACCATTATAATCAATATTAAAACTATTTCATGCTAGTAGATGTTAGTTTTCAGAATAGATAAAAAAGTAATTAATAGGCTTTTCTTGCAGCTTGATACTAACCAAATAACTTGACAAAACA
Organism: Rachycentron canadum; assembly: GCA_038496675.1. Taxonomy (NCBI): domain Eukaryota; kingdom Metazoa; phylum Chordata; class Actinopteri; order Carangiformes; family Rachycentridae; genus Rachycentron; species Rachycentron canadum. The sequence continues at coordinate 4,853,869 of CM076648.1, read as the reverse complement.
TCTATGGTCAATAATTATCTACACTGAGTGTGCAGGCAAGGAAATGGGCCAACCTGGCAGCCGACAGTCTTCTTGTGCTCCTTGCTGCTTTTTTCCCGGCTCCTGTCAGGTTTGATGCTGAGGCGGGTCCGGCCCCCGGTCCCAGGGACCTGACCAGTGGGACTGGTTGCTTTCTCCTCATCCTGGAATAGCTCCACCAGCAGGTCAAACTGGAAACAGCACCAAATGCAGTGAGAAACAACAGCTGAGCGTAGCATTAGAAACTGCAGGCAATAATGATTTGCTGAGAAATAAATTAATGACAAAGCATTTCACTCTGGATAAAGAGTTATAATAAGAGTATAAATACACTTTCTAACAATCTCTTCTTAATGCCATGCGTGTAGTTTTTCTCACTTACTGCATAGTGCATATAGGCACAGGCAAAGCAGGATGACAGGTATATTTTGCATATTGATGCTATAAACCTCAACATTTAAGTCTAGTAATCAAGTGTGAAGATAGTTTGACATGAGTTAATTAAACTCAACATCTTCAAAGCTGAAGCTGTTTGACAGTTAAAGTTGATAAGTGATTAGATGTCATGATTTGTTGATTAGTATTTGTTAAACCCAGTCAGTCAGACAGTTGTTACCATGGTATAAAAAGCCAATAAAAATAATGAAAAGGTTATGTTTTGTCATATATGACAGTATGCGGTTGCCATATATGTTAACATGGCATTATAAGGCCATGATGTTGTGAAATGAGTAGTATCATGTACAATATAAATTTATAAAAGCACAACATTAGTCATGTTTCATATAACACTGGGGTTATATGAGGAGGATACTGTGTTATCTGTGCAGCTTCAGGTCCTCCTGCTGTGCTCAGAGCGTTGCCATGCTGCGTCTCTCACCACCGTCATTAAGCAGGACAGCCAGAGCCACAAAGGCTTTACGTGCTGCTTGCTCTCAGCATCACTCTGAAAAAATAATACCCTCCTTCCTTTGTCCCTTCTTTTATGTGCAATCCCCTTTTCTCCTCTCAGAGTGCCTTTAGTGCTCCCCATGCAACAAACAAAGGCACACACACAAAAACAGAACTTCAATCTCCTCAGTGCTGTTAAGTCAGTACCAGAGAGAGAGATGGGAAGGAGGAAAGATAAAAGATAAAAAAAAAAAAAAGAGTTAAAGAAGAGCTACAGGCGGACCAGCGTTGTAAGAACGCCTCTGTTTACCTTCTGCTGGCAGGGAAGGGTTGTCATGATGAGGACAGAACCAAACATACATGGACAACATATGGAGACACAGCGACAACAGAAAACACAATGACATTAAAAAGAAAGGTCATAGGAACCAAAAACCCAAAGTTCAAAAATCATTATCATCCCCATCACAAACTACAATACATATCTACATTTTAAAAAATGAAATAAAACAAGGCAGACTAATGATGATGGTGTACAGTGCAGTGATGGGAAGAGTATGATGGGATGATCACTTTTGATCTAATCCAACACTTTGGGGTGCGTTGCCACTGAATCTCAAGCCTGCACAATATGAAAAACGGTATATTTCTGTCTCTGAAACACAGCTACACATGAGTGGCTGGTGTTTTTTCTGGTGTCATTTTGATCACATACCCAGACACCGAGTATATCTTTAATGCACTGTACTGCTTAGACTAAGACAAGTAGATCTGGTAGTCTGCATTAATGTGAGTATCTTGCAGGTCCCAGTGCTGTTTTGGTCAGTGTGGGTACTATCTGTATTGACGAGCCATTAGACGCTGGAATATTTAATAGTTAGTGTGCACAGGTTTTAGACAACCATGTCCTCTTTATTTTGGCTGCATCGCAGAGACAGAAAAAGAAAAAGCAGTCAGTGTACAATAATACAGTTGCTTTTCTGGAAATAGAAAAGATGACCTAACACTAAGATCCTGATGTGTGTTGCCCTTTGGACTTTTCTCATTCTGAGATATTAATTGATCCAATCAACCAAAAACATGGTTTATCACTTAAGTACAGCAGCATATTCTACCTCCACGCGTTATATGACAATGTAATGAAAGTAGTTAGAGGTACGCAAAAGATAAAGTGAGTGAGCATCAGAGGAATACATTTCTTGAGACAAGCTGAACCCTCTCTTAGTAAGGCCATATACAGGCAAACAATCACTATAGTTTGAAAACATACACACACACACACACACACACACACACACACACACACACACACACACACAGACAAAACAAATGATGGGATCAGCTTGGCAGAGATTTTAAAGAAACTTAATTAAATCTCAAGAGATCATTACACTGCAATCCCAATTGTTTAAGTCTTGCTGATCTAATGGTAAAAATAAGACAATACATTCCAGTGTGTTTGTGTGTCTGTGTGTGTGTATGTTAAGTGAATGTGTTAGAGGTTAGAGCAGACAGTATTTCAGCCCTTACCCAGCTCTGCTCTTGCTGAAGTCTATAAGAGAACAGCCGAAGGTCACTGTGAGCATTTTGGACAAACATAGTGCATTATAACCTCTGTGTGTGTGTGTGTGTGTGCGTGTGTGTGTGTGTGTAGCCAAAAAATCAGCAAGGATTTAAAAGGTTTTTATCCACTGATCCTGAACGAAGCCTAGCAGACACACACTATGCCTGGTAGCACGTGCAGTGAGTGTGTAGAGAAACTGGAGCCCCATGTAGAGTCCCATATACAGTTAGATTTATTGCTAGCATAAATTAAAGAGGGTGGCATGGTGGTGCAGTGGTTAGCACTGTCACAGCAAGAAGGTTCTGGGTTCCAGGTACTCCAGCTTCCTCCCAAAGTCCAAATACAAAGAATACAGGTTAAGGTTAGTTGGTGACTGTGAGTGCGAGTGTGAATTGTTGTTTGTCTCTGTGTGTCGGCCCCACAATGGACTGGCTACCTGTCCAGGTGACATTGGGCGAGGGCCCAACATGAGCTGGAATCCAGCCCCCCCATTGTAAATATTGGATGGATAAAGTAAAAGAGGTTGTGGTGTCTTAAAAGTTTGTCCCACTTTTCCCACAACTAGCATTATTCTGTGTTTGTGTGTGTGTGTGTGTGTGTGTGTTCTTTGTCAGTTGTCTGTAAACAAAACATGAGCCTCACTGGCAGTAAATCTCCTAGATGGACCATGTGTTTTCACTGCAGGAGTCAACATGATTCCACATGGCCAGTGGAGGGCGCTGCTCCCCTGAGCCTTCAGATGGTCAGTAAACAACAGCCTTTTCCCCCCACAGAGACCAGGTGCCAAAGCTTGAGGCTTCCACCGTGCATATGTGTCTGTGTACCTTACACAGACACATATGCACGGTGGATGCTTTACAGTTCATTTATCCATGCTGCTTTTGTTGGATCTGCTCTTGACTTACTGTATACACTGTAATGTATACTAGGTGTGTGTGTGTGTGTGTCTGTGTGTGTTTGTGCACCTCACCTTGCTGGCCTTCAGCACATTGATCTGTTCTTCATTCACAGTGTCCTTGTTCTTCTCCAGAAAACCTTCACACTGATACTCAACCTGCTCAAAAACAACAACAAAAGCAACAACACAGCACAGCTTGTGTTAAAACTACAACATATTCTTGTTATCTTTTCTTGCTTCTTTCTAAAAGTCTTCTGTTGAAAAATGCCAACCTTAAATTATTTCCACGACTGGCAAGGTGTTTTCAGATTTTTGCTCAGCAGGTCACAAACAATAAGAGTCTCTAAACCTGAATATTTTAAACCTAACTGGTCATAACCTTTATCTGAACAATATGATCATCTTGGTTTAAAGTCAAACTAAGGTGACATTAAGGGTCATACGCAGGTCCGACTCTAATAGACCAAGATCAATCATTGCAAGTGTTTGGTCACAATCTGGATCCTGTTTTAATAACAGGGACCTCTTGGGAAAGCCTACATTAGTCCTCGACCCATTTGTCTGTAACCTTAGAGTGAGGATCTAAAAACAGACATGAAAAATAACTCTAATTCATTACATTACTCATTACAAGGTATGAAATGTATTACACTAAAGTGAATTATATCAGTACAGACAGAGACACTCTAAACACTTCATTGCAAAAGTGCTTTTTTTTATTAAAACAATAACATAAGTCATCTGTCCTCCAGCTATTCTAAAAATATCTCACACCAGCACTGCAGCAGCCACTGCAGCCAATCTTTTCCTAAATGTTGTCTGTGCAGCTGAAAGGGCAAACTGTAACACAATGCACCGATCCTTCAAACCAATACCTGCCGTGCTGTTACTTTAAGGATCAAAACTTGAATGAAATGACTCTCGTGCTGCGATTAACACTAAGCACAACGTGAGACAGACAATGTCATTTGAGCCCACCTTGTCAGCAAAATGTTGAATGATGAAGGCACGGTTGGACATGCGTGGCTTCTCGAAGAGGGAGCAGGTCTTCAGATGGGTGTTGTACAGTTTCTGAGCCCAAGAATCATCTGAACCTTTGGGCATCTGGCAAACAGAGGGAGAAGACACAGGGAAGCCACTCTGAGAAACAGCTATAATACAAACCAATCTGCTAAGTTACACAGGATAACCAGTAAAATAGAAACCCCTCTACCACAAAATGTAATGTTTAAGTCAGACTATATTTATTGCAGATAAAGATAGCAGGGTTAGTGTTGCTAATATTTCTTGTCAGTTAACACATATGAACATCTTTCTGATAATTCCTTGCCAGCAAGTACATTTCCCTGCAATAATGTCAGCAGTGTGACCAACCTCAAATGTCAACAGTCTATAAAATGACCTTGTAGAGGCAGAGAGGCCACAGAGAGATTAGTTAGCATTGTTAGTGATCTGGCTGAGCTATGAAAGTGTAGCTGGTATAGATATGAGTTCTCTGCACTTGACACCAATGCTGATATGTTTAATGTGACTGCATTAACTGTGCTATTTTAAATACATTCAGCTGAAACTAAACCCAACACCTTACCATTACTTCTGTGCAAGTTGTGTGAAACTTTTACAAACACATAACAAAACAAAAACCTACAATAAACCATGAACTGAATATTTATGTGAATTACAGTTGAAGGTGCTAAATATTTAATGAGCATGTACAGAACCATTCGGTCTCTCTGTGTGAACTGGAAACAAAAAAGATGAGCTGTCGTGTAATTGTTAAAACTGTTGTAATCATTGTTTTACACTGGGTTTGTTTGATTTGAAATATACATGTAAGTGTTGGAGACATGGGGCTGGTATGTGAAAAATGTAAAGAATATGGATGTGAATGAAAAACCCACAAGCCTCTTTTCAATGTGCAGCATCAACAGTTATAAGTCATCAAGTCTTACTGTTAGCTGTTTTGCCAAAGCATACTCTTACTTAAGGACAGATTAAAAATTAATTAAGTACTTTGCACTCCTCGTCCAACAGGTCCAGGATTCCCATCTTGGCTTCTATGAGGTTGATGCAGGGCTGATTGTCATAGAAGTCAATCAGAGTCCAGGGGATCTGCTCCTTCATGTACTCCTCCTGCTCCAGCTTGAACACATGCTGTACACAAACAAAGACACACACATGCACGCACGCACGCTCGCACGCACGCACACACACACACACAGTTGGGGTTTAAGCTACATACTTTCATTAAAATTTAACTTTCTCACATCTGTGAACATAATGTGCTGTCCCACAGGTAAAACGCATGCTGCTCACCATGTTGAATTGTTGCTGGAGTTTCTCATTAGCATAGTTGATACAGAACTGTTCGAAGCTGTTGATCTCAAATGTCTCAAACCTTGTGAGGAAGAACAATGGAGTTAGCCAGCTGAATAAAATCTTTTTAGGAATAACTTTATACATCAAATTCATGGCAGATGATTTCTGTTGACTTTGTTTTACATGTCACCGAAAATGATTTACAACGATTGACTACAGTTCATTGGTGCGACAGGTGAAATGTACTTCACTACTGTATTGAACGGATGCTGTGCATTTTCAAATTCAGACAAATCTGACTAATGAAGAACTAAAGCTTAAATTCTTGTCCGTCTTTGTTACTCAGATGAAAATGCACAGACATACCCATAGATGTCGAGGACCCCGATGAAAGAGTGCTGTTTGACATTAGTGATCAGAGCCTTGTTGACATGCTCTACGATCCAGTTGAAGAGCTTGGCATAGATATGTTTGGACAGGGCGTCACGGGCATTTGTGGCCTGAAGACGAGGGAGGGGCTTGATATACGTCTCTGTGGCCGTCTTCAGCTTCCTGTGGCACAGCCACTGAGACATGTCTTGGTAGTTCACGCCTACCAGCTCACAGAACGCTGTCAAGTGCCGATTGTTGGGCTAAAGAAAAAAATTTTGGTCATTATCAGGATGATAATAATTGATGCTGTAAATAAAGAAATGGTTCAGCAAATCATTAAAGCACTGACTGATTATTTCTTAATTGTCTCTTACAGACCAACATAAATATTCCTTAAAAGTGCCATTAGTCTGGGCAGGGTACATGAGGTTACTGTGGTGGGGCCTTTTTATAGTGCAACTAACACATTCATAATTAATATAATAGTAATCTATAAAGCAATTGTTTTCAGCCTGTCTAAAATGTTAATGCTATTTGCTAATTTAAGACTTTTTACCAAAGAATTTAACATTGCGACTTTCTGATGTCAGACTTTTGAAAGCTGCTCTACTGTTTAAGACAAGAAAAAAGAGGAATAGATTGGACATGAGTGCAGCACTATGCATATTGGTTTGATTGAGTGGCCTTTTAATTCATCACTACAACTGTGTCATGAGTCATAGGAGGATTGAAGTCAAATGAAGACAAAAATTTGTCCCAAACTGAACAAAAATGTAACTTGGGACATGCAAACCGAAAAAGACAAGAAAGGGAGTTGTTATGTCACATGATAATAGATGGAAAATTGTAAATACTATACATCAGGTTTACACATATCCTTATAACAGTTGGGACTGTTATAGATATTATCCTCACAGGAATGAGGCTGCTGTCTGAGTCTCTGTCCTTTATTTCCACGTTTCCCAAATGAAGAATAGCAGCCAAAACCTGGAACAAACCCATCTGATAGGACTCATTAATACCTGCAGAGGACAAACACACACACAAAGACATAGACATTCATGACTCACTGAAGATTCACCATTGCAACCCTGATCTTAACCCCATCATCCAAAGTCAATATCCTAAAATGATTCCCACAGTCAACTTAAAAGTTTCTTGCAGGTGCTTATTCATTAATCTGTTACAAATTCCAAAATCTTCCACATCAATGTGCATGTGTATATATTTTCACACAAGAGTGTGGGCATGTGTGTGTGTGTGTGTGTGTGTGTTACCGAGCAATGTGAAGGCATTGCGAGTGGTGCAAAGCTCCTTGGTGTCGTCCACACCATCAATAACGGGGCTGCGGCCCTGCCTTGTGTACAGGAAGTCGTTTGCGCTGCCTGAATGGGGAGATAGAGAAAGTGAATACATTTAGAAAATGTGTGCAATTTCATCTTGAAAAAGTGTCATGTACAGTACGATTAAGTCTTGCTACTCTATCTAAAAATGGACGTGGACACTGAAGTGTCTTAAACCTGCCTTCTGTCTAATGACCATCATGGGGCAACTACACTGGTTTCCTACTGAGTTCACATTCTCAATCCCTAGTTTCAAATTTTCTTACATACAATAAAATGTTAATTTTACTGGAAAATAGACCATAATGCAGCATATGCATTAGGACGTGGCAACAGTGTGATTGACAGACTGTACTGCACACAGCAACCTGCTGGAGAAATCACAGAGCAGGTCAGATCCACCCCTCACTCCTGCTCAGCTCCACCTTCTCCTCCAAATATGGTTTCTTCTGGTTTCAAAAAAGCAACATGGCGACAGCCAATTTGCAAATAAAACAGCAGTTCACAAAACAATGGGTGACGTCACGGTGGGTTGCCACACCCCAGCACATTTTCATTTGAGTCTTAAGGCCACCAGGGAGTCACTAGGGTTGCCATAGCAACACTCCTGATTTTTTTGGTACCGCTTAGAAGACCAGGAGAGTCACCAAACAGAGGTCAAAGCTTTTTCTAAGCAGCCATGGATTTAAGAAAAAAGTACAACTTTTCTTGGGTGGGTGGAAATGTTCTCCATCAGCAGAACAGCTCTGTGACACAACACAGTCATGTTTGAGAAATCAAATTCCCACTGGCTTTTACTGAGACACTCATAGACACTGACGCCACATCAAGACTTTGCAGATGGTTCTTAAAAAAAAAGAAAAAGAAAAAGCAACACACTTCTGACTAACAAAGTATTAGCGCAACTACACCACCGTCAGCTTCTTCCTGCATGCTTTACGTTGAATTAAGGCATGGCCTGTTGCCTGGCAACGAGAGGCACTGACACGGCTGACAACCACTTCATTTACTGAGCCAGGAAGTCGGCAGGAGAGGAAAAGACAGCAGCTGCGTGTGTGTGTGTGTGTGTATGTGCCAACTGAATTGCTGTAAGTGACAGTGCCAGCAGTGTGCATGTATGTGTGTGTGCCGCATGACTAGGATGAGCAGGTGCAGGGCCACAGGAGGAGTGCTCTGTGTGAGAGCCTGTTCAACCACTGAGTCAATGAGTTTGCAGCATCTAAACTGAACTGATAAATGGCAGCTCTTTTCAGACATATCACTGTTGGTCTTTTTTTGGAGATGCTGAAGTAGGGGGAGCACCTTTTTTATACCCTGGTTCTATCTTGGGCCCACAGCAGGATCATTACCAGTTGGGGTTGCAGTTAAATGGGGCTCTTACTGGGATACATCCATTAGGAAATAATAGTGATTAAACTTTAATTGTTTTTTGTTTTTTTTGCCTGGCTGTGCTAAACACTGAGATGATGGATTTTCAGTGTTCACCCACTGTGGAGAGCCAGTACAGTCATATTATAGTGAACAGAATATCAATTTTATTTTTTATCTATTTTATTTCAGCTGAGTTTGGAAACATGGTAAAGCTACAAATTCAGATAAGTGCAATATAATTATCAATTCAAACAAGTGTTTCTCCCATTGTAGGACATGCAGACAGATCTGTATATGAGTTGGTTCCTCTATTGTACAAAGGTGAGCTGAACAGCCACTGTTTTTCTAATTGCTTGTAGTAGCGTGGATGCAGTTAAAAGCTAAAAGGTTTTGTGACACTTACTTAGCTTCAGATTCTTGAACTCAGGCAGATGGGATGATGCACAGAGCTGATAGAAGATATGATAATTCCTCTCCTCATCCGCCTGCAAGGAAGTGTGAAAAGGATAAATGGTACATGTACACCTGTAGCATGCTCAGTTTATCACAAGCTTTGTTTTTCAACCTACCCCCGTACAGGGAAAGTTGACTGTATCTGTTTCTATAACTGTAAAGCAGATAAGATTGTAAGATTGTATAACATCTGAAAGTTCAACTGAAGCAGTTGGCAAAACTCTCATTTGTTTAAGGGCACATCAAAAGATGAGTTAGGTGTGAAGGTCATCTTTATTTTACCACACTCATTTCTCCAGACATACAGGGAATATCTACAGTACCTGATGCATCATATTGTTAAAGGGTATAAATAAGGCAAGTGGTCCTTGTAGCTGGAAATAAATGGTTAATGTTAAAGAGGTTTGAAGTCTGTTACCTGCTACTACACCCAAACGCAGAATGTAAACACACACAAACACACTCCTATAAATGGCTGGCACCTGAGTCAAGCATGTGAAAAATGTGATGAGGAAAGTTCAAACCTATCAACCAACTTCCTCATTCCTTAACAGTGTTGTCCACGACAGCAGAATGTATGTGTGTGTATGTGTGTGCACCAACATGTGTAGATTTTGTTGAACCACCTTACTCACACCACTGATGAGTGAACACGCCTGGAACATACAATAAAGGTTTATAAAAGAGGAACTAAGTTGTCTATGTAGTTAAAAAGAGCTTTACAGACAGAAGAGGAAACAAAATAAGACTTTCTTAAACATGTCCACTAATTTGGACTTATGACAGATCTGACCAGTAAAAGTAGAAATGCCTTGACATCAAAAAGAGAAGAGAAAGAGAGAAAGTAGGTGAAGAGCAAAGGAGGGCCATTGCTGGAGCCGATGTTTCAGCCTACTATGGTTCCTCCTGCTTTGTGAAGAAGGAAGTTATTGCTGCTCTGAAACGACACAAAGACTAGACTGACAGTTAATGTGTGCTGCTTTTGTGAATGTGTCTGGCTGGCTGCACTTCTCCATACATGTGAGGACCTGAAGGAAACAAAAAGAATATTTGAGAAATCCTCAGTTATCTTTTGTATCACTACTACAGGGATAATGTATTGTTAACCCTGTCAGTCAATGGTGTTGAAGGGCTACTTGTGAACACTGATTGCCAGTGGAATTTTTCTGTGTTCAACTTGTAGAATTTTGCAGTAAATACAGATGATGCATCAACAGTTCAAGCAGAACTACTACAGTGAGCTGTATGAAATCACTGAATCACTGTATACAAGGCACGCAGAAGAAAGGTGCTCATTATGTAAGTTACATCATAAGATAACAAACTGAATATATTGATTATCTATATCTAATGGTGTAGTAGCTGAGAAGTGCACTGGGATAACAGATGTGTTTCTTGTCCAGCTTGTTGTCTGTGACAATTTCATATTCCATATTATATCATCACAAGGCTATCTATTTGCTGTACGTGCATCTGCATGCATGTGCAGCATTGCTATAGTCACACATAAGCCAAAACCATTTCACAGACAGTGATAATTTGTGTTTGAAAGTAGGAATCTGTTCTTAAAAAAAAAAAAAAAAAAAGAGGTAGGGTTTTGTTTGAATGGTTCAAAGGCAGTAAGACACTGTTCTTTTGAAGTGCAGGGGACATGCCTGAAGTCCTTTTTTGATACTGTGGTGGCATCAGCCATCTTTCATGGTATGGTCTGCTGTGGGAGCAGCATCTCTGCAGCTGACAGGAAGAGACTGGACAAACTGATCAGGAAAGCCAGCTCTGTACTGGGATGCCCCCTGGAGCCAGTGGAGGAGGTGGGTGTCATCCACGATGAAGAACAAGTGCATGAGGGAGTAAGACTGTACAACCAGCACTACTCCCAGTAGACCACACACATACATCCAAATGTAGATAACTTCTATTCCCCTCATTTATTATTTATTTCTTATTTTTCCCTTGCTTTGTACCCTATTTAATATTTTTGCTTTGTGTTTTATTCTGTGCTGCTGGAACATTGCAATTTCCCCACTGTGGGACAAATAAAGGAATTTGAATTTTGGCCACAATACAACCATTTAGTGAACAAATCACTGAATGTGTTATATTTGTGCATGCTGTAAATACATTACTGTAACAGGCAAAAACCCTTCAGAGGTCAAGGAAACAAGCTAATGTAGAGGATTTATGTGCTCTTTTACATGTGTATTCATGAACAGTGTGTTCAGAAACAGTACACAAGGACACTAGGGGGAAGGAAACTTGCTATCAGGAGTCCAGGTAATGTGAGTGAAAGACACAGCAATATCACTGTGACTGTAGGCAGCTTTGAAAAGACTGACAAACACCACAACCTGAAAAGTTGCCACTTGGTAAACTGAAGCTGATCTAGGTGACAGCTATTCATGTTTAGTATGTCGTGTGTATGTGTCCAGTCTCTTCAAGACTCGATGTAGACGTGTACAAAGGTTAACTCTGTTCATTTGTCTGTGATGCCAGAGCCAAGGTTAATAGACTGTAATGAGTGAAGGAATGAATGTGAGTTTAACATCCAAAACAGTGTAACAAAACATGCCACGTGTGTGTGCGTCCATGCAAACTTGAATGCGCATTTACGCACTCACCTGAAAGACCACTCGTGATTTCTCCAGCAGATATGTTCTCATGTTGGCACCGATGATGCGGTAGCGGGTGTCGAAGCCGATCTCAATGTATTTGCCAAAACGACTGCTGTTGTCATTTCTGGTGGTTTTTGCATTTCCAATAGCCTGAATGACAGACAAAACAAAATTTAAATTTTGACACAACAATGAACAATGAAATGTGGAATTGTACATTTTTTTAAGTAAGTAAGCTGGTAGGTACTTCCACTTGTCCAACAATACCAACAGCAGAGTAAGTGGCAGTTTGTGAGTGTTATGGTGAAACAGAAAGTACCAGGAGTAAATAAAGCAGTCATCACAGTGAAATTTGAGGATTGATGTGGCTCATGAACAATACTTGAGGTATGCTTATTCACTGTCTTTCCCAGACTTAGATGAGAAGATCTTTACCACCGTTATGTCTGAGAGGTAAACATGAAGCTACAGCCAGCAGCTTGTTTGTTTATCTTAGCATAAAGACCAGCATAAAGGAAACAGAGCAACAGCTGGCTTTGCTCAGTCTGAAGGAAATAAACTCTTTTATTCCTCCATTTCTTGGCCAGACATCTTGTTGTCAGCAGGAAGTCACTGATATAGTCTGGGAAATAAAATCCTCATTGTGACCAACCACACAACCACATTGTGACATTATTGTATTTCTGTTTATGTCTGGATTAAACAAGTAAGATTATCATTGGATAGAGCGGGCCCAGCTGTTTTTTCCACCTTCCACTTTTTAATGCGAAGCTAAGATAAGTTGTTACAGGAATATTTTCTCTCAAGCAGAACATTCACCTGATTCCAAAACTAGTCCACTAAAATATCTCATACTGTTTGTTATAACCCAAAATTGACTGCTGATTATTTATGGTCAGTCTGCACCTGACAAAGCACCAGTATGTTATAATGGTTCTCCATCCTTCCGCACATAAGTTGGATAAGTGGGAAGTTGGCAGACATACCCTGCTGAGCTACTGTTCTATACGTTGGCAAATAAATCATCTGCAGTAAACAGCCTTAGTTAAATATACAGTATTGATCAATGACCGCACTAGGAATTGTCAATAGACGGGTGGGGCACACACACAAGCTACACAAACAGCCAGTCTGAAGAGAGTTAAATCATGTGTTCAGAACAGAGGGTTCTTGCTGAGTTAAGGCCAAACACAGTCATTCTCTGCAGACAAGGAGTCTTTCAGCAGAGCAGGTATTCCAGTCTCTGCCTGCATCAGCCAAACACCTCGCACAAACACTCGCTCTCCTGCGCCCACACAACAACACACACACATTTTGCAATATCAAAAAGGTTGACACAACCCTCTACTCCGCATACAGGCTTGAAGGCTGAAGTGACATCACAGCAACGAAAGAAAGCTTCCTATTCATGTCTGTCAGCTCATTTCTGATTGGCTCAAGGTGAAAGTGGAGGCTGGGAGGAGGAGAATAATATTAGCAGAGCGGTAGGAAAAGGGAGGACAAGGTGGGGGATGGCAGGAGGTGGAGCGGGGTGGAAGTGGGTTAGCAGCATATGGGCACAGGAGAGCTCTCCACCCCCTCCTGTCCCAATGAAATACACAAATACACACGTACTTAAGGATATCACAGCCAGAGAGCAGCCCGAGGCCAGAAAGACAGTGTGGTGGAGATGTTGAAGGGAAGAGAGTAAATGAAGGGGAGAAGAGATGAGAGAAGAAGCACAAAGAAAATCATCCACAAATCAATTGAGCGTGTGAATATACTGTAGAGTGATTAGGCCAAGGAAACAAGTCCATACACATATTTTCAGGAAAAATTACATTTCTTCCACTTTGATGACAAATTCACAATAGCTTGTGGGAGGGTGTGTATCGAGTCCTTCACATCCACAACACATTTCTTATAAAATTGTGTTTTGACCTGAAATGTTAAGTGTATGCATTACAAAGTTGCATCATGTGATTTCAAGTGAGTGGGGAAAAAAAAAACAAACTCTCATTAAATCAGAACAAAGATTATTAAAAACAATGGGACAAACTGGACAGAAATTAGTTCAAAACAGGTTCATGCCTTTATATTTTCAGGTAACGGTGTCTTCTTTTATATACTAGGCAAGAGTGTTGGTAAGAACCAGCTTTAAGAAAAAAAAACTGATATAATCTGAGGTCAGCACCAAGTCCTCACCTCCATGATGGGGTTGGAAGCCAAGACTTTCTCCTCTACATTGGCCTCACTGGCGGAGCCACTGACTGTAGCAAAGTATCTCATGGCGTATTTGGCTGATACCGTCTTTCCTGCTCCGGACTCCCCACTCACAATGATCGACTGGTTCCTCTCATCCCTGGCAGGATGAAAAAGGTAAAAATGTAATGTATTACTGTGGGGCTGTGAGGACCAGTTTTAACCATAGGATTTCTTGAATTGAGGCTATGAGGAAATTAACACCAGTTTTTTTTAGATGGAATGTTTTTTGGCTTTACATGACTCATTTACATGAGGGTTAATGTACAGTATATGTACCAGTCTTTTACAGTTTAATAATTAGGAGTGTGACACCAGCAGCGTTAGGTCGTGAGCAGATAGAATGTGTTAGATGCTCTCACTGACAAACATTTTCAGTACCTGTAGGCAGAGCAGATGTTCACACACCTTATAACCTCTCTGTTCCTCTGTGAGCTAATATCTCAGCAGGCTGAACCTCCTTATGAACCCCAGAGACAAAATCCTCATGCTGCCTCCTCCTACTGTGCCACCTTTCTCTGGAATAAACTTGCAGCTGTTGGAAAGGAAGCTGGCTCAGTTGCAAGCCACTAGTGTCTCAGGAGACAGGCTATTTATTTGATTGCCTTCTCACGAGATATTATTTCTTACTTATCATTTCAAGGATGACCTGGACAAAATAATTAAAGGCTGTGATAAATGTTGTGATATTTCAAGCAGACTGTTGTCTTAGTATCACAGATGTCTTATGATCTATCATTGAGCCTATTTAAATGGAGACAAATCCTGGCTGGTATCATTGCATGTGTCACACTGAACATGGACAAGAGAAAGAATTGAAGAGGACCATCTCCAAGCAGCTGGATGTTCCTGTAACCACATGGGATCAAAGCTAAACTCCCTGGATGTGGCAAGAGGAAAACCCCAGATACAACAGATGCAAGCTGACCGCCAAGCTCAAGATACAACAGTAACCAGTCATGAATTAAAGTGGGCTCCATGAAAGAAGACCCAGGAAGACTCTCGGGCTTTTTTATGTCTCTCCAAAGAGACATAAAGAATAAGACTGTTCTTTGAATAGGTGAAACAAAAAGAGAGATTTTTCTTAAGTTGCATCGAGTCCATCTAGTCCTATGTTCACAGATCTACTGAATGGCTCCTGCAGAGAAAACCATGTTTAAATGTGTGTGTGTTTAAAAGAGTGAGAAAGAGAGAGAGAGTGACAGTGAGACCACCAGAAAACTATTTCTGTCACAGCTTTGACCTACAAACCCCAAAGGGAGAGGGAGGGCTGAGCAACAAGGAGACATGAACGAGAGCTACTCAGGTAACACACACACATGCATGCACACACACACACAAACCTGGCCATCTGTTTGTAAGCCTCCTCTGCCACAGCAAAGATATGTGGGTCCATGTCTCCCATGTTCTGACCACTATAGGCATTGATGATGTCTGACCCGTAGATTGGCAGTGTCTCATACGGGTTGATGGCCACCAAAACAATTCCTATGACACAGATCAAAGGTATGAACAGCTGACCTGGACTGTATTAAACAGGTATCACTCCATTATACTTCTTTGTACACGGAGAGAGCACGTATTATAATCCAAATGTGACATATACCATCTGTTGTTCATTATCAGAATGCAAGGGGCCTTTTTTAATTAACAGCAAAGTTAGCAGGGATGAAAAAAAAAAAAAAAAAAAAAAAAAGGTTGACATATTAGTAAAACCTTGTTAGACCTTGTTGATTTCATTACACATGCCTATGCCTCAAACGGAGTGTGGACATTTCTTGAATTTTATATTTGCAACAAAAGCAAAACCGATGAAAAGTCAAATGAAACTCTAAGTATGAAATAAAAAAAATATGAAAAATAAATAAAACAAATCTCATACTTTGGATTTATCCTAATGAATTTGCTGCAAATGATACCTTACAACACAACCCAATGTCAGTACAGTTTACAGCTTATTTTACCAGTCAATGTAAATGTACTTGATAAGTATTACATACAAATGTTGACCCATGATAATAAACACTGCTTGACTTACATCATAGATACAATGAGTGTTATTCAAGGTCACAGACATCAAGGCAGCGCTTAACTGATTAACTCTTTATGGATTAAATCATCCATTATGGTGCATTATACAGCTCACTAGCACGGTGTAGGAAGAACTAAACTGTTCAAAATAAAAGATGATAACTTTACTGATTTATAATAAAATCTATATACATATTTTATAATCACACAGTTACCTTTCCTTATTTGAAAGAAGATTTTTATACTTAGTACTGACAACATTGACCAGGGCTTCATTAGATGGTTGCGTGAGCCTTCTTACCACAGTAAGTGTAGATGAGCTTAGAGTCGATGAAGCGGACTTTGAGATTGTGTAGCACGGCTGGCTCATGGAGGTAGCTGAGCGCTGTGAGGTCATTCTCGCCCACCAGGATATCAGGGTTTCGTAGGTAAGGCAGGTTCTTCGTCTTGGGGTCCAGCTTGTGCTCAATGTTCTAAAGATGATCAGGAAACCAGAGTGAAACAGGAGACATACAACAGAGATATTTCACGCAATGAACAATACAAAACTATTAATTCATACATTAAGAAAAGGTGGTGGATTGTGGCTGTGAACATGACCAGTATTAGGACCTTTTACTGTATAATATATATATATATAGAGAGACATCCTGATATATTATTTTTACACCTGCAAGTATTACATAGCTATACAGTACTATTGTAATGGTTTATCCAAACTAGCAATAGTCAGCAAAACTACACCAACAATCAATGTTCTGTATCTATACTTACCAAATTATGAGTAAGAAACATGGCCTTCTTTACTGCTAAAAGCCAAAAGATAAAAGGTTTCTTCCTCATACAATAAGTTAAATCAAGTCACTTTCTTCTAGATGAGCATCTGTAAACTCCTTTGCATGTTTGGCTCTTGCATTTTCCCTGGTCTGGCTGCCTGGGGCTCAAGCCACCATTTAAACAATCAATAGCATATGTCCACGCCTACTAAAATGTATTTCATACAGTATTTCATACATACATTCTCAGAAATGTCATGAGACAGGCTGGTGATTTTCTATGGCTCAAAAGCAAAACCATTGGTTGTTCAAAGCAGTTTGTATCAGTCATCTTATCGATTTTGTTCCCCTCTGTGTCAAAACTTATTTCCCCATTATAAAGGATCTTGTTCACTCCCTGATGATTGTTGGAAAAGCTTAACTGATTCTGCAACAGAAACTATTTTAGAACCAGGAATTAATTCAGTGATCTGATTATTCGACTGACTAATTAAGTGTATTATTTTTAAGATCTTAAAGAGCAAATGTCTAGCCAAAGCGTGTGTATCTCAAAGCTGTGCAATCATTTAAAATCGAATTTTTAATCTGCACATCGATTTGGCTCAGCATCAACATTCACGAATATAGTGCAGCGTTTCATAGAAAACTGTAAAAACATGCATAATTGCCTTGTTTGTCACATAAAAAAAGAATTAATATTTTCAGGGTTGAAGGAATTTTCTGCTTAAGATTAAGCTATGTTGCAAATCTTTGTCGTTCTGCTGCTGTATTTATGTATAGCTACATAAATAATTGTAACTCCTTTAAAACTAAACATATATCAGTAAAAACTGTTGATTAGTTTTGGAGGCATTAAGAAGTCAGACAAACAAATACAAAAAAAACCAAAACCTCTTTCATGGTATTTGCAACTGAATACATTTGCATATGATCACATGAATATTAAATCACTAGGGGCAAGATGACAAATGGTTTGGCCAGCGGCTTGCATTCATTAACAGGAGTGCCCGCTAACGATTAGTCAAGATAAGAAATATGTGCTGGTAGCTGTTTGTATTCAAAGCTGCAGAAATAAAATCCACTGATATACATTTAAAATGCTCCTTGGGGCATCTTTGTAACCAGGTCTCATCTGCGGAGAGCGCTAATGGTAAAACCAATAGCCACTAATGAGACGATGTGCTTTCAAGGGTCTATGAGAGAGTGAGACCGAGAAAGCGACAAAAAGCTGAGAGCAGGAAAAAAACAAATAGGGAGAGAGTGATTCCTCCCCATCCCCACTCCTCCATTCATCCTCACCGTTCCATCCTCCAGCATAAGCTGCAGGGAGGCGTCGCCATTTTTGTAGTCCTTGGTGAGCTCAGCAGACTTCCACACCTCCTCTGCATCGGGGATCCACACCCGAGCACACTGAGAAACAAAAGAAAAAAGAATGATTACATTAAAAAACAACTTTATAGCGCTTAAAAAAAAATGCAAACTACCCCAAATGCCAGGGTCGCTGAGATTTCCATTTCCACTCAAAACTTTTTTTTAAAGAAGGATGACAGGAGTGTTGCTGATTCTTCTTTCCTGTTAGTTAAAATAGGATGACCTCAGAGAAAACACTGGGCTCTGTGTTTCCACAGTCATGAGCACATGGCTCTTAATGATTGGAAAGGTTGTGGGAACAAACTGTTGAGCACATAGTAGCTAATAGCCAGTGAAAAATGCAGTTGTGGATATTGCATGGTCAACTCAAAATTCACACACACACCACTATATAACTGTTTCAGGTCTTTGAGGACTTGTGACTGGAGGCAATCAGCTGATCACAGACAGCGATCACCACTGCCAGTCACATGGCTGAGGAATCCAGCTCATAAACGAAGACAAATGTGCACGCATGCACACACACACACGCCATTTTTCTTATGTTTAATGTTACATAAGGAGACGTGTGTACCCCAGTACCAGACTTTATTTTATCTGATGAAACATTTGTGTGTTTGTTTTAAGATGGATAATTCACCACATAGCATAAATGAGAAAATTTTATTTTTAAACTGACCCTTTAACTTATTTTGGAGCCGTCCAACTATAAAACTTTCAAAATGAATGCAGATAAAAATACCCTCAATCCCCTGCTTTTTGTCTTTATTAAAGCATAATGTAGGACAGACTAGATCTAACAGAACAAACTACCCCACATTTACACTCACACCTCCACAAATCACTACAGGATTTAGAGTCTAAAACCTTCATGTGTTATAATCTGAACACAAATGAGGATTTTCACTTTACTGAGCCACATTTATTTCAAATACTTGGAACATTTCAAACATCTAACACATGCAGTAAACCACTGATGTAGAAATGTCTAAATAACATCTTCCTCATGAAGACTTGGGTAGTTAAAGCACATGACGATGAGCTCAGAGGACCAACAATTTCACTGCTTCTTTTGACGTTGCATGAACAGCTGATTACAATTTTGCAGAGTTGAGAGAGAAAGACTTCTTTGTAGAGGAGCATGACAGGAGAGAAACTGGTTAATTTGGTGTGCTGCCTCAGTAACGATCATTTGAATCATGACATCACACAAACCCTCGACCTTACTCCCTCAGTCATTATAAAGAGTGGTGCTCGTATGTCAAATAGTATAACTTTTTTTTAAATCGTATCTCTTTTTCATTTGTGATTATATAGTGCCTGACTGAAGGTATTATTCACATATTTTTCTTCAAAGCCCCACCACCACCGAGCCCCCAGCTGTCCCAGATTTTTTTCTTTCTCGAATCCTTTTCTGTCTCTACCCCTGTGGGAGCACCAAACAGTGTGATCGGTGTGGTTAGGTGGTAGGCAGTGTGGTTTAGGTTTGCCTCTGAGTGACAGTCAAAAAAGACATAAAAAAAACCATTAGAATTAAAACAATAAATAATATATTCCTTAAAACCACTGATTCTCAAAATGGGTCCTTGATTGTAGGTGAGAAAGGGAGGTAGAGAGAGTGACTGAGAAGTGGAGCTCAACCGAAACTGGCTTTTTAAGGCCGTACAAATACAGATAAATCTAAGTTAAATAAAAACTGGTCATAATATATTAGCTGAGAGGTATTTTTAATAAGAGGCATGGTAAAGAGGTGTGTTAAAAGACAAACTTGTCTCTACTCATGTCATGGCAACACTTTGCGTTATGTGCTGACAAGTAATTGCAGTACATAAATGCCAGATGCCATTACATCTGTGATAAACTAATACCAACCAGACTCCATTGTGCACATGTGGTTTTCAGAAAGTGAGATAATGTTGGTTGTGTGGGTGCAGTCGAAGAGAGGAAAGAAAAGCGCAAAGTTTGACAGAGTTCAATCAGGAGAGATCAAATATTAGTGAATAAGAACGTTTATTGAGGTAAGCAACAGAGAGAGTTTTAGTGATTATACTCATTAGACTGTCAGGCTTTGGCTCATAGAAGTCAGGCAGAAAGATCATTGGTCAGTTACAGTGATGTGTGGATTGTGAATAGAGAGATTCGACAGCATGAGCATGTGGAGGCACAATTAACCTGTTGAGCTGTTTATTTATCTGATGAGAATGTACTAGGAAAAGATTGGTTGGTTTTTGTCACTTTCAGCTGTATGAAGTCAGATATTTATATATTTATTTTGCAATTGTTGACCATCGGGTATCAAATGAGTCAGCCTGAATGTTAGGGAAAAGTGTATAAAATGAAAAAATATAAAAAGAGTTTTGTCTGAATATTTCCCCCGGTGTGAGCATCATACAGGAGCAAGGAAAATTACAATAAAATATATTTGATACTGTCGGACAGCGTGAATGAAGACGATTTAAACAAGCTTGAAAATACTTAAGGGGAAACAAAAATGGGAAACCTAATTCTAATTATAGGAGAATATAGTCTTATTTTCCTCTTCCTCTCTCCTCATCCCACCATTTTGTTAGTTGTTTCACCTTTTTGGTCCCTGCAGGAGACTGTACCAACAGCCAGCCTCCTGGCAACAAAGAGAGAGAGGAGAGAGACATAGGGGGAGCGAGGGAGGAGGGCTGAGTCTAAAAATAGCAACATTGAATTTTGAGCAATATCACACCTCACAGAGATATCACTGCATTACTGAGCGCACTTCCTGCTCCTGATAATCATCCTCTCTCTCTCTCTCTCTCTCTCTCACACTTCACACACCACCAGGTGTCAAACACGATTATCCTGAATTATTTACCAGTGAAATATGCTGCCAATCAGCACATCTCTTTTCTATTTCCTTGTGTGTGTGTGTCTGAGAAGTGGCTGAAAAGACAGACAGAGAGCTATACAATGCACCTGCAGAGGCCATTAATTATATTTATAAAAAAACAAAGTCCTCTGGGTTGAGAGACGAGAAATTAAGGATGAAACTCAATCACACACACACACTCGTTTACATGCTCCAAGGACATTATCCTCCACCAGGAAACATGAGCTGAAAAAAGAGGAGCATCTGGAAGCTGCAGACAAAAAATTGATGAGTCAGAGTGCAGTCGCTCTTTCTGCCTTACAGAGGGATGGATACTGGATCAGGATGGTGGGTTATGAATAACAACATGTCTGACATCATCAATCATGTGACTCAAATGTCTGTACACTGAGCTCGACCTAATATGTGTGCAGGCACTGTTTGTCAATGAGAGACGAAATTTAATTCATATTTATTGTTTTATTTTTCTTGATCTAGGGACTGGATGTGACCACACTGATGCAGGGTCACATTGATTCTGTGTGGTGAATTTGTGTTGATATCCTGTGCAGCAGCTGTCAAGAGGAAACTAGCCAGTATACACAGTGAAACTCCCTCTTCACCTTTAATTAGCACCTAGTCAGTAACAGATGACCCTGAAACGAATGGTGACATATCCAACGTATTCAGTGTGATCTTATCCTAAGCCTAAGACTAATTGCTTTCCTTTCACTCTAAGAGAAGGCAGTGAAGACCCAGTTGAGTGACTTCTGGTCATTACACCAGATTAAAAGGAGCACTGCAGGAGATTAGTAGAGGACAGTTTGGAGCACTTTAAATTTGAGGGATTCACATAAGAGAATAACACAAATGCTTATAATGCCTTTAATGCCACTCTGCTTCTGTTTGTAATATTGGATTAATGATACAATGCCTTAGACTCAGGTTTAGGTTATAATGTATTTTCATACACAGCTCTTGTAATATTAATAATTCTATAATAAATATGCATTATATCAATCACATTGGAGAACAAAACTAATTTAATAACATCAGAACACTAGTTGCAAAGTACTTTAATGACATCAAATATTTGGTGCCATTCTTTCATATTAAGTAATACCACAATTAATGAATAGCAGCAACAGGTAGATGGTGGCTAGCTAGCTACATCTAGTCTACTCTTTCCCTCACAGTAGCTGTGTGCAGGTCAGTTCACAGCAGGCAAAGGCGGCTCCTGAAGGTACAAGGCTGCGCTGATGCTAATCCTGGTTTAACTGAGACAAAGGATCAGGACCTGATTAGGCTAACTCAGGGTTTAACACCAGCTAATCTTATTCCAGTCAACTACACCACAATTTCATTACATTCACATATGGCTACAGGTTAGCACTGCTACAACTGGCTGCTAACACAACAAAAGCTTCTCCTTTTGGTTTGCTAACCCAAGGGAAACAATGGACATGGATTAATGTAGGCGTCCAGAGAGAGAAGGGGAAAAACAATAGGTATGGATGCGTTTACATTAATAAAAGAGGTAAGATGAAACTGATTCCATCCAAAGCTGCGCATCACAACATGGATCTTAAAGACAGTCTCTGAATATGAAGACAGGCAGGACTGGACTGAATGACTGGACAAGCTCTTTTCCTTGTTTGTTTAAATTATATTCATCTGTACACCAAGTCCACCCTCCTTTGCTCTTGATTCTGCCGCTGCTGTGTGTCAGGCCACTCCTGCTACTGAAGGATGTTGGACGACTGAGGTTTGGAGGTCACAGAGATCAGGCCACTGGGAGAGTGTGTGTACAGTGTACTGTCTGTGCATGAACTATGTGTGTGCTGGGGGATATAGGGCTGTAGCTACAGGGCAGGGAGAAGTGTTTACAAATCTGCACAAAGTCAACAGCCGATTACAGAGACTTCACCCTGCTAATACTGAGCTTTCACTCTTGGACTGGAGTCCCCCTGGCCTGGTGTGCCTTCCCTGAACCCTCACACAGTTTTATCCTACTTAGTAAACCGTAGGTTGCCTAAATAAATCAGACCACTTTCATTTAGGGCCCAATTTACCTTTAAAACTTTCACTTTTGCACCACATGGTCTGTACATGATCCATGTAGCTAAATCGAAGAAATGAAATAAACAAGGGAATTTAGAAAAACGGCACATCATAAAAGTGAACCAGGTGGAAAAAACCTTGAAACATTTTAAAATATCACAGGTAGACATGACTATCTGAATGGCTTCAGGGGGAAATGTTTTCCCCACATATTCTCAGTAAAGCCATCAATGGAGTCCCAGACTGCAGAAGCCTCGTCACATGATGCCGCTCATGTGAGAATCTGCTGTTTTTCTGCTCAGCAGGGCAGACACAGCATGACGGCAAGATTTAGAGACCTCAACCCCGGTCAAGTTTGGTAGGAAAGACCCTCGACAGTCTCACTTCACCCAGGGGTGTTTCCCTAACTAGACTCCTAGCACAACTAGCGTGCCAATGTCCAGTGATTGCCAGAGCTCAGAGTCTCTTACTAAGAAGCTGCGTCGCTGCCCAGCAACCTAATCACATTAGTTTAATCAGAGCTGACTCCCTCACTTGTGTACGTTATATGAGGGTGGGAGAGGGGGAGAATGGGATGTCGACAAACAGTTGAGCTCTTGACTTGCAGTTAATAGACCTAAATTTTGATATCAGACATAATGAGAGATGCTATGTTCAAATGTTTGCGTCAATGCTGCAACTTTAGCACCAAAAGCATGCTAATCTAGGGCGAACCTCAGAAAAGAGGTTTGATCTGTAAGTCTGAAGCACAAAGTATCATTTAATAGTAAAACATACTGCTTCTCCACTGGAGCCAACTAAGATATCAGTACCAAACCCTGTATCTACATGTATGGCTGTGAGGCTACTTTAGGCTTCCTGTGATTAAATTCTGACAACCTAAAAGATTTTAAGGTTATTCAGATTGAGGAAGGAGATTCAGAGATGTTGACTTTAGTTGCATAATTGTTTTCTATAGAGGTGAAAACAGAAGTGTGTGTCAGGACTGGGGCTCCATGTTCCCCCAGTAGAGAGAGGCAGCACCAAACTCAAGACCAAAAGCTTAAAGCTCACTCATCAAATAACTGCATATAAGCTAAAAAAGGAAAAGTAGGTCCTCCTTTAACAAATCAGCCTGTTTAATTTGATTCATCTTTAACAGTTTCACATATAACGCATCTACTTCATCAATGAATAGAGGAATGGACTAGAAATTAAAAACTCAAGGAGCAAAAACTTACTTGGACAAACATATATTCCAACTCCCGGTTCATCTTGTCTCCTAATCAAGGCTCTAGCTCATGCTGTAAGTCTGCTGGTTTTCTGGATGCCTCCAGCCAAACACGCCACAAGACCAGACACTAACTAATCAAACGCTGAGCTCTGGAGCTTGCTGGTGGGTGAAACCTTCCCATTGTGTCTGCAGACACAAGCAGCGTTCACTGACGTTCCTCAAAGGTTCCTCACCCTGTGACAGATGACTGGACATCCCTGCTGTCTATCACATATCTGGGCTTCCTTCCTCAATCACATGAGCTCTGAAGCAGACAAACTCTTGGAGCAAGTGAACAGGACTTTCCCACAAGCCACTGACACGGCTGCAAATAACAACTGTCTGACAGACACATGGACAAGCAGTAAACCTGAATCTTGTTCCTACACACACGAGCACACAATTAAAAGTGTGTCAGTGTTTGTGAGGAGCGCAATATCTTTTGGGACATTGACATTTTGTCATTTTTGGGACAATTACTGAAACTAATATATTTTCTTCTGTTTGCATTGTATAACATTGACAGTGATTTTGTTTTCTTTAGGACAGTAGTTGATAACAATGTTAAAATAAGACGCTGAAACTGTGATTGTCATATCATCTCAGTAAATAAATAATAAGTGCAAACAGTTGAAATCAAAAATTTTCAGCCCTACTCTCTGTCTGTCTGCCTTGGTGTGTCTGTCTATGTTGGCCAGGCACTGACTGCATGCCAGAGCATATACAACATGACTGCGCAATTACTTTAACCAGTTTATGTCAGTAATCTAATGCACATGCTCTATATTAGAGCTAACGAGAACAAAAATAAATCTCTAGCATTAGATCATGTAAAATTCTCCACCTGGTACAGTTGAAATGACACCTTCAGCAGTTTGCTGCCCGACATATCTATATGAATTGCTAATATATAAAATGTTTTCAGGTATCAAATTTGATTTTGTCTATGAGCAGCCTTTGTTCTATATATAAAGCAATCTCAAAAGATCATGTTTATCTGATATTATAAATTACATTACAGTTACAGCAGCTTTCTACCATGTTTATCCTTCTGTCATTCAAAGTTTTATACATTGTTTAATTTTCTCTGACTTAAAAGCCATTTTGTCTCTCTTCCTTTGTGAATAAATCTTTCATTCAGTTACAAAATCACCTCTGTGGGTTTGTGATGGGTTGAAATGGTCAAGCATACTGTGCTTTTGGCAACATCCCAAACAGGCAATGTAACAGCAGGTGCTTTCCTCTTCTCATTGAGACCATAGGTGCAAAACATAGTGCATGATTGACTTGTGCTTTATGGAAACCTTTTGTGGGTTATGTACTATTTGATTTAACTCATCGTTTGCACAGAGATTTCAATGTACTGAAGATGCTTGTCTTACAATATACAGTAAATTAAATATTTTAAAAGTGCTGTTTTGGTAACAATTACAGTGGGCAAAGGGACAACAAATCATGTGAAAATGAAATGCAAAAAGGATCATTTCAACTTAACGCAATCGCAAAATCTGCCAAGATAATCACAATATGATTGTTTTTTGCATATCGTGCAGCCTAGTTAATTAGAGTCTCACCCTAAGCTCTGCTGAAGACTGACAGCCAACCACAGCTGAATAAAACTCATTGATACACAGAAATCAAGGCGGTCTGAACTGCAATCAGTGGCAAAGCATCTCTGTGAAATAGGAAATCTGCAAAAGCATGTTTCCTTTTCAGCTTTTCATCAATGCTGAACCTAGCGAGTTTAAAAAATACCTTATGTTCTTATTGTGGTACAGAAAAACAATGTGCAGTAGGTATTTTTAAACCTAAACTAGCTTGTGCATGGAGTAATGTTTCCAGCTTTGGATCATCAAACGGAGAATGGCCTTACTTCCTTTTCCAGAATATCCTCCCTCTCCTCCATTTCTGCTTCTCCTCACACAGCACTGTTTGACCAGCACTGACCATGATTTCTTTTTACTTGGCTAAAATAGATGAAACAGACCGACTTGAGTGCAATGAAAAAGTCTTCACCTCTGACTCACCTCTCTTTATACTGGTGGTCAGGTCAATGAGGCAAGTGTGTGTGTGTGTGTGTGTGTGTGTGTGTGTGTGTGTGTGTGTGTAAACCAAGCAGCTCAGACCCACTCAATAAGCTTCTATATGGCTGGCTCATACACACAAAGGGCAGAGTGTTTTCTACTCCTGCATTGGAGAAGTAAATCACAGAGAGCGGTCTGACATCAGAGGCTGACTTCTAAAACAGACTCTACCATTCAGAGCAGAAACTAACTTTACGTTTCCCAGCCAGGCTGTCACATGCAAAGTTTCCCCGACTCCTTTTAAAACCATTTAATACCCAACAAGTCTCTTTAAAGAATGAGACATTCAAGTTGATGGCTGGCAACAAGTCAAATCCTGCTGGCAGAGGCAACAAATTTAGCAGCTTCAGCCAAAATTGACAAGAACTCAGTTGTGCCTGGTTTTAATTTCACACAAAGGTGCTATTTAAGCAAACTCAGTGCATCTAAATATTATTTTTTCCTAGAAAGAGACTGAAAGCGGCATCTTTATAATCCAACCTGAGCTGTGACTTTTATTTAAAGTCACCACCACATCTACTAGAGAGAGACACATTCAAGGGCAAAAATATTATTCTAAAATCATTATTAATGATGGCCACAAACAAAACAAACAATAACAAAACAAACATTCATAGTGAATGTTTTTTTTTTCCATTTTTCCATTGAAAAATCATTTGCATCAAATCAATAAGTTGTTGCAGCTCATTGAGCCATTAAATAAGTGCTACAGTGCTAAATGCAACACTCAGTTCGTGTCTTTCTGATCGCTTTACAGATAAGGATTGACTGGGAGCTAGCATGGACATTTCATCAGTGTCCATTTGCTCACACAGGGTTCAAATCTGTATCATCTGGTTTTAAGACACCATCGCTGACCACTTGTCCTAAGCCCCGAAGACAGCAGGGGCTTGTTCTGTGAACATGAAAGACACTACGGTGTATTTGTGCAGTTTCGTGCAGATTTAAAAATATTTCAATGGCAATTGTCACCATGACAAACACTGTCACGTTTTCTCTCCGACACAACAGTTCAGTTCAAGCTGAAGACACCAGCTGTCAAAGAAGAGAAAGGTGGGTGACGCATCTCCTTAAACACACACACACACACACACACACACACCATTTTCAGTGTCACATTTGCAAGATTAGATATAGAAGTACTACAGTAGCAACAGCATCAGCACCACCACCACCACTTATGACCTTGTGAGTCTTCAGCGCACCAGGCCTGTGTCATGCTCTCCTCAGAGCTCTGGGTCTGTACGGCCTCCCTGAGGCTTCAGGGCCTCTACTGGTCTAAACATCCAGGATGCTAAGAGGAAGGATGCTACACTGTCCGGATGCTGCGCCCGTCGCTGCATCTCTACTGAACCCGAAGGACTCGGCTCACATCCCAAACAGCAGAAACACGTAGCAACACTCGTGTGAAAGACTAACACAAGCGTATACAGATGCTCGGGTTTGGGCTAAAGCCAAATATTATGGTTTACAAGCGTAAAACCGGAGCCTCCATGATGGCTGGCACCGCCTTTGCATCATCCCAACCCCCTTGTTTCCAGTAGGAGGAGGGGAGGGGGGGGGTGATGTTCAATTTGAAGGCCCCAGAGAAGATGATATCTTGTTTTGGTGAACAACCAAGGTGACAAATGACCAGGAAAGGACGAATAAACCTCGTTTGGATTGACTCATCAGTATGAAAAGGAGGATTGTTGAGGGAAAGACTCTGCCGCATCAGTTACCGTTGTCTTATGTCGGCTGCAGCGCTGACCTAGCATCTCTGTGTTAGACACACCGACAGCTTTTAAACACGGTTTCCGACACGTTTTCATTCATTTGAAGCCGCCGCCGCCATCAAGCTCCCTGTCATACTGAGAAAGACATTTTTCTCCCCCCCGTAGCAAAAATCAAACTCTCAGCTCAAAACCTCCGACAGTTTACGGCGTTTTAAAAGACGTTGAACGCAGCGGCTCCGACCGTTATTTAGCCGTTAAGCTAACACACACCAGCTGTACACGATTAACTACAATTATAATTAAATATAAATGATAATTAATATTTTTTTTGTTTGTTTTTGTTTTACCTTTGTGTACAGCTCCGACGCTGCCATGGCGGTTACTCGCTACGTCCTCGCTCCAATCTGGGCTGAAAGTCCCGCAGGTCTCCGCTCCGCTCCGCACGGGGCTCGGTGTGTGTGCTCATGAGGCGGAGGGAGAGATCCGGGGGCTGCCGCTGGGTGGGAGGGGGACTCAGGGGCAAGATGCGCCTCTTATCGCCATCACAACCTGGGGAGAAGCTCGGTGCCGCCGAGGTCTCGGTGCCTCACTTTGCATTCTGGGTACGATGGATGAAATGATTCAGCCAAACACCGAGGGCTGCTGCTGCTGCTGTCGCCGCCCGCCGCCTGGAGAACTGCGCCCCCCGGTGGTTAAAGCTTCATACTACACCAACAAAATAAAACAAAATGTTCCTGCGCCAAAAAAAATAGTTCTGGAAAACCGCTGTGCCATGAATTTATTTTTTCCTTTGGTATTATTGTATTGTCATTGTTAAAGTGATTTGTTGAGCTGCTTGACAACTTAATTTCCCTCCATGGATAAATAATAATCTCTCTATCTTATTATTTAGGTTTTAATAAGAATTGTAATTTATAATATTATACAAATATAAATGTTTGTCCATTTTGCAATTGCCATTATGTGTACATGCATATTCATATATCACATATACGAGTCTGTTAAAATAAGATTTTTTTTTGTTAAAAAAAAGCCATAACCATTGCATGAATTAGTTATTTATTGTGTCAAACCTGATAATGTGTGTAATGCAGCTGTGAGCATTGTGAGGTTCACAAAATAACCGAATTTACCTGATCCCAACCCTCATGGCAAGAAGCTTCTGGGTTCAATTCCCGGCCCTGAGGACTTTCTGTGTGGCATCTCCCTGTGTGGGCTCCCTCCCACAATCCAAAGACAGGCAGTGGTATAGATAATGGATGTTTTGGGGATTAGTTACAAAAAAATATAGAAAATGTAAATTTACTCCAGTCTTAGTGCCTCTTTCAGTTCAGATTTTTGTGCATCCCTATATTGACAACCATGTTAGTGATGTCTACAAAACTGGTAAGTTTACCATGTTTACAATATTGTCCTAGACCAACTGTATGAGACAGTAACTCGTCTTCACCCAGGTTTTTCAAAGCTTGGGGAAAACACAAGTTTTGGCCTTGTGGATGTGATGTCTCAGTAACATCTTGAGGGATTTTCTTCAAATTTGGCAAAAATGTCACTTGGACTGAAGGACGAACTGATTGTGTTTTGGTAGGTAAAGGTCAAGGTCATGGTGACACATCATATTTCAGTAATGCAATTTATCACAAATCAAGGATGAATTGATTTAATTTTTTGGTCAAAGGTCCAGCTCACAAAACACTTAAAGCCATTACAAAGCATAAATGATTAATATTTTAAATGACTGCATCAACATGGATGTAATCTGAAACTATTTTGAGTGGCAGATGCATATAACCATATAAAGGAGATGGTAAGTCTAGTGTTGTGAATTCACATTGACCTTGAGCTTTGACAACTACAATCTAATCCGTACAGATGGTAAACATGAAAACAATATGCCTCTGGCTCTGGCTGTCGCCGGGATGGAGACATGAAAAAGATACAGATGAAGACACGCAGGCACCGTCAGACCTCGAGTAATTTTCACCTTAAACCTGCAAGATGTCCTAAAACATGTCAACGCAACACACAACACGGCAGGTAAACATTTGTGCAAAACTATTTTATTTACAAAACAAAATGGCACAAAGTGACAGCAGGGCAGCCACATACATGCACAGCTCAGACGGATGTAGTGCTAGCTTAGATTTACCACATCACAGGTAAACTTCATCCAGTCAGCAAGGACCCTGGAAAAGCACTACACAGGGCCAAGGACAATTTTAAGATAAAACTACTTTAATTTATGAGTATAGTTTTTCCCCAAATCTGAACACAATTCATTACACTCTTTGTTCCCAGTGTCAACTTCTGCTCCCAGTACATTTTTAACAATAGCTTTCTACTCACACAGCACAAAGACTGGTCCCTACTGACAAGAGTTAAGCTTTCAGGTCCCATATACTCCACTACCCTCTTTTTGCATGATCATGTCTCATTCATGACACCTTGGAACTAGAAACTTTGAGCCAAGAAGAGGACTGTGTCATCAAATCGAAGCCAACGGTGTCACTCTGCTTTCACACTTGAAAGAAGTTCTTTGTTTCAAGATGCCTTGAATGAGCCATCGACCTGCCACCCAGAGCTTTTCATGTTGCAACTGATGTTTTCAGCATCTGTTTAGATGTCTGTTCAGTTCGCCTTAATTAATTCAAATGGAGCTCAGTGAGGTTTGCCTTTGGAAGCCCTGCGTCACACATGCAGTTCCTTATCACACTATAGGCTTAACTGTGTGGTTCTTTAATATGGCTTCCCCCATGTTTCTGTGTTTCACGATCAAAGCATTAACAAAACTGAGCATGGTCTCTGGATTACTATACTCAGTCCATCACTCAAGCATATTGACAGCATAATTTAGAATAAGGACATACAGTGAATTATACAAATTTGCTGTTAAACTTTTTAAAAGGCTGATGTCTGCCCCTGTGCCTAACAAAAGCATGCGTATTACACACACAAACGCACGCGCACACACATACACACACATTAACTGTGGAATCCTGATGTCTATACCAAAGCCCTTCAACTTCACAAGACGCAGCTCCTGCTTCTCACCAGTAAACACTGTGGTATCCATCGTCCATCAGTCGTACAGAGGAGTCACAGTCTGCTCGTCACACTCACACTTGGACGTCTGTCGTTCAGTGTATCTTACATTGAAGTATTGAGAAAATAAAAAGGAACATGAAAAAGTAAGGGGTCAGTGACAGTCAGTCTGGAGGAGTAGCAAGTGACAAAAACAAGGACAAGAGACAGTAGAAATGGGGCCAAGTGGGAAACTTGGCTTAACTAAAATTAAGAGGATTTGAAGGTATCAGCTAGCCAGTTCACTGAGGGCTAGGTGTAGGTTCTTGTTTGGTGGGGTCCAGGCTGTTGGGGAGGAGGGCAAAGGCTGAGGTCAGGTGATACTGTAAGGGGAGTGGGAGAGGTAATGTTACAGCTCTGAGACTTAAGTGGAGAGGGTTAGGGCTGGGAGGTGCTGCAGGGAATGCCGAGGCTGCGTATGCATCAGCCTGCCAGTTTACTGGCCACCAGAGAGGGTTTCCTCTGGGGCAGGTCCTGGGGGGTGGGGATGTGATCCCCTGTGATCTCGGTCTTCTCTGGTGCAGCTGTTGGCAACTGTTTGTTCTTGATCTTCGCTTTAGCCATATTGTAGTCACCTGAGTCAAAGTACTTTTGCTGTAGAGAGACAAAATTTGAATTTTAAACGACAAGTGCACTAGCAGATTCATATTCTTATAACACTGCAAACAGAAATTAATTGTATGTTCAGTAAGAAACATATACAGGGTTGTTGATATTTTACACCCCTTTCCACAGACTTGTCCAACTGAGCATAAATGCCAAAAAATGTGATCTTGTTTTAAATGTACTGATGACTAGTTGTGCTTTTATGAGTTGTTCTTGCTTTGCTTGTATCACGCACACACACAGACAACGTGATACACAATTTGTCCAAACAGAGTAAGTCAAAAAGATTAAAGCATGAAAGTTTCTACAGAGAATAAATAAAGTCAATTGTGCTAATGACTTCTAAAAGGGGCTGTGTGTTTATGACACCACAAGCATACACACAACACAATTTGGTGTGTAGACATCTGTTTGTTTACGAGGAACCTCCACAGGGGACTTTTAAGTGACAGTATTTACGCTTGTTTGGCAAAATAAATACAGTGTTTTACAAGTGTTGCAATTATTTAAGTAATCACTGTTCTCCTTTTTGGTTAAAGTATCTATTGTTTATTTAATATATCAAATAACTATACAGAACAAGTTTATAGCAGTAGCAATATCGTTTATAACAGTAATATCACTTACTTCGTCTTACCAAGATATAATATATCTAATCTCATTTATTTTAAATGAGAAAAATCTAAACACTAATTGTAAAGCTGTTACTGCAGCATTACTAGTTTAAAATATTAGTTTAACATCGCAATTTAATCAATACTTAATATTCTGTGAACAGAACTTTTCCATCTTCAGCAAAAAATAAAGAAATAATAGCAAAGTTATAATAATAGAAAAGTGTCCATCACAAGTAATTACAAGAACCTTAAGTGGTTGCTTCTCATTTGTCCTTTTCCCTGACCAGTGCCATGAAATCAAAGAGAAACCGCAAACTCCCACATTTGAGGAACTGCAACCAACATGTTTGTTTGTAATTTTACATGATAAATGAACAGTAATTTTCTTGGCAATCATTCCAGTATGGTTTGGTAAAATATATGGCGACAAGTCTAGCCCTAGGTTGCACACCTAGTTAAACATAACAGTCTAAAACAATATACATGCAATAAATAAAGCTATGCCATGATGAGGCATTTCCAAAATGTATAAATGCTTTGAAAAAGTCTATTAAGTGGACCTTAAATCATTTTATCAGACATCATTAGTTTAGACATACTGAGTAACCTGGTGTAACCATAATCAAAGATACGGTTCAGAGACAGTCCTTGCGTGACTCCTGGATGTTTAGCAGACAAACACAAAAGATAACTCACCCCCTTTTGGAGGCGTTTGCGAAGCAGATCAGAGCCTCCAGGTTTATTTCCTAAATTTGGATATCTGGCCTTCAGTTTAGCCTCCTCTGCCTTCTCGGGACTGATCACCTTGTCCTGAACCTCCTGAAAAAATAAACCCCCCAAAAAAACAAGCAGAAGCATGAGGCTTTGAGATGAGAGTGAGACCTCTTGCTCAAAAACAAACAAACAAACAAAACCAGTTACTTGCACAACAAAAGAGGATATTCACCAGGTGCCTCCAGGCCCACATTGAAATATCTGCCAGCTGATGGCACTGCGGTATAGAAATAATCTAATATCTATTATCCTTCATAAACGTGTGCACGCGTTAACAATATCGGGGCTACGGTGGTTTTCTGTCGATATTTAACATAACTAGTTAAAACAACATTGACAAGGGTGTTTAAATATTCACCTACCGGGTTCATATTACTGCTGCTGCCACCCTTAGCTCTGAGGGTTCACAGGGCTGGGCCGGTCAGGATTAGCATTAACACTGGCCATTCAATGCACTGTCACAACTGTATGTTGTGAGTGCGCTACTTATGCCTGAGATGCTAAATAGCTGCGGGAGCTAAGTGTAGCTGGAGATAACACTGAGGTAATTATGCTTCAGGCAACAAGGCAGAAAACGGTTGGGCTAACGTTAGCAGCCGAGCTAACTGTTGCCGCTGATCGGCCAGTGTGTGAATGTCATGACAGTTAGCCTGGTGAGCGGCTAACGTTAAGCTAGCGATACCGCTGACATTCAAACAAACCAACTGAAACAGCCGTTTTGTTAGCAACCGAAAACAGCTAGGAGAATAGCCGGTAACACAATATCGTTACGCAGTTTGACAAAAAAACAAACAAACAAAAAAACGCAGACTTAGTAGGTGGCGTTGGTGTATATGTCAACAATAAGCGCGGGGCCAGGAAGCTAACGCTGTGTTAGCTGTGACAAAGTCAGTGCTGCTACCTCCGCGGCTCAACAAGCTGAAACGCTCCAGTTACCTTCTCGTCCACCGATGTCTCCTCGGCCGTTTGCGTGTCTTCGTTATCCCCCGACATTTTTTTTTTTTTTTTTTCAAATGATCGTGATCTTAGACCAGAGATTTGCTAGTCACTAGTCGGACGGTTGATCCACGGCTCCCCTGCCCATACGACAGCCGCCGAGCAGCAGCCTCACTCCCGCACAAGAAGTACTACGTCACATGCGGAGACACCATGCGCGCTCACGCTCGGGCACTCCTGCCGTGCACCCGCACACGGCGGTGGGATCGGATTTACGTTGCGTAATGTACCGATCAGCTGTTGGATCCATGTGCTGTAACACAAATCCAGGTTTCGGGGCAATTAATCCGCAGATCTGGAGATTGGCGGAGGCTGCACCGATTAACGCAGCTTCACTTCATTCTTCATTGTTTTTTTTTTTCTCCCCCCCATGTAAAGGGTTTGAGGCTCAAACTGAACACTGCGGTTTCTTTGCTCTCACTGTGCCAAATTAAAGGGACTAAGCAGCAGAGCATACATGTGTGAAACAGACACTTTAGGGACAACAGGGCCACAGGCTGTCACCATGCAAAAAACAAATGATGCATACAAATGTGGTACAGGCTGTGCAGATGCACTTTAGAGCCCATGGGCCACTGTGTTAGATGACCACCACCACCACTTTTTTCAGTTTTGTTTGCCAAACTGACTCATCTCCTGTTGTCAGTTGTTGTATATTGCTGTGTGGCTGACTGCTCCAGGTGTTACACCCTGCACCACCCAGCATTAAGAGCCAGGAAATATGTCAGAGCTGTGCTGCATGAGATGATTTGTAAAATAATTACCATTTGTTGATGCAGTTTTGCTTCATAAAATAATGCTTTCACACATGAGCAGTCATGACATTTGTTAAATTTCTTCTTTGGTTGAAAACATAATTGAAAAATAACTTTATCCAAGACAAATGTGTTCAGGATGTACCAGCACACAGAGGCATGTGGTTAGTGAGAGCTTCTCTCAATATTTGTCCTCTATAGTATAAATAATGGCAATAAAAACCAACTGGACCGAACCATTTGTTTTTATTTGAAGTTGTGCCTGTGGCTAAATCATTATTGCTACTATCATAAAACTAACTTTATAATTGCAAAATTCCTGTGGAAATACCTTTTAGATAAATTGTGTTCTTCAGTTTAATTTCCTGAGTCAAACCAGAATGACTGCATTATGTTTGACGTACAAACTATAATCTAGAAATACTCCCATCCACATTCATTTCGTGCCACAGCCCAGTTTCTTTCTTACTGGTCTTGTACGTACTGGACTTTTTTAAGTAGCTTAATTATACTCAACCTCTCTTGAACATAATCCACCTGTTGTCCTTTATCTGAAGAGTGTTTGTATAAAAAACCTAATGCACTAAATAGGCCTGAATGTCGTCATGCATTCATAGTGGTAGGTTGCAGGAACAGTATTCAGACAGGGTTGACAGGCCAGCGAGTCTGGAAATAACACGATTACTCATTTGCACCTTTCTCGCTACATTGAGCCTTTAAATCAGAGCGTATTATTGTTTGTACAGAGTGGGTGTGAGAGTTGGATGTTTCATGTCTGCGGAGCGGCACACGGGTCCCTTGTGTCTCTTTAGTTCTTTCCACCCCAGCCCAGTGTGTGACTGTATGGAGATGTAGTGGTAGAACAAGAAGCATTGTGGGAAAAGTAAAGAAAAAAACAGAGACAGAGCAGATTTCAAGTTTGCTTTAGAAGATATATAGATATATATTTTTTTTCAGATTTGAATATTAATGTCAAAAATACATACTATGATATACAGTTTGCACTACATCATCTTAGCATGACGGACGTCACAAGTAGTAACTGAAATATTAATTTAAATATTAAATAAACTGATGATAAGTAAACTGAAAGTGAATGTGTAAACACTAACTAAATTACCTTTTCTATTGCGACACTTCCAATAAAGTGGTTCTGTAACAGTACAAAAGTATTAGAATATTACTATTTTCTGTTTCATTTCCAGTTATAATGAGCAAAAAAAATCCACAGTGCACTTCTGATGTTCTGCTGTGATACTTTCAGTTGAATCGAGCTTGATTGCTTGTTCGACTTCGTTAGTGGTCCATGCTATGTGTTTTTCTTTTGGACGAGGGGACGATGTTGTAGCAGTCTGCCGCCCCAGTTCACCCTCTTCCATGTGCACACCCTCCGCTCCAGGCTCAGGAGTCACAGGGTCAAAGCTGAGTTCACCATCAGTTCAATCAATCTAACATTCAAGGATTTAAAACAAACTCTTACCATTAAAAGGGCCCTGTATTGCATTAATGAAGAAATTAATTGAGATTTAACACTTATACATTATGTCAAGTAAAAATCCAATTAACATTTCGATTTCAGTAAACAGAAGTAAACTTTTTTGAGATAATTTAACAGTCTAACTGCTTCTGTAGAAAATCACTGGTCTCTTCTCTCCAGCCAGGTGCTGGGTTTGCACTTAGCAGGAAAAATAATTACCTATCAAATCTGACAAGGCTTTCTTAACCAGGAGAACAGGATCTGAAGTATGCCCTCTAACTATCACCTTTGACCCCTCTCCCATTCAAAATCGTGCACTTAACAAAGAACAATGTTTCATTTCTGACAAGGATCGCAGGCTCCCAGCCTCCCTTTGCCAGTTCTGGGTGACAGAAGGGATGAAACTTAAGATTTTGGGCACAGGCCAGGTAAGTCTTGTTGGCTGCGCTCCTTAAACCTCTTCTCATTTCAAATACTAGCCACAGCCTGATGGGCTGAGTAAGAGTCTATAGCTGGCATCGAGGTGATTGAAGCTTCGGTAGTGGCCTGCCCAGTGGAAGAGGGAAGGAAAGAGTCAGGCCTCAGCAGCGGGGAGAGAACGGTGGGTCAATAGGGGACTCTGTAAAGGACTGGAGCTCGTAGGCAGCACCACTGTCCACCTCCATGGACTTCCTGGAAAACAGCAGGCGGATGTCCCTATGGAGGTAGATCTTCCCAGACTTAGAGCTCTGGAACCTGGTTGGGATAGAAGAGGGAGACAAAAACAGAAAGATGAATAAGGGATGAGGGCTGGGGGGGTTGTCACCACTGCTTGGATAGAGAAAAAATTACTAAATTCCACCTCAGATGCACGAGGTAGCGCAAGGTCCGT
The DNA here is from genome assembly GCA_038496675.1 of Rachycentron canadum. Taxonomy (NCBI): domain Eukaryota; kingdom Metazoa; phylum Chordata; class Actinopteri; order Carangiformes; family Rachycentridae; genus Rachycentron; species Rachycentron canadum. Next base: position 4,816,481 of record CM076648.1, on the reverse strand, counting down.
CCCTGACCCAGGGTGAGGGGCTTCCTGCTGGTCTGATTGTTGGTGTCACGGCGGACAGGAACAGAAAAGGTCCTCTGGCGTAGGAAGGTCTGATGTCCAGCTGGCATGGCTCGTAGGTCGTACATCACAACAAACATCTTTACCACCGTCTTGTTAGGGTTGAATAAGGTCTGGGTGGTATGAGACAGATATAAAACATGTATAAAATCATGGCAGGATGTAGACAGGATGTAGACAGGTCTCCAACTCCTTGTGAATATGGTTTATCAGATTTAAATAATCTAGAAAAACAGTCAATCAGCTTTACTCGATGTGAAAAATATATAAAATGAACATTACACTGTACATAACATCTGGATTATGGAATTAAAGTATATCAAGGAAAACTCCAATAAAATCCCTAAGTATAATCACCACAAATACATTTAACACACCTTGAAACTCAAAACTGCAATACAATTAGCTCCTCTATAGAATTCTCTCTATCCTCTCTATAACCACTAGGGGTCTCCCTGTCTTTTGGTCACTGGGTGTAATCTACTCTTTGTTCTCAGTCATTTGTCCACCATGATGCAAATAGTTTATAGTATTTCAATATTTATTTAAAAACAGTTTCCTCACCACTTGAATGGTTCCTGATGGAGGTACACGGTAGCCCCTTTTCCCCAGGGACTCCAGGTTTATCACACCCTGTGAAGAAACATAAGAACATCATATCACAAACAGGCAAACAAAAGTTATTGTATAGAGTTGGAGAGGCCTTTCAGCCCAATTTCAGCCCAAGATTATTCATGGAAAAAAAAAAATCTCACCATGTATGGTGATGGAGCGTTGTCATCTGAGACACTGTAGAATGACACTTCCACAGGTAAGGTCAGGTGACTGGGGCAGAAGGACCCACTGGCTCCCACCTCTGCTGTGAAACCCTCCACTGTCCCTAAAGGCTCCAGGCGGTAATTCAGCACACACTCCTGGAGAAACAGAGTTCAGTTTATATACATTCATTTCTCTCATGAACCAACGCATCAATGATTTTTACTTTGATCCTTGATTTTTTTTTTCCCCCCATCAAGGACAACTGATGAAATTAACAGAAACTGAACTTTTTATTTACTGGGTAAAACAGAAAACGCAAACAAAACACCAGCTATTTGAATATGGATGCTTCCTGAGCGGCAGCAAAACAGATTCCCTTTGTGGTTGCTCTGTCCACAGAAGTAGAATGGCACCAGTAAAGGTGAGCTAGTCTCAAAATTGATGATGGAAAAATGCAGTAGATTTTCAGTGTGTTTGTGTATTATACCTCAAAGTTTCCCAGCAGACTGAGACTGGCAGGTGGAGCACTGGCGCTGAACAGCTGCTGTGACTCATCTGTGTACCCCTCTCTCTTTGGACACACCCTGAAGGGATGAATAACACATACACACACACACCTGATCAGCTTGTTTTCAGTGTGGGATGTATGAAAGAGCATCTTGAGGTGCTTGCGTGACAAATACTCCTGGTATGTTGGAAAAAACCTGTGACCTGGGTGAGACTAAATGATCAGACTGAAGTTTGTGTTTGAACAAAAGAGATATTGGCCATTTTAAAAGGTTTGGTATTCTGATATCTTTCACTGATGGAACAGGCAGAAAAATGTAGACATATTTAGTCACATATGTATTAATCAAGCATTTTTATTGTTATTAAACCACAAAAAAAGCAAGCAATGTTTAAAAACCTGACCTAAAATTGACCAGAATTATGCCTGCGGCTGAAATGAACTTTAAACCCTGAATGCTCAACTCTTGAAACATCTGCTTAATCAAAAGCAGCACTGAGCTGCCACCCACATCTGCTGTGTGTAGGCAGTGCCATGGAGCTCTGTGGATATACAGCCAGCTCAGTCATGTCTGCCATTTTGAGCTGAATGTGTGTGATTCTGGATGCAGTCACAGTACAGCAGAGCTTCAGCAGGTGGCAGCGTGAGAAGAATCACCAGCAGAGCAGGAGTGACCTAACATTACCACTCAGAACAACACTCTTATTGTGCTTATCTTTCAACACACAAACACTACTTCTATATCCTATTGTTCTATATACTCTTGCAGTTAACTGACGTAGATGTCTTGTCTAATATAAATCCTTTATAATTATGTAAGTTAAATAAAAAAAACCAATAGTAATAATTTATCTTTAAACACAATCAAATATTATAGTTTTCCTTGCTTTCGGTTGCACATAGTAACAGCTGAAATGTTGCAAAGTGAGAAGAACAGTATGAGTTACTTGATCCAGATGGTACTATACTCAACAGATGATGTGGGAGGCGACTGAAAAAGAAAAAAAATCTTTTGTCCTTTAGCAATGATTAAAACTGCATTAAACCTGACAAACTGCCCTGACCTTGTCCTCATGGACAAACTGAGCAGCAGTCTGGTAACTACAGTAACAGAGATCCCAGGTGAGAAAATGTGTGTACCTTTTCCCAGAGGCCCAAGGCAAACCTTTACAGCCAGCCAGAGAGGTGTTCAGGTCAAAGTAGCCTGTTTGAGCTTTCCTCTGAGGAACCTGCATCAGACACACAACACATGATTAACCAAGACAAAACTGCCATTATCACAGTTTAAAGCAGGAAGTTTTTTGAAAGTGTGTGGTTGTCAAATGTTATGATCAGAGGAAAAAGTGTAAAAGCAGAAGCTGTGTGAGCTGTTTTTAGTCAAGGGAAAAGTATATTTGAAAAATAATTTGTTAATAACGTTAATACATGACTATATTGTATGTCTATGTGAACATGTGTGGAATGTGTGTTGGTGAGACAGCACACAAACAGTGTGTGTGAGCTCATGATTGTTTATATATGTGAGTGAATCAGATCAGAGGACAGGAAGCTGTAAGATAACCACACTCCTTGATCATCACAAAGTCAGTGCAACAACTTACTGTGGCTGATGAGGCACAGATGAGTCACGTGCATTTCCCTGCCTATGTTTGTCTGTGTTTCTTTGTGAACATTAACCTCAGCTAAATACTGAGTAGCCCAGCAGCAATAAAAGCTGCTGCCAGATATTCAAAGTCTTTCACAGGCCTACTTCTTAAACTGATAAAGGATTGTGTGAGTAATGCTTCAGATGGTATGAAATAAAGGGTTGTGAGTGTGGTGTTGTGACGAACACAACCGCATGGACACCGACAACGAACATTAATCATGGCCAAGAGAGTGTTTCAGTGTGTATTTAAGCTTGTATGTGAAGGTTTCAATGTGATAATGAACATGAGCATCGGTGTGAGGCTGTGTGTGTGTTTCTGTGTCCATGAGTCTTACAGGGCTGGAGAGAAGTGGCAGGCCGGTGCAGGGATGGAAAGCCTTGGTTGCTGTGGCGTCTAACGAGTGGCGATTCTGTTTCTTCCAGCTGTTGCAGGGGCGCAGAGGGGAGGGGCTGTGAGCACGCTGGAGCACAGGCATTGAGAGAGATTAGGATCAAGCTAATGTAAACTGTAGTCATCTGTATTTATTAAATCATGTTCCGTTAGATCATATTTATTCATTTTTATTATCAACCCAGTCCCACATACTCGCAGAAAAACACTGACAGTGTGTATAAATGGATGCAGAGGTTCCTTCTTGTCTGTGAGGTTAAATCAAAAAGGACTATTTGAATAACATGGTGATAGAAGATTGATGTCTGTGTTTAAATCAACTCATTAATTAACATCATATTTTGTCTAATCCATAACAAAAAACTGTGGAAAGGACAAATCAGAGGTTATGTGTGTATATTAGAGGTTATGTGCCAGACATTTCTTGCCTTGTAGCATAACTTAAGAGTAATGCAGTCAAAACAAGCCTGTTTAAGGAGCGATGAGGCCAATGGGACAGTTGTAGATGACTTAATTGGTGAGAAGTCCCTTACCAGTACAGTAGGAGGGGGGGTCATGTCGGGACTGGAGGTACCGGAGCATCCAGACTCCGAAGGTGCCTGGTTCTCATCCTGGAGAGCAGAGGCCTGGGCTTGTGCGCAGTTCTGCATCTGCATCTGGGACTGAGGGTGAGGCTGAGGCTTGCTGTGGTTGTGGCTTAAGTTACAGTTCATGGCTGGGCTGGCATCATTGCAAGTCCAACTAAAAATCTGGGCATTCCTTGGGCTGTTTTCGAGGACGGGGGAGGCAGAGGGAATTTCATGGCTGCTGGATGTCCTGACTCTGAGCTTTTCCTGTGGGGGAGTTCGTAAACGCTGACCAGCCTGGGTGTGGGACTGGCCTTTGAATGAGGGTTCATCAAGTGTGAAGTGAGCACCATTTTGGGCCCGGGGAGAATGGCATTCGGTCCCCAGATCGGCTCGGGGCTTGTCTGTGCAAACGGGCGCGTGTGTGGCAGCGGTGTGCGAGCTGCCTCTGTGAGGTTCGTGGCTGGGTATGTGGCCGTTGCTATAGCCGTTGGTGGCAGTGTGTGAGGCTTGTGGGATGTGTGTGGTGTGCGAGTATGTGCGGACCGTGTGTGTGACTGTCGTTGTGTGCGTGTGGTGCAGAGGGCTGCTGCTTCTGCTGTGCCTGGGGGACAGAGAGGGGACAGACAGTCTCTCCTGGATGAGTCTAGTGATGTCTTGTACTGCCTGGGCGATGAGGGAGCTGTCTCTCTCCCTTTCCCTGTCTCTCTCCTTCTCTCTGTCTCTCTCCTTCTCTCCAATCCTCTCCTCCTCCCTGTCTCTTGTGTCAGTCATTTTCAGCTTCCTACAGGCTGCAGGTTTCGGGGAGGTGATCTCCCGCTTGCTGAAAGAAGTGTCATTCACAGGTGTGTTGAAGGGACTAGGCCACACACGGCCCACAGGCTCATAGAGCGGTACCTCGGGCTCTTTGGTCTTAGTGGCAGTTACGTCGTCATGGTTACTGCCCCACATGGCTTTGGGAGGGTTGTCAGAAGCAAAAAGGCCAGGAGGGATTGGCGGTGCTGTGGGGTCGCAGAAGTTGAGCCTCTGTGCAATGCGGGCAATAACTTCCTGCCTCTCCTGCAGCAGGGAGCCAATCAGGGGGTTGGTTTCAGTTGCAGTCGGCCTTGGGGAGGGGCAGCGGGGCGGCTCAGCCAAGGAAAAATTCTTAAAAGCTCTCAGTGGCTCAGGAATGGGTCCCTTTGACCTCTCACTGCTGTTGGTGCCAGACCCATAGTCCTCCGCTTGTGTGGGGTCAGATGAACCGTTGAGGGCTGAGTACAGCCACTTCCCTGCTTTACTTGTGGGAAGTGGAGATGGGGAACGGGAGGGCGTGGGGGAGTGGGAGGATTTGTGGAACAGAGGTGAACCCTGACGTTGGGGGATGTTGACCTGAGGAAGCTCTCCATTCTGATACGAATGGTTTTCATTGGGCTCCTGGGTCTTCTTGCTGTAGGGAGGTGGCACAGCAGTGTGAGGAAGACTATTAATGGGGATGTTGTTGATGGGAAGATTGGGAATGGGTAATCCATTGAGGAGAAGGCCAGACATGGAGTTGGAGCTCTTGCTGTATATGTTAGAGTTGTGAAGGAGGTTGTCCTTGCTGGGGTCCTGGCTCTTTTTGAGGGTGGGCAGGCCACCATGGCTGTTGAGGTTTGGGCTGAGGCTGGGGGTCTTGCTGTAAAGCGGTGGCAGACCAGTATGGATACTGCAAGCTAGGGTGGGGTAGGTAGGTTGTCGGGGGAGTGACTGGACACGGACCTGCAGTGCAACACTCTGGGATACATTGGGGACGGGAAAAATGTGCTCTGAAGGTGGCTGAGAGAACTGCCACACCAACTCCTCATCAGCAGCACTGATCCTGTTTGACACAGAGATATTGAATAAAAAGGCCGTTGTTAACTCTTATATCTTAAAATATCTAAGTATTATCAGATTCTCCAGAGATTCAGCTTTACTTCCTGTAATTCAGCTATCAAAACAGCACAGTGCACATGGATTTACACCTACCTATAAACTCTAAAATAACCAAACTTTAGGTCAGGTTTCCTGCAGCTTTAATAATCTGGTCCAACAGCCCGAGTAAAAAACCTTCAGCCCACCAGTGTCTTGAGTGAGTGCTGTGTCTGACCTGTACAGGATGTTTCTGGGGACAATGCCATGGGAGGCACTGAGCCAGGCGCTGAGCTGGGAAAAGAAGACGTAGGAGCGAACAGCCAACAGCAGGGTCTTCTCCTCAATGAAACGATCACCGCTTCTATTAAAAACACAGTTAAAAAGGTGGAAATGTGCCAGTATGTCAGGTTAATGAGAAGTTCAGGAATATGTGTGTGTCTGTGTGTGTATTTGTCAAGCAGTGTTCCCTGCTCCTACACATGTTTTAACTCTCTGAATGCTAATTCTATTATCTTTTTATTTATGCTTTTTATTTAATTTTATTTCATATTCTATATTCAGTTTTAACATTTCATAGATTTTTAAGCCTTCACTTCAGAACATCTCTGGATCTATTGGAAGACAATATTCATGATTTTCTATACTATGCAATTTTACACATTAAAATTGCATAAATTGTAGCTAAAACCTGCTCTGAATTTTGAATAAATTGGACACACAGCAGTGTGGTATTGTAGAAGATCATCTGCCACCAGAACAGAGGGTCCACAGGCAGCAGGATCATGCTACTCAGAATAGTTATTTATCTAAAAACTGTGTGACACCAACAGAATTGCTGTTGTTGTACTTCAATTTCTGTTCTGTTTTTCAGTTTAATTTCCTGATTGTTTTTGACTTCTCCCTCCCTTTGTCAGCCTTTCTGCTGATTAGTTATCATATATTTGTAAAATTAAAAGCATACAGCACAACTTTTATGGTGCATGCTCAGACCTGCTGATGAAATCTGTACAAGATAGTACTTTTGTTCACTTGAACACATTTAAATCTATTTTAACTTTTGCTCATGAGGTCATATAACTGTACCTGTATCTGTGTTTCTTTTTTAGTTGCTTGCTAACCCCCAGCCCTTCTCTGTTTTGACTGAGGTAACTATGCAAGAATTCAAATGTGCTGCTGGTCCTCTATCTGTGCAAATGGTTCAATTAAGTTAATTGAACTTGAACAACTCTTTTCAGGGACCCAGTCTGTTTTATCAGCGTCTCTGTGCATAAAAATTAATTACAAAACAAAATATAGAAAACATTATTTGTAGAAACTGAAGACAGCAACAAATGAATGGAAACTGCTGCAGCCTTGAAAATAATGTGCAACATACTGTTTATTTTAAACCACAAACTTTAAACAATATGTTGGTCAGTTGTTGAGCACAGCTAATTTTGTATAAATATGAGCTATGCTACATTACTATGATCAAAATAGTGAGATCAGTGTGTGTGCCTGTGTGTCTCTGTGTGCATTTGTCTGTGTGTGTGTGTCTGTCTCTCTGCGTGTCAGTGCATGTGTGTTTCTCTGTGTGTCTGTGCGTGTCTGTCTGTGTGTGTGTGTCTCTGTGTGCATTTGTCTGTGTGTGTGTGTGTGTGTGTGTGTGTCTGTCTCTCTGTCTGTCAGTGCGTGTGTGTTTCTGTGTGTGTCTGTGCGTGTGTCTCTCTGCGTGTGTGTGTCTGTGCGTGTGTCCATGTGTGTGTCTGTGCGTGTGTCCATGTGTGTGACTTACTGTCTTGGAACTGGCTGCAGGGTCCATCTCTCCAGTAGCAGAGCATCTTGTTTAATGACCGGGTCACTGATGGGATCACTTGGGGGGCACTCGTCGCCATAGCAACAGTCTGGGAGGAGCATGACCTCGATCATGATGGGGATGCTGTTCCTCCAAAGCAGGATCACCTCTGAACGGGTTCGCCTTGCCTGCCGACACTGGACACACACCCGCAGACAAAGGTGGGGGGTTAGCGCTCGTTAGCAAATGTCAACAACTTGAAATTTAGGGGAAAAGCAGATGCTAAGCTGAACCTCACATAGACCAGAATCTCTCAGTGATTAGAATTAAGGTCACAGTTCAAAACAATATTAATATCTTTGAACCTTGGATATAACTAGCCAGCAAATGAATCAACCTTGAGCCAGGCTTCAACTAAGACACCCAGACACATGGCTGTGCTAACAATGCTAGGAGGAAGGAGGAGTGTGTGCTTGCCTCAGTTATTAAATTGACATGCACTGAAGAGTGGAGCAGTTTTTCCAGTTTTATATTAGCTGGAAGTCGGGTGCAGTCAGACACTGCCAAAATGGCGATAGTGGAGCCACCACCTCTGAGCTTCACAACCCCAGCTTAGAAAAGTGGGGTGACGCTACAGAGGCTGCATCAATCTTTATAAATACTCTGTGGTTAGAATTGTTTATAAGAGATGTGGATTCAACTTTATGGTTCTTTCAGAGGCTGAGGTTTGTTGTTGAATTATATTGCATTTTACACATTTCTGTAAGTGAAGGTTGGGCATTTAGTTCCAGATATGTGATTGAGATTACATCATTAAAATCTCAAATAAAGAATATATCCAATGGACCCTGTTTGATCATGACAGCAACAACAGAAACAACTGGCTTTTGTTTACATTTACAGAAGAAAAGACAATAGACACTGTGTACACAGATGTGTGTTCACATGTGCTACCTGGGGCAGTTTGTCGCTGCATTCGTGCTTGTGAAGAGGCGGCATGGCCGACTGGGCTGGTGGACAGTGCAGCCCCTCGGTCCTGCCCTTCACCGAATACTCTGGTGTCCTTCCCTCTGTGATCAGTAAGGTCAGGAACACCAGGAACTCCTCTGCATCGTACTCGAAAAACTCCTCCGTTGCATCTAGATGAGGCAGAGAAACAGAAGGTCAGCGTATTCTTTTTGCTTCACACCTAAAGAGAAAACAAGTAACCGACTGGAGGAAAGTAGCAATTAAACTACTGGTTTTCCTGTTCCTTGACCGATGTTGGAGAAACAGAAATGCAAATAGAACATAACCTGTAATATCTATCCAAAGACTTTTGCTTAAGTGGATGTGGCTATTTAACTTTAGCTAGAAAAGCCTGTTTAGAGAAGGGATGTGGGGGAAGGCAGTGGATGACACAAATTTTCTAGTTTGACTGCTTCAAAGGAATATATTTAGACCTTCCATGTCAGCTGAGCTCAGGGGTGAAGCCACACACTGTCTGTTCTCTCTTAAACAGGACTGAGACACACACACACACACTGACATCAACATCATTCACACTCACTGACAAAACATTTACAAACAAAAACTCCCCTAGATACACAAGGACAATACAGGACAGAAACAATAAAGCTTTGCTGCACCACCCGGTGCTCCACCAGTTTTGTTAGGGTGGGGTTGGACTGGGCTGGTAGGACGAAGCAGGGCTGAATCAAACATTCACAGCTGAGAAATAGAAGATTCCCCTCTGACAATATTCACGATATACACAGACAGTTATACAGAAATGGAAAGAGTGCCGACAAAGAGAACTCACACTGTCTGTCACATTCGAATTACAGTTCATACTCAACCACTTTGTCTGACAACATTATTCACCAGTCAAATGTTCCTAAACTGTAGCTGTGGCTTGTAGGTTTGTCTCTTGCCACAGCAACATTAACCAAACCCTGCTCTGTTTGTGTGGTAATTGATGCTCAGATCTAAAGTGGGTTATTTTTAGCAGGAGGTTGAAGAGCCTGTCTTGGTTGTCTATCTCCTCTGCTCCTCCAGAGAAAACTCCCAAAATCCCACAGGAGGTCAGTTGATACACAGCAGCGCTGAGAAGTGCAACTTTCTTTCTTTACAGCACATAAAAAAAACACTGATGTACGGAAGATAAGTGACTGACAATCCAAGGCCCGGCCCTCCTGCCTCCATCTAAATTGGAGTCACGACAATGAGCATATATTCTTTTGAGGCTGTCAGGTCCCCCGCAACACACACACACACACACACACACACACACACACACACACACACACAGTCCTCCTCCCATCAGAGGAGAGCTCCCTAGAACAGAGTCCCTCTCAGCTGGCTCTGCAGAAGTGTGAGCTACAAGCTGCTGTTTGTGTTTGTGTGTGTGTGTGTGTGTGTATTGCTGCCAGCCAGCAGTCACGCACATTCCTCTCAGGGAACTCCTCCTACATGCCTTTGAGCTGCTGCTGCACGTGGAGAGAGGCGCACTCCAACACAAAACATGACGACGGAGGGAGGGGAGGAAGGGGGCCTGTTAGCCAGCTGTAGGCTGAATACGTACAGGGTGAAAGAGATGGAGAGGGAGGCTATATTCAAGGACAATCTCCTTTTCTTTATGGGCTCGAATCGGACAGAAAGGGAGAAAAAGACCAACAGAAAGAGAGAGAAAGAGCGTAAGGGACAGGAGAGAGGGGGTAATATACGACAAAGGTCAAGATTCAAGGTTACAGGGTTTATTACCTGAGCCTTTATATAAGTCATGGCTTGAAGGTGCTGGATATAAAGTAGTGGGCTGGGCTTAAGGAATAAATCTTGTCTTCAGGGGAAACTGGAAAAGGATGATGCAGTCAGGGGATTTGGGCTAAAGGTTCGCTTCGTGAAGGAGGCAAGGAGCATGAGAGGAAGGAAGCATGGATGGATGAAGGGAGGGAAGTAAAACAGTGATTAATGGAGCAAGGGAAAAACAGAAGGGTATACTGCTACCCCCACCCCCTAAACACACACACACACACACACACACACACACACACACGCAGAGCTCCAATCATGTGTGCACAGGGGGTGTCACATTGCTGCTTTCTAGGAAAACCTAGCCCAGGAACACATACATTTAAAAACAGCCAACATGACATAAACACACACAAACACAGGCGCTGTGATAAACAAACCCACTGAAAACATACAAAGCACACAGACACACACAGCAACGTACACACACATGTGCAGAGCTGGACAAAGGACTAGTGATGGCAGATTTAGTCAAGGGGCCCACCCTGTGTATGCATAGATGAAAGCTGTCATTCTTTAGGGCGTCATGCCTGAAAAACACATTCCTATGAAGAAACAGCCTAAACGGAGGCTTGAAGGAGATCTAGAGGCAGCATGACTGAAAGCCAGAGAAGGAGGAAACCTTTGCACAGATGTGATGTGAAACATGTTACTGAAAATGAAAAAAAAACCCAAAATGATTATAAAAGAGGAAGAAAACACAGAGAAGTTGTTGTTTCAGCCTGATGCTAAAACCATTAAAGGCAGCTCACCTCCCTCTAATCCTGCCTTTGGTACAAATTGGGGAATTTATGTAACAATCCACTTTGTTTACCAATCATTAAGCTTTACAAACGGGGTTCAATGTTCAATCCCCCCTCCACCCCCTTCCCCTCCCTTTCCCACTGGACTGTGACAGATTCATTTCTGGCCCCTCCACCCCTTTAAAATGTTGATGAAATCCATCTCCCACCAATTTATATGCGTGTTTGAATTAATGTAGGTCCATGAGGCATCGCAACCAGAGAAACAACTAGCACTGCTAGTTGTTAGAAACACAAACAGAAGATTTTTCAATCAGGGAAACATAATCAGGTTTAAGTCCAGCTTTGGTGATACAACCTCCACTTCACGGATCCAAACCTAAATACATGACACATAATGGAACAGTGATCTTTCTCTTTTCCATGTGCGTGTGACCTCTCCTCCAACTCCCGATAATGTGTGATGTGAATTACGTAACGGGTTAGATTTTGGATTCAGGCGTCTTATTATTAGACCTGTGACCGCCTGCCACCGAGTGCAGCTGGATTCCCGCCTACAGATCGGCTGGTTCGGCTTGCATGTGAGTCCACGCACACGCACGCACGCACACACGCACACGCACACACGCACACACGCACACACACACACACACACACACACACACACACACACACACACACACACTCATGCCCACACCCCTCAGCTGTCTTTATGTCCTCAGGCCAATAGATCAGTATAGAGTCATGTGGGATGGAAAAAGGGCCCCAGGACAGGAGTGGAGGGGTCGGCCTTGATAGCTAACATAGTGTTACACGCTGACACACAGCTTAGTGTGATTCATCATTACCTAAGATCTGTCAGAGAGGCAAATGAACTGTTTTGTGCGGCTTGTCTGTTACTTTTCTGTGTTGTGTAACCCAAAGCCAGACTTCTGTGCACTCTTGCCTAGTTATGTTGTAGTAATGTAGTTGAGGCTTGAAATGTGAGTATATGTTGCAGGGATCAGCGTTAACATAAAGTTGTGTTGTTTTAACAACAACAAAGGTGCAAAGATAGACAAAGGGAGAAGGAGAGAGAGAGAGACAAGCATACATACAGATAAGATGACCCATTAATCCATGAACTGCAGTCTCTCCCCCCCCCACCACCACCAACACACACATTAACACACATACACTCACAGCTAATTTGAATGCTGTGTAAGTAGCCGAAGTGGCAAAAACCACTCCCATCCTCCTCTGCTCAGCCGGTGCTGCACCCTACATGTGTCATTTGTTTAAAGCCAAATAAAGAAAAGAGCACTGGTGGAGTCTTTCTAGTCTTTTCTCATACCTCAGTGATGTGTCTGTGATGGAGTCCCAATGGGCTACTGGTTATCAAAGTTTTCAGTGTTAGACACACAGGTAATATAAGATAATACTGCAGGGTGATATAGTTCAGTGGGGGAAGGACAGACGGTCTATAGGCAGATATTGGACAAAGCAGCTGAGTATTCAGGCCTGTCAGGAAACACACATTTAGTTCAACAAAGACAGACAGGAAGTCATATTAACAGTGTTACCAGTCAACTGCCTGTGGACGTGAATTTCCTGCAAATGTCTGAAACCTTGCAAATTTGATAAGAGTTGCATCAGCATTTTTATTTTCAATATTTAATTTATTATATATTATATATTTTTAAATTGGATGGAGACGGTAGAAAGCAACAGGAAACGCGAGTGGGTGGGGGGGTTTACATATAATAAAGGGCCCAGGCTGAGGTTGAACTGCTGCATTTAAGACTCAGCTTTGTTAATGTTAATGCTACTGACTCTGCCTGGTGAGCTCCCAAGCTGTTGCATCATCTGAGTTAATGTTCTTTCTGTATGAGAAAACGCACCCATCCATTATCTATACTGCTGATCAGTCAGGCTGACGGGAGGCTGGAGCCAATCGCATTGGACAGGTCGCCAGTCCATCACGGGGCCAACATATAGAGACAAACAGCCATTCACACTCAGGCCTACATGTCTTTTAACTGTGGGAGGAAGCCAGAGTATCTGTAGGGAACCCACGCAGGCACAGAACATGCAAACTCCACACAGAAAGGCCCCCGGGTGCGACAATGCTAACCACTGCTCCACCGTGTCAGTTACAGATTAGCAAGTTGTCATTGTTTTTTTGTGAAACAGATCTTGAAGATAAAAACAGAAAAAATAAAATAAATAATAATAATAATATTTTAAAAGAATTATATATGTATATATTAATAAAAACCTTGGACTGCTCTATGCCAAAACTGGGTAATTGCTTTTCTTGACACTTTTCTGAACTTTCAACAACAGTAATATTTAAAATTATTGTAGTGTATAGTGTATAAATGCTTCAGATTCAGACTAAACTGACAGACAGAAAGACATTCAGACAGACAAAAAAAGAGGACAAAGCAAAGGTAACTGCTTAGCTCCAGTTTAAATGCCCAGACTGGATGTGAAGGTAAATAAATAACTCCCCAGCTGTCCACAGCTCATGTTGAGTTTCCCCTGAGCAGGACCTAAAGCCTTAAGTGCTCCACTGGGGACAAGTCACTTTCCCAAGATGAATAAATAATAAAACTAAGAGATGAAAGGTCTGTATTACTGCACCCATTTCTTAATGAAAAACAAGGCACAGAGGACATCAGAGGATATTTAAGATTTCTGAGACTTGATTTTTTTCTGTTTTTTTTTTAGGTCTTAAGTTAATATAATTTAATTTTTCTAGGACCTGCAGACTCCAGATAACCAGCCTTCTGGGAGGGTGTGTGTGTGTGTGTGTGTCGGCCTGTGTGCGTGAAGGGCAGTTCCAGGCAATGCAGGAGTCGGTCTACTGAGCTCACTGAGGTGTGTCAGCTTAACATACAATGATATCAAGCTCCTCCTGAATGGATCAGAACGATGACGGTTCAGTGTTCCCTGCTGGAAGTTCCTCATTCTAGTCAGGTACAGAACCAGATGTTGTTGATGAAAAACAACGCAAAGTAAAGTTTATTTTCCTGCACTTGCACCTTTTAGTCACCGCTTTGTGTGAGAGTGCTAAATGCATGAAGTTATAACTGCAAAAAAAAAAAGTTGAATGGAATGACATGACTTTTGACAAATGTGTACAAATGCGAATGTGGTTGGGCCAAACTACACATATAATGCAAATATAAATACACATTGAGGCCATGTGATATCTCAATTGTGATTTAACGCACACCTTTATGTCATAGTACTTTCATTCTTACATGACAGCACTTCTGTATGCATTACCAAGGAGACTAGTTGAGTATTATTTCTCCATAACTTGAAGTGTGCATATGTAGAAGGAGAAGAAAAGGAAACAAATCTAAATTTAACACCACTTCTGCTGTGCTCCTACTGAAAAATGGGGTCATTTTCTTTGATGCATTTGAAGACGATAGGCAAAAGAACATTCATACAGTTCATACTGCTTTGCCATGATTGCAACACCGACCAATGCCAACAACCAAAGGAAATGTCACCACAGAACACGATATGATGCACTGCTGGTGCACCGAATAAAGCACAGCACTTGTCAAATTCTCCTACGCTCAAAAAGATTACAGAAGCAATTCTTTTTTTCATGACAGACAAACACTCAATTCTGAGTGAGGAAAATATAATTCTCGTTTATCAAGAATTGTGCAGTTGTAACACACACATATGTGTATACACACAACTGCACTTCTATAATGTCTATACGGAGGCAGGACGGGAGATTACACAGACAGTTCCTCCATGCTAAATCTTCTTACTGCAGCCCCCGGTGAGATAAATATAGACACAACTTGGTAGCTCTTATTTTCTGTTTCTCTCTCTCTCTCTTTCTCTCTCTCTGATTTCAAAGTGTAAATTTCTACAATCAAGTATCTGACTTTGTGATGGTGTCTGCCAGCAGCACCCATCTTAAACAGGGCTTCTGCAGCAGCTGCCTGTAGTCATACACTATGGAGTGATAAAAGTAATTGCAAGATCATGAGAAAAGTTCCAGCAGTCACAAGTCTTAAATGCTGACACAAATGCCACATTGTGATCCCTTGATTTATACACACTGTAGCTAGTAAGCTAAGCTAACCCTTCCTAAAGCATCACATAGACAAGGGCGAAGGGCTCTCCTGAAATCCACCACTGGGGTGGGCTTTTCAAGGTTGGCTGATGTCCACTGTGTGGCTGACGCAAGATTATGGAAGCACATAGCAAAGTATTTAAAGTATTCAAATGCACTGGTAGCAAAGCAGGTGGCAGATCTGAAGTGTCAGCAGCTCTGGCAACTGCATTTCTACCACCATGGGAATTGTTTGCAATGCCGTCTTTTCTGTTCCACGGCCAGTTCTGCAGTCTGACTGACTATATTTGGAGACCAGCTGGTCTGCATGACCAGCTAAACTACATCGTCTTTCCCTATACATCTGAAGGATTACCAGCCTACAGTTCTCCTTATTAACTCTCTATTGCTATAAGTACTTCTCAATACTGTGGATCCAAACACAGTGTGTCCAGAAATATGCGCAAAACATAAAGACGTGTAGAGACTCTTGTAGGCTACATATATATGTAGTATCCTGTAACATAATTAGAAACATACAGGCCACTTAACTCAGACTTTCCATTGACATGACGTCATCAGCACTTCAGGAGCTGCAGTGTTTATGTAACATTGCTAGAAGGGATTCTAACATTTTACCAGTCAGTTACCACAAATATTTTTACCTTAAATACAATCCAAGTCAATTTCTGATTTACTGTGCAAAATATAAAGGACACAGGCGCCAGCCATCAAGAACTGGATCCAAGTAAATCTGGACACAGTTCATTGTTGCTGTCTAACAGCACAACAGAGCCAGTGTAGTGCCATCAATATTTTGTGACTGAATCATTGAACCCTGAATTAAAATCAGGTCATATAGTGCAGATTCTCACAACTTACACAACCTATAAGCTGCTACAACTGCTGTGATAATTTCAATGTTGAAAACGTGAACAGGCAAGTGATGCCCAAAGGACTGGACAGCTAAATGAGTTAATACATTTGTAGCAGGTGAGTTATTATCAGTAGTCCTAGATTACTGCAAAATAATAATATTCAAACATATCAATCATTCAACTGCTGCTCCAGAGTTATAACCGGTCATATTCCTGGGCTACAAACACTGGAATCATATTGCAGAGATACTGACATAATAATATAAAACATGCTGACAACATTGATACATTCAAACAAAACATCCACTTATACAACACACCTGTGGGGGCGTTAAATGTTAAACTTCCTGTGAAGGCAGAAACTGCAATATGGTTTAGGAGAGAATTAACTGAGCGGCCCTGCAGAAATTCACTGAAGTATAGGTTTTCTTTTTTAAAGCTCCAGTATGAAAGGGCTGTGTCAAAGGACGACAGACACGAGGCCTCAGTCATTTCTGCCCTGGTTGACCATCCTGGGAACAGTGGTGAACAGTGATCAACGATCACAACTGTTGATCAGGGAAGAAAGGCTGAGGAAAATAAAAGGACAAGTGTTGCCAAGGCAACAGAGACATTTTGTTAAACATTCCCGTCACGGTGATTGAGGAACGTCTGTGTGTAGGCATGAGCTGCACCAATATGAGTCTTTGTATGTGGCAGTCAGCTGCAGTTTGACTTCAGTATTTGACAGTTAATGTTGTGCTCTGTGAGTGTGCAGTGATGTGAAGTCCATGCTGCATATGACTTTCTGTGTTAGAGAGTCTGCTGTGCTCTGACTGTAATACCATGTCCTTGTACACTGAGAGTGAGGCTGTTCAGTCTGTTAAGCTGTTAATGTGATCATATGCTCTCTTGTGGCTGTGTAGGTGTGTATGTGGCCCAGAGTGTCTATGTCACTCCCTTATATTTGCACCATGGTATAGCAGCAGAGAACTGCCAGCTGAACTTCAATTGTAATAACAGGGTCAGTTGTGTTTCCATAGTGTTTTATAACATGACTCACATGTCAGTGCCAGCTCACCTTTCCTGTTTTTGTCTGCCAGAGTGTTACAAGATGGAAGTGGAGCATAAATCTGCCGAGAAACTGGCACGATTTAGTCGATAAGATCATCCAGGTTCAACTTGATGTGTTGAAAGAAAACATTTTAAAAATCTGTCAAATAAACTTTGGACATTGTCAACTTGTACCTAGTAGCAGTGTGTGTGTTAGTTATTTAGACTGAGTGCCGTTCTCAAGACTTTTACATATTTCTCCCACTTGATTTACTGAGATGTGCATTCAGGACTTTGTGCTTGGGATCTATGACATGTGTGTGCGAGTGTCTCTCTCTCCCACTCTGCAACACAAAGGGGCAGATTCAGAGCACACATAGCAACAAGCCCTGATAGGCTGAGGGGCGTCAGTACAGTTCAGGCTGAGGAGAACCCTTCTTCTGTTTTGTGAACTCAGCTGCTATTATTCTCCCACAGCCAACAAACACATACACACTTGACCCAGACTGATAAACCACCTTGCCCTCTCTCACACCCAGTATTGTCAGTCATAGACAGAGCTGTTGTTTAGAAGCTGAGCGACTCACATACTCGCAAAGTCATGTGGTAAAACAAACTCTGAGCCACTGGAAAAAAAAAGTTTTCTTCGTAAGGAGTGAGTGCTTAACAGACAAAACTCAGCTGATGTGGAAAAAGTCATTTAAGGCTGACGATGCATCATGTCTACTAATTAAAACTTCTTTCACGTTGTTATTGTGCCTCTCTCCCTGTCTGTACACCGAGCCAGTAGATGAAAAGAAAAAGAATCTCATTACTCCTGTCAGTGTTACCAAGGTGGAGTCACTTTGTGGCTAAGTGTGAAAGATTAAAATGAATTAATTAAAAAAAACAAAACAGGATGCCCAGGATTCCTTACATTTTAGGCTGTAGGCAACAAGACAATCAACAATATCGTCCAATGTGGTTGTATATGTAGCATTAGTAGGTCATCCAGTTGAAACCCACAATTGCTGACTTACTGCTATGAACTGTTGTTGAGTTCATGCAGACAAATCCCTCTAAAATCAGCTGTGCTGTTCATGCCTTCTTACAGTATTAGGTCACTGTGTATGATGAAAGCTCCAGTAACAATGGAGGTTGATCAGGGTTAGGTAACGGTGGATGAGAGAGTGCAGAGAGTCTGCAGGATACCAGGCAATTTCAGTGACTATCACACCCAGATAGGATCAGTAGAACCAGTGGGACATTTTAGACGAGGAATGAGAGACAGTACGCTCACTTCATCTTCAACAACCATAGCAACTGAAGTTCTTGAGTATGTACTTAAACCCCCATTATTTAGATGAGTTGCTCAGAGGCCATAAGTAGAAGACTGTTTGGACTGGGAAACTTCCATATATAAATGCATTAGGCTAAAGTAAATGTCAAGCATAGTGTGGATGACAAAATATTATATACTGTAAACTTTCTTGAAATTAAAAAAGATATTGTAAGGATGCACACACACCAAAATAATGAGATGGGTACGCTGGGCTGTGTGACGTGTGCTTGTGGCATTTATTTGTTCACAACAAGTCATCCCACTGTACTATCAACCTCCGGCTCATCTTTCCTGAAATGTCAGAGAAATGATCATCAGACTCAGTCACCTAAGGTCTGTTGTGACCTCCACGATGCCCTTTCTGACCTTACTTGCACACATTGTTGCTGGGCCCCTAAGCTCCTGTTATTCAGGCAAGAGCGGCCCTTTGCAAACTCATTGTCCAACTAATTCCTGTTATGCAATGTGGAGTAAAGTGGGTACAGCAGTACTGGACAAGATGGTCAATGTGGGAATAACTAAGCCCCAGTGGAGCCAACAGTCATGCAGAGCTGCCTAATCTAGCCATGACAATGCACACTTGAGCTACACACCTTTATTTTAGGGCCAACTGTCAGATTTCTATTGTATAAAATAGCCCCAAAGTAGTAAATGCACAGGTCTATATTATTTCAGGTGCATTGGCAAAAAGGAGAAAACAATATTAACTACTTTGTAAGACTTTAAAGTAAACTGTGTGCACAGATGGAAACTCTGTGACACATCCCTATCCTCTCCATTGGTAACATCTGAGCTGAACGCTGGTGGGTACAGGATACTAGGGCAGTAGGGCAGACCAGCCTCTCTCTGTAACCAGAGCCACCCCGTCCAACATGAATGCAGAGGCTTCTGACCTCTCCAGTGCTGCCGATGCCAATTTCTAGAAAGGGGAGTCTCAATTGAGCAACCCAAGCAGCCGAATTTCAAGGGCCACGTGAAAAGTGTGTCAGTTGTAGCACAAGCAGATTGAGGTGGTTGGTGACTGGAATTAACCGCTTGGGACAACGAAGCAAAAGGCCAAAGTCTTGACATGACTGGAAAAAAACCCTCACTTTACTCTTGGTAAAGTTGAACTGGATCTTTCATCTGCTGTAAAAGGCTTCACTCCTCTGCTTTTGGGTGTTTGAATCCTTTCACTGTTCTACTTCATGTATTTGTCAGATACAGGCTGGCAATTCTGTGGCCTCAGATTCAACAGCAGCACAAATTAACACAACACAACACATACAACAGGAAACAAACACATAAATCTGCCTTCTAAAAGTCAAACAAGGGGGAAAAGAACAGTAACCCAGTTACACAGGATAGACTGATTGTCAGCTGCTTTGGTGTGAGGATGAAGCAACACTGAGGGTGAAATTGGAATTGCCTCACTCCATGTTGAGGCTGGTTGTCAGCCTGAAAGAGATGAGATTAGGCAATGGAGAAAAAGAAATGGGATCGTTGTGATGAGTCTCAAATTAACTTAACCTCACATTGTTGTTAATAAACAATGTGCTTAACGCCTCCATGATGAGCCCCCGAGGTGCTCTCTGTTGACATATACTGGTAGTGTGTGTGTTTGTGTAATTGTGATTCCATTACTTAAAAAGAATAGGTCACACAAGGGATAGATCAATTATCCCATCAGAATCTGGATTAATTCCTCCTGATTAATTAGTATTAGTAATAGCTCTCAGCATGAATGCACACAGAAAATGTTTTTTTTTTTTCAACCTAACTTCTTTTTGGGTTATTCTCGCTTCATGTTCGTATCAGATATTTCATTTCTGAATGATCTCGGATGGGCTTTTTGGTGGCACACTATCAGCATGGGAACAACAGCTGAGAGGTTTGTGCTGTGTGAACCTGATTAAAGTGCCGCTTACACAACACTCTTTGCAACCAAAGATGTGTGGTGTCTGGTAACAGAGCTTAAAACCTGATGAAGACTCCAGCCTCTTCAGAGTCAGTCAATATTAGCATTTAACAATGGTAATAAATCAGGGATATCTGACAAAACACTAGCTTTTTTATTTCCCCTATTCTATGCTCTGTTAAGAAGAAACAGAAAATATTTAAACAAAAATAAATAGAAGCTTATCTGTTTTGTGTTACAGATGACTAAAACCACCTCATTTGACACGTTTGTCTGCAACACACATTTATTGAGCAATCAATATACTGATAATTCTGTCAGGCTTCATATCCCCTATTTCATTCCTATGTTTTAGATAGTTGGTCAACCGAGCTGTATTTCTGTCAAAACACTTTTTGTCTTGATATTATCAGGTGTTACATTTGCCAAGGTCTATGTGATGCAACCCAGAAGGAGCTGAAGAGATGAGGGGAGATGAGAGGAGAGGAAAATAGAGTAGGTATGAGAAAATCAGTGGAGTGAGGAGAAGAAAAGTTGATTCACTACAAAGTCAAAGAGAGACAGAATTACCGATATAAGGTTTTCCCTGCTCATGAAGTTTGTAGAATTACAATAATCACACATCCATACACATGCCATACTCCTATGTAAACATCTCTGGCTCAGTGGCTCCCTGGTAGCAGTAATATGAGCCATGCTGCTTCAGTCAGTCAAGCACTTAGTCTGGATGGTGCATTTTTTGTGTGTTTGTATGTCCCTAAGCCTTAATACAGAATATTTAGAAGCTGTTTATGTGCATGTCTATATGAAATTTGACAAAGAAACACATAAATTCTTGTCCTTTTCATTATTATGTGATTTCTGTGAAAAGCATTTAAAGCAAAGAGAATTTAAAGCTTAACGCAGAATTACAGTCAATAGGTCACATCAGGGATTAATACAACAGTAGAGGCAAGGATGCAATATGAAGGACACCTTCAGGGTCGTGGAGTCGTGGAGATACAATAATGCAAGTTATTTAGCCACTTTGCAGACATGAAAATATGTTTACACATTGTACAAACCCTTCACTTTAGCCAATTCATTCAGACCTTGATGAGACCTACAGACGTCATAAGAAGAAACACTAAAATACAACCTAGGACAAACTTGATGTGCCAAAGACCGAAAATAGACACACAAACAAACATAGACACACAAATTGTGATACAGTGGAAAAAAGAGACAGATATACATAGATTTCATCCCCACCACAACACAACTCCCCACCAAGAAAAAACACCAGGTCCAGATGGCTCTTCCTGTTCCTACAGAGCTGGCTGCTGGTTGGCTATGAGGAGCCACAGGGGCGGGAGGATGTGACGAACACAGAAGCAATGACGTCACTGGCTCAGTGGCACCTTGGCAGCAGAAATGTGACCCATGCTGCTTCAGCCAGTCCAGCACTAAGTCTGGATGGTGTATTTTTGTGTGTCCGTATAGCATATTAACACTGGGCCTTAATACGGAGAAGATGCTTATAAATACATACACTTGCTTTTATGTCTGAGTGTGCAAATGTGGAAACAGCTAACTATGACTTTAGTGACCTTAAGCAGACTAAAAATAATATATGATATATTGATATAATCTAACAGTGTACATGTGTCCTGATTAAGGGCTGGCGTGCTAAAGAAAATGTTCCAGTATTATGTAAGAGCATTACTGGACTGGGAGAACTGGGTGCACAATCCCATACAGCGACTAGGCATGGCTAGGCTACTTACAGTCCAACCTGTCACAATAGCATTGATTTAGGCTGATTACTCTGGGGGCCAGGATAGTAACTCACAGCTGAATGCCTACAAAGTATTGGTATTCATTGCTAAAGGCAGCTCTGAATCTCGCTGTACAATGGAGAGTCCAATATCCACGTTGAGTGGAGCTAGGTCAGCAAATGGCTGTGGCGTTGTATTGAAAAGGTATTACAGAGAAGCACTTATGTTGACTTAAGCTAGTTGATAAAGTCAATACCAATTGTACAACTATGTGCCCAAACATATATATATTTATTGTGCTTTTTAAATCAATATCATTCACTGGCCAAGACAACATAAAATTAACATTAGTTTTGAATTCCCATGCAAAAGAGCAAGGACTATCAATCAGTACCAGTTGTGATGTTGCTAAAAAACATGAGAATATGATACAGATGGAGTCCAACTGTGTGAATGGAGTAAAACACGAGAGAGCACCTGTTGTGGCGACCTCCTGCTACAGCATGGGGTAAATCACTGCCAAGGAGGAGGCAAAGACAACACAGTGCTAAGCAGGTGCTGTACAGGACAACAGTGTATGTCACTCTGTTATCTGGGTCTCTCTTCAGTGAGAGTGTATAGTCTGATCCGCTGGCATGTGTCTGGGACATCTCAGGGCAGCTGTAATCTTACTGAGCACAGGGCAGAAGGCAGGCAGGCAGACAGTGAGTAAGTTTTGTGTGTGTGTGTGTGTGTGTATGGGGGAGGGTGGACATTAGTCCCTGGAGGAGGGGTTGAATAATGTCTCCAAACAGGAAGCACTGCCATACTAACGCACCAAATAACATTACAGGGAGCAGGAGCACAGTGCCGAGGCTTGCCAGCTTACTGAGTCTCAACATTACTAGCTCTGAGATCATCACCATGTATATTGTTTAAACTGTGTCTGACAGCAGGAGAAAATGAGAGCTGTGGTTGACACTATGGAGGAAACACTAACTCAGACCATACTCAGAGTTTTACTCTGACATTTCACCATGTCATCTATGACACACAAGTCTTCTTTGCTCACTGATCTGGTTGTGAAAAGGGCCACAGTTGAGCCAAAACAGCCTATTTTTAAACAATTTAAACCATTCCCATGTCGTCTTGGATTAAACATTTGAAGATAATGCAGTATTTAAAAAAGTTATTTTAAGGATGCAAATGAAAAGCCAGTACAACCACAAAACAGTTTGAAACTTGATACAGCAAGCTATGTTTTGCCCAACTGGTGTAAACAGGTCCCAAGTTTTCCATAGTTGCTCTTTATGGGACCTGTTAAACACTGTCAGTTAAGCCACATGGTTCAACAGTACAACGCTTATTAAGGCCAACAGCAATCTGTTGCGTACTCCCTGCAACACTCACTCTCTCCTCACACCCGCGCACACACACACCATCCTGACTCACAGCTCAACTCACAGAAAAACAAGGGGGTCAGATGACTTTGGTCGGGCCCCTGAGCGTAACATAAGTGCTCCTTTTCTACCTTTATAACAAAAGCATGGTTCACAAAGTGATGCTGCATGAACTTCGGAGAACATTCTGCTCGTCTGAAACACAAAACTTAGTGAAGACCTAGACTTATGTTGTCTTTTTCCCCAATTCTAAGACCAAAACTTGGGCTTGTGGTTGATGAAGGGGTTCAAACTGACATCAGCCCTTTTTGTTTTTTAGTTTTAAATGTCTCTCCATCATTGTGTTGAACAAATTAGGATCATTCTTTGAAGTGCAATAAAAGCAAAGCAATAAACAAGACATTACTTTTTCAGTGTATGTGGAAAAAGTCATACATACACAAAGATTATAACAATTCTTTTTTTTAAATTATACTGTTGTGGAAAGAAGAAACAACATCTGCCTGATATAGGATCTGATTATTAAGGTCAACATCAGCACAAACACTGATCTGATATGATGGATTTCAGCATCACAAGTGCCCATAGTGCTCCCTTAATGTGCTAAAAGTGGCACTATAGCCAAGGTATGGCTGGCTGCAGCCTGATTATATTGCCTCATCACCCACCCAAAGCCTTGGCTTGACTTTTCACACCCACCTGATTTGGAGGTCACCGCCTGTGAGACTTGACACAGGAGTGTTAGTGTTAGATGCACACGTCTGGACTTGTTCAGATCTACTCCTCAAACATAACCTAGCCAGGCTCTCCTGAGAACTCTCAGCCCAGAAGGTGGAGAGCACTGAAAGTAGCTCATCTGTGCTCAGCTCGGCCTTGGTATGGTCCAGGCTACCAAATACACAGCTTCTCTCACCACTGCAGACCCACTCCATGAGAGCAGGGAAAGGAGAGAGGCAAGAGAAGGAAGGCATCTGGCCTATAAGCAATCTGGTATCTCCACCACAGGAATGGTACAGTATGTTCCAAATAACAATAGCACCGCAGTATCTGCCAGTCAAAGAGGGAGCTACTGCTGTGGAGCAGCCTCTGCTGGCACAAGCTTTCACAATTAGAACATGACAGTGAGCAAGCCAACCTGACATGGTGACAATCCATGAAGGGTGAAGAACAGATGCACTGTACTAATGTGCATCAGGCCAACAGTTCTCAATCTTTTTGGTTCATACAAAGCATAAATGCATACAGAGCATTTGCTTTGAAATCATTTCAATATCCCGCAATTTAAGAGCCATTATCTGAACCAATACCAGAAAACACAGACGCAGGGTTTGCTGTTCACCCAGTATGTTATGCTTCATTATTAGGCTATAATTACAGTGCAAAGTGTCAATGTGCCCTTTACTCTGGCCAGCTACATCACACAGAAGACTGGGGTGAGTGCTTCTATATAAAGGAGCATAAAAACAAGGCAAGGCTAGGGTTAAAAGTCTAGGCCCATATAGGGCACGTGTTTACTGTGTGTTGTGGAGTCCCATTACCAGTATATTGTGCTCTAAAGAGGATCTCACTCAGGCCAGTCAGCAGCCTGTCTGCTGTTTCATAACCTATACAAACAAACAGACTGTCCCTGATTGACTGCAGCTGATCCCATCATGCCTGAGAACAGTGGTTCTTCTCACTTAAAAGTATGACAACAAACAAAGGCAGTATTTACCTTGAATCACAAACAACCATATACAATCAATCACTAAGTGAATGTTTTAGCTTTTGATATTATACAACATTTAACATCACTTGTGTCAGGGCAGACATTTATGTATTCAGAGATCCTTTGCAAATTATTGGTATAGTAAAATTAACATAATCACACAAACAAACAAGGGTGTCCCCTCTGCCTCTGTTTTACCTTTCGCTGCAGATACAGCGACATGTAAACAGGTTGCAGAGCATAAGGCAGGAGCCTTATTTCCACAACAGGGTGGGTGTCAAGAGTATTTTGCAGCATCCCTGTGCAAGAGGCTGTCAAAACATAAGCAACTGGAAAAGGGAATGGTATTTGTCATGAGAAGATCTTGCAGGTTAAACATTGAGGCAAAAAAAAAAAAAAAGACTGACATTCGTGTTAACATCCAAAACTAGAGCAGGAAATGTGTGTTGTATGTACATGTCCTCATTTAGTCGGGTCAGGCTTTGTTAATTCACATAACCAGTGACCAGGATGACCAGCTGTTACATAATTCCCTGGCCTGATTCTTCTCTTGGGGGAATGGGTACAGTGAGTCCACTAAAGCTGGAGATGCACATGTTTGCCCCCAGACACTGATCATCAAGTCCACCCTGGAGATGTGTGTGTCTGTGTGTGTGTTGCTCCCACGTACCTCGCTCGGGCTTCATGTTGTCCAGTGTCATCAGGTTGCCTTCAGGGTCTCTTGCTTGGTCTTCTCCTTTTCTATCACACACGGCCGTTGACAGCAACACAACGGTGTTTTAACACCCACCACCCCCCCCCCACAAACACACACACACACAAAAACCCTGTGTGACTGAGACCTGCTGTATTAGCTAAGCAATAATATCAGCTGTGAAGCCCGTGTGCTGGTGCCAGCGGCCCCTATCCAACAACAAAGCATTGCTTTGTTAGCATGCTACTGTACGCTCCCCACTGTATTGTCCAACTGACTAACACAAAGACAGCTGATCGCCAAAGCCAGTTACAGTTGGCTTCAGGTACTGGAGTTGTTGTCAACCTGCTTGCTAGCCAGCAAACCAACCCGACTACTAGTAATGCAACTAGCAGGATGGTGACTCTCAGATTACACCACCTGAAATCATAGTTACATCGCGATGCATTTCAGTGGCTCCTCTCCTGTAGCGCTGGCTCCTGCCCGCTAACTCAGCAGCGTTAGCTCGGCAGCAAACTCAACCAACTAACCTTATCGGTGCCGAGCGGTTAAGCGTCTGCGGGTGACGACGACCACGCAAACATCCCAACCCCCAGTGCAGCGCAGGTAGCCACGGCTCAGCTACTAACGCCGACGATGACAAACGGTCTCGATTTTTTTTTTTTTTAATAATCCTTTTTTTCAATTTTTTGCTACGACGAGAGCATATTCAGCGTATCACCAAATATTTACCGACCACATCAGGCGGATATGCTCCGCTTTCTGTTCGTCCACAGCCCTCGAACAGTCGCCATCTACTTGACGATAGAGACGCCACCTGTACCGACTTCCTTTGTGGTCGTCATTAAAACTTTTCAAACAAACAGCCCCGTCTCTCGGCTCCGGTAACGCTTCGGTAACGACTGCAACGTCTCCCGCGAGCGTTAGCCGAGCACCAGCGGCCGCTCTCTACCGTTGACACCTCGGCCGAAGACGACGCGGACGGTGTCGTTTACTAATGTTACTCAGACGAAATGCAGATGAAAGGAACAGTGAGTGCTCCCGGTCGTGATGCTTACAGCCTGCCTCCCCTCCTCGCTTCCCTCCCTGCTGCTTGTCAAAACAGATCAGTGCAGCTCCAGTCACGTGTCCCAACAACAGCCCTGCTCGTCACTTCCCTCTTTGCCAGCCTCGCATGAACTCGCAGCCATAGCAACCGCCAACTTAGGACTGGTACCAAAACTCCTACAGGGGGGACCCGGCGTGTTTGGTGAAGACAGGTTTTTAAAAAACAAAAACAAAACACAAACAAACAAACCTGGTGAGGATTATTATTATTATTATTATTATTATTTATTTTATTTTATTTTTTTTTACCGGTTGCGTCTCAGCCAACGTCTGAGCGGAGCGAAGGGGGAACAAACAAGAGATGAGCTAAATTCTCCGTCCTCTGATTGGCCAGTGGAATTCGGTGCGCGTTCACGTGCGCACGTGAGCGTTCGTCTTTTTCCGTGGTGAACATTTTGTTCTGCCTTGGCTGGATCGTGTGCAGCCAAAGATCGTGTGTGGTGGTGGCGGCGCCGTCACCATGTCGAAGCATAAAGTCCTGACTGGGCCACAGAAATGAAAAGGTCCTGGAAAATGCACGGCTCAATGACTTTACACGTTCTTTCTGTATTGTCTTTTCACTTGTAAATAAATATTTTTTTTGATTTTGGTACAACTAAAAAAAAAAAAAAAAAAAAAAAGAGGGAGAGCTCCTCTCTGTTTAAACCTCTTGGAACAAAGGCAAAGGCCAAACTGATGACACTAGAAATTACAAATCTGTTTGACAGCTGCACTTTGTGTGTTATTATTGTTTGTTGCACAAAGAAAAACTTGAGTTTGATATAAAATATTATCATTATCAATATGTCTATCATATTTTGTATTGAATCCTGAAGAAGCTTGTAGAAGCATAAAGGCCTGACTGGGCCACAGAAATGAAAAAGACCTGGAAAATGCACCACACAAAGACTGTAGCTTTACGTCCTCTTTTTATATAGTCTTTTGACTTGTCAGGTACACTGCAACATTAAATAAAGAATTTTTTGATTTTGGTACAACTAAAAAAGGACAAAGGGAAAGCTCTTCTGTGTTTAAACCTCTTGGAGCAAAGGCAAAGGCCAAGCTGATGTCACTTGCATTTGATGTAAAATGTTATCACCATCAGTATTATTATATTTTGGATTGACTCCTAAAAAAGTTTGGGTGGTGTCAACACTGTTACACATTGTAGCATAAAGTCCTGACTGGAGCACAAAAATGAATAATACCTGGCAAATGCACCACACAATGACTGTAGCTTTACATATTCATTTTATAGAGTCTTTTGACTGTTGACTTGTCATTTTGGTACCAATAAAAAAGGACAGAGGGAGAGCTCTTCTCTGTTTAAAACTCTTGGAACAAAGGCAAAGGCCAAACTGATGACACTAGAAATTACTTCACAAATCTGTTTGACAGCTGCACTTTGTGTGTTATTATTGTTTGTTGCACGCAGAAAAAAAAACTTAAGTTTGAAATAGAATATTATCATTGTCAATATTATTACATTTTGGATTGACTCCTGAAAAAGCTAAAAAAAAAAAAAAAAGAAAAAAAAAAAAGGATATTTTTCTTAAAGAAAAATAAATGCCTGACCCAGAGATTGTATGGTCATAAAGTCCACAACAATACAAACATCTACTATTATTATGGGCCTTTATCTGACAAGTCTACAGTGTTTTTACAAAGTCTACTGTCTCAACAAACTGATGTTTAAATGTAAAATTAACAACTGTTAAAAATCAACTATTGCTAAACAAAATCATCTGTTGATTGCACACTCCACTTTGTGAGTCATCTGAAAGCTGACCAGCTTTCAGCTCTGCACATGACAAACCTTACTCACATTAAAAAGCACGTTTTCTTCACAGGTTTTATTCTGGAAATGTTGTTTGGTTCACTGCTGTTTGAAGTGTACACGTTTCTTTCTGATTGGTTTTACAACTTACCACAGCCACAACCCGCTGTTTTTATTGAGGGATGTGCTACTGTTTTTTTTTTTTTTTTTTTTTAATTCGAGTGAAAATCAATGACAGCTGACACAGGTGAAAAATTGAAGTTGAAATCAAATGATGCTCTTGTTTCCAAGGAGGGGAGACCATGTCTATATCCAAAATCATAAATGATCTTTTTTGTGTGTGAAATTTTCCTTATACAAACAAAAATACAAACAAAAGCCTGCAATACAAAGAAGTCCTTGTGTTTAGGAAAAGCCATGTCATAGCTCCATCTAGTGACAGAAAACAAGTAATGCAGCAAAATTGAATAAATACTATTGTGATATCTGTTATGTTACATGGGTGAAGCCAAGGGTTGGGACTCCCTTGGGTCATCGTCCTGTGACTCTTCACTACGGACAAACACATTTATAAATATACAATTCATCCTTCATCTGTCTGGTGTGTGCACAGACACACAGACACATTAGGATTATTTAGCTCTACATTTGTACCTGAGCTCTTATGTCAAATCCAATCCTTGTTCACAGAAGCAGATTGTCTGTGTTTTAACTTGTTCACCAGGTGATTTATGAGCTGAGATGTTATATGTTGTTCTAAATATTTTCAGTTCGACACATCTGAGGAAGCTCTGGTCCGACCACAGGCCCAGATCGAGTCCAGATCTGCAGTCCAGTGGCTCACTTTGGATGATAGGCAATAATTTGCATTCAGCTTCCCTCCTAAGACAGACTCATATGCCTGCTCGTCTTGTCCTCTACTTCCTTATCTGATTTGATGTTTCATTGATTCAATTTGCCTGTCTGAGGAAGAGAAGACAAAATGTACACACACTCCTACACACACAGAGATACACACACACACACACACACACACAGTATAATACTGTACTAAGAAGAGTCAGGATTCTGAAGCTGGAAATACCAACAGTTTATTTTCTACTTTTTGGGACTACAGAAATGTTGAAACATCTGAACACTGAAAAAAGCTGGATGACATCATCACTTGCTTCTCAATTTTCTTTCTTTTTTTTTTCATTTGCTTAGCAATCACAACAGATGATATTGCACGGCACTGAGAAAGCAGTAGCAAAGCCTGGGAAACAGCAATGACAAATCAAGTCATGAGACATGGAGTTATACATCTGAGAGTAACACCGACAGTATTGCCTCTCTGGCACTCACACACACACTTGTTCACACACGCACGCACACACTTGCACTCACTCACCCGCTCGCTGTTTGTACACACACACACACGCACAGAAAACTGAAGAAGCATTGTGAGCCGTGAAGGTCAAAAGAAAAAGGTCAAGGTTGACATAAGCACAAGGCTGACGAGAGCAATGAGATTTCATTTTGAAATGCAAGTGCAAGATGAACTACTACTGTAATCTATTCCTAAATGTCCATGACAACAAATATGCTTGTTTATCAAAACCCTTCAAGCATCTTTGTATATGAGTAGCTGAAGGACACCCCTCTGTGGGTGAGAAACTAGTTCCCCAGCGTAAGAGATCCAGATGATTGTCTTAGGCGCCGCAGTATTGTTATGAGACTTGTAGCTAAGCTACCCATCATATGGGAAACTCCTTATGGACACAATAAATCATAGAAAATAAGAAAACATAGGTCCAAGCTGCATCATTCATTCCTTCTTCTAAAGCTATTATGTGAGCACCTACACTTTGCTGAAAAACATTCACCTTCCCCATCCTGTGACTGGATAACATGCTGATGTAATCTAGGCATTTTGCTGATAACCTTCAGTCCCTGGAGACTCTGTGCTGTCTGAGCATGACAGAGAGGAAACAGCATCACCAGTCAGGCCTCTGACAACCAGAGGGAGTCAACTTTACTGGTGTGACATGCACCATTCAGCCCCACATGTATACACACCTGGTGTAAGAAGCAGAGAAACAGATCTAACAATGGACAAACACACAACAGAGAAATACATGAAAATGACCACACACACACACACATACACACACACGCTTGCCAACCTTATCAGAATGTATCATTAGAGTTGGACCCACACACGCATTCAAACACACACATTCATCCACTGACAGAAAAAGAGATCAGCAGTTCAGGTGCTCATCCTCATACACACTCACACACTGATTCCTTTGTAAGGTTCTTTGCAGTTTTATTAGACTTTGCTCATAGTCATTACACGAGTACGTACCAAAAGAACAGATACTAGATGGAGCGAGGCGGCAGTGCCATGGCAATAAAAACAGACCCAGCTCCGTGGCACAGCCCCTGGCAGACCGGCTGCCCAGCCTGCACTCCACCTCACTCTGTGCATGAGACAGCAAAGTGAGTGGGACTTGCAGCCCTCGTTTTCAGATGCTTCAGATTGTACATTGAACAGGAGATTCCCCACATGGTAGAGTAAGCTTGTCTACACAGCCCTACGCCTTCTACATTCTATACCCGTGCGAATGGCAAATCAAAACTCAACAAGTCTACCTCACAAATGCCAGTGCTTTTCAACATTATACATATTTTTTTCCAATTTTTGGTTTGTTTTAAAAATCTTTGGATGTGCAGTAATACCCATAAAATAACTGTTTTAAAAAGTCAAAAGAATAGAAAACACACACCCACACACGTACGTACGTGTACACACACACACACACACACACACACACACGCACACACACACACACACACACACTGCTTTTTGCCAGCTGTTCAACAAAGTAGCTCCTGTATAACTTTGTCTGCATTGGCAAATCAACTGTCTGGGTTTCTGGCAGTGTTTAAAACACACATTGAAATGCCGGCTAGGATTCAGCTGAAGAAGAATACAAACTACTCCTGTTATATCTAAGCGTGGGAAATAAGGCTGTAACATAAAACTGTCCTTTTTGTTTGTTTTTTTTTTCCAAAAACCTACTATATACAAATCTAGAATTTCTACAAATGCATAAATTAAAGCAGTGGTTAACCGATACAAAAATGCAATTAAATTAAAATCACAACACAGAAGTAGAGAAAAGGGAAAAATATGAACACAATATCACAGCAGTTGGTTTTACCCTGTAAAAGCAATAGTCTACCATCATAATATTGGCATAACCCAATGTCTGATAAAAAATACGCTTCTCCCTCCATCCCTTAAGTTTCATACATCAACCCTGAAACTTGTCGTCCGTGACTTGAAACAGAGCACTTCTGCCAAGAAAAAAACAAAATGAACAAAAAAAAAAAAAAAAAAAAGAAAACCCTTCAAAATAGATAATCATACAGCTTTTTGAAGTAACATTAACAATTACCACACGAGTGGAGTTCTGCCTTACTCACAGATAGACGTCTCAATGCAGAACTCAAAGGAATTATTACTATGAGGTATTCAGAGACATTGGTAAAGACATGCACGGCCAGAGTGCTGGACCTTCCTACACACAGCAGAGAGACGAGGAAGGTTGGGGGAAAGGAAGGGTTGATGGGGTAAGAAGAGGGAGGGGGTGGGCAGGGTGGGGGGTGGGGGACAAAGACCTTTGGTTTAATCTGTAGAAGTGGACAACAGAAATTCCTTTGGTATGTTTTCATTGCATGGTTGCGCTGGCGAAAGCACCACGGTGTGATTTTTAAAACAAACAAACAAACAAACAAACAAACAAACAAACAAACAAACAAACTAACTAACTAACTAACTAACTAACTAACTAACTAACTAACTAACTAACTAACTAACTAACTAACTAACTAACTAACTAACAAAAATCTTTTCCTTGTTTCTTCAGTAGTGGCCCTTCTACAGGCTGAGGTATTCACAGAGTCAAAGGTGAGAGGTCAACAGCGGTTTAACACTTTGGTTCAAGCAAGGCACTCGTCCTGGGAGTTTTAGAAAGATTGCAACATGTCTGCTTCTACTTTCAGGAACATGTCTGCCTATAGTTGAGTCAACAATTCTGCCCATGGCTATGTCAGCTTGTCTGCCTACTGTCATGTGAAGATGTCTGACCTATTATCAGCCTATAGATACACACCATACAGGCCAAGCAGAGATAAAATGGCGCTCCAGCGGGGTACAGGGTCAAATTCACACAAGGTAGTTAAAAATTATTCATGAACCAAAGTTAAACTTTAATTTGTTGTATTTATTGGTTGGCCTCAATGCCAGGTTTTACGTTTTAACTGTCTTTTACTACCAACAAGGTGGTAGAAAGGAACAAAATACAAAACAAAGACTGATCACATTGCTTGTACCCCGCAGCCACCAGCATGGCCGGTTGTTGTGTGTATCTATAGCTAGATCAGCAGATCTGCCTATAGCTACATCAGCATGACTATCTATGGAGCTGTAATCAGAGCACAGATGAAGCAAGAGCACGCATAGCAGGGGTGCATGGGGTTGAGTGCAGGTGGGAGCAGGGGGAGGGAGGAAGAAGAGAAAGGAGATGGGTGGGAGGGGGGGTGTCAGAGGGAGACATACAACATCTTTAAACACCACTCATAGAGGCCGTGCAATGAGAAAAAATCTTTGGTTATCTTTGGTATCATCAAAGTGATAGAAATCACGTATGGAACTTGAGTGAGGTAGCATCTTTGGTTCACACTATAAAACATCAGCAGGTCTTGACACATTTTTTTTGTTTTTGTTTCTTGTCATCTTCTTTTTTGGTTTTTCTCTTGGAGATGAAGAAGCAGCTCTCTCTCTTTCACCTCTCCTTCAGTGCTTGATCTGATGAGTGTAGAGCTGCTAACCCTGGCCATGAGGAGGATGATGGCAATGGGCCAGCTTAATATATCTAATGCTATGCTGCCCGGGCCAGCCCTGTGTAGTGCTTTCCTCCTAGTGCTGAAATGCATAGCTTACCAGGAGAGCGGAGGCAGGACTGAGGGAGGGGAGGGGGGGGTTGGGGTCCAGGGATTGGCAACAGGCAGGGATGGGGGGTGCTTTCGTATTCAGGTGACGAGCTGACATTGCTGTGTAAGCGCCTGAAATTGATTTGATCATTGATATCATCCCCTCCACCCAACATCTCTGATGAGGAGATAAAATCAAATACCTATGAAGTGCACACGGGGGATGACGGGGAGGTGATGCTGAATGCTTATTATTAGAGTGGTGACACAATTTGTCCTCAACAGAAAAAAAACCCCATCAGAGGTCATCTGTTTACCTCAGTGTCAAGTCCACACATAGAGCCAGCACTTTGTGTTTTCACCGTAACGGAGAAAACTTACTACAGAATGGATTTTCCTTGGGTTGCCAGCTGCTGGCATTTGCACATATAAACTAGAGCTAAATCTGTAGAAGCAGACTTACAGGGAAGGTTGTGTCTGTAATGATTAATCCTCACAAACAGCATTTACAGTAACATTCACATAGACTGACTGTGAAGATAAAGCTGGAATATTTAGTTTGATTCAAAAAGGCATCTCTAAGGCAAATGTCAACAGGTAATTTTCAGGGTTATGTTATATATTATTTCCATTTAAAGGGAAAAAAAACTTTAGAATAAAGAGAAAGTGTTGGATGGACCATGAGCAGTAACATTGTCTTCTTTGTGGTGCCTAACTAACAGTCTGTTGTAGGAGGTAAAAGAGGAAATGAGGTAAAAATACTCTCAAGATTATCAGCTACAAAATATACTCTTTGGTCAATTTACTTCATGGCATATTTAGTGGTTTTATTTCTAAGCTGCATGAGAGGCTTCAGGGTGCAGAAGGCTTTGGTTTCTCATTTTTATTATTCAATGCTTCAGCATGTTGGAAGAAAGCACTACCATGTGGGTTGAGGTTGTGGGGGGATCTTAGACTGGTTGAGGGTTGGGATTTCGGTTTCTGGGTTAGCAGTCTACACATGGGCATTCCCCTGTCTGCCTGGAACGCTTGATAGAAAGACAGACAGCTGGAGAGACAGACAGACAGACAGACAAACAGACAGTCCACCGCCACCGATCCAAACAAGGTTGCACAAAAATCCGGTCGCTCCTGTAGGATTTTTTTTTTTCTTTAAAGTTGATTGGCCAATCCCACCGGAGCTCCACATTCTGGCTGTTTTTCAAAAGGTGTGGACAGCTGCAGATCAGACTGCCAATAGGATGATTAAACCTCCATTTAGGGACCCGTCATTAAAACCAACCAATCAGATTAAAGATAAGGATGGTGAATGACAGATTGATACTGGGTTGGGAGGTGAGAAGGGGTATAGTAAAGCTAGAGACCAGTGACAGTGAGTGTGTGTGTGAGGGAGGGGGAGGGTTAAAATTATAGTCTTTTTGCAGTATGTTACACATAAATGTGTTGCTGAAACAAACATTTCAAAGCAGGTCAAACAAGAAGTCTTTGGTTTGTTTTTTCATCTTTGGATACTATAAATATCAATATAGTACAGGTTTAAGGGCAAAACGTTGCTTCAAGGTCTTTTTAAGTTTATCTTTGTTTCTCTTAAGTTTTAAAGCTTTTCCACCGAGGTTTAGTCAGTCCATGAGTTGGTCAAATCAGTCCATCTTCAGGCTTTGGTGCAGGCGTTAGGGCCAGAGTTGGCTGAGTGACCGGAGCCATCGTCCACCCACTTATCTAGGCTCCGGCGGCGTGCGTTCATAAAGAAGTTGCTGACTGTGGCCAGCTCCAGGCCCAGCTGTTGGGCAATGGTGAGCTGAAGCTCTTTGGATGGACGCTTATTCTCCTTGAAGATGGCGTGGAGCGTCCGCCGCTGCACATCTGTGAATACAAGCCGGGGCTTCTTGGTCACGTTCCCTCGCTCGCTTCTGCCGTGGTCCTGTTCCTTACGTTTACACGCTGTGTAGAGTTCAGGACAAAGACACACACAGAGAAACAGAAAGGTTTTGTGTGAGACAGAGCAGAATATGCCTGCGTGGAAACAAGAATTATGATGGCAAAACTTCGAGAATCTTCCAAACCTTGGATTAAAAAAGCATTAATGCACTGCATGAATTGACCAATAAATGACTCTTATGACTCCATATCCCCTGAGCTGAGGTCTGCCTGCTTCCTTTCTGTTCTTCTTCTTTTATTTTGCAAAAGAACTCAGCAGTACTTTAACTTCTATTGCTAATTTGAGAACTGCATCAAGTGAAATGGTGGTTATTCCGCAATCCTCCAAATATCATCAATAAATAAGAGTTAATACATTTTCCTGTGGTATATCTGCAGGAAATACATTCATTTTAAGTTCTATCTGACCACTTTTGTTTTAATACTTAATTAAGTTAATGTTAGCTGACAACACTGATACCTTTCACGCATCTCTGTATCCCAAAAAAAAAAAAACTCCCTCCTAAACGACCAAATATGCAGATGAGATTCTTTCCTGCCTTAAAAAACCTAACCTGAAGGAATCAGGCAGTGGTAACCCACTTCTGCCCCAAACACTAAGACACATGGGAAATAACAGCAGGATTAATGTCGTCGACACCTTGTCAGGTGTCAGAGACAGCGGCCTATCAGGGACACCGGGCGCTGTCCACGGTGCTGAAAGCGACGGTGCCGCCTCAGTCAACTACACCCGAGGGAAAACGAACCGATACTCATCTGATACGGGAAAGACGAACCTGGGAATCGGTTTGAGAGCAAATCAAACCTCCCCTCGGCTCAGCTCGTCGTTATTATGATCCCTCGTTTTCTCTCCATCTACACTGAGGCTCATCAGTGAGCTGAGGCCAGGAGGGGGCAGACGAGCGCTGCTGGAGCAAGGCCCAGTGTGGACTCTCTCAGGGGGAAATAATGAACGGCATATCCTGACCACAAAGCAATTCTTAAACCAGTACTGGTCAATTTTATTACATGCTACCGGTGAATAAAACATTTCAGTTCAATCTTATAAGGCAATAAAATGACTTTATCTATAGGCTCAGAGGGGATTTGAATAGTCAGTGCCTTTAACGTGCCTCACTACCTCACGTTATCATGATATTCCTATAATATTTTCTTATCACATTTTAATGCAATATCAGGGAAATTGATTTACAAATTTCGCTTTATTATGAGGAAATTAAAATAAACATAATTAGAAAAGCAAATAATTGAGAGCTGATGTGTGTCGACCCCCCTTTATAACCTCATTTTTACACACACACACACACACACACACTCAGTCAGTCAGTCAGTAGTATAGGCTGCTAAAGTACAGTGCAGCGGCCATAAACTGGAGTGTAATAGTGAGTATGAGCGGCCCGGTGTCTCCAGCGCTGGTAAATATTAACAGAGAGCCGGAGCTGCTCGTGTAAAGACTGCTATAAATCAGTAGAAGAGTGAAGGCCACTCAGACAGCAGGAGCCACCACACAGCGGCCCGGCCCCGGCACAGGAGGCCCGGGCAAAGAGGCAGCTTTTCCCAGGATCAAGGGGGGACATAACAACGGCCTCTTTATCAGGTTAATCACACACACACACACACACACACACACACACACACACACACACACACACACACACACACACACACACACCGCTGCTGCTCCCTGCTAATCATTACAAACACAGAGATAACTCCACACAGACTGCACACACTGGGCCTACTGACACTGTGGCGATAGTCCTGCGTTTCATAACCTCACAGGAGCAGAAGAGAACAACAAACAGACCTCTGTGCCACAAATGCTGCCAATATTCAACTGGAAAAACCGAGCTCTCGCACTGCTCTATCCCAATGTGGACTATTGTAACCAGATGAGTGTGATAGGTCCAAATATTCACCTCATTCGATTTATTTAAAGCCCATAAAACAAGGAAAAAAATAGATGCAAATAGATCTGCACCTGATTTACTGACAGTAAATAGACCTTTTATTTCTGAACGAATTATTTCTGTCATGTGTCAAATCATATACCTGCCCCTATTGTATTGTATT
Organism: Rachycentron canadum; assembly: GCA_038496675.1. Lineage (NCBI taxonomy): Eukaryota > Metazoa > Chordata > Actinopteri > Carangiformes > Rachycentridae > Rachycentron > Rachycentron canadum. Next base: position 4,778,778 of record CM076648.1, on the reverse strand, counting down.
GTATTCTATTCTGTCCAGGCAAATTCAGATGGGTAATTGAATACGTGGGAAAAGGAGAAGAGGCCCAAGATTAATTTCAGATGCCTGAAATCAATAAGTGTATCACATCTACTTCAGCACACGATCACATCTAGTTCACATAGGAACGAACGGGTCAATAAAATGGCGCTCAGCCTATTCTCTTCAAATTCATTTAGTGTTTAACTGTAATTTTTTTTCACCTCTCTCCCAACTTAGTTTTGGGCAATTTAAGAAAAGCTATACATTTTATATTAAAAGGTTTTCCAGACAGAGATTTTTGTAATTTTTATTTATGAGTTTTTTTCTTATAAAAAGTTGAGTTAAAATGAGAAAATATGCAAAGGACAAAAATCAGGCTTGAGAGCTTTTATTTCCCCTGTGAATATTTCCTTCTCGAAGAAAGAAAAGTCACCTTGATAACTAATTAATACCCAAATGGCCTAGTTGTTGTTTTGATTATAGGTTGATCACATTAATGATCAAAATAAAAACCCAGCTTTCAAAGGTTGTTCAGGAGTTTTTCTTTTTGCCCATTTGCAAAAGTCAGTGATAAAATCTCACCTTCAGCCAACACACACCCACACACTCAACAGCAGCAGCAGGAGCAGCAGCAGATGGGAAAACTGAAATATAATCAATTACGATTATACACACGCACGAGCGCGCACGCACACGCACGAGCGCGCACATGCACGCACTCCAAGATGCAGCCAAAGCTTCACTTTTCAAAAATGCCCCAGCACCCGCCCCCCCCCCCCCCCAAAAAAAAACAAAAAACACATTTGTGGGTCAATGATCACGCACACAAACGTTAAAACGTCCAGTGTGCGTGCGTGCGAACGTGCACGTGCGATTTGGGCCTTATTTTGTGCGTTAATTGACTCTGGTGTGTAACAGAGGAAAATCACTTAATGTGACAAACCTCAAGTCAAGTCAGGGTTAATTTACGACCAAACACAAACACACGCTCCCTATTCTATTCTTTTCTATTCTTTTCTATTTTATTCATTTTTAACCAAAGTAAGAGACAATTTCATCAACTACTCCAATTAAAAATGAAAAACGCTTGACTCCAGCTTCATTTGACATTTAAATGTAGTCGAGCTCAGTCTCTCCAGAACACGTGCACACGCACACACACATACACACGGTGTGTTTACACCAAGGGCAACACCAAAAAGGCTGATCAGCTGCATCTTCACCAAAATAAACACATTCCTAACGATTTTCTGGGCGAAGGATCAGCTTACACACACAGTCCAGCGGTCGATACTTTGAGGTAAAATGACATGAGCACTTGTTTCACACAAGCCCGAAAATCTGTGTAGAAACAAAAAGGGGGATGCGTATTGATACCTGGCAACTCTTGGCGAAGCACTTTTCAGCTTTATTACTTCCACACTTAGTAATAAGGTTAAATTGGACCATCCCGGCAGACGACCCCCCCACCCACCCCCCTCCAGACTTAAATCTATAATTTGTCCATATCCAGACAAACCCAAACTTTAAAGCGTGGCCTGGTTCCTCGGTGCATCTAATGTAATTTGACTTCCAGCATCTTCATAAGGATTTAAGACAAGTTGCATGTTATTTTGAGAAAGAACTACCAATCTAGGGGGAACACTTGTCCTGAATGCTGCCCTGATGCGATTTCACATGGTTTACAATTGGATTTCTCTAAAAGGTTTGTGATTCAAACTGCAAGCTCAGTTTTGATTCCCAGCCCACTTGACCAATTGCTCAATGTAAGGTAGCATTCAAGGCAGGTGATCCTCCTTTGACGCCTTTATTTCAGTCTTTTTCACATTCAGAAGATGAAAGCAAAAAAAAAAAGGGGGGCTTTACCGAGGCTTCGCTCACCTGCGAGCCTGAGCGCACTCATGCGTTGGAACTCAGGCTCCTGCAGCCACTTCCACATGCGGCGGAAGGTCTCTCTGCCGGACTTGAGCTTGGACCAGGGTTTGGGGTTTCTCAGCAGGTCGGACAGGGTCCCCTGGGACCTGCACAGGACCCGCTGGGCAAAGATGGCCTGAGGGATGCTGTAGCGCTTTAGCTCTGTGGTGATCCTCTGCGCCACCTCTTTGGTATTCACCTCCTCCATCTGTCCCCCAGAAACACCACCCCCTCCACCGCCGCCCCCTTGCTGCCCGGGTCCGGAGGCCTGCTCCCGGCTGTTCCCCAGCCCCTGGCCGTGCCCCTGCGCGCCAAGGTGGGCGTGCGGGTGGTGGTGGAGCCCGTTGATTTGTACCATGCCTGCTGAGGAGCTCATGTGCTGCTCCGTGTGTCTGCCGAGCATGGCCGGGTGGTGAGCCTCAAACCCGCTGGGGGTGAGCATCTTCTCACCAGGCATGGCGGCACCGGGGTGAGCGTAGGGAGGGATGCCGGCCTGGGACGTGTGTATGCTGGCCAGGCCGGAACCAGACAACGGGGACAGGCTCTGGCCCATGCAGGGATCCTTGTGATGATATGCGGGATACAGACTGTTCATAGGCGCCAGACTCCGGTCCTCTCGCATTAATGTGAAGCTGCCGCTGACGTTTCCGGGGATCCTCTGGTGGGGATGAGGGTGAGGATGATGGGGATGGTGGTGGTGGTGATGATGTGGAGGAAACTTGTCGGATACGGTGGAGATGGGGGGTAAGGGCTGCAGAGGGGTTAGGGTGGTGTAAGTGCTGCTCGCACTCATGCCAGGGGGGGCTTCACACATGCTGATGGCTGGATGCAGGTGTCCGGGGTGGCTGGGGTGATAGTCTCCGCTGTCCAGCAGGGTCGCCATGCCCATAGCGCGGTGGCTGAGACCCCTGGGGCTCGGACGGGAATGCGGACTGTGGCCACTCAGCAGCTCTCCGTGACCGGCCACGGACTCATGGCTCACTCCGTGCAGGTCGCCAATATTCTCCATCGACAGCTGTGCGTTCATGATCCGGGCAGCGCTCTGGACAAACCATCTATCTGACCTACCGGAGTTAGCTGATGTCCAGAAGTCCTCTCGTCCAGTAAAGTTCAATTTTCTTTTGTTGTTTTTTTTTTTTCTTCTTGCAGCAGCCTCCTTTGCTATTGCCTCTTCTCTGTCCTTATATTCAGCTATTTGATTATTCTCCTACCTCTGATGCTGTTTTGCAGAAAGGAAACTTCTTTTCCCAATCCCCCCTTTTTTCCTGCTATTTTTTGTTTTTAATATATATATATATATATATTTAAATTTGTCAGATTCTCTTTATAATTCAAGCCCCCCCACCGCCAACCAGCTGTCCTTGTGCTCCGGTCGGGTGCCGCGCCATCTCTCTGGCTGTGAGTCTCCAGCCCTCTTCCACCGCAGCACAGATCACTGTCCACACATGCGCACTGCGGTCGCCCATCTCCTCCCATGCTCTCTCTCTCTCTCTCTCTCTCTCTCGATCACACGCGCGCACACACGCCGCCCCTTTGCTGTGACGTCAGTTACCTTATTAAGGAAGGGAGGTATCAAACCACCTGCTAAAAGCTGCTCAGCCCGTTAACCCATATTCATCAGACGTTAAAAACACCAACAAACACACGCATCTCTGTTCAAATCCCGTAGAAGTGAAGTGGACACAGCGACTTCACCCCCGACTGTTACATGTTACTTAGAACACGTTGAATCCATTAGGTTGATAATGAGGCTTTATTTTTCAGTCCTCCTTAAATGATTAAGTGCAAATGAAGTAAACTTCCGGGTTCATTTGGAGTTGATTTTTAACTAGTGTGGTCTGGGATTCAAAACCTCCAACGAAAACAGCAGATTCTTCTCAGAAAAAGCAGGAAGAGGAACAAAGCGGTTGATTTGAGTTATTCAAGTTATATCTCATCTATTCATCAACATCACATAGATTCAATCCTTTAATTATTATTAGGCTACTTCCCCCCCCCCCCCCCCCCCCCCACACACACACACACACACACACAAACCCCCCTCATGCCAAATATGTGGCGGTTTAACCAAACGAGGAAGACTGTAGTACCTTCATCTTTTGATAGAAAAAGATGAGCAGATGTGTCTATTGTTCAACCATTAGGCTTAACGAACCAAGCCCAACAGTGTGTGTGTGTGTGTGTGTGTGTGAGGACACACGCTTGTCCTATTTGGATTTGGACACATGCACATTTACTAATCCTGAAGTTTTGGAATAATTTAGGGTGAGTATAAAAATGTGAACATATATAAAAAAAAAAAAGAAAAGAAAAAGAAAATGCGAACAAATGATTTCTTCAAACGCAGTTTTATTTTTGTTTGTTTGACAAAAGTGTCCACATAAGACAAACTGACATCCAATACATTCACAGCATGTCTAGAAAAACCCGAGGCCCCGCAGGAAGTGACATGCTGACACATAACATGACAGTTGCGGTGAATTGTGTTTCCTGAGTGTCAAACCCTCCAAACCTGCAGCCTCATAAAAGCCCAACTCCTACTCACATGTCAAGGGGCCGTTTGGCCAAATAGAGCGGTAGCGCAGGGCGTCCTCAGCCGGCAGAGGTGACAGCTTGCAGCGGTCAGTGTCCTGCTGGACCCCCTGCTGAATGAGGGACATGTCAAAGGTGACGCTTCAAGACTCCCAAAGCCAACATCTGCGGGGGGACAGATTAACCTTTCAGACTTTTCCCTGTCCTGGACCTGCTAGGGGCCCCGCATCTGTCAAGGCACCCCACAATAGAGCCAACGCTCGACTGAACGAGTTAAATAAAAGAAAAGAAAGAGAGAGAGATAGAGAGAGAGAGAGAGAGAAGTTAAACTGTCTCTGATGTGAAGTCAATGTCAACGGCGTGTGTGTGACGTGTGTCGAGACAAAAGGACACTAATTCCTCGAAGTGTGACTGTCCAACCGTGAGGTCCTGAACATAATAGACTTTAGATGCTGTCAACAGGGAAACTAAAACACTGGGAATATAACCACTTATTCGTTTTAAGGCAGGTTTATCAAGAGATGCCTGCACTTTAACATCAGCTGATTTCTTTTCATATGTAATCAAACTTAAGTGCATTAGGTTTGACCTTATTACTCCATAAAATACATCAGCCATTATTTTTGCAGTCTATTATGAAGCTTTTATTTTGTTGCGCGCAGAGCCTCGCAGACTAAGGAGATGGACTGAGGGATATGAAAAGCAAAAGGTTTGAGTTTACATGGCAGCAAAGCTCATCTACACATTCTCATAGGGATCGATCGCGTCTGCACGACCTGAGCTGTGTGTTTATGTGCGTTGGCTCTGTGGCCATTGAGCAGAGACCGACCTTTGCAGAGAATATGAGGGAGCCGGTTTTTCGCAGCACCTCTGGAAAGATGATACATCGCAAGCGGGATTCAATTCAATTAGCACAAAGGAACCAGAGGCGGGGGCCATCAAAGTAGCAGCTTCACAGGGTCACACGCGTGCGGACACAGATATGCAGAGTTTGAAATAGTTTGAGCTCCAGGTATAAAAAAAACAAAAAAACAAAATAAATACATAAATAAAATAAGGAGGCCTAACGTGGCAGAGCAAAAGCAGCCAGGCAGGTTACCTGAAGGCTGCGTGTCAATGGCTCACAGGTTTCTCACAGATTATTTATCAGGGGCATCGTTCCCGTGCAGCCCACCGCAGCACATCCGAGCAGAAACAATATCATGCCTGGCAGACAGGACCGGGGATCAATATTTCTGCAGCTCTGCAAAGTGACACGGCGTTGCGAGCGTTACAGATGCTGAAAATGACAATTACATCTTGTTTAAGAATAAGTCTGCGCTAAATGGCATTTGGTGAAACTAAACTTTTATAAATGAGGCTACTTGAGTTTGGCCTACATGGTCGTTTATGATATAAGGGCCCATACATGGGGAAATTGAATTAGCCTTTTGAAAATAAATCACATTGCTCTTGTTTTATCCTTTTGCACCAGTAAACTAATTTACTGGTTCACCTTTTAACTCCAGAGTCCCATAAATATTGTTGCCTCGCAAATCTATTCTGTGATTTATCCTCAAAATTTCTCCTCAAAGTGAAAAGACAATGGAGAGAAAACACACATACGTTAAAACGTTACAATATTTGAGAAGATGATAAAATAATTCCTCTCTGCGCTCCTCTCTAAAAAAAAATAAAAAAAAAATAAAAAGTGCATTGCAGTGTTGGTGACTGGCCTTTACAGCATATGTGAAGTAGACTATAGGCCTTGAAAACACACCACTCCACACCGAGCCGATCAATACTGAATAAAATTATAATTCCTGAAAGAAATCAGGCTCCGGCCTTTGATTTGTCAGAATAAACAGACGTTTTTAAATCCATTTCACTTATATATACATTTATAGATATCTTACAAATTGTTTTTATTTGAATAGGGGGATTATTTAAATTCATTTCTTAAAGGAAAACAAATGAGTTTACTTAGGCTACACAGGTTAAAATAGATTCAAGGAGTTGCTCTAACGTGTCTTACTTTATTTTAAGGGCGCAAAAAAGCAAGTTTTGGAAAAAAGAACACGAATTAAAAAATAATAATTATTTCGACTTCCCTGAAAAGCAGTTAGCAGATGACAAGCCGAGCTTACATTAGGCCCTAACGGGGATCATCTCCTCTCAGAGCTTCTAATCCCGCATTAGAGCATTTAAGAACCAAAGGTCGAAGTTTTCTCTGTAAAATCACGAATGAACCTCAGACACATTAATAATAGATTTTCTTCCCCTCGATCAAGGAATTTTACTTTTTATTTTTCCATAATTAATAAAAATGCCATCATGGCCGAGCAGCAGATGCCGGACCTGCTGCCTTGCTCAGGGGTAAATCAACTGCCTCTTCCCTTGTGTTATTCCGCGTCACTTGCTCTGGTTCGTGCACTCATGTGAAATTAACAAGGCATCACTTTACATTAAGGTGTCCATATGCCGCCCAATTACTCCCTGTAACTTTGGTGAGACTCCAATTATGACAACAAAACCGTGTTAACGATAGTTAAACCAGCCCCACTGCGCTGCTCCCAATGTGCCCCTCAAACCCACTTCTTCCTCAAACAGACTGCGGCTCAACCAGCATTAATAAACTGCTTGGAGAAATTTATTAACAATAATAATAATAATAATAATAATAATAATAATAATAAAAGTATCCTCCACATTTCTGCTGGGAATTCTATAAAAATGTATCATCATCTTTTAATACTTTTTTTTTTTTTGTTGTTGCCATAATTTCTCAGCTATTTAAACACGTTGGAAAATGTATTTATTCTACTTTTATCTCAAGCCACTGTTTCAAAAAATATTTGACATGTTGGAAATTCACACTGATAATTGTGCTGGATACACAGTCACTATTAGACTGTTTCCTCAGAAATACAGAAACCAACCATGAATATTTCCAGATTTAAACAGCACGCTTCTCGCGAGGTTTGGGCCAAATTACAATCAAAATGAAGTTTTATATGTTTTTAAAAACCTGATTAGATCAACGTTTCCCACCTGATAAACACCAGGGTGGGGCTGCTCTCCAACATGTTTTCTGCCACCATCACCTTTGTCTTTGCACATAAATGAACCTCGAGCTCATAAAAGAGACTCAACTATTTCAGATACACGGGTTTAAATTGAGCTCATTTTTTTAAAAATGTAATTTAACAGCTCAAATCTGAGTCCTGAGCCGTGTTTGTGTGTGCGCGTGCGCTCACGTGCACACCTGCAGCTGATCATGTTTTATTTATTCATCAATGAGCCTTTTACCAGGGATGTTTGTGTCTTGGTTGAAACTGTCATTATGTTGATCCTGCCGGATAAAATGCCACATCCACAGAGCTGCATTACGCAGATCAGCCCTAATGTCCACTGCGGACTCCACTCTGCCTTATTATGGCCAGATTTAATGTCTTTAAATAGAAAACTATCCCCCGGGCTGCGTCGTTCGGCCATAAACTGATATTACAGGTTGCGATGTGCCGCAGCTGCTGTAAGTTTGTGTGCACATGTATCAGGGCGCAGAGAAGCAGTGCGTCACACTTGGACTGCGCTCTTTTGTCCACGTCTCCTCTCAACAGGGTGCAAAACGTCTGCATTTAAAACTCCTCTTCTTCTGCGCCTCACATAAACACATATGCACACGCACACGCACGAACACGCCCGTCGCACACACCGTAGCCCTCGACTTTACCGCAGGATCCTTCTCTGTCATGCATCTTTGAACAGGCTGCTCAAAACGACACATCTCCAACATCAATTTACATGAACTCTTTCACTCCGACACATACGACTGGCAAACAGCGGAGGATGCGCCCACATCCGCGCTTCTCCTCCGCGTGCTTTTCACCCCCGTCCCACCCTCTCCCTCAACCTCCTCCTCCGGCTTCCAGCTTTTCTCCAGAGCTGCAGGAGTCCCATATCCCGAGCAGGTAAAGATCCTCAGCCACCGCATGCGTCTCTCCAGTTTTCCAAATCGCAAATTATCCGTCCAGCAAAAATAAGCCTCTCTTTTTCCTGCTCCGGCGCCGGTGCCTCTCTCCGAGCTTTTCTCGATGCAGGCGCATTTGAATAGCTGCTCGGTGTTGTTATGGATCCGTGCGCACTGAAAGAGAATCAGTATGCAAATTGTTTCAGTATCAATCGAAAGGTTCGATCCGCCCGAGCGTCAGCCCCTTTGGCACGAGAGGCTCCTTTACTGCATAAATGTTTATAATGATCCCATGTATTAACACACAGGCACATGCAGCGCACACAGATGAGGGAAAACTGATATTTTATTGAGATGTAACTAAAACACTCTTTTGCAGAATAAAGCAGATGGAAATTTTAGGGATGTAGATGGAGCCTCCATGAGACTTAAACCCATCACTTTGCTTAAACACCTTTTTATTAGTGTGTTAAACCCACAACACAATCACAGAAGTAGTAGTAGACTATTTCCTGATATTAATATTTAATCTTTTATTGATTTCATTTTCCTTAAGTCTGAAACCAGATTGTTTATTTTAACATTACATCACTAATGATGTGTTTTGTAGAGACAAGACAAGCGTCAGCACTTGTCTTGCTTTGAGATGAATAATTGAAGGCTTAATAATGGCCTGAGATAACTGCTCTTGAATGACTTACTGTCATATTAATTGAATAAAGGGGCTTATAGTAATAGGCTGGAACACTTTCCAGCCTGGTTCTGTTTGTCAGAGTCTGATATAAAAGTGTAACAGTGCTGTGACAAACAGTCCAGAAGAGAAACACCTGTGTAAGGATGGATAGAGAGGGGAGATGGTAAAATATGTGAAGGGGTGAAAATGTGAGAGAGGGACTGTTGGAGGAGGAAAAGGTGAAACACAGAAAGTGGCGCGCACAGGAGTGGATCTGAGAGTTTAAGCAATCAAGAGCAGGACAGGCAGGACGAAGGAAAAGAGAGGAAAGGTAACAAGAGGTGAAAGGAAAGGCTATGGCAAGGGCGAGGAGAAAGAGAGTGTGGTCAGGACGAGATAAAGCAGAGAGTCCGTTATCCATCTGTCCCGGAGTTAGAGTTTGACCAGCTGACAGGGTCAGGGGTGAGGGGTCGGCAACCCCTTGGCCCGAGGGCTCCGTGGTAATGTGCTGGCAGATACCATGGGGGCAGGATTATAAGGTAAATAAAAAAAAAAAAAGGTGGAAGCTTTCTGTCCAAGATCCTTGTTTTACACAGACAGACCATCAAGCTTAGAGACAGATTTTATTCTTTGACAAAATCAATCAGGATGAAATATCTTTAATCAAAATTTGCTGAAATTCATTTCTTAATTTTCCACCCCTTCAATTAGTTGTCTACACTACAAAGATTTACATTTTTTAATGAAAAAAAAATGTTTATATGCATTGAATGACAGTATTATGTAAACTAGGACATATCTATTTACTGTCTGTTTTAGATCTAAAAAGTATGCCTGTTTCTATCTATCTATAGATTATTATTATTTTATATTACCTTTGACAAGTAATTTATTACCCATATATTTATTTATATTATTAGATTAGATATAATATATCTGCAATATATAACTGTAGATAATATATATTCCTATATATACCTACAGCATCACATATACATATATTCATGTTCAGTAAAAATGGGCCTGAGTCTGTCTTTGATAGTTGTTAAACGTTTACATAACTGAGATGAAAAAAAGCTGTGGTTAATAAAAGCCAATTCTAAAATACATAAAAGTTGTTCCTCTGACTTTATACAGGTATAAATGCAGTGTACAGTGTATCATGAAAGAGCAAAGCTCAGAAGTGGATATCGCTGTTTAAACTTTAATAATGCATCGTGTCCCTCTTGATCAGTTAAGATCCTCTCAGCTATTTACACAATAGGAAGCGTCATATTGAATAACCAGCTTCCACCTGTTAAAAGTGATGTGTGTGCAGTACAGTGTGTGCAGATTTAACAAGGCGCTCAGTGGCTAGGTCAAGGATTGCTGTCCTTTACATGTGCCTGAAAATCTATATCTCAGAAAGGGGAAGGATTATATATTTTATGTCAACAAGAGACTGTCCTCTTCTTTTGTGTGTGTGTGTATGAGTGCGTGGTTTTGAGCAGCTTACCATTGTGCACCATGGGTCTCGGGTTTGTGAAACTTTGACTGTAGGTGTGTACTTCTGTGTTCATTGATGGGGCTGTGCTCTAAATTCCTCATGCCATCCACAGCTGTACTTCCCTTCATGAACATCAACATTTTGCCATTACAGCGTCTGAAAGTCAACGCAGTCTGACATGTATGTGCATGTTGCAGGCAAATGAAAATATCCTTTAATAAAATAAACCATCTATCAATGCTCTTGCTGCTCTCACTGATGCCTCTTATTGTATTAGTTTCTATTCCTCCAGCTGCTGAATCTGTCATTTAGCATTGCCTCTTTGTCTCTTAGCCTGAGGGCAAAGTTTGTCCAGGATTGACCGTACACTATTAAACGTGCTTCTTTTTCACCACCTTGACTTTAACAAGCAGTTTATGAAGAAACATTGTATCCTGCAGATTATATAATCTAAGCAGATCATGAAAGATTTTAATTTAAATTTTGTAAGAAATTATTTGCATTGATGCCAGTTACTCTATTTGAAGGCAAAGCTGTTAAAGTTGATGAGAAAACACAGTGGAGGTTCAGTGGATCTGTATTTTGTTTAGTTCAAAGTATATGTCTCTATTAATCATGATTGATTATGCATGACATGATGAGTAGAGTATATACAGGTGTGTTTCTGTGTGTGTTTACGGGAGGGGTGGGGGGCTGGGGGGCTGGGGGGTAGGTGGAGGGATTAGTAGGGAAAGTGGCTGGGGTAAGGACAATGATAGCTGCATCTAAAAGAGGATTACACGGGTTCCCCCTGACATCATGTACCTGCCATTATGGGATTACGGACGCCACTTCCACCTTCTCCATTCAGCGCTGCAGTGCAGGGCCAAAGCCTTCAAAATACCTCCACACTCATACAGGCTCAACAAGAGAGGGGACGAGGGTGGTGCTGTTAGGTCAACAGGCAGAGTGCAGTACTGTTATTATATTTTTTATGTGTCTGGATCCTATTGTGTTAATCCAGGATAAGAGTATATCTGCTTGTGGTGTGTGGATTAAAATGTTCTCTATGCAGCATGTTTGTTGATCTTAGAGACACCCAGAAAGTACAATTTAAACCCATTGTGTGCACACACACAAAGACACACACCTAAGTGCCTTTTAAACAACACAGCATTTGCATATTCTCACAGACACACAAGCATGCTGACAAGTTTAATTGCAGACCTGTTACATATGCTATATACACACACACAGACATACAAACACATTTTACGAGAAAAATAAAATGAAGTGAAGTGATTGCCTCTCTCTCGTGCACGCACACGCACACGCACACACACACACACACACACACTCGGTAACAGTGAACACTGATTTGGCACAGTCTCTCATGATATCTATTGTTCATTAGTCATTGTTATCCTGCTTTGATGTAGCTGTAATGGGCTTTAGATGTGTGGACCGGCTCCATAAAGATCCCTGTTTAGTAATGGCCACAGTTTAAATGCTCTTAATGTGCTGGCGAGGTGTGAGGAGGGGCCAGGAGCTGTAAATCATGGGGAGGTGAAGAAAGAAGTGATTGGAGAGGAAAGGAGAAGAGAGGGGAGACCAATGGAGAGGGGAGAGAAGGGGGGGGGGGGGGGGGGGGGGGGAGAGAAAGGAGGAGGTTCAGGGACAAGGGAATGGAATCTGTGTGTGTGCATCCTGATGAGGCCGAGAGCCTCCCTCCGAAACTACAGATGTGTTTACACAGCACAGGTTCACACAGTCACCTGTACAAGTACACACACACACACACACATGCACACGCACGCACGCAGAAACACACACATGTGCACACACAGAATTGAGCACCTGTGTTGTGTGCATGCGTACACTGAGTTTAGCATTTTCCTCGGTGACGGGGGATTAAACTAATGTAACTGTGTCTGTGTGTGTGTGTGTGTGTGTGTGTGTGTGAGGACACACGCTTGTCCTATTTGGATATGGTCCTGTTCCCAGTAGGGACAGAGCAAACAGACAGAGGCAGCTATCAGCCCTTCCATTGTATTCATCTGATCACTAATCTTCAATGGTTAAATCATTATCCATCCACCGCCTTCGCAAAGGGCCAGGCAAACACTACTGGGCTGTCACCAAGCAGCACTAGTCCTTAATATGTTACTGCTGACACACACACACACCCACACACACGCACACACACACGCACACGCACACACGCACAAACAAAAGTCCTTGAGTGTTAAAGTAAGTTTAAAGTTAAATTTAACACTGAATGTGGACACAAGCAAAAACACACAAATATAAGTGTTTTTAACATCACACAATGTATATTTGTACATATGTATGGATACACACACACACACACACGAATTGTTGTTGCCATCTCCGGGTCTGAGGGGCCTCCATCACTCCCAGCAGGATACTCAGGCAAATCTAATTGCAGGTAAATGTACAGTGCTGCTCTCTGTGGCTCCTGTGTGGAAAAGATGGGAGGAGAGGCCCAGCGACATGGTTAGTATTGGTCGGGATGACTGATCGGCCCTGCCCTAACTACATTAGACTGTGGAGAAGTGCCTGGCCCCCCCTTCCTACACATCGCTGCTACACTCCCTCCCAGCCCCTCTGCTCCTTCAGAGATGGCAGAGGTAGTTGGCGGGGCTTTGGTGGGGCTGCTACGTGGGGGGTGCTGGGCGTGACCTGTCCCTGCCACGGATCCCTGTGTATCAACCTCCAATGGAGAAGCCCACGGTTGATTGGAGCGTATTAGCAGGCTGTTGGACTGGAGGTAGTCCAGGCACAGCGGAGGGCTCTGCCATCTAAGATCTGATCAGAGGTTATTAGCAGTAAAGAGCCACTGTGGATGAGGGGAGGAGAGACATCATTTACAGGGTCAGAGCCTGGCCGCACAGAGCCGGCTGGGCAGTGCACACACACACACACACACACACACACAGATAAAACACACACAAAGATACACGCACACACACTGGACAGTAAAGGGCGGCTCATTACTCAGTGAGAGCTCAGGTTTCCAGCGTAGACCTCTCCATTAGACCCCCAGTTAGGGAGAAATGAATGGCTGGAGCTTCTCCGCACTCATAAACCATCCAACCATCCACAGCAGGAGAAAATGAGATACAAGTAAGAGGAGGGAGGGGAACTTAGAGGTAGAGTGTGTGTGTGTGTGTGTGTGTGTGTGTGTGTGTGTGCGTGAGAGCTGAGGGGTCCTCGGGGTCTTTGAGATGGAAATGTCCAGCTGGCTGGCCGTCTGCTGCCTGACCCCTGAGCTCAAGGTCAAAAGCCAGGACCCTCAACCAACCAGCCACTGACCAACACACACATACAGTATATAAACACAGACACACACACACACACACACACACAACATCCACACTTGTTCACAGCCCGTTTGTGTTTGTATGTGTGCTCTCCAAAGAGCGGGAGCGTGCACTCTGCTGTGTGTGTGTGTAATTGATCATTTAATCTGACTGACATCATAATCCCCGACGCGTGTTTAACAAACTGGCTGATCAGCGGAGGAGCAGAAGGGCTGAGTAATTATCTCATCTGGATACATTAATAACGAAGCATCACTCACCGCTACCTCGGCTCCATCGGTCCTGAATCAATCACAGTGCACGGCCGAGTGTGTTTGCATGTGTGAGTGAGAGAAAAGAGAGAAATTGTGCATTTGTGTGTATTTAGTCTTGTGTGTTAACACGTGTGTTCGAGTGGGCTGCATCGAAGCGTTGCACCTCGAAGCGGAGTGTCGGCCATCACACAGCCCAACCTACAGCAGGAGCGAGTTAAAATGGAGACCGGTGCATGTGTGTGTCGGCTTCTGTGCATCCGCAGTATTACATCTGTGTATGGATTTAGAGGAAAGCCAAAAAAATGAACCACAAATCAAGAATATTGGAGGGGAAACAATCAATAAATTTAATCGAGAGATGAGAATATGAGAAGGATATGCGGTGCGCATCAAGGAACGGGCATATTGTTTTTGTTTCAAACTGAAGTACACATTCAAAGCCAATTGCTCAAAGGACAAAGATCCACACAAATGGCTATCAAATTAAATGGAGGCTGAAACAAAGAGACGCGGACCTATGCATGTGTCCTTGTGTCTCTGTGTGTGTGTGTGTGTGTGTGTGCATGCGTGCGTGAGGGTCTTAGGAAAATTATTGCTATTGATTTAAGGCGGAGAAACGTGGAAATGTTACCAGATGGGACATTTAGCTGTGAGTGGCTTCGGATGAGACGAGTCATCCTCGAAAGGCCAGGGCAGAGAGATGCAGTGAATGCACATGGAAACCTCCAGACCTTCCCCTCAGGATGAAGCCACAATTCAACATCAAAAAAATCTGAGGTACATTAATTCATGTTCATGGAGCCGTTAGTATGTATACTGCATCCAAGGTTTGTGGAATTTGCTGAAACATGTAACTGAGAGCATACGGTATGTCTGGAGATAGGATGTATTTTCTTATTGTCAACAAATCACATGAAAACCGATCCTACTAAGTAAGTATTGCGTGTGCAGCTAAAGCCTGACACAGGATATCAGAAACTATTAAAAACAACGAGCCACACCACTGCACTGGAAGACATGCTCCTTCCTGAACACGGGCACTACAGTTTTTTTTGAGCCGATCCCATATGCAGGCCCTGCCGGAATAAATACAGCAATAATCATGTTATTCCCTCAATGAAATTTGCCCCCACAGCTGTCATCATTACTCCTGTTTTTCTCTACTTTTAGGAAAGTATAAATAATATGATTCTGTAGGAACGAGGGGGCCAGAGAAAGAGTATGAAAGTTAAAAATGCATAGGATGGGTTCACCCATGTTGGGGTTCATCTTTTGGGATTGGGACATTTTTAATATTTTGAGTAGCTACAACGTGCTATCAACATGGACTCGAAGGCTCAGACAGTGAGTGGATCTTGAAATCATTATGTAAATGTATGCAATGTGTGTCGTAGATGGCATCACACAGAAGAGGTCTGGGGTAAGAGGCATAAAACCATGTGGATTCATAGCTAAAACTATGTGTATGCACAGAACCAGCAATATGCATTCACAATAATAAAGGCAAGTGCCACAAATTGAGCCATATGTCCCATCATTACCCATTAATGGATGAAGACTCTCCCTTCATCTATCCGTTTACAGACAAAAACGCTGTTTGTGCCACAAGTTATCAGGCACAGCCGAGAAAATAGTGACAAGAAGAAGCACAATTTCACTGATTGTTGGTCGGATTATAACCGAACTTATCAGTAAACTGTAGTACGATAAAATAGCATTGAATCTGCTTAAAGAATACCACAACATTAATGAGAATATAATATTAAATATTACTCAAGGAAACATTGGACACACAAACACAACTATTTCTGTTCATGAATTGTCAAATAGTTTCTGTGTAACCAGCAAAGGTTAAAACGATACTAATGAATGAAGGCTCCGTGAAGTTGTCTATTTGGTTTGTTAAATTCTGTGTCTCATCCTTGTTGCATTTACACTACACTGACTCTAACCTGGCTCGCTTTATGAAAACCATGTGTGAAGGCCAATGTCAGCACATGTTCTGTGTTCATAAATTTGTGTGTGAAGGAAATATGTGTGCACTGCTTTTGCATGTATGCGACATTTATGAATCTGGCCCCTGGTTTTAAGATCCATAATTCAATCATTAACTCTTTTTTTTTTTTCTTTTCTTTTTAATGAATGAGCTCACAGTTGTTGTGAATGTTAAAGCTTTTAAATGTGACTAAGTTTCAGTTGAAAAGCTTCAATTTCAGGCTAAATTTCTTTAGTTTTACTATTCTCTGTGTTCATATGCCTCCTGCAGTCATCACTGAGCAGGAAGATAAGCCGCCTACACCCACTGAGCCTGGAGGAATAAGCCTTCAGTCAGACGAGCTATGTTTTTAGAGCAGATTGTCCCTTTAACTGTCTGTCCTCACTGACCACTGACCGCTGTCCGTCTGTTCTGGTTCAGGTTAGGAGCCTCTCACTAGAGCTCTTCAGATTTCACCAACAGGTCAATAGAGACAAACTCAGCATGCTGCAGCAGATGTGCACAGATGCACAGACACACAGACACACAGCACAATCGCAGTAAACTGTATATATGAAGACACACATGCCTGCACATAGACATTAATTTCATTTAACTGCACCAAAACACATCTGGAAACATGCACACACACTCTCTCTCACACACAAACAAAGAAAGCCTGGCAGTCTGTTGTTCTTCAAGTTAATTTGACACAGAATCGATTTGATCCCTCGTCATCTCAATAATGATAGAAAAGATGCTAAATGCAATAGAATCTCTGAAATCTAATATTTTGGGGTCAAATCGTTTAATGAAGAGCAATCTGACTCTGGACTTTCACCGTTTGTACTGCATGCTATCTATTAGGTTGTTGTTTTTCCATATGCTTTGTTGAATAACGGTAAGTTTGAAACGATACCACAAAATTATCTTGAGGAACCGTAACTAAACTGTTCTCAATATTTCAATTACATTTCAGGCGTGAGGTTGAGGGAGCTTTTACTTGTAGTGAATTAAAGGCATATTTGGTAATCTCAAAGGAAAATAAAAAGCTCAGAGCAGAAAATCAACATTGGCTATGACTCCCAAATTGATTGACATGTCTTTGAAAGTAACACAGGAGAAACACAATAATTGACCCAATTGATTCATATTTTTTGATGCTGTCATTTGCACCATTTATGTTCCTAATCATGAAGAGGCATATATTTTCAATTATAACCAGATGAAAATCACATCATCATCAAAATAAAGATCAAATTAATTGCATGATTAGACGCCATTAAATAGAAACATGTTTGCAGATTTGGGGTTTAAAAGTGTCTATTGTAATTTATAAATTACAGTAACAGGTCAAAAACATTATAAGCAACTGAGAGCGTTTCACACTTTCTGCAAAGTCATACGAAATGAATGATACACTATCATGGGCTAAATTAAATGCTGCAGGTGTAGCTACCATAACTGATGCCAAATTATCCAACAAAAAGGATTTCTTGTGATAAATAAGATCTGTATATCAACCAACACTGGATAAATACATCTGAATAACTCGTGACCCAAGGTAAGAAACAACCCTACAGTTGACATCTGTTCCTGTAGTGGCTGATAATAACTGTGATTGTGTGTCTGAGCTGCAGCTTAGTGAAAACAGACCTTTGAGTTGTTTATTTTCACAATCATGTGCAACAATCATACCTTATCCTTATATGTGACTGCTTCGTGGTACCAAATGTGTGTATATGTGTGTGTGTGAGTGTGTGTATTTCTGTAAGTGTATTTGTGTGTGGGGGGGATTACCCATGCTGTTATCAGCGGCAAGTCGCCATTCACTCCAGCTGAAATGAAAGGTTTTCCTCTGTCACAAAGCAGTTTCTTTGTTTCCATGGTGCTATTATTATGTCAAAATCCCAGAGAAAACAGAGGGGGGAGGAAAAAAAAAAAAAATCAATGTCCCCCATCACCAACAGCAGTCTCAGCCTAGCAGGCTGCCACCATGCAAGTACACACGCCAACACATCCATACACAGAAAACTGGAAGACACAAAAGCCGAGGAAAAAAAAATTTGCCCTTGCGACTTAAATCTGTTTATTTGATTTTTTTCCACTGAAAGAAGTGGACATCAGCAGCCTATGTACGGGATATTTTTGATAATAGCAAGAGAACGCTTGAAAAGGTAATAACTCAGAGAGGTTAAAATGAGGAAGTTTTCTGTCTCTGTGTAACTCTCAAATAACCAGCAGATTCAAAACTCACTGACAGTTTTTGCAGTTGCTGCCTGCGGTGACTGAGAAGAGCAGAGTGTAATTTATTCTCACAATCTTGTGTGTTACACTCAAACAGGCCAACCTAATATAATGAAGGATTTACAGTGCAGAGAATGATGAATGTACAGTATAACTGCTTTAAGGAGTTAGGATAAGAGTCTTATTGAGTAAAATTAAGTTGATCCAGTTAGAAGAGGTTGTCAAAGACAAACAGGTTGGGGATAATACAGGACCTTGTGTAAATGAGTTGTTAGAAGATTATCTGAAGGTGTGTTCAGACAGCAAGCAACGTGAATTTATCACCTCATGTCAATCAAAGGTAGACCACTAGAATGTTTGTGTTTATTTGCCCCAAACAGCCAATGTACCAAGTGTATGTACTAGCAATGGATGTTCAGACCATGTCTGGGATTGTGTTTGTGTTCAGCTCAGCTGCTGAACTCATAACTCGCCAGAGACTCCACTTCTTTTTGGTATTTTCCTCTCCTCCTTTCCTGTCATCTCTGTATGTTCAGGAAACATTCATAAGAGGGGATATTGGCAAATTATTCATCTCTGGGCCATTTTATACCTTTATTATTTGATAGGATAGTGTAAAGAGACAGAAAAGGGGACAGAGAAGGGGTATGATATTCAGCAGTCCAGCCGGCCAGGAATCAAACCAGGAACTTGCCAGCTCAGAGTGTTTGTGCACACATTGTATGCGCCCTGACAGCTTGGCTATTATGTTGCCCAGAATAAGGGCAAAGCGAAAACTCAAGTTAAAACATCTACAACTTGTCCAATCAGTGGTTTCATACAATTGGATCCACTAATCCACTGGCAGCAATGCACAGAAAAAAATGAGCAGATGTGTCACCTGCCTTGGATCGTCCTTCTAAACCACAAACACTGCAGCTGTACTGCGCTCAGAGATGACAAACTACACAATCACCAACTGAAGCATCACATGGAAGCTCGGGCTGTACATTTTATTGAAATATGATCAAAATTGCAATATGGAAAAGTACAATGTCCAAATAACGAGAGCTGCAGTTTTTTTGCCCAAGATAAAATATGTCACAATATTGTTGCACACTGTTAGCAGCATAAGTGTTGCAGTGCTACAGAGAGGCCCCAGCCAACAAACACTAATCTCAGGACCTGAAGGAATATGTTTGTCTGGTACAAAGCCAAGCAAAAATGACATCATCATTTAAATTTTTTTTCCCAATGAAAAGGAAATGCAACAACAACCATTTCAACTTAAGTGCTGTCTGCACAGCTCAGAGTACAACAACAAACACTGCATCAAATATAAATGTCATCAGTGGGGCCTGCTCCTGAATATTCATCTAACAATGGTCCATTGTACACGGCTGCAACTGCAGGGGTAGTGCACGTTGTGTAGCATAAAGTGCCTCAAGGAAATAATGCAGCCAGAGGCTCTTTGTGCCATAATGCGAAGCAGCCTTACACAAGTCAAGATAGAGATATATCATGGAATAAAGTGAGAGGTTAATAATAGAATTTGACTTGACTTCTGGTAACAACCTGCACTCATGTTGTTATGTCATTGTTCAACTTTATATTACTTGATTTATGTCTGTCCTTTAACACCTTGGAGCCAATTTGTAAATAAGTGTTCTCAATTCAAAATAATAATTCCTGGTAATTTTGACTTGGTGTATAGTGAATAAAAATAGCCATTGTGCTCTATAGGTTGCGCTAACTTCACATTCATTACCGCCACTGTAAGTAACTGAGAGTTAGGGAAAGGGGGACTCGCACAAGGCATAGAATACAATATAACATAGCTGACATAATTTAACAGTTTCCTACAACTTTGCAAATAAACGTGACACATTTCAAACCGTAACTTTTAAGAACAGCCATTAAATGAACTTACAGGGATCTACGTTTGGCATAACTTACTGTCTGCAATAACCACCCTTCATAACACTGCTCTGAGACGTCACATACTATTATTTTTGCATGTTTTCTCACCTGGGGCTGAATATCCTCTCAGCTCCCAATGTGATTTAAGCTAATAGCTGCACTGAGAACCACTGTTACATTGTTGGATTTAATACAATTCATAGATATCTGGAATCAACCTTTCACGCTCTCTATAGCAAAAGTAGTAATTAAAATAAAGCAGAATGATCCTATAACCTATATATCCTATATATATTTTCCTCATTGGTGTTTTTACCCAATAGTCAATGGTACATGATTAACCTCTGAGGAAATGACTAAAAAGAAAATAAAATAAATAGAAATGACTTCTGCTCTCATATTTGAGCAAAGATTTCCACTTCTGTCTGTCACTGTGGCACAATAATAAAACACATATTTACTCTTTACCTTGTGCATTTATTGCTTGTCCTCCTCCATTTCCGTTTTCTAGTGGGTGGATCCTTCGTGGCCCAAATATCCCAAGAAGCATTGCGCGCCAGTAATGAAAATAATATGGCAACAAAGAAAACAAAACAAAAAACAAAACAAAACAAACAAACAAAAAAAACACTAGAGCCCAAGGATCACGCTCTTAAATTAAAGTATCGGGTTTCAGCTCAGTTCGCCTGCTAATGGTATGACTTTAAAGCCAAGGGCCTTAAAACTTCTGATTATTTAGTGAAAAGAAGTTAAGCATTATGGAGGTTGCTAGGCGACAGGAGCAGTACGTCGTGACGCAAGGGCCAAAGGCGGGAAGAGAAGGGCTAAGGACGCAAAGCAAAAATAGTCCGTAGACCAAACCGTCTCATTTCAGTTTAGTCTTCACGGTTTATTACGGCTACAAAGGACAACAGCTTCCTGGCCCTTTCACAACACCACCTGACTAAAGACACATAACTGATTCAAATTAACATCATAAACCCGCAAGCCATGAAACCTCCTACCTTGGCACCGTCTGAAGTCGGAAGTGTGTCCCATTCCTCAATTACGTCCATTTTGTTTGTCCATCAGGATCCGCAGGTCAAGTGCTTTACATGGGGTTTTCATCAACGTTATTCCACGTTGTGAATGTTGTCATGTAAAAGTCCATTGTAAACACTCGGGCAAACTTCTAACTTGTAATTCTTCTTCTTTGTCGGTGTTTAACGGGAGGTTGTATCCAGGTAGCCGCATTACCGCCATCTTTTGGGATCAGTCGGCTCCTGCATCGTCCGGTCGACTAAATATTTTCCATCAGTCCTGTGAGCTTCGGGTGTGTTCGTTTTTTGTTACTTTACTGCCCGATTATGAACTCCTAACCAGTCAGGTAAGTGAGTGAGGTAATGTCTTCCCTGCCCAGAATAAACAAACAAACAAATAAATAAAAACTTCCCTGCCGGGCTTCTCTGCTGTCAGTCATTCTGTTGTAGATTGGTCAAAAACCAGAATGGTTAATAGCAGGAACTTTTCCAGGAGCAGCTCCAGCTGGGGATCGGCCACCAAACATGAGGGTTGTGTCAGGAATCACACACTCATTCACTCCTCCTTCTCACTGTCCAGGGACTTGGATGGATAGTGAACTCATCAGTGAAATTGAAAAACATTCTGAGACACTACTAATTTTCTCTGCACCGTTTTTCTGTCTTTTACTGCAATCCATGATATTGCTTGGTTAGTGACCATCAGTTGTACATTACTTTTCATAATGCATGGAGGAATATTATGAAACCACTATACATTTGGACAGCAATACAAAATATATAAAGTAAGTGATTTCGGACACAGCCAGGGACTGCCGCCAGCAAACAGGGACATCTGAGGCCTGTGGTACAAAGTAGGTTCAACATACCCAGGACACACCTTTTGTTATCTCGCTTAACTGAACCTAACATTGTTTGAAGATTACTATGTGATGCAGATAAAAAAATTAAAAACTGTTGATATGATATCAGACTGTTTCTGCTGCCAAAGCAGAGAATAGTTAATGTCTGATGAGGTCAATCTCAGTCTTGAAATGTTCATTTATTATCATGGAAATATTAACAGTCAGTGGATCATAGTTCATCAGAGGGTTTAGTCTTTAATTCCTGTTATCATCATAATGTTTGCTCATGTCATTCTGAGCTGCAGTGATGAAGAAGAGAGTAAAAGCATAATCAATCCTGTAAGACTGAAGAATCTGTTCGGTACAAATTAAGCTATAATAGCTACTATATTATTCGGCATGTCTTTTCTTTGTTAGAAGCTCTGCTTTTAAACCAGACTGAACACATGCAAAGACTGAAGAAGCAAAATTAATTAACTGATTTATATAAAGATAGATATACTTTTATTTATCATATATCAAATGTCTACTGTGTGTAATTATTTGTCACTTAATTGTGAACTCTTTTAAATTGATTTGATTAGTTTGGCTGTTGACTGGTTTTAATTGGCTTCTCTGAGCAGGTTAGGAGTACAGCCTCAGTTACCATGGTGATTTATTTAGTGATTTAAGAAGTGATTCGCTGACGTAGAACTGAAAACTCCAACACAAGGCCCCAATATTTGATTAATTGAAGGAAGGATTTTCTTTTTTTAAGTAAAACTGCAAAGTATTTGGAGAATGCCAGTTGATTGGCCATTTCATTTTCATTTAGATCTAATCTCAACCATTCATTGTCATTACATATATTCAGAGAGTGTAAGGGCTTGTTGAGCCAAGGACAGAATTTGAATTTTTTGACCTTACTTCCAAACCATAACTAAAAGATGATTCTGTTTTTGGAGTCTTAAGATGTTCAAAAACTGTTCTGCTTGCTTGAAAAAGTATAAAGAAAAAAAGACCCTGTGAAGAGTGTGTGTGTGTGTGTGTCTGTTTCCCCTGTCATTGTTGGATAATGTGAGGCCATTAGTGTGTGCGTTTGTTTGTGTGTCCATCTAAGAACCCCCTTCATGCTTTTAAGACACTCCTCAAGATTCTTCAAGGTTGCAGATACACACAATGGACAGTCTGGAACATGGACATTGCGTGTGTGTGCTCAAGTGTGTATATGAGGCTGTTTATAGTATTTGTATGTGTACTTATGAAAGGCCACTTGCTGGTCTTTAAAAAAGCTGTCTGAAGTTGGAGACAGGCAGCTAGGACATCAAACCTAGTCATTAAAGGAGCTTTCACATAAATAAAGAGGCAGGCGATGAAGATGGTGATGAAGAGTAATTAGGAGAAGATGAGAGGACATGAATTCACAGCTTTTATCTCTTTAACCCTAAAAGGATGAAGTAAAGACCTAAGAGTTTGGAGCAAGCAAATATCCAAGAGAGGCTGAATCAAATTGGACTGGACTTGGCTGTAGACTCTAAAAAGTGGCCCACCCCTCATCCACATTCATATGAAATCCAGACAATGTCAGATAAATCAGGACTGGTCATTGTGTGGAGCTGCTCTCAGACATGTAGCAGGAGATTGTCAGACATTGTCTCACCGACTGAAAACACTTTAGGCGGTGGGTGGTGCTGGTGTAGAGGTAGGGGCATCATCACGCCCACTTGCTCGCTGTGAACTCTCAGGACAATGGTGTGTTTTATTCACACATCAACTCAATCAGACATTACAAAGACTTTTGCAGGGTAAAGTCCACCTTATGTCTTCTCCAACTGATTCAGAAATATGCACATGTCGAGATAAGTTCAGTGTCATTTAAAATCATTTGAAATCAAATGATATCAGCCTCAGCTACCAGTGATGAATGCAACATGGATGACAAAGTTGAAGCGTTGCAGATATTGTCTTAGCTTGTAGCTGTTGTGCTGATAAATTTAGCATTTTATAATGAGGAATTTAACTAATAATGCCATTGCTTGTCTTTATAGTATTTTCTGCAGATAAGCAACAATTTCTGCTCTTCTAGTCAAAACAAAGTGAAGTTTAGCTCTTTCTGATTCACTCAAATGATCTGTGGCTGCGGCATAACACTGTGCCCGCCATAGGAATATGGTAGTTCAGTGGGTGAGAAATATATAGGACCAAAGGGAAGTACTGTTTTGATAGATAAAGCGTTAAAAAAATATTCTAAATCAAGCATCTGAAGTGTCTAAAACAATTTTTTTCTGCTGTCCCTGTTGACAGAAACACATTGCCCAGCTGCTTCTCTAACCTGGCAGTCCACTCATCAGAATCTACTGCAGATAATGCACTGACTACCTCACACAACCCCACCTGACCAAATGACCTGAACTATCGCATTCATTTCTGACTAACTGATGGAGGTTCTGGAGTCACACGGAAAACAAGACCAACACCTGTTGTTCATACTTGGCCTCAAATGACTGTACTTGTAACAGGGGCACTAACAAAGTGATGTCAGTGAACTTGATTTCAACTCAGAGAGGTTAATTACCTGGAACACCTTATAGTGAAAACTGAAGAAGCCATCATCCAGTATCATCGTCAGGTATCTACAACCATGATCAATTCAGAGATCAAGGAAGCAAATGTCAAAACAGGAAAAAACCACAACATGTATTAGATCAATAGATAGATTGATAGATAATAAGAAAGATAGATAGATAGATCAATGCTGTACAGGCACTCAACACTGTCGAAATTCAGGTTGTAATAGCCATCTCAGGCAGTGAGATGTTGCTGTTCCTCCTATATTACATCACAGCTATAAATCTTGATTTCTCTCATTGATCACAAACAGGTTCTGCAAATACAATTTCAAATTTAAAAGCTAATGCACAAAAAGCTTAAAAAAAATCAATTTTTATTCCACTAAAGCAGGCCCATATTGCGAGAAAGTAGACAAAAATCAAAGCCGATATATACATTTTCCCGTGAAATCATTCCTTTCTGGCCCAGTGTAACGAAGTTCGGGAGAACATAAAGCGCATAGTTTTTTTTTTTTTTTTTGAGAAATAGCAATGAGATGTAGTAGAAGTTTAGACCATTAGATTTATTACCCATGGGCCACAAGAAAAAAAAAACATGATGGGAAAGAGAGGCATCCCATCTAAAAGAGATTAGAGACGCACAAACACGCCTCGGTGGGTGAGGTCATGCCCAAAAACCATCACAGACACCTAACTACACATAATAGCACCCCAAACCTCACAACACACACACAGAGACACAGACACTCCACTCAAAATATTTGACAATGACAGCGACTTTATTTCAGTGTCAGTTGAAAATAAACCGCTGACATGCCTGATCTGAAAAAAAATGTTAAAAAAAAAGTTCATGTATCAACAAGCAAGGAAGAAACTACATATAAAGACAATTTTTTTTACACATTGCCACTGCTGATAATTTCAAAAGTAATACTAGGCAGAATAAATAATAATCAATTACAAGTTACAATATGTGCTGTACAATCAAACAGCGCATGTTGTATTTATAAGAACTATAAATTAATTGTGAGTACTGGATAAGCCTTTTCTCACCACACATGAATGAGCAAAGTGTTAAAAGCTCTCTGATCTGATCCTCCACATTAACTCCCATATTCCCTTCATGTTTTCCAATATCCTCACCCTCCTTTCATCCTTCAAAGCTCTATTGAGGAAGATGTTCTTGATCTCAATGGGACAACTTTCTTAAATAAAGACACATCACAGATACTTACATTAAAGACATGTAGATATGAATTGTGCCCAGAAGGTGTGGAAAAATACAAAAGACACATTCATCATTGTGTAGAGTGTTTCTCCTGCTGAGCACCCAATAAGAGTGGCCCTTTACAGAGGGTTTTTCATTACACAGAGTTGTTTTTGTGTGTGTGTGTGTGCTTTGTCTTTCGGTGTGAAAAAAAAGACTCATTTAAGGTTATTTTAGTTTGTTTATTTTCCAAGCACTGCTGATGGGTTTTACTGTCAATAATATCATCTGTAATTGATTTGCATCGTGCAAGGTGCTTTGGCTCAGGTGGCAGAAGGCCTTGAGTGTGTTAAACACACTCTCCGTCACCCTCCCCTGCATGTGCGCTTGTGTGAGCCTGAAGGAGAACGAGTGATGAAGCAGTGGAGAAAGTGAGTGATGAACGGCTAATGAGAGATGGGGGGCATTATGGGTTTGGTCAGTAAAATTCTTTGGTAGGGGGGTGCAGCTGAATGGAGGGTTCACTTTACAGGGTGTATAGGGGTCAGTGGTCAGTAGGCAGTGATCAGAAAGAGAGAAAGAGATGAAGATTGAGGAGAAAGAGAGATGTGGAAAGAAGACAGGAGGGAAGAGAGGGAAAAGGAGAGAGTGAGAGTCGGCATATTGATCGATCAGACCTGTCGGCAGCCAGACAGCCAAGGAGACGTCTGTCCTTGTGCTGCCACTCTCTGGCCTGCAGACACCTAACCCCCCTGCTCCTGCTGGGGTGGTGGCGTCAGACCGGGGGACTGTGCATGCATGTGTGTGTGTATGTGCACCTACATGTGCATGTTTACGTGTATAGTACTAACATTAGTTTCTATTTGTCATTTGGTGTGTGTCCACGCTGTCCGTGTGTGTGTATAGGTTGCCCTACCCCTGTAGTCTGCCTGTCGGTGCCCTGTGTCTTCCAGGGCCTCAGGTGTGGTGTGTCTTCTCCTCTGTGGAATTAACTAGGTTCCAGTCAGGAAACTAATCTCACGCTCCCTGTCGCACACAGATGCATCTCAGGAGTATGGATTTTATCAATACAAAGACCGCTGTGTGTTGAGGCTGTACCAGAGCTGTAGTCTTTTCCAACATCCCCCTCCAACTCAACCCTGTCATCCCCATTTGGGATTTTGGCGACACGAAACATCATATCCGGCGAATCATCTCTGGCCGCAGGAGTATGCAGGCACAGCTCTGGCAGTAGTGGAAGAGGTATTCAGGTCCTTGAGCCTTAATTTTATCTCCAGGTTAAGCAAATGTTATGCTTTTTATTGTTTAAGTTACAGTTTTTAATTGTGTTTTATGAGCATGCACATAAAATCTTGTCCCTGTGAAGGACATGAAGCTGTTATAGCCCAGTATTTACCTTTGAGAAGTAGTGGAGAAGAATAATTAAGTGTCACTTCTCTTAATCTTAATCATTCTTTAAAAAAAGTATACATTTTCTAACTTTCATAACCATGTGCAGATGGTGGTTTATGTTTATGTGAATATGATAAAATCTGTTTTTCACTATCGCTTCAATAAAAAATTGTTCTAAATAAAATTGTTGACCATGAGCCTTGGGGATATCCCAGAGTAATGGGAACATTGTTTTGTGGGCATATTGTTTTTGAAATTACAGGGTAAATTTGATAGATAGAGGGTCCCATTCTCTCTCATCCTTTCTTTCTCTCTGTCTATCCATTACAGCTGATCCTATTGTTCAAAAGCCAGAGAGCTGTGAGTTGACCCTGGAGGTCAGATAATCAGATGCTCTCCTCTGTGACCTGTACTAACCTGCAGTTCAGAGGACAGTGAGATATAAGCCCATGCCCCTCTTTGGCCTGTAACACAAACTGTCAAAAAATCCCTAAATTTGTTTTTACCAGTGTCTCTGTGTGCTTGTTATCGGTGGTATGTAGAAGAGTGTGCTGTGTGCGTGTTCAGGGACTGGACTCACCGACCAAACCCAAGCATCCCCCCAACCCCCACCTCCAGAAGATAAGTCCAGGGTTGAATTTCTTTCCCAGCACACCCCTGCTGGGATGCTTTGTTGTTGTTGTTTTGAGATTGCTAATTGAAGTTACAGTATTTCTGGGATGCAACACAACTGGACATTAAACAAAGTTGAAGTAAGACAACACTGGTATGTCTGTCGCTGGAAAAGATATAAACATATACGGAAAAAGAAAACTTTGGCTCTGGGAATTAAGAGCAGTTCAAAACTCAATCTGTCCAAGTCGATATCACTTTGGTGGATGCAGCTGTCTATAATTTAAGGGATAATGGATGTTTTGAATTTTATTTATTCACTACCTGCCCTCCTCCTGAAGCCGAATACCTGCAACAATCCATAAAGTGGATATTAAACAAAGTTGGAGTGTCAATATAGATTTTTTTAAGCACAGTACAAATTCAAGCAACTGAATTAAATTTAAGATTCCTCATTATGGTTTAAAGATAAAGGAAACCATTTGTGGGCACCTCTAGTTGTGTCTTGGCATTAAAACTCATATGTAGCAGCATCAGAATGAAAATGCACAAAACAGACAAGATGGGCAGACAAAAAAAAAAATACAGAAAAGACTCAAGAAAATGGAGGAGAAAGACAGGTATAAGCGAAAGAGAGTGAGGGAAAGAAAGAGGGAGCGAGCATAGGAGAAGGTGAATCCGATTTCTCTCGGTAAATTGGACTCCCCTGCTTTCTCTAATTCATGTTTCAGTGGTACTGCATCGATGGGGAGATGGAGAGGGTGAAGAGAGAGAGGGGAAGAAAGGAGGGGAAAGGGAAGACAAATCCATGCAGGGGAGAGCAGAGGGAGACTGCGGCCGCTCTCCCACAGGCAGACAGCAATCAATAAATCAATAGGAAACTGTGGTTGGCTGGAGAACGGCTGGGGCTGAGAGGATGGAGGATGGAAAAGAGAGAGACCTGAATCAAAGTAGCTCCAAGATGGATGGAGCGAGGAGAGGAAGGGAAAAGAGCAGGAGGGAGGGAGGGTTCAATGGAGGTGGAGGCGTTGAGAAGGGTGCAGGAAAAGGGGGAGGAGTACATGGAGGAAAGGTGGTTTTAGCAGGAGCTGTGAGGGGAAAATGGGTGGAGGTCCAGCAGTCTTTTGGGGTCCCCTCCCCGTCCTGCCTGCAGCACATGCTGCATCAGTGGTGCAGTGATTGGGCTTGGCACTGTGCGATGCCCCGCTGTGGCCTGTCCAATGAGCCCAGTGAAGCGCGGCTGTATCTGGGGCCGGGGGAAAGCCGTAGGCCCCCTCTGCCCGCTGTTTGCAGCCTGGTTGACTGGCTGCTTGCCTGCTGGCTGCCTGGCTGGCTGGACATCGATCTCAGTGGGTTGGAGAGTACAGCTGGACGCACACTGAGAGCTGGGGCTAAATCTGGCTCAGGCTCAATCAACGTTTGCACCTGTCTTTTCCAAAGGGAATTAAACGTAGTAGATAGAGAGAAAGAAAGAGTAATGGTGTGTGTGAGCATGTGTGTGTGTGTTTATGTCTGAGTGTGTGTTAAGGTTAAGTTTTGAAGGTGCAGTAGGTGTGGATGGTTTGTAAAGAACACGTTGGTTTTGTCATTAGTCAACTTGGTTTTACTGCAGCAGGTGAGGTTAGACTTTGATGGGTGTTTGTGTGTGTGTTTGTGATGTGTGTGTGCGTCCCTTATCTACAGTTCACATGGCTTTGATGTGCAAATGACATGAATGAGAAGCAGATAGTTTCTGAGCCTCACACAGATCAGCCAATTTGTTCAAGTTAAACATTAGAGATAGTGAAATCAAATATTGTTTCTCATGAATTTCTTGCAGACTTACTTACAAAAGTGAAAATTGAATTCGTTATTCTGTGTTACTTAATGAAATCTTGATGATTTTTTTTTCTCCTCCGCAGGTTCACACACTGCAGACGTTTACCACTGTGGATAAATCAGGTGTTACAACAGTTTTGGAGACACACTTTTGTGTCCATAGACAAACATGACAAGACTGACACCAAGCTGTTAATGTGAGGCTACAGAGGTCGATTAGCTTAGCTTTGCACTTTCTATCTTGTAAGAAGGAACCAAATCAGGTATAAACATCTTAATCAGTTATAGGTGCTGGTTGGCTTTGGCTTGCAGCTTCCCCGTTTCCAGTCTTTATGCTGGTTGGCTTTAGTTTTACACAAAGTGCACAGACATGAGAGTGGTTATAAATCAGTCCTCTCATTTGACTTTCAGCAAGAAAGCAAAGACATGAACCTCTGAAAATATTGCTGTTGGTAAGATTTTGAGGTCCAACCAGTAAAAGCTGTTCATGGGACAACTGTACTTGTTTGTAGATGCTTGAATACATTTCACTCATCACCCAAGAGCAGATGAGATGTGAGGTTGCCCTTGATTTCGCTTTTATTGGACGACCATAATCTGAATGACTGTCAATTTCCACAGATGCTGAGGTCAAAGTATTGTTTCCAAATGTCTTTGCCCTGCTGGATGTAATTCTGGCATAGCTTTATTTAGTTTTTGCCGAAGCACAATTAAATTTAAAAATAGACAAATAAGTCTAAAATAATGTAATGCAAGAATAAGCCTGAAAAAAAAACTGTTTGTCATTTTACAAATAGGAAAGATAAATGAATAAAAATACATATGTGACATTCGTGTCAGCTTTGGCTCTGTTCAACAGTACCTCAACAATATAGATATGAAAGAGAGGAGTATTCACCCAGAAATGTCCAGATGCATGAACTATCCCCTTTATTGTTTTTTAAATTGTACGGCCAAGTGGGGTTTGGTGTGTATGAGACAGGAAAACCATGAAAATGATTTCTTCTAACATCTCATGTCAGCGATCTGCCAACTGGAGCAGCAGCACAACAAATAGTAATTGAAGGAATGGTTGATTTATTCGCCAGTTTCCAGTTAATTAAAAAGATAAATATTTCAATCTTAAAATCAATTTCTAGTTTTCCTGTTTTCTTCTAAAAGCATCATAGTGATGGAAACAATATCCATGTGAGGGGAGCAGTGGCTGTGCAGACTAATGGTGCATTCATTTGCACTCACTGAATTTTACTCCCTGTATTTAGAAACAGATCGGCTGCAATTTAAGCATTAGAAAGCAGAAACTTAGACAATCTGATCTCCATTAACTTGCCTCGAACTCTTGAGATGTTTAAAGCTATTGCCAATAGTCGTTGTGCAATTAAGCTGTTTGCATTGATAGCCTGTTAGATGAATCTCTATTAACTGGAAGGTGGCTGTGTAAACTGTCAGAGACTTACTACACATGTTCAACTGACAATCAATGTCCAACAACTTGTTGACCAACTGTAACAAATAGTTAAAAATAGTAGTTCTCTCCTGTTTCCTTTTCTCTTTCTTTCCATTTTTCTCTTCCCTCTGTCCTCCCATCTCAGCTAAATTTTCTTAGCCTTTCCGCTCCCATCGTCTCCTCAATTTTCTTCCCTCTTTGACCTTTCCTCTCTCACTCTGTCTCATCCCGTCCTCTCCTGTCTGTTCTTTCCTCCTTTTCTTTCTGCTCCTCTCCTCCCCTCTTCTCTCGTCTCCTCTCCTCTCTGGGGTCCCATCCCGGAGAGGCTGCTCCCACCCAGACACAGATGGCCCCCAGATCAGATTTATCAAGGCCAGTGGAGCCCTCTGCAAAAGGTCACTCTCTTAAAAGCTGACCGATCAATGGTCCAACTCCTAATACTAACAGCCATGCTTTTTCGTCTGTTCCTCTTTTTTTGTGTGTGTTTGACCATGAGTGCATGTGTATGTGTATCTGTATAGGTGTGTATGCTTTTATCCAGACATGTACCTGCCCTTGTGTGTGTGTGTGTGTGTGTGTGTGTGTGTGTGTGTGTGCAGCTCTGTGAGCAGAGATGGGGGCCCTGGGTGTTACTAATCGAAGGGCCGTCCCTCAGACAGTCCTCTAATGACCTCTCACACCTCTAATAGTGCAACCTTATTGAGACTCTACTAAATATTTCAGCAAGTCATTAGCTCATTACACGTCATTATCTACAGCGTGTTCAGCCCGCCAGGATTAGCTGCGAGACTTTTAGCAACTTCTCTGTGGGAAATCAATAATCAGCAGACACTTTCAATCACAGGGATCATCTGTGTGTGGCAATCTGAAATTTGCATAATTATATATTTGGGTGCACATACACACACACACACACACACACACATTTTATTGCATACATGGATCTCTCTTGTGAATACAGTGCATCTGCATCTCTCAAATTGGTTTCATGAATGTTAAGTTATGTCTTTCTTTTTCTAACTAGGGCAGGGAAGCAGAAAACATTCGATTCACAGTACTCACTCAATAATTTTGATTGGCCTGTGGTTTAAATGACAAAATATCTCCACTGACATTAACTGCCACATGGTTTTCCTGACAACCTAAAGTATAAGGAGCATAGTCTGAGGAGTTTGAGTTGGATTGTAGTGATGCTTTTATTTATTATCTTGGTTAAGATCTGTGAATTATGAAGAAGCTGCTTTAATACTAAAATCACATTTTGGATGTTTCGGGTGGGTGGAACATTTTCATTTGGAGTCCACACACCTACGCTGGAGCTCACATACATTACTGTCATTCAAACGCAAGATGATTATATTGAATAATTAAAAGCTTAAGCCTCATATTTTTTTTTCGAAAGTGTTTCTAGATTTAATTGGATTCCCCAATGTGGATCCAACTCTGTTAGTTGAGTGAAAGTATAGATAATCTGGAGCATGGCTTTTACAAATATTTCCAAAGAGCATTTTCAGACTCTCAACCTTGACTCTCGATCTACTGACTTATTATAAAACATGTAGAATAAAAAGCTTCTAGAAAGTACTACAATGACATGGCCATAAAAAGACAATTAACAACAGGAGAGCCAAGTACTACAAATTGTCTGTTTAAGTGTTAATTAGATGAATATTAAATACAAATTAGTCAGAGATACTTTGTCAAATTAGTCAGCAAATCTTTTGCAGGCAGTGATGAAGTTTGGCCATAGTACACACAGCAAACGCTTAAATTAAAGGACTCTTTCTTTATTTCTAAAATCAAATCAATCTTTTACTAATCAATCAAATTTCTAACTTCATATAAGGCCATGGCTCTGGTGAAGAATCGTCTGTCTCATCTTTATCTAACATACACATTGTTAGGCCACTGCCAAGTATAAACTGAGCTGTTCAAGGATGCAGCAGGCACGACATGGGACGTGAGATAACGCGGCCTATGGCCTATTGTATCTTCAGGAAAAAAAGAAAATGAATTTGGCTGATGAAATGCGCTGCTCTAGAGTCATGAGTACTTCATAGAAATCTGGAGGGGAAAAAGTCACAAGTTTCCAAAAAAAAAAAAAAAAAGCACTGAAGGAAATGTACATTGTTCCTGTTGGCCACTGTCAGTTTGACATGTGTACGACTAGTTTACAGGCTCTCAAAGGTGAACTGGTGTTGACATTAGTGCATCTGATTAGAGGTCTGTTTGATATTTTTTAAAGGAGAACGCCGGTGATTCAGTACTGTACTTCTTAAAGATGGAGCACTAATGAGAGAGATTAATGGTAAAAATCGATGCAGCAGAGGCCAAGTTACCCTGCCTTTTAGCCCCTATCACAGAGAGCCGCAGGGATGACGTATCTTTGTAGGTCAACCCAGAAGTTGGCCTCACCCAACGAGCCAGTGGGATTTTTCCATTGACTTTCCGGTTCACTGCACAAAATTAACTCTATGACAAACAAGTTTATGACACTTACATACAGTCATCAGAAGTAAAAAGCTAATGTTAGGCTATAAACTAATCACAGAGGGAGTGAGAGAGAGTGAGTATAAACACAATGAGACTGTAAATGTGGACTGATAGTAGTTGGGCTTTGTCTTAAGCATGATGTCGCTGTCAACCTTTATAAAATCATTTAGCTATATGTTAGCAACTGGCCTTTTTTAAGACACGGAACTGCTTAAAAAAATGATGAGTGGTGTATTTACCGACACAAATAATAAAACAAGAAAAAGTCTAGAGCTTTTGTTAACCACAGAGCTTATTTGAGGCATTTAACAAAAAACAGTTTGAGCCCACAGACTTTAGGACAAGGGAACCGGAAGAGCAAAAATGCCTATTTGGGCACTGAAGCTCCAAAAAACATTGAATCCTAAATGTTCTATATTGCTGCTGAATAGTGTGTCCCTGCCTAGTAAACACTACCCAACCCAAGAGACGACTCAGCAGGGTTAATTTTTCTCTCCCTAGAGACACAGAGGACATTATACTGTGCAGCTGTTTTCACCGATCAAGAAACTGAACTCCATGTATGGAGCTGGTGACGTGGCCTTTTAATTGTTTCGCAGTTTGTTTTTATTAGTATTGATGCTGAGGGGACAATCCTGGTGAAATAAAGTAAATTGACTTAAATTGCCTGACAAGAGAAATATGAAAGGTGCCTATTTACCTCATCAGCTCACAGTTGGTTTTAGCACCTTTAAATGTGTGGTGTGATTTA
Organism: Rachycentron canadum; assembly: GCA_038496675.1. Taxonomy (NCBI): domain Eukaryota; kingdom Metazoa; phylum Chordata; class Actinopteri; order Carangiformes; family Rachycentridae; genus Rachycentron; species Rachycentron canadum. Next base: position 4,744,393 of record CM076648.1, on the reverse strand, counting down.
AATAAAGTGAGATTTTATTGTTACATTTCTAAAAAACAACATTGCAGAGTTTCCCTCATGTGAAACGTCCGTAAAAATAAAAATGAGAGCCAACACAAATGGTTTGCCGTTTGTGTGGAGGGTTTAACAGAAGCCATCTTTTTTTTTTTTTAAAGGGTCACAGGCCAAGGTGGAGTAGCTCGTCTCTAGTGTTTAGAAGAGTTTGTATGTTGAACCTGAGCGTGCCTGCTGCCTGGGAGGGAGGCGATAGCTGTTTAAGGCAACCGTGAAACCTCATTTAACAATGGGCAGGGTGTGCGTGGTTAAGTGTGTGACTAATTTCCTTTAACACAGTGTGAGATTGAGAGACTCTGGGCCAGAGGGGGGCGGAGCTGCTACTTGTTAAGAAGGTCAGAGGTCAGCTCCTCTTGAATAGACCCAGAAATCACCAATTAATTACGCAAACACACACAAACATACACACGCCTGGATGCAAAAACTTGAACAAATGCACACACATACACACACACACACACACACACACACACAATAATCAGAGGAGTCTATTATAAGCTAATCCGTTTTTGTTTGGAGCTGGGTGCTGCATACCAAAGAGAAATGGATATAATTCTGTGGGGGCAGTGAATCAACAATCAGTCAACGACAAATGGGAAGCACAGCGTCTTAACAGCCACGACCTAAACAGCAGTTTTCTCTGCTCTGGCTTTTGCCTTAAACGACGCATCTGCGGGTCCATCTATCACTCTCTCCTCACCCGCTCCTCCCGCTGCACCGACACACAAGAGAGGGGTTGTTTGAATCAGCTAAAAGTTTAAAAGCTTTATTATAAAGAGGAAATACAATTGCTCCCTTTTGTTGCTCATCTGTCTATCCCTTCTGCTGTTGTGTGCTGTGTCCATTTGGACAGCAGCGCCATTACTCAGCAAAACACCAAATCTCCTCATCGGTGAAATTAATAAATGAGATATAATCTAATCTGAGTGAGGTGGAGGAGCAATTGAGAGGCACTCAGTGAGTTTCCAATATGTAATCAGACTTACAGTTATGCCACCATAGAAGTGTTTTCTTTGTTAAAACGTTTCTACACTGTATCTAAAGAGAAGGACTCATTTGACCTCAGTAATAATATTATGCTCACTTGACTTTTTTCATTGTAAAAACCTGCTGAATGATTTATTGTCTTTGGTTAATATTGAATAATGACTGCATGCACATTTCATATCTGCAATACAGCCACTAACCACTTTTTGTGTATATTATTACATAATATTGCGGCATTTAATCGAGAGTTAGGTGTTAAAATACAGGTCAGGGAGCAGTGTTACCAAATTTTGTGAATTATTAATTAATAATAAACATGATGTGGTTGTGTGTTTATGTAGCTGCTGCAGAGAAGATACAGAATCGTGCATTTTTTGTGCCCTTGCAGAAATTGTATCTTGTACCTTTAATAATGAATACTCTTCATACTTGCTCATAATGTGTGTGAAATATGCTCGTGATTCCTCCAACCTAAATCACATATGGCTTGCCAATGTCAGACAATATCTTTTTGGCTGATTTTCAATCTTTTGCTTTTTTACGCTCCCTAACTCTTTCTCTCTCCTATCATCCCCCCC
>CM076648.1:4728176-4742381 GCA_038496675.1 Rachycentron canadum | reverse complement strand
GTTTCAGTCCTAGGCCCATCCCTGGCATCCACTCCACAATATTTCACATCCTGATTTATTTTGGTCCTGGAGTCATGTGACCCTAAATATTGTAACTGACCCTGGGCGTATTGATCTCCCTGTGTCGGCTAGCACTGCGACTTCCTGCCTTATAACGACCCTATGAAACCCTCTGTGATCTATCATTATGAGCATCATCGTCATGATTTAGGAAAAAGAGCACTGTGTTCCATATTTATCTGTTTGTATGTGCGTGTTTATTTGTGTATGTGTGTTGGTATTTTTCTCCACATCATGTTTCTGCATTTGTGTACCTGCATCAAAGTCAGCTGTTTGTTTTGTCTGAGAGTGCATCTTTGTTTATCTGCAGTTGTCTCCATGTTTATTGTGATCATTGTGTGTGTGTGTTTGTATGTGTGTGTGTGTGTGTGTGTGTGTACATCCCTAATGATGCTATTTTGCCAGAGGAGAGAAGAAGCCCCTGTCACCATTGTAATGAGGGGTATTTATATCAGTTACCTGGCAGTAAACCACTCTGATCTCCTCTCCTCATGTCTCATTCCCACAAGACAGGTGTGTGTGTGTGTGTGTGTGTGTGTGTGTGTGTGTGTGTGTGTGCATGTATGTGTGTTACTGCAACAGTGCTAGTTTGCATTTGTAAGAGCCAGATATCTGGAGTGAAAGTACATGGTGGTGGTTGCTTGTATGTGCTTTAATGCATATAAGTGAGTAAAGCTTCAAGAAATGTACAGGACATAATGGCCACAGAGCAAAATTGTGTATGTGTGTGTGTGTGTGTGAGAGAGAGAAAGAGGAGTGTGTTGAGGATGGAAGAGACAAAGAGGGTAAATTGAAAGGAAATGATGAGCGATGAGTCTGTCGCACATTAGTGTTCTGCAGTTTTTTTTACCACAATTGTCTTGGACCTTACTGTGTGTGTGTGTGTGTGTGTGTGTGTGTGTGTGTGTGTGTGTGTGTGTGTGTGTGTAGCCATAGGGCACAGTTTTTATCCTTATCTGTACGTCCAGGAGTATGACATGTCTATAAACGCCTTCAGAAATTTCTACATCCTTTGACTGGAGGCCTTAAAAAGTGTGTGTTTATCATCTGTGTGTACTTTACGCTCACAGCCTTGATCGGGGCAGTGCATGTATGGATGTGTGTGTGTATATGTGCGTCGGGATGGTGGAAATGGGTGGTGGTGATGGGGTGGGAGTTAGGCCGTCTCCATGGTAACACCCCACCGCCACCCCCACTGGGTCCTAAAAGACAAAGCCTTGTAAGCACACACACACACACACACACACACACACACATGCACACAGAGCACTACAGGGCCAGCTGAGCCAGATCAATATTTCTCGCCATTTAAAGAACAGAATTCAGAGAATGGCTTTTCAGCGCCCAGACTGCAGCCGTGCTTTAGACCTTGGGTTTTTATACTAAACACCCAATCTGCAAAGTGGCGAAGCTTTTTTGTACTGACCCAAAATAATTCCTGGCCTGAATCTTTTTTTCATTTCTGTCCTTTTACTGTATTGACGGAGCCACTCAGCCCGGCGAGGACCTCTGTCTTGCTCTCAATCTTTGTCTGACTCCCGCCTGTCTTTCTCTCTCTGTATTTTCCCTCCTTTACTTAAACCCTCTCTCCTTGCCCTGCTTCCACTGCACTTGCTCTCTTTGCCTCTCAGAGTGAGTGACAGGGTCAGATTGCATTCAGTGTCCTCGCTCTTTGTCCCACCCCGTGGCTGACCACAGCTCAGGCCCTGGCAGGTCCCTCTCTGGTCCCCTGAGGTGTCCGAGCCCATCTCTGTGGCTGGACTGGCCTTGGCCCAATGGCCCTGTTGACTGCCTGGAGGCTGTGGGTAGGTGGGGGTTGGGTCTTTAACTGTTGTCTGTGGGTGAAATGGAGGAGGGCTCCCTCTAGCACTGCTAAATTGTAACAACATGGGAATAATCTAAAAAGAGCGCATCTCTTTAGTGAACAACAAAGAAGGGCAGAGAGACTCAGAGTTTGAGTAAGATTACTTTAGTTTATTTACCACCAAAATATGCAAACTGATGGATACAGGTGCGTGGACATGTACATAACACATGCACAGGCAACTCTCAGACACAAACAGATGCACAAACACACATAGAGAATTGCCTGGGGCTGATTGGTACATCCTGTTTCTGAATCAGCCATGGGAGGTATCCTAGGCCTCTCTGGTTCAATATCTTGACAGCCCCTGTGTGTGTGTGTGTGTGTGTGTGTGTGTGTGTGTGTGTGTGTGTGTGAGTGCCTGCATTTCATTATACACATCTCACATAGCGGTCTGTCACTCTTATCCTTCTCCAAATGGAATAATATATTGTTCCTTGATTTCGTTTGCTTGGAGTCTTTGCAGACGTGAGTCTTTCACTGTTTCCTCATCGTCATTTACACTGTGATCTGATTGAGGAAACTGATAATTGATTTCATCAGGCAATGAGGCTGTGGGCCACTCCAAGAAGAGAACAAGAGATTGGAGAGGACTTTACCTGAGTGGGTCCATTTTCTACATAATCCTCCACAATCATCCTCCAGTCATCACTGTTGCTATTGGAGAGCCTGTGTGACACATTGAAGATTACTGTGCAATGCTCTCATTAGATGTTAACACTCAGTAACCTGTCAAGTGCTCTTGAGCAAAGCTCCGGCAGGCTGTTGTGACACAAATGAGAGAACAGTGCATATGTGCGGTGGAGAAAAAGTCAATCCTGTGCTGAGGTGAAACACAGACACACTTTGAAAAAAAAAAAGGATGACCCACTTTTAACATGTCACCAGAGTTTGACATGAGACACTTGAAAGAATAAAGACATTATAACAGCCTGACAACACAAAGCAGCTCGTCTTTGTTTCCACACACCTGTAAAAATCTCACGGCCCTTTGAAGACTCTGAGTCCTTTTGTGTGAAAGAACATATGTATATTCTAACAAATCTAATTTTAAGGAAATCACCCAATGTCCCAGCATGCACTGGGCAACAGATTCTTCATTATTGACAGGTTGCTGATCTATTACACAAACAATCACACATCTATGGGTATTTTACAGTTTGTAGTTCAATTCAACCTGTGTGTAATGGGAAAATGGACCATTTGGATGATCCTCCCCCAGCGGTCAGCTTGAATGACACCGAATGGGTTTCAGTTGATTTCAATGCTGAAAAAACAGGACTAAATTGACCATAGTTCACTCCACCACTGTCGTCCATACACTTTGTATGACCCATGGTTTGGTGTTTCTTGTCTGCTTTGAAAACCTTTCACCACTGGAAATCATTAAGTAAATGATAGATGATAGAATTCAAACTAACCATAGCAGCAATCTTTGTGAAGGAGAGGAGACATGTTTGTCCTGTACGGAAAGAAGTGAGAGTTTCATTTAAATATCATGACCTCGTTTGACATCAACAATAATATTCAAATCACTTAATAAATGAAGCAGTTGACAAGATTATGGGGATGTGCACTCGAACAGATTTTAGACATTACATTTCTCTATACTGTTAAGGTAACTATTAGGGATGCACTGATCCCATATGTTGGATCTGTACCAGCTTTGATATTGACCTTATTAGCAGGAACATATATCAGCCGTAACATCTCAGCTCCACAATAAATTCAGTATATTTGTTAATGTGTTCTGCTATAAGTTAAAGATATTCAACTCCAGACCAGGACTTTACAGATTTGAGTATGAGCCTTTAGCCGTCACAATTGGTATCAGGTGGGAGAAAGATAGATTCGTGTATCCATCACACATTAACATGTTGCTGATCAGCAAGGTGGACTGTTTTATGACAATGAATCAGTGATACCTTGATTTTTTTTTTTTCCAAGATAAGAACAAACAAACATTTCTGCCTACACTGTCTTGCACTGGTTATTATTATTATTATTATTATTATTATTATTAATGGTTTGATGAAGTGCATGAATGCCATCTGCAGATGTCATTCAGTGCGTTCTTTCATTTTGCCTCTGACTTGTTTGAGCGCCGTGTCTGAGCTATTTGTGGTGGAGCTTCTTCCATCAGCAGCAACCAAGGTTTTCTGCTGAAGGGACAAGCCACGATATACAGACCAGGCAGACACAGCCATATTTCAGAGGGGAGAGGTGTGTGCACTCACACTCCAATACACACACATGAATGCACACACCGACATGTATATCAGCACGCACACACAGACAGAGGAGGGAGGGAGGAGGCACTGGTGAAGTGGCAGGCTAAGGGGACAGAGAGAGGTGGGGCCAGGGGTTGTGTGACAAGGGGACAGGGACACGCTGTCGGTTGTGTGTGTGTGGTTGTGTGTTTGTCAGGAGTAGAGACATTTCTGTGTGTGTGCTTGTGCATGGTGGTGACACAGACACCTTGAGGTGTGGCAGACAGCCACAAGCTGCCTGTAAATAATGTATGCTGGAGGAGGAAAGTCAAAACATGGAGGAAGCAGCTATTTATGTTCACAATAATTTGACTTATTCTTATGTTCCAGGCTTAATGAAATGTTTGTTATACAAGCTACCCCTCATCTTTACTCAAAAACGACAAGATACATTTCAGAAATGCATTATATTTTAAATGCAGCCACACTTGATACATCTTGTTTCCCCTGCAGCCTTTTACAAAAGTTGATTCTACCTTTATTAAATTTCATTCAGTGGACATGATGCAACTGTCCACATAAGAGCTCACAGACAATGTTATATAAAAAAAACAAGCCACAAACTGTTTGCAGCCTTTGAAGATGAGTTAGGTCCCTGAAATGGTATAGACCCAGTGGCCTCCATCTTTGCAACTAGAAGAAATCTGAAACTTCAGAGACTCTGAGTCTCTGTTTTTCTGGGAAAAAAGCCTTACTGAGTAATGACGACAGCAACCTCTCAGACAGGAAGAGTTACTCAGAGTTGCTCTGAGATGGAGGAAGCTCGAGACCAACAGGACTTTTTTTTTTTTACAGATTATAATTGTAAAAAAATTGTTATATCACAAAAAGCAAAGTAGCGGTAGTTGTGTGAAGAATAAAAATAAATCCAGCAAACCATATACTCAGCCAATTGCTGTACAAATTGGCTGTGGTTGTGGGATTGCCAGTTTCAGAAAGATGCAAGGTCTGACGAAACATTTCATCAGACATGTGTTGGTGCTTTTTTGTCACTTTTAACACATTTCAGTGTTTTCTTTTTTTACGTCAAATATTTTAGTGGTATAGCAAAGACATAATGAAATGTGTTTGAAAGGATTTGAATATTGTGTATATATGGTTTTTCCAGCATATTTATGCACTGAAATCTTTAACATAAGGCTCAAACTATAATCTTTTTGCATTTCAGCTCAAAGAAAGTCCATTAAAGCACAATGTGTGTAATGTAGTGTGGTAAATTTTTTTCTCAATTTTTCTCAATTTTTTCTCATGTGTGACTGCTGTGTTTACCATGGCTCATTAGTGTAATAGATCTGTCAGTGTTTTATTAAAAGCCTTTTTTGTTGTGTCTGTGCGGATGAATAGGAATAATTTTACATGGCAAAGAGTAATGTGTGAGCAGAAATCAAAGCTGTCATTTATTGGCCTCCGTCTTGTCCCGCAACAGGAAGCTGCAGCAGGAGCAGGCGCAGCAATCATACTTTATTGTTTTACGGTTCTCAAATAAAAGCATGAATCATCTGCCTTTCTAAAGTGCAACGTCTAATAATATCAGAGTGACTGTTTCTGCCTGTGTCTGCACTCTGAGGGAATCAGTGTGTGTTTGTGGGTGCACTTTATATTTGTGTTTGTGTGTGAAAAAGAATGAGAGAAACAGAGAAACTGAGAGATTGAGTGTGTGAGTGAGCAAAGGCAAAGCAAGAATAAAAGAAGTGTGAAAAAGAAACTTAATCTTGCTCTCCCCTTTGTATATATATATGTGTGTGTGTGTGTCTGTGTGTGTGTGTGTGTGTGTGTGTATTTCTGGTAGAGTGGGTGTTGTTGCCCATCAATAGATGCTGGTTGATTAAAGTGCTTCTGTGAGCAGGCAGGAGGACTTCTAGAGATACTGGAGGCATCACACAAACTAGATTTACACACACACACACACACACACACACACACACACACACACACACACANTAGAGATGGGCACACACACACACACACACACACACACACACGCACACAGATCACAATCACGTGTGCACAAAGCATCGATGTACAGTACATTACAGATGTTATTGACACACAAGTACATATTGAGTCCAATCTTTTCTACCCACAAGCACACACCCTCCATGTGTTCTCACACCCTGCAGTCACAATGACAACCCATGTTCTCAGATTCACACACTAATCACACACTCTCCACATGTACACACATAACGCATACATTCATTGCATACACACTATCCTTGTGGCCAATTTTCTTGTGTGTGCGATCATGTACTGTATGAATGTATGCAATGTGTGTGTATGTGTATGTGTATGTGTGTGTGTGTGTGTGTATGTGTGTGTGTGTGTGTGTGTGTGTGTGTGTGTGTGTGTGCAGCCTTCACAGTGAAACACTGCACCAGAAAGAGATTGGAATCAATACTTTCTGCTCTGTCATTTGTCACATCTTTACAAGGCTGAAGCCATCTGAACAGCAGTCTATTCTACTTCTGCGTCATTTATCAAATTGCCCCACCTTGCACAGATCCACACAAATATACAAAGTCCAAAAAACACAAACAAACACATACAGCATGCACACAGGCTCTTATTTAAACAGTCATTCAAATTTATTTGTGCTATGATGAACAGTACATAACAAATATATACCTATTGTTTGCATGTAGGAGGAGGAGGAGGAGGTGGTGTTAATTGTTTCCTGCTAAAGCATCACTTTGTGACAGAATGGTCCTAACCAACTAACCTCATGCAGCTTCAGCTTCAGTCCTCTGTCTGTGTCCACAATGGTCATCTGGTACAATGGTCATCTGTGTATTGGCAGCGCTCACACCTGTAATCTTTGTAGGTACACATTAAAAATGGAGGAAAATAGGTTTGAAGCAAAAAACATCCCATGGGTTGTGGCTGAAACACCTCCTGTATAGAAAAGCTGTCAGGATGAAGCTGTGTGTCTCAGACAAAGTGTTCCAGTTAATAATCTATATGGCTAAAAGAAAAATAAAATAAAATAAGCAAACAGTGTAGTTTGTCCTAAGTCTGGTGAGGAAAAATTTATATACATATTTATTTATAACTACATCCCTGCTTTCAAGATGACATTTACCATGACTTTGTGTGAAGTTGCACTTCTCTTTTTCCAGGTCCATGAGGTATTTTTCCGCAACATTCTTGACTGAGTGCATCCTGAGTGTGTAACAGGATCTTGGAAATTTCAGTGAGATTGCTCCACTAACCAATTTTCCTAAACCCTGTGGTAAAATTCCAAAAAGCCAGATATGACTTTATTCAATTCATCCATAAACGATAAAGCAATTTAGCCCCAACCACTTTCCACTGCTTTACACTTGTGCCGACACACACACACACACACACACACACACACACACACACACACACACACACACACACACACACACACACAGACACACAGACTTACAACATACTGTAAGTGCAGTTAATCCAGGCAGTTCTACGGTAAGCGTCCTCTTGAGAAGGCTCTTATTCAGGTCAGTTTTCCAGGAAGGTTTAAGCATCACTTAGGCCTGGACAATACATCTAAAATATTATATCATATGTAATAGCTCAGTATTTATAGTATTAAAGTTGTCCGATAAAAAGACATTTTATTTAAAAGCACATAATCTTTGATAGGCCTGTGCAAAATATTAAGTCGAAATGTCGAGGAATAGTTTGTGTCTTTCCTCATCAACAGGACGTAGCCTCCTCATGTCAGAGGTTTGTGTTTTACTGATTGGCCTGTTCCCTTTTATCACTGGTTTCTATTGGTCATAAGATGTTAGCCATAATTTTCAGGACAATCTGGAGGGATGTTAGTCTGAACACGGTGGGTATGATGATGCCGTCGAACAGTTGGCTTTTTTTTTTTTTCACAGGTTAATAAAACCCTTTAAAAGCACATTTGATTATCTTTAAAATACTGTGTCACAAAGCTTGAAACAAGTCTGTTTTTCTTAGCTCATGAAAAGATAGATAGATGATTTATTTGGTGTTATGGAATAATAATTGTTCATTAGGCCACAGATAGCCATCATTAACACTGTCAATAAGTCACTGCACTGTGGGAGATAAGACAGACAGAAAGCAGGACTAGACAGATCCTGGTTTGGTTCTGTGAATTCAAGACTAAGCAGTGGGTGGAAAAAAAACAACCCAGCACAGACCCACATGACACTCTGCCTGTGGAGCCGCACACAGTGTTACGCCTACATGCTTCACAGAGTGAGACATGACAACTGCAGAGGTTTGAGGGAAAAAAAATCTCCCTTTTCTGAAGGCGATATTCAGACCAGCCCTTTTGATCTGCCCTCAGGCCTGCTGGTGGGCATCTCTTAATGAGGGGGGCGGCCGCTGACCATATCCTCTGTCCATTGATTCTTATTGGTGACATGCACTAATAGGATTCTGCAGTTGTGGAATTAAAGATCAATGGACAAAGGCTGGATAGTTTGAAGATGAAGAATTTATGAGGGTCTAGTCTAGTAGCCTAATAAGTATATATTTAGCCATTTAATAATTAGGCATGCAATGTTTAATGAGCCTATGTAAGTTGACACATTAAAAATTGATAGTAATTGTATCAGTTGTAATAGGTAGTAATGTGCAGTGATCAGGACGTGGTAAATACTTGCCTCAGAGCAATCATGAAAAAAATCATAACTCACTTGTACTTTTACATGTGAAAAATGATAAATTCAGAATATATGTTACTACATATTTGTTACAGATAATCAGTTTAATCATTATCAGTCAAGAAATCCAGGATGCAACAGAGTAAAGTGTGATCAGGAATTTAAACTCTGATAAAGTGAACAGAGTAAAGATAGAAAATATAGAAAGTTAAAGAAATACATCAATGTCCAACACCTTGATGGACACTTTTCTGTCTGTATGAGCAGTCTGTCTGGATCATTGCCGTACTTGACGGAGGAGGGATAGTAGCTATCAGAAAAGTTAAAGTGGAAGTAACACCTCAGACCACTGGGACTTTGGCTGAACATCTCACACCTCTTCTTTACCAGGTCTGGGACAAGACAACAGGCTTTCTCCATTTACACCCATTGATTCTGTCACTGACATGTGTTTGAGTCTTGTTTGGCTAAAAGTCGAACTTTAGGACACATCAAACCATTCAATTCATGTTCTCAACCTCTGTGATCGAAAACTGTCCTTTTATGTCCTGGTGAGGGAGACAATGGGACAACGACATCAAATCAAATGGTGATTTTTCAGAAACCAACACCATGTACCAGCTATTTGCTATAGGTTTAATGTAATCTTTTTGAGTATAAACATAATATAAAATACATATATTAAACTTACCAACAAGCTATATAAATCTTGCTATGGCTTTATTTTTTCTGCCTCAAAATATATGTTTTAACCCAGAACCTTCTGGGTTCGATTCCCGGGCCTGGGGCATTTCTGTGTGGAGTTTGCATGTTCTCCCTGTGCCTGTGTGGGTTCTCTCTGGGCACTCTGACTTCTTCCCAGTCCAAAGACATGTACGTTTAGGTTAATTAAATTGGATCAACTCTTAATTGCCTGAAGGCCTGAGTGTGAGCGTGGATGGTTGCTTGTCACTATATGTCTCTATGTGTTGGCCCTGCGATGGACTGCCGACCTGTCCCGGGTGTCCCCCAGCCCTCGCCCTGTGTCAGCTGGGATTGGCTCCAGCCCCCCCAAGACTCTCAAGAGAAGATTTATCTATAATCCAACACTTTTATGTCTGGAAAGATATTTTACCATTATCCATCATCTCTTTTATTCAGTAGCTAATATTAGTTTGGTTCAGTTTGCTATGTAACAGTTACAACTGACACTTACTAGATGTATATATGTAACAACTAATCTCTGAGATAGAAATAGTTTGTGTGGTTCAACCCATCCTAATCTACTGATGTGTAAATATCTGCTTAGCGATCGTATTTCTCCAGTTAAAGCAGTCAATTCATGCAACCAACTTCAGTTTACGGCTTCTCTACTTAAACATAGCAATATCACTATTATTAATATTATACAGTGTAAATAAATAAGTTTCTAAATTCATTAGTTTCTACTCAGTTTCTACGTCTGTACGTGTGTATGATGCTGAAATAGAAGAATAGAGTCAAGCGCAACTTGACAAGCGCACTTTGGCTAAAACTACTCACCTTTCAAAGATCCCAGGATTATCCCCAATGAACATGCACAAGCCTCCGAATTAAGATGCTTTGCTGACTTTGTTACACCTTTGTCACACCCATGAAAATGACAGGAACAACTAGCTAAACTAGCTGTCAGAGACAATGCTCCACCACAAGACGGCAGTAAATCACATGATCAATGTCGACAGGCATCAGGTGACAGAAAGCTGTTCTGAGATCAGATGTAAGGAGAGATATCGGTCTATTTTTAGGACACTCCAGCTGGAAGGTTTAATGAGTATTTCATTATTGTATCTGCTAGAGGTGGAACTTATTTACTGTTTAATTTAATTTAACTTTTGTTAATCTTCTGTTTAATGGGGTCCAAACGTCTGAGAATCACTTCCCCCAGACTTTTGGACTGTACCGTATGTGCTCATAGATTTTGTACACAAATCTTAATTTGTCAAATAAATGTTGTTGCATTAAAAGTACAATATGTAGCTGTAATAGAGTAAAAGTATTAAGTGACATTAAATGGATAAACCAAAGCTCAAGGATCTCTCTTTAAGTTCAATACCAGAGCAAATTACTTTCTAACACTAATTCATCTTATAGAGAATCAAATCACACCTCTAATGCTTTAGAAACCTTGACTTGCACCCCTTTCTCTCTTTCACCTTCTGGTTGGTTTTTGCCAAAGATGGGTCCAGCACTTTTATTGTGAAATTCAAGTAGATGGCATACAATATAATGTTGGGGTATCATGAATGTTGTCAGTCTTGTAAATGAATGATCAGATAATAATTTACTGTAGCAGGTCAGTTGTAATTTATGGATATTTGTGCTAACTGTTGATATGCCCACATGTCAACTGTGTTGTAAGGAGTCCAAACACTTTCAATGGACCAACAGTAAAAGCTTACTGCCCCAGCTCTTATGTTTGAAGGAGGAGGTGGTGGTGGTGGTGGTGCTGTGCTCAGGCGTGACTCTGTAAAGTGGAATCATCTTTCCTTTGAAAGGACAGATAGTTAGGACTCCTCTTTGAGAGTGATTGTTAAGGATAACCACTAACACCACAGCCCAAGAAGAGACAATTACCTGCAATCACACTGGCCGCTAGTGGAGTGGCGTTTTATGCAAGTGTTTGTGTGTGTATGTGTGTGTGCGCATGAGGGTTCTCTGGCGTCTGGAGGCCCCCGTCTGCCCAGCCAGTCATCTGTCACCATTACAGGACAAAGGCAGCAGCGTCTCAGGGCCATTACTGAGATTGCTGGAGATGATTTGGAGTGTCCTCCTCAGCACCGAGAAAATCATTTCCTCACAAAGAGGCTGCCCCTCAGCTCTGTGGGCCCCTGCCAGCCTACGGGACAAACCACAGAGCCTCAGTCACCTCCAAGAGTGATCGACACAAACAGAGAACGAGAGAACGAATCAGAAAACAGACAGAAAAGAAAGCTATAGAGATTTTCAAATTAGACCAATTAGGGCATCTCTTAATGGGAACTAAGGGAAATGGCATTTATGAAAAATTAATATAAAGTAAATGCTGCCAAGCTGGAGTGAGAGAAAAGTAAGCGTGAAGTGAAGTTTAATTAGCCAGTCACTAACATGCTTCTGTGATTTGGTTCATGCCTTAAACTCATTCTCATCTCTCTGTCTCTCAGTCTCTTTCCCTCACTCGCACACACACACTCTCACGAATGCACACGCTGCTGGACAGGTACATGTAGCTTCATTTACAATCTAGCTGACCTTGGCTGGAATGTGGATGAGTGTTTAAAGATCAGTGTTGTGAAGTGAGAACAGTGTGTGTGTGTGTGTGTGTGTGTGTGTGTGTGTGTGTGTGTGTGCATGCATGGACAACTGGGCTGGAGTCTTCCAGTCACCCTCTTCCACCTCCGTACCCCACCAAACCTAAACCTAAACCTACACACACACACACACACACACACACACGCACACACACACACACACACACACACACACACACACACACACACACACACACACACACACACACATACACACACTTGCACACACCTCTGACACACAGAGATCATGATGAATTGTCCTCTCTGCAGGCCCAGATTGTTTTTAAGGTTTAATTCAGTTTCTTCCTGTGCTTGGATGAGCAGCTGTGTGCAAGTGTGCATGCATGTGTGTGTGTGTGTGTGTGTATTGATAAGTGTGCTTGAACCTCTGTGTAGGTGTGTCACAGCATGTGTGTAAAATAGAGAAGGAGGCAAGGAGGCAAGAGGGAGAAAGAGAAAGAGAGTGAGAGAAGAAAGGGAGAACAAACAGGCGTTATGGATCTCAGGTCTAATGTACTCCAGCAGGTCAGAGAGAGGGGCCTCCAGTCGCCATGGAAATGACAAAACCTGATCAATACTCAAGGTTATGACCTCTAAACTGTGACCCCTCCTCCAAATTCATGTCTCCCATCCGTTTCTCTCCTTATCCCACATCTATCTATCTATCTATCTATCTATCTATCTATCTATCTATCTATCTATCTATCTATCTATCCAGACAAATTTAGGACAGTCCATTAAATTATGACAAAAGCAGTAAAACCCAGTGAATGGAAACACGAGGTGGTCAAGGCAAACATCAGCTCAAATGGTCACTTTAGTTTGATGTTCATGTGCAGTGTCATGTTTTATCAGGTTAAATATTCAGCTTTGGAAACTTCTTTAAAATAGCAGGAAAAAAATGCTTCCAAACACCACGGACGCATCCTGAGAATGGCTCCAGAGTTATTCTTCTCCTAATGTTAAAGAGGAGAATGCGGCAAGATTTACATTTTAATGTTATTTTGTGCTAAATGATGGCTGTAGATGAAAAGTCAATGTATCACTTGTTGTAAGTTGTTAATGCTATGGGGACAGTTTTCATTAGTTTTCATGGCGATGTACCCAGTAGCTTCTGAGACATTTAATTTACTGTTAAACCACTAATTTGTACAGATAAATGTCTGTACAAAATTTTAATTATATTTCAGTCAGTACTGAGATTTGGACCAAATAACCAATAACTTTGGTATCACTAGAGCACTGCTGCTAACATTATATTAATCATATGACAAATTATGTTAAATATGTAATTATGCCACACAGTTGAGTGGTCGGGGCCGAAGGGAAAAACTGCCAACTCCAATCAGAGTTCATCACCATCTTGTAACAAATCCCCACCAATGAAAAATCTGCAATCAAATGTTTAAGTTAGTGGATTTTCTAAATATAGATTAGAAAGATACTGATCAACACTTTAAACCCTCACAAAAAGGTTTTTTTTTGGTTAAAAAACCTTAATGGGTGGTTAATGGGTGGTGTTGAAATTTAACCACTGTATGTACAGCCTGGACTTAAGAATAGGTGGCAACACTGCTTTTAAGATGTTGTAAATCATCCCCTGGTTGTTTTGAGACGTTGCTGTGGAGTTAACTTGAGGTCCGTCAACAGCCCTGGGCCCCACGTTGCCTGCCTTGTCTCTTCAAAATTTCAAAACATACATTTACGATGCTTAGCTTACAGCTTTTTGTTGACAGGGGAACTGAGCTGTCCCTCATGTGTCATCTGCAGGGGAAATCAAAGGTGCCAATATATCTGCAAAACTAGAGATAAATGAAAATCTGATTAAAGGCTAATTAAAGTTTTCCCATGTGTTTTCTGTGCCTCTGTGTTTTTTGTCCTTGAAAAATCTAATTGTTAACTCATTTGACATAAAGCAAAAGAAGGAGATTAAGACTATGAGCAGTTCAATATTCATCTGCAAATTTGTACAGCAACAATGTGTGAAACCACAGACTGAGCAATTGCTTTATAGTTGTTTATTGTTGTTATTTGTTGCTTTGTTAAAATAAATTATATATATATATATATATATATAT
>CM076648.1:4707840-4727765 GCA_038496675.1 Rachycentron canadum | reverse complement strand
GTATATATATATATTAAAGATTTCTTACTTTTGTGTAAAAAAAGTCCACTAAGCCAAGCAAAGCAGACAGAGAAAAGGTAATGAATGATGCGAGTGGAAAGACAAAAGAGAAGAAAAACTGATTAACTGTCAGAGACTTCTTGGCTTTGCTGAGTGTATTCATCAATACACAGACATTGCTCCTCTCTGTCCGCGAGGGCAGGATGAGTAGAAAATGTTGGACATCATCCACTGAGCGAACCACAGACCAAAGCCTCCAACTGAAGTTATCAATATCAATCTATCTTGGCCTTCCTTCAAACTGAATAAAAGCTACAGGTTCTCTTCATCAGTGCTACACAATAAACTGATACCATCTGGCACAAAGTGGGAGGATAAAGTGAGGAAGAAGAGGCAACAGTAACTAATCGCAATAAAATCCTCTGGACACACTCTTATACTAAAGTACCAATTCTGACATAATCTTGTTCTGTGGTTTTAGGAGACCACATGTCTTATCCAAAGCGGGACGAGAAGACAAAGCAGCCTTAAATTTTTATTCTGCACTGTACGTGTTCATCTGTTGGCTGTGATAAAAAGACACACAAAAATATACACAACAAATATAAATTATGTCTATAATAATGATAGAATATAATAAAGGCCATTCAGAAATAGTGATTTGCAGTCGTGGTAGTAGTAGTGATAATAGTATAGGAGTGACAGAAAAAGCATGTCTACTATTTTGTACACAAGGCATAAAAAAAGCAGAGAAGCCAGCAGTGAAAAGTAATGAGAAGAAGGTGGTGGAGGTGGTCTGGGTCCTACTTAGTGACTTTAAACCCTTTAAACCCTCCACAGATTGAGCTCGTGTTTTGACAATGGCCAGTAAACTATCTAAATTGCAGTGTTTTAGCGCCTGTCTTTCTCTGCTGAGCTGGGTAGCGAGGCGTGGGGCTGTCAGTCTTGTCAAACGGCCTTTCTCTCGCTCCTTTCTCTCTTGCTGCACGGCTGCTATCATCATCACCGGCCTTTCAGACACCAAACTTTGTCCCTTTATCTCCGATTGTGCCTCTCCCTCACTATTCCGCTAAAATTACCCTTTCATTTTGTTGTGCCATAAAATTACAGCCTGGTGAAGATTGGCAGCATTTTTCTGCGAGGGAGGGGGCAAATCAATGTTTTTGTTGTAGCTCTGTGTGTGTGTGTGTGTGTGTGTGTGTGTGTGTGTGTGTGTGTGTGTATGGGCGTCTTCAGAATGTCAGAATGTAGTGATGTGTGATCGATGTGCCATTGTTTTGTGTGCGTGTGTGCGTGTGTGCATGCGTGCGTGAGCGTGTGTGTGTGTGTGTGTGTTCATGTCTCAGAGCTATCACTGAGGATAATAGGACTCTTGGTAATGCCAGGCTACAGGGGCAAAGACCCCTGTTTTACTGGACACTTTAGATTTTTTCAATCAGTAAAAGGAAAATAGCAAAGTAGTGCTGGAGGTGAGGACCTGTGGTGGGACATAGGAGAGAGGGGGGATTCTGTGGGTGATCTCTGTATGAGAGTAATCATATTCATACCAAACATCAGCAGAGCAGATGGATGGATTCACTCTGTTCTAAGAGGTCTGTGGAGGTTCTCAGTCGCCCAGCTCATATTTCTCTGAGAAAGTTGAATCTAGGGCAACTGGACTTGGTTGTAAATTCTTTGAGAACCTTGTTTTCGCAAAGTCCATAGAGTTGTGGATGTGGTGTGGAGTGTGGCCAACTAGTGGAGCCAGGATGGTGGCTATGAGGCTCCATGAGGCTCTGCTTGTTCCTGTGGAAAACATATTTTCCAGTCTTGAAATTCTTTGTGGCTGCATGGTTATAACATTAACAAATATAAAGGTGTGCTCACACTCTCACCATCACCTCAACCACAGTCAACCCAGTCTAGTATCCTTGAGAATTATGTCCACGTCGGATGATACAGTGGCTTTCTCTAACCCTGTGAGTGCAATGAATTTATACAGTGTTTTACACAGAACGAGCTTGTGAAACATTGGCATTCAAAGTAAAAATACATTAATTAAATGTAATTCTACAGATTTCTGGTGATAGGGTCAACTGAAAATAACATAAAATAACTGTGAACTAGCACAATGATGATTATCACATCTCAGTCTTCAGTCTATTTTCTCTGACTGTACCTAAAGAAATATTTTCTACAGGTATAAAACATTGTGTTCATCACTGAATCTCACAGATTCATTCAGGTTTTTTTCAATGAGGAAAGTAAAGACAAATTTTGTGAACATCAACTCATTCCTAGACAGTCTATCTTTATTTTGTTATCATGTGTCTTTTAGAGGTAGAGACAGCGTCTGTTGTTATCAGTGTGTAACAACCTTCTTCCTTGGATCACTCTTTGTCTGGTCAATTAATAACCAGCATCGATATTAGCATGTTTGCATAAGGAGCGGTAGAATAAGAGCATACATTTCCGACGACGCCGTTTGTTATCTCTCTTCTAAGTTGACAATTTGCTCCATTGATACGCTGCTGTTTCCTCGTTGGCTGGAGAGTTAAATCAAACAGAGTCCAGTTTGCACACAATCTTAAAGTGATCCATCTAATTGGGTAAACAGTGTTTCCTTTGTAGATTTTGCTCTGGTTAGTATTTTTGTCTGCATGGGCATAGTACATTTGATGCTCTGAATCATGTTGTGTGTAGTTCACTAGGCTCCCTGTGTAACTACTATCAATCTAAAGATGTTCAAAACTGTTGTATGGAAATACATAAAGTGATGCATGAACCACTTGCATGTACAGATTTGTTCCTAAGTGGCTTAAGAAAACTTCTTACATTCATTAGTTTGCCCTTATCGTGGTTTTCCATCCAAATACACAGTCTTAGTCAAATGAAATACATAAAATGAAATAAAACGTAATCTAAATGTCTAAATGCACCTTCTATTTTCTATTAAATCAAATTAGATCAAAAGTCATCTATCACTTTTGCTTTAGCATGATGTGTTTTTGGCATCTAACTTAATCCATTGCTTCAGCCTTCATTCCTGTCACAATATGGTTCTGTGATGGAAATATGGAGCAATATTTCAAATGTTTTTGTGTTTCTAAGTGACTCTTTTCATGCTCTGCTTTTCAACAGCTTTCTTGCACAAAAGTAGCAGAACAGTTAGCCTCATAAAGCAACATTGGGTATAATTATGCTAAGTCTCATGAACAGTGAGTCATCAAGTTCTTCTGAGCAACAGTTTCTTTTTGCTTACGTCTTCCCTTATACCACCTATGAGTGCAGAATACACAACATGGACGCAGAGAGACAATGTGTATATTGAGCCTGTCCACCTCCTGCCGCCTCAAGCAACACTTGATGTGTTTAACATCAGCATCCATGAAGCAGACTAAGTCATACAGAAATAAATATACTCTATAATAAATCTTTTGATATCCACTGGTATTCTCTTTTTGTTGAAAGCTTTCTGGATCCATACCAAGTCCTTTTCTTCAGCATACTATAAGAAAGGAGGGTGACCTTTATGGCTGTTGAATAGCATAAGGCTACCAAGACTTCTTCACCTGCGGTGCGTGCTCTTTGTTGCAGCCAGGCCTCTCGATATTGTAAAGTCCAGAAGTATCTGATATTATAACAAAAGAACGACAAGAGAATGTGGAAGGCATTTACTTGTGAGGAGGTGAGGGAAGAGGCAGAGTGAGAGGCAAGCTGCAAGGTGCCATCAGTGCAGAGAAATGGGAGTGAAAAGGATGAAAACCTATAAATGAAAATCAATACAAGAAGGCAGGAAGGCATAAGAACTGGGGGGAAGGTAATAGAATAGACTAAAGATAAATAATGAGGACAGGAGGAAGGGGAAAGAAATGAGAGAGGAGAACAGAAAGAAGGAGACAAAGAAAAATGATGGCAGAATACAATCAGAGGAATATATTTGTTATTGTGTGGCTGTCCTTCCCATCAATAGTCTCAAGTCAGAAGACGGACGAATTTGCCCTCAGAAGCCTTCATGAGTGAAAAGTGCCCAAGTCGCTCCTATTCTTTTCTGTTTCTAAAGGACTCTGGTCATTCCAATGCAACATTGAACTTGCTGAAACCAGTAACTCATTGATGGCTTTATGTTGGTTAATGCAGCCAATTACATTTTTTCACTCTCACAGTATTGATGCACTTGTTAGTTTAAACGTATACAGGATATGCAGGAGTATACGACACATCAGTATAATATTTAATAATCAGCCTAATGCTGACTCCAGGCTTAAAGCTCTGGTCTTGTGAAGAAAAAAAGAGAGGAGGATAAGCATTTTTTTAAGTTTTTTTTTTTTTTTTTTTTTTTACACTTGTTCAAGTTAGTCATAATAAATGTAAGTTTTAACTGGCAAACGATTAAGGCTGGAGGTGGCTTGAAATTCATTAGCAAATGGCAACAATGAGAGGCGAGTATGAAAAGGCTGCCGTCACAGTGAGGAACGAGCTGTGATTCATCATGTAAATGAAGATAATGGTGCAGATGTTTTGGACAGACCTTTTCTGTGACAAGTGAATTGAGAGTTTTGGAGAAAACTTTCAAATGATGTTCATCAATCCCCCGGGACCAAAGATTTGCTGTGAAGTCTCACCAGAAAAATTAAAGTTTTAGAGCCTGAAAAAATCTCTCCCTATTCTCTGTTTCCTTCTCTCCTGTCTGATCCAAGATCCAAATTAAATTCAACAAACATCAAGTCTTAGAAATGACTCTTCTCGTGACCCACACATCCCTGAACATTTGTTGCATGCCACTGACACTAATTTCAAAATTTGTTCACATATTACACAAAATAAAACAACAGGAAGGGAGTTTTATTCTTTTTCTTTTTTACAGGATTTCAAAATTCAACAACTCCTCCTCCCTGACATCTTCTTACCAGTTGAACCAACCATTAACATAAGATTACAATGAAAACAAAAGAACTGGGGTGTTGTTATCAAATCTACACGTGCTTGTATTTCACTGCAAAAACTGTGCAGTATTTGATTCAGAGTTGCTCTTTAAAGTCACAGACCAACACAATATACCAGCCCTGGATCAGTCAACCCTGCTGGGGTCTTGTGGATAAAGAATCCAGGGATGCTGCAGAGTATCTATACTGTCTTTAACAAACCACAACCCTACAGCTCTAATGCTGCTCTTCGTCATCTGACTTCCTTCGAACTAGTGAATGTCCTTATTTCATTGTGTCATTTTGCTGTTGATTTTTAAAAAGTTTCACTGATTTCCCAGTGTTTTGCAAATGTATCTGTTTTCAACACTTTATTACATCAAAGTGTCTGTTAGGACACTTAATTTATAAGACATGAGAGACACAAGATACAAATTGTAAAATCTATTCTGACACATATCTATTTGTATGAATGTTTGCTTGTGCACAGAGAGCATTTGTGCAAAAGCAGCTATTTAATTGTATTTGGAAACAGAGACGATGCGTCCGAGCGTACAGGCTATTGATATGTTTCTGTGCCTTTGAGAATGCAGCATCCCATCATACCCTGAGATATTTCAACACAACCATCGATCAGCTTCAGCAACACCCAGATCAGATGATACGGGCCTGGGTTACAGGAAGCATGTGTGTGTGAGTGTATGTTCAGGCCAAGGACAAAGACAGCTGCAAGGAATGGAGATAGCATCACCTTATTTTGACACTTGCAAGATTGGAGATTGAAAAAAAAAAAAAAAAAAACATTAATCATGAAAAATCTAACGAATGATGACGATGCTGTGCATTTATGTGTGTGTTCGTTGAGGAAGAATGACCCTAAATCTCACCCTCAATCACGAACGAGAGCAATACTCCACCATCACACTATGCAACTCTCTGGACGCAGGCCAAGCTGGAAAGGGAGGCTGGCAGCAATTACAGACACACACACAGACACACACACACACTGATCGCACAGCACCAACAGCACAGAGCAGTGAGGCCAGTTCCATCTGTGATTCTTCAAAGAGTTTGGCTGATATTGATTTGGTGCCAAGGTTAGCAGCTCATTCAGGCAGAGTGGAGCTTTCAGGAGCAGCTGGAAGGAGCTGAGACCACAGCCGGAGACGGAGGCTGAGACCTTGAGCTGAAACACACGGCAGCAATCCTCTGTTGGGGCTAACAATGTCTCCAAGCACACCATCACAATCACAATGCAGACAAAGACAAATAAACACACCGACACATAGGCTCGCACGCACGCACATACACACACACACTGACACACACACACACACACACACACACACACGCATGCATGCATACATACATGCACCCTCTCTCTCACAGTCATGAGGATGCTGTATTGAATGTAGAGTGGGAAAGAGGGCAAAAGAGTGTGAGAGAGGGAAGAGGTGCTCTGTGTGTGTTTGTTGTGGAGAGACAGAGGATTAGTTGTGTTTTTGAGAAAGTGATTGAGGATCTTGAATTCAGCTCTCGTCCCTGGCCAGAGGACCTCTGGGCTAATGCTGTGTATACGGTGTTGTGCAACATTTGTCTGCGCACTCTGTGGACCTGTGTGTTTGTGTATATGTGCAACCTTGCGTTACACAAACTTCACCTTTTTCATTAGTTAATCTAGCTATCCTAATGAGATTATATCTTTGTTTATGTGTCGGTGAAGTGCATATGAGTGTTTTTAAATCTTTAATAATGCCTCCATTATAAAAGCATACAGACGTCTCTGTCCTGACCAACTATTCAGACAACAAGAACCTACAAGGCTAAAATATAGAAAATGTCATGTAAACAGTTATCATGAGCAGACATTACACCATAAATGTTTCTATACAAGAACATAAAATACATTCAGTTCTCATGGGAATTGTTAAAAGTTTATAAGAAGAGTTCAAAGAGTAAATAACAAAATACTTTCTCAAACTGAATCAGGGTTTTAGAGACACTATGTGTAGATTATCAAGAATTAAGTAACTGTTAAATTGATAAAAAGACTTTTATTTTGAAATGGTTACCAGAAGTGTCGTAAACCAAATTGACTGAACTCCAGGCTTCACACTAAAACAGGGCTCTGGTCAAGTTCACATCAAACAGAGAGATTTAGAGATGAAGATTTGCCTCAGATAAAGACTTGAGAGCACAAAGAGTAGGAGACAAATATCCATATTAAACATATGTGGTTCAGCCATATCCTAGAGTTTGACCTAGTCTTGTTTGTTTTCACATCAACAAATATATAAAAATATATTTGAATAATTCTCCATGTCATTCAAGTAATGGACATTATTAATATTAAAGGGGCTATATGCAAGTTTTCTCTGCTGCCAAACCTGGTTTTTTGTTGGTAGCAGGGGGTGGTGACGGTTGATTTTCCAAGAGCTTCACGATTCATACAAAAAGCTTTAATACGTCGTCCGAGCAGAGCTGCTGCTTATGGGCAGCCTGGATGTTGTAGTGACTCTGTATTGGGAGGTGATGAGGCAATTTGATTGGGTTGAGGCTATCTGGTTAGCATGCTAACCTCAATAGAGGAAAAGAAGTGACAGAAATGGCGACACTCTAGGAGAGTAAATGAAGCTCCAACAGCCATTAGCATGTTAACATTGGTTTTGTACTGTAGTAAGAGCAAAACTTAGATATCTCCTTTGATGCAGATCTAGTTTTAGATCATACGTTTCTACATATTTTCCATAATTTAAAGGATTATGAACACATGGAAGAGGTAAACATTTCTAGTCTGATAAATTAACTTTTATAGTCTTTATAGGAAACCAGTTTTCTTTAATGTTATTCCCTATAGACCCTCTCTTCAAAGATTTACCATTGCTCCATTAGGGCAGTCAAGTCAAATCCCACACAGAAGACAATGGTCATAACTCATTGTTCCCCCAACTAAGGGTAAACCTATTTCTTCTAACTTCCAAAGGCTAAAAATAAAGAAAATGTTCCACTTATCTACTTGATCATGCTTGGAAAACAGTTCTTAAACACACCAGCTGTCATCTCAAAAGTACATTTCAGTTTTTTGTTTGCTCCTGATAAGTTTACTTCTAAAGATACAGGGTTTTAATATGACAGCAGAAACATGCTCAGGTGCGTGTGTGTCTGCGCGTGCTCACACACCCACTCACATCACTGCCTCCGCCGTCACCATTCAGACTAATCCCCTCACAGACCCCTCGTGTTGCTCTTTGAACAGAGTACAAAGCGTGTTCTGGGCTTAAAACAGCAGCACAAAGACACAAATAAAAAACCTGCTGAGACTTTTGACCTTTCAGCTGGGATTACAGTTTTCAAACAGCGTTCAAGGAATTCAGCTTTTGCGTCCGCACAGCTTTTCAAACAGTCTCCCTGCTCCCTTCATCTCTGCTTGCTCGCCAACTTAATGGCCTTCATTTTTGTTAAATACCACAAACATGTTGGAGTGAATGTGTCGTGTCTTACTTTTCTATTGGGTTTGGTGGTTTGGGCCGATGAGGTGAAATCATAGACTTAGAGTTGTCATTTATCCTTTAGGACTTTGAGGACATAATGCTGTTAGCTGTATGTATCCATCTTTAGTGGTGTTCCTATTGTGCTACTGTCAGTTTGTCTAATCTGCCTGACATTTTTTTAATGTACAAAAGGTCCACAAAACATATAAAGACCACAAGCTGAAAGCAAAAAACTGTTTCTACTCTACTATATAAGATGTCTGCGTGAAAGTGAAAATAAAATTTGACATTGTGTTGACACTGAAACAAATATTGGTACTGAAAAAATAAGACAGGAATAAAAAAAACTAAAACACTACAATCTTAAAAGGATATAAGATAATAATATATTGTGATGTTTTTGTATTATGATGTTTTTCAATGTCAATATTTGGATTTTTCTTCATGTGTGTCTTTTTTCCGTGACATTGGTTCTTCTGAAGCATGACAGGAAACCATATAGGAAATGACTTCTTCAAGGTAAGTCAACTTCTTTGGACCAGTTTTCTTTTTTGTTTTTGTTTTTTTTTTACATGGGACCTTTCTGTTTTAAAGTTAACATTTAACAGAAGTTGTGCTTTTTTGTACTGGAACAAGCCCTAAAAGTTGAAGCTGAAAACCTCTGACACTGAAAAATAGAGCAAGACTTAAAAAAACAAAACAAAATGCCACAGAAAAGGACAGACGTGGAAAAAAATCAAAATTTCAAAAAGCATAATACAAAATTGTAAGATTGTAGTTCGTTATGCCTGTTTTTTTTTTTGTTTTTTTTTTTCCAATGGAAACTCTTTCAGTCCCAATACAATTTTATCCAATTCAATCTTTTCAATGCCATTGTTTCCTTTTTCAGTTCAGCTTTTGTTTTCATTGTCAGATTTTATTTTCAGTTCCATTTAATTTCACTGCTCTAGTCTTCCACAAAAACCACTGTAGCAAGGGCACATCATGTTAAAAAGTAGAACCTACTTCACTGCGGAAACTGTGACAATACCTGAAGACTTTTCCAGGTCATGTACCTCTTTCAGGTTCATGCATGGTTTTATAGTTTAAAGTGAAACATTTCCCTGTAGGTGTTCACCAAATCCTTCCCGGATAATTATCAATGAACCAGCTCCAGGCTTTGTCTTTTGATTACATCACAGACTCGAGCTCTGGTTTTCTGGTTTCCGGCTTTAGGAGACAGTTTTTCATGTGCACAAATATTGATTAAACTGTCGAGCATACAAGGAATAACATATGTGAATTCTGTCTCAGGGAGGATCTTATGCTTTAACTGGCGTTTGCCCATGAGCAGTTTTACTTTCTGTGGCTCAGTGAATGCGCATTTATGTGTAAATGAACAAACATACACACACACGCACACAACTGAAACGTGAGGTGACAGTGAAAACAAATGTCATCACTCAAGAGAGCAGCTTCAAAACAAAACATGAACAGACTGTATTTTAAAGGAGAAGCACAGCTGTGAAGGGACCATCCCATGCAGGTGTGCTCGGGGTAACGGGCGTGTGTCTGAGCAGCACTGGAAGTCATTGTGTGGTGATTCTACTCACAGACACACACACATTTTCTTCTCACTCCCGCTTGGCTGTTGACGCCTCTGTGGATCAATATGTGCAATTCTGGAGAAATACTGCATCACCATGGCAACTGGGCCTCCTGTCCTATGGCGAGGAGAGCTGCAAACTGTATAGTCTGGTTTCTGTCCCACACCTCTCTCATCTCCCCTGTCATTTTATGACTTTTGTGTATTTTTTAAATTTCTTTCTTAATAACCCACAATTACTGTGCTGTTGTTATTGTTCTTTAAATTCTCCTCCTATTGTTTGTTTGCAGATTTAAGACTTTTCTGATTTCTAAATTTGTAACCTCACTAATTTTTTTTCTTGTCTCCTCTAATTTATCACCTTATTTTGACCACAGTCCAGTCAGTGGTTTGGTTCTGCATATACATAAAAGGCTAAAGGGCTATTGATTTGTCTCCATCTCATGTGCCATGATCAAAGTGTTAAACTATAACTAAGATGAAGTGAAAACCTCATTGTAATAAGACCACAATCAGCATAGAAAGGTCTGAAACACCAAACACCTGCAACCCATGAATCCTACAGATTACCCACTCACTCCAAAGCTTTACAGAGTGCAGCACCAAATCCCAGAAATTAGCTAGCATGTTAAATCTCCAGCAGCCGAGACTGCACTTCCCATTCCTCTTCCCAAAGGGCGAGAAGCTGCAATTCACATGCAGTGACATTTTGCAGCTGAACACAACAATTTCAAATGGACCTGTTAACGTTGCAGATGCACTTTCACCTGGTCACATTCGGATCGTTCTCCACTGTAGGTCTGTTAGATGCTCGACGCCACAGAAGAAAATTAGAGCGCTGCTGCAGCTTTTTTTTCCCAACTTTGATCCCAAACAGTGCAATATCTCTACCAAGACTATAACCTTATAACCTGAACAGTTTAAAGCGCATGTGTGTGTGTACTGTGCCTCCCTGAGCGTGTGTGTGTGTCTGAAGCTAATGAACCAGGCTGACAGGGAGAAGGGGGGGGTCTATACCTCTCCAGTGTCCAGGCTCTCAGTCTCTTCCCAGGAGGTGAGCTGCCTGACAAACCCCCAGACCCTAAAGACCAAAGACGGGAGGACCTGTCACACCATGAAACCGGATGTTGTCTGTTAGTAGAAAACAGTCCTGTTTGTTTAGTGTTTATCACTCTGTTAATTTGGTTTGTAGGGTTTCTATTATTCATGACGCTTCAGAGAGCCAACATCTGTTGCTTCCTCTCTGACACCACTTTTTTGTCAGATCCTTTATCTGCAAGAAGTGTCTATAGTAGATGTGTGTGTGTGTGTGTGTGTGTGTGTGTGTGTGTGTGTGTGTGTGTGTGTGTGTGTGTGTGTGTGTCAGTACATCTCCCCAATGCAGCTTCAAGGCTGAGACGCTGCCACGCTCCAGAGATCTGATGGACACCAGCCATCAAAGGCAGAGAGACGTGTGACAGATATGCAGCTAAAAATACACTAATCTCTCTCTCACATTATCCTTCTTTTCTTCATCCTTCCTTTGCTTGTCATCTTTCTGCCTTCATTTTATTTTGTGCTATAAAATTATATAAAGTAACTTCTAAAAAAACAAACAAACATCATTATGTTTCCATAATATTAAATCTTCAGATTATCATGCAAATTAAATTCCAATATGGCAGATACATAAAACAATGATGATAATAAGTTACTTGATTCTTACTTGATAAAAGACCAATATATATTTCTACTCTAGGATTATTCCATTTTTCATAAAGATTATGTGACAAAAAAAACATTCAAATGCAGTTTTCATTTTACTGCCCTCTGTTTGAACCAGTTACCTGTAGCTGTTGTTGGCACGTAGCCTGAGGAAAACTGCTTTATGGAAAAGAAAAATCAATGGCACATTCATGAAGGATATTCAATGACATTCACATTCAGCACTCTAAAAGAAGGATTAAAACACTCAACAGTGGCTCTTCAGGGCTTGGAGGGCTGCACACATAACATACACACAACACACACAGCGGGAAAATAAAAGAAGACACAGGATGACTAAGATGGGTTAGGACTGTGTCAATAAAACTTTTAACACAGTTACACAAAACTTTAAAAACATGTTAAATATATATAATTCCTTGAGTACAAATGTTAAAATGTTAAAATGGCTATTAAATGTTTTCTAAGAAATGCTCGTAAGTTGTGATTCCTATTTAATACTACATTACTGCGCTTCCAATTTGTTTGTTTTGCTGTGTGACCAAGTGTTGATGTACCAAACCTGTTCTGTTAGTCATGCCTCATCATCCTCAGGCGACACATACCAGAATTACTCAATGGCTCATCAAAAGGAAATCAGTCCGGCACTGTGGAGAAAATCAATGATGAAATCATCAAGGACATTCATGGACTCTCACATTCAGCATCCTGAAAAGAGCCTAAAGAGAAAAACAACCAAATATAGGTGATTATCCCACACTCTTCAAAGTATGAGACCTGCTACATAATGATCAATACTTTCACATCTTTTTGTTGTGGTAATGCAGGATGCATAACATCTTGAAGCACTTGATTCAGGAAGTGACCAGCATATGTTTCCTCATTAAAGAGTCAGAGGAGCCATAAAATATAGTTGTGTAAATGGAGTAAGGCTGAATATGAAGAAAGAACACACAGCTCATATGGTAGATTTCCATTAAAATTCACAATCAATTCACCATCAAACCTGAAGGTACAGGACTGGAACCTGCTCTCCCTCAGAAATTGTTTAAAAGTAATATGATGCGTCAAATGGATCTGTCTCACAAACCAAGGATTTGTTTGAAACTCTTTGGAAAAGGGCAGCATCTTTTCCAAAGAATGAAAAAAAAAGGTGATTGGACAAACCAACATTTATCACATAACAATGTCGAGGAAACACAACAAACTTCAGTCTGAGAAGCTTTAAAATTTAGTCGGCATGTTGATATGATTCTTGTCATCTTCATGAGGAAGATTTATGCATAAAACTTACTAATACCAAAACAGTTGCTTCAGTAGTCAGCAGCTTGGAGCCTGGTGAGATGGATCCAGCTGCCTCACAATGGGGGCTGAACAGGTCCTCAAACACAAAGCCACACTACACAGAGACTAAAATCAGTTATTGATGTTGTGTCATTAAATGTGTATTTTTTAACTGTAAGTCAAACATCTTAATCATTCATATATTCATATCTTAGAGGTTTATAATCAAATGTGACTGATTGACCCTTTAAGCACATTTATCTCCTGAGAGAACAAAATGTATCTATGTTGTGATGCTGTGTCTGCAATCAATAGTCAGATGTGATTAAGACTCAGTATTTTCAGTTTTTATCTTTTAAAAAAAGCTTATTCAATTTTATTTGTAATAAACGCTGGTGAACAGCAACATCTTTTAGCTGTGTGGATCTGTGTTTTATTTCATTTAAATAAATTTAAAAAACTGATGAAATTTCAGAGACTGAAATTTTTGCATCAATGGCAGCGAGATTTATGTGTCATTGGCAAAGGAATGCAGAGGTAAAGTAAAGGTAAAGATGGACTTTAAGGGAAGGATGCACAAAGAAAAAACAATGGAGTCAAGGATGGAGA
This sequence comes from Rachycentron canadum, assembly GCA_038496675.1. Classification (NCBI taxonomy): domain Eukaryota; kingdom Metazoa; phylum Chordata; class Actinopteri; order Carangiformes; family Rachycentridae; genus Rachycentron; species Rachycentron canadum. Next base: position 4,714,188 of record CM076648.1, on the reverse strand, counting down.
ACACTACAGGGGAGAGGACGAAAGTGACTGAAGCTCTGGTTAGTCAGATATGATTTGACAGTAATAATATATATAAACTCAACCACGACACTGAGATCTAAAAGTGTTGAGTGCTTGAAAAAGCAGACTGGCATTTTTTCAAAATTACGTCCTCATCCAGGAAAGTCCAATACTTCCAGACGACGATTAGCTAGAGCCAGATTATGAGGCTCAGTGACATGAACAACCTCTTTAAGGAAGGAATCTAGAGGACAGTACGTATAGTGATGCTGAAGGACACCTGAAGCTTATTGTTTTTACATTTGCACTTGGCTCTGCTACATTCCTGCCTGAAGGCGCAGGAATTTCATTTAACCAAGGCTCAGATCTACTCAGATTTAGTACTTGGTGTTTAAACAAGCAAAAAAGTGTGAAAAACACATAGAGCAGAATAAACCAATAGACTCCAAGAGCTCAGGTTAGGAAGGGGCTTCTCCAGGGTATGAAACTGGGAAGTGTCTTTGTAAACTCATTGGCTGATATGTTTGTGCTTGTAGGTATAGGTTTATCTTTGGTTCTACTTTTTTTGGTTAGATGACAAAACAATGTCAAAAGACATCATTTCGTCATGTTCAGAGGTAGCAGGGGATCATGGGAGTTTGGATGGTTTGGATTCCTTCAGTGTCAGTTGTTCACAAGGTTTTTACTGGGATCTGAATTATCTGCAGAGGTCTCATCCTCTCCAAAACGGACTGCCCAGGTGTTTGAAACCAGTAAAAACACTGACTAAAGCAGTTTCACATTAAAGGTCAGTGTTTTGTACAATATAGTATATGTAAAAATATAGTTGTAAAAGTTACATTTTATACCTCATTCTTCACAGTCAGAATTAATATCTAACCTATCATCTAATTATTTGTAAACACATTGGATGAGTTTGAAATGTCACATGACCACAACAATCAAATAGACGTACTTCAATGATACCAAGGAATTTGTGAGTTCTTGCATTCTCATGAAACAGGGAAAAAGTTTTTCTCTCAGGCAAAAAGACTATGATGATGGTGCAGCAGTACAGCAACAATACACCAAGATATGCAGCATAACAGTACAGCAGGTAAATGCATCCAGCCCATACTTGTACATTTTACACGTGCCCATCGCTCTGATTGCCTGCTTATGGAATGGAAGGCAAAGCTACTGTAAGTGAATTGGGTGTCTTCAATCTTCCCCAATCACTTAGAGCCTGTGCATCAGTGCATGTCATCCATCATGTGGACCAGAACAAGCCCCAGACAAATGGTGCATCAGCATTCTGCACGTCTTCAGTGCTGCCATCGCTGGTCATTGAGGCTAGTGGTCGAGGCTAGTCCCCCCGACCGTCCAGGAGAGAGATGACCCTGCAATTATGCCCCTTTGATATCAGACACCTAAACTGACCTCTAGCAGTGCTGTTAAGTCAAAGGCTTTTATTTTGCTGAGTGTCAGAAAGGCTACATGAAACTGTAATGTCTACCCCCAAGAGGATAAATGGGGTCTTGTTGGGACTAGCCCAAGAATTCAGGGAAGCATGGAAAGAGGAAATGTGGGACGATAGAATTACACAAGTGGGAAATGTGCAGTAATCCCTGAGTGTGTGTTTGTGTGTGTGTGTGTGTGTGTGCGTGTGTGTGTGTGTGGTCACCTGTGTGCGCTCTGTCACAGTATCTGTCCTGTGATGTGGGGACTTGGAGAGGTGTTGCCAGGACAGGGTCAGTTTGGTAACCTTCATAACATGTCAATATAGGACAGTTGAGCTTATTACTAAATGCTTGACCTGCACCTCGGCCCTCTCTAAGAGTGAAGGAGCCATCTCCTGATGGCCTAACCTAATCCGTAGATGGAGGGACTGTTTAATGGATTGCTACACCTCTTCCCCTCTCTCTCTCTGTCTTGCTGTCTGTACGCAAAGGCATGANACACACACACACACACACACACACACACACACACACACACACACACACACACACACATAAATGCAACATATGCCCACAGACACAACACCTGGAAATCCTCTCAGAAAAGAGACTCTCAGAAAAATGCTCAGTAACAGTATGAAGTGGCTGATAAGTGGTTGGTATGTTACACATATTGAATGATACTTTGACACTGTGTTGAGAAAACAGGTTTTTCACACAACACAAGAAAATGGATATTGAAATTTTTAAAGTAAGCTCTGTCCTTTGGCATCTTATAATACAGTGGTCAGCCCAGAACTGCGTGGGTGAGCAGCTGCTGAACATTTAAGATCAATTCTTTCAAACTTTTCAACCACCCTGAAACCATGTCTAAATCCATATAGTCAATAGGAACACAATTTGCCTTAAGTTTAAATGGAGCCTCCAAAACCAACTGATCTGAGGTGAAAAAGTAGGTTATACGTGTAGTTTGAAATCTAGGCCATTGTTCATTGTTTCCCTCAGCTTCAGTCTAAGATATGAAGGTTAAACAGCTAAACCTCTCTTCAATGAAAAGAACAAACATCATAATTCACGCTGAAATACTCTGCGTCTCATGGCATTCCCACTAATAGTGACAGAGCTGCCTCAGAGCGTGTATGTGTGTCCATGTGTGTGTTGTGACATAGCAAGGTGATATTTGTGAAGCTGGGTGACAACAGTGTCACCCCAAGGAATCTATAGACCCATAGCTCCCCCTGTGTATTAACACAGAGCTGCAAAAAATAAACAAATAAATAAACCTGGCACATCCAGTTGTCACTGGGCTACCTGCCCAGAGCTGTTATATTTCTCTATCAACACTCTGCAACATACAGCAACCAATCAGATGGAACAGCAGGATAAGTAGGTTTCACCTAAGCCCCCAAAGATTTTTACATGGGTGGCTCTGTTAAGAAAAGACCTCCTCCTGCCAGCTGAACTATTCGAGACCATACATGAGCAGTTTAACGTATGTCGGCAGCCCACACAGATGACCTGGAGCCCAGTAAGATGGAAGTCCCACGCGCAGAATATTCCCCTGAGCAGAGCTATTGACAGGACAAACATCAAGGAGTCCCCCCTTGTCTGTGCCTCCCTCTCCTCAGTATGTCAACGCACACCCTCTTGACCTCCAGACTCCAGATCCTCTCCTCACACCTGTGGTCACATCCAACATTTAGAAGCTACAGCTGCCATGACATGAGACCACGCATATCCAGACTCATGCACACACACACACACACACACACACACACACACACACACACACACACACACACACACACACAGAAAACAAACTCTAAAGGCAACAAATCATTGATTGTAGAAAATGTCACTTTTCTCAGCTAAATTAACTAACTAAAATTTTAATCACTATCCAATTAAGATTATTACAGATTGTGCTGAAGTCCAATGTTAACCTTCTGTTTGACATGGATTTTATAAATATTTGAGTGACTCTTCCTGACGCGCCCATACTTGTGTCTTTGTGCCACACTGCATGAGACTCCTGCCCATATGGGTCTCTGTTGCATTATAGTGCTGTATGACAATGTAATCCTATAGTGGAGCAGCAGCACTCCCCCCATCTTCATTAGTAGGAGTTTAAATTCCTGCAGCCTCTCTGGGCACGCTCAACTGGGGGAACTGTATCCCACGCCACACCGGGGCAGACGGAGGTGGCGCCTCTGCAATTTCATTTTGTTTAAAAATACTCCCCAAATGTTGTTAGAGCTGCATTAAAGGATCCTGTGTTAAAACAGGCAGGAGGGGAGGATTGAATCAGCTCAACCGTGGGCTGGCACTCCTCACAGCTCCACTCTGCATTAAAGGCCTGTTGGGTTACACTCTCAGCAGGAGACAGTGCTACAAGCAGCCCACGCTAACTGCATTAATTCCTCTGTGTTGTTAGATATACAGCACCTGTGGATACAACTCGCTCTGTTGTCTGTAATTACCGTCTGAACAACAAAGCAATACATGTCGGCAGTGGCTGCCTGCTCAGTCAAGACTGAAGAATCCCCCTTCACGACCTCCAGATTGAAGGCTGTGATGAAATTGTGATTAAGATTAAGCTTTTATTACTGATGCGCTGTGAAGCATTTTGTCACAAAACCCAACTGTTCAAATATATAATATAATATATAATGACTAAAGTACTTCTTCTACTGATATATGAGGTAATATGAGATATGATGATATAGGAGATCTCATATCTATCTTTATGATTACTGTGAGTTTAGAGCCTTACCCGAAATTTACATACAACTATTTCATTATTCAAATCTCTAAAAACCCCAAGTGACACATCCATACAACTTTTCAGTCCAAAACCCAAATGTATTTAATGCACTATTATACAGTATATGACAGATAAAAGCAGCATATCCTCACATTTGAGAGGCTGGAGCCAACAAATGTTGGACAATCTTTGCAGATTCATTTTCTTTCAGTCAACTAATCAACTAATTGTTGCAGCTCTAATCTAACACTTTAGTGCAGGTTCAGATTTATCCCGTTTATCCAGTTTTTATGGCATGATGTATGTTTGCTTGGAGATACAGGACACAGAAGCAAATTTTTCACAGTTAAAATGAAATAGGACACATAAAGCAGCATCTGTGATGAGGTCTGAAAAACATATGGTGCTGTTGTTCATCATTTATCATTCAAGGTTTAACAGGCCATTCTTCTTCCAAATGTAGAAATGTTGAATCTTTCAGTGGAGCTCAAGTTCACCCAGGAAAAATTCATCTGTATGTGGTGAAGAAAACTATTGATTTCCCTGCCGTCTGAATGGTGGGAATGTGCTCGGCCAGTGCAGCCGAGTGCAAGTGGGATTTTTGTCTGTCCTAGCTGCCGTCTATTTGTCTCTCTGTCTTTTGTTTGTTGAGGCTGTATCCTTCCTGTCCTGATTTGTGTCTGTCTGTCTGGATGCTTTCCATGTAGTGAACTACATCTGAAACACAAATAAATAAAGACAAAACCCAGCTGCTATAGAGCGAGGATATGTTCGTGTACATTAATATTTTTTTTTATTTGTCAGCTATGAAAAGTACGTAGTTTCATTCACTCCACCGTTGGAATATAAAATCACTCACAAGCAACACAATACCGCAAAAGCTGTGCCTTCGATATCAGTGACATTTTGAGTTTAGATGTTGACAAATCTGCCACGATTCATCTTTATCAGACTGATCAGAAACCCTGTTTTCTCTTCTCATTTTAGCCAAATAACACTCCATTACAGGTTGGCCCTCAGTAACAAAAGCCTCTCTCAGCCCAAAACACAAACAAAATCTAACAAAGGCCAAATAGAAAAAAGTGTATTTATTGACTGATATTATGATAGTATGAGGAAAAAAATCATCTTGAAAAGAGAATTCTCACTCATCTGTCCTTTGTGAGACAATTTGTGCTTTTTCTGTGGTGTTACAGGCTAAATGATTACTTTTTGTCTCCCACCGACCTAATGAGATGCAGGAGTGTTGAGAGACCTGTGTACATCTACTGTGATTGGCAAAGAAGAAAGAAAATACATTAGGGCCATTACTGAGAAAAGGTTTTTATCAATAAGACAGAGCTGCAACATCTAATAGAGACAAGACGCCAGCAATTGCCAGCATCTTTTTCATGTTCCTGCACTCAAGAGGCCTTTCAGGACTCATTACAAAGGCTGAATCACTTTGAATGTCTTTGGATGCTGAGGGAGGGATTGTTATGCCTTAACAAGTATATGTAAGAGTGCATGGAGAGAAAACAGGAGGGGGGGGCAGAGTTGTGTGTCTCTATACTGCGTGGAAAACACACACAAAAACACAACACACACACTCCAAGTATGAGGTCAGTGGTCTGTCTTTGCTTTTGTGCAGGCTCAGTGTCACGTCAGGCTAACAGATGGACACTGATCCTCCCCTTATGGACTCCGATGGACTCCTGAAATCAAGATGGATCTCGGTTTCCTCACATTTGCACTCTGAAAATGCCCCGGGCATTCATCAAAATGACACACAAAAGAAGCCGTTGTTTGTGTATTTCCAATGTGGTTGAAGAAAATGACAGCACAGAACTCACCTCAGCTTCGGGCGGTTAAGACGTAGCTGTGTGCACTGGAGCCTTGTTACGAGCAGGATTAGGTAACTCATTGATTTGTGCTTAAGTTGAGATAATATGCAAATAATGTGCATTTTGAGAATTAGCAAAGCAAAAGAGTATTTCGATGCACTGTCTGTGGGCAGGTTCTCCTGGTATTTACTGGTATTTACTCACCTTAAATCACTCAGCTTAATCAGATAAGGTCATTTATCACACTGGAGCTTTTGTTAAAGCTGTTACACTTCATCTTTTTATTATTAAGAGCTTTTTAACTCACCCCCCCCCCCCCCCC
>CM076648.1:4641094-4695887 GCA_038496675.1 Rachycentron canadum | reverse complement strand
TATATATATATATATATATATATATATATATATATATATATATATATATATATAAATTTATGTATATATATTGTGAAAAAATAAAAAAGTTAAATATATGCTAAAAATATACCACCCTCCCAAGAAAAAGAAGACAAACAATCAAGATATAAAAGACTGTAACTTATTAATTGAACCAACACAAATTCAAGGGTGATAAACTGTCACAGCAGCAGATGAGTACAACTAATATGTTTATAATGAGTCTCCTATTGCCTTTTTGGTTGATGCCAGCATTAGGGGCTGAACACACTCCCTTCTAATTAAATGCCAGTCTCAGCAGGAGTGTACTGCTGGAAGTGGCCTCCCCCCGGCCCTTTTTGTTTCTTGTCTTTTTATTTTTTACCTTGTAAGCTGCACAGCTTCTTACTGGGGAAAATGTGTATTGTAAAAATACACAGCATCAACATTGAGAAAAAGTTTCAGCACTACAGCTGCGTTCAGCTTTAATATTTTTCATTTTCACTGTAAAAATTACAAGTTGGTCACAAAAAAAAGAAAAAACTACAGGGGTTGCTGATGCCTCCATTGTGCCTGGCATGTGGTCAGACCATCGTTCAGCAGTTTTAAGTCTCCAGCAGAAACCAGTCAATCTGATTAATGCCAACTCAGTGCAGCTGAACTTCCTGCACGGCAGCTAAGTGCTGACAACGCTGTTTGGTCTGTAACTAGTTCTGTGCTCTGAAAGCTGAAACTTCAGTTGGCTCATCAACAAAACGACTGAGGTTTTAATGCCAGACAATGAGCTTGAGAAAAGTTTATGAAAATTAATACAAATAAATTGAAAATAATGATGTTTATGTTAAATGCATTTTCAATATGTATTGAAAGGATTTTTTTGTAAAGCAGTAGCTTATTTTACATACAACAGCATATGTACAAATCAACACAACTCTACAGGTCAGGTACAGTAATAAATATCTTTGGAGGCGTACAGCTACTCTCTACTATAATGAATGACATGTGTCAGGCCATTGGACCTTTATTAAGATTACTTTACTTTGTTGATTATATCTTTACAATTCCAAATTCCCACCTATGGGAAGTGATCTGCAGAGGGAAAATTATATATATATATAGATATATATAAAAACAAACAAGGAAAATACATAAAATACATATTACTATTAAATATTCACCTTATGATTAATTCAACTGAAGCTACTTAATGATGTTTGACCATAAATATTCAGTGTTGCCTCTTTCCAATGTGTTGGGTGTAAAAGGCCTTAAAAACATGATCACAATCTAATCTTAATGACATTTAGTACCACAGTCAATGGCTATGTAAACCTTTTATTGTTGCCTTACAGGCAATGACATAAAGTACACTTTAATTGACAGTGCGTGTGTACTGTGTGTGTGTGTGTGTGTGTGTGTGTGTGTGTGTGTGTGTGTGTGTGTGTGTGCATGTATGTAATCCTCTGTATGTATGTCTGAGGCTGCCTTGTCTTTGAGTGCGTTTGCCTGTATGTTGAGGCCTCACTGGGAACTGCTTCCTAGTGGCTTTGTGAATATGCACGGCCGTCTGCATGCATGATTAATTTCTTGAGCAAATGTCAGCGTATGGGATTAGAATGTAAATTCAACTGTAGGCCTGCAGCTCATACAGCCACAGTTTATCTTTTAACTTTACTCTGCTCTTGCACATGAGTGAATCTATTCACCAAAGCAATTCATGTTTTATATTAAAGAATTTCTGTATATCATTTTACATAATTGTTATACAGCATAGTTAGCTTTGGGTGTAGGTTTGATAAAGATGATTTCAGATGCTTCTAGTTAGTCATTGTTTTCAGGGTTAGACTGCACCACAAATGAGACAAAACAGCCGCCAGGCTTATGAGAAATCATAAGCACTGTATTTGTGACACCTAAGGTGGTTACAAGTCAACAGAGCTAAACAGAAGAAAAACACAGGTTGTTGTATGAAGGAAAACACTGAGGTACCTACTTTTGTTGGGGTTTTGGCAAATTTAAATCAAATTGTATGTGCCCCTTTTTTTCATAATGAATAATAATGTGGTAGTGTGGTGATACCCGCAAGGAAATGTTCTTATCAATCTGCACCAGGGAGATCAACATGCGGCTAAAGATACTGAACCCCCACCACCCCCAGTCTGTAGATGTGTAGGTATAAATGCCTCTTGCCACACAATGATGTGTCATTTTGCCACCTTAGGGTTAATACTAATGAGAACCCTAACATTTGGATGTATTACAGACTTAGAAGTGGTAGTGTTGCTGCATTGGAAGAGAATTGGAAGATAAGACATAAAGTGTATGTTATTGAATGCAACACTGGTTATTATGCTGCAGAACCAATAGCTTTCTTCACTGGATATAATAAATGATAAGTGATATGGAGAGATTTTTTTTCTCTGCTGCATTTGAACTGCAAACGTACTTGCAAGGGCAGCAATAATTATTTAACTGTACATTTCCATTAACAATGTCCAAAAATCCTATCATTTCAACACAGGGACAAGTCACAGTTTGTGCGACTGTCCTTCAACTGAGAGATTCAATGTTTGAACACAGTAACAGCACGTCCATCAAAAGTTATGTGATGTGTTTATGTAAGATTGTGTTTATTTGCCAGACGGGTGGAACAGGCTGTGTTTACCAGGTCAGTGGCCTTTATAGGAATGTGTAGGCTGAGAGAGCCCTAATCGAGCTCGGGGTGGAAAAGAATGGTTGCTAATGAACTGTGATGGATGAGGAGGAGAATTCATTCAGATGAGAAGCTGCTGCATTATACCAGACCTGTCAGTGATGGTATTATTGCAACATGATGCACGAGGGAGAGAGAGAGAGAGAGAGTGAGAGAGAGAGAGAGAGAGAGAGAGAGAGAGAGAGAGAAAGAAAGAAAGAAAGAAAGAAAGAAAGAAAGAAAGAAAGAAAGAAAGCCAGTGACCCACACTTGTAGATTCAAGTCACATTCATGTTGATTGTTAAGGAAAAACTTCTTTATATATTCTCATCTCTTTCATATTGTTGTAATGTTATCTGTCTCTTTTGGATGTGCTTCCTGTAGAACACAGTTTATGAATATGATAATACATACAAGGCCAATGAATAAGTTATGACATTGAAATCAGGCTAAAGAAGCAATTGCAGCATCAACCTATTCAAATATTCAATCAGTTACAACTTTGCTTTCATCTACGCCAATAGCCACTCATTTTTACATTGTAGAAATACTGCACATTATGGTTTAAATGCATATCTCATATGTTACAATTCAATTACATTCAGCCAGTTTTGACTGTTTTTAAGATACAAGGTTAACCAGGCTCTGTAAACAGTGTCAGATGACTCTGTGACAGCACATCAGCAGCAGAGCAGCAATCGATCCAAATACTTCTCACACAAACCACAAGAGATCAAGACCACTGCTGTGGCCATTTCTTTGCTGTCCAGCAGAGGGAACTCTTGCCCCGTCGGCTCTATTCTGCCAACATTTCCCAGGCTGTTTCTCTTCTCGGTCAAGGTGGAACAGAAGCTTTCTCCTGGGTGGATGTTACAGCTCAACACATCGCCTCTGACAACTGTACATCCTCCTCTTTGCTGTCTGTCTGGAGGCTCAGGGGGAAGCTGTCTTAAACCACTCATCACTCTGCTGGGTCTAATGGCACTGTGTGCATCATTACATCTGTGTGTGCGACACTTGTGTTCATGTAGCGATGATGGAAGTCTATGCTGATGACATACAGTAAATGATGATGGCAGTGCTTAGGCTGCATCTGTTCCCCACAGTAATTTAGATTAGATTGTTTAATGGTTGTCATTTTCCACTGGTTATTTTACAATGGGCATGTTTGTTTATTTGTATCAATTATTTATATGATCGATACTGATCATGTATAACAAATTTAGTTCTGTACAATTTAAACTAAAGAAATGTTAAAACCTAAAATATTTGAATCCTTTAATGTAGTTCATGCATTTCTAATTAATAATAAATCATATCTCCCACACTCTCTCCGTTGTTACATTTGAACCTGTATTGCAGAGAGAAAGTAATAGAAAACAGCTTGGTGCTTTCTACACCAGCGAACTGGATCTTCACTCAGGGCCAGTGGCTCAGTGTGTTTGTATTTGTTGACCTTATCCTCAGTCTGATCATGCAGTGACATAGGAGAGTCCTGCCTTTTGGGCTGAGAAGATGTCTCTCTGTATAAATCCTGATCGAGGTACCTGCTGAGTCTATATTTCTTCTCTTGCAGCACAGGGACTTAGGGAGCAAAAAAAAAACACTGTCAGCTTTTTCTCGAATTTGTTATGTTGTGATATTTCTCTGAATACCACAAGGAAATCCTACAGAATAAAAAATGCAAATGATTATAAGCATGGCAACATAGTTTATATTTCACCAGTGAGATGCAGGGTTTGTGACAAGAGCCTATGTGCACCAGCCCAAATAAACATTGTCTCAGGTTGACAGGAAACCACCAGGATATCACTTTTTAATATGAGAAATGCAACAGAAGAGAAAAACGTAAGTGACGCCACAGAGAATCATCACTGGACTGCACTTCTCTTCACCTCCCTCATGTTTTGCTGTTTCAGTTCACAACTTCACAGTTTTCATTCAGTGAGATATATTTTATGTAAGTGTACTCTACGTGCCAAGAACTAAACATCAGACCAGGCTAGTGCCTACATGGTGAACAGAGTGGTCCCTCTGGAGTTAATGGAGACCAAAAACAGAGCTAAAATATCGTACTCACATTTGCCAGCTGGCCAGAAACAACACTGAATGAATGCTAATGTTGCTCTGTACTGGATATCTAAATAGGCCACTGTTTGATAGTGTCCCCAGCGAGGTGTCCTGCTCTGCTCCTGAGTGAAACATGCCGGCTCACACTGACACAAATTCTAAGAAAAAAAAAAAAAATCTTGCATAGATCTGTGTAACCTGTACGCCCTCTAAACTCACCAGTATCACCGCACCAGTAGTTACACACAAGCTTCCTCTCCTACCGAGATGTGGTCAGGCACCAGGATCAGGGTAAACAAAAACTTACAACAGAAAGATCCAAAGACCAGAAGATCCCGGAGCCAACAACAGAAACAGGTGCGTGAGTGATGATGAATTATATTTTGTTTCCATTTGTCACAAACTGATGTCAACAGCAGAGGTTTCCAGTTCAGCAATTCACTTCATGTTATAAAAGATGTACGATGTTATATATGGTCTCAGTGTTGGCTGTGGGATTATCTTATCAGTGTTGGTACGTTAAATATGGTGGTTGACATTATATATGTAGCTGCAGTTATACTCTCCAAATGAAGCAAGACCTGTATGATTTGTGAGAAATGTCACTTGCTCCTCAGCTCCATATAATCGCCTATTCTATAAGCAAGGAATATGTAGACATTTATTGCCGACTATGTGTTGAGGTAAATGAAATATTTACAAGATACGGCTCAGAAACAAGGTTTCTCAGTATGTTCTCAGTACTATCTTGTTTTAACAACAAAAAAATTAAATAAAAGTGTACCGAGGATATGAATGTGAAAATAAGCAGAATGCACCAAAAAATACTGTGAAAATACACTGACAACATGGTGGAAATATATCAGTGGTACTTCTACACATTTAAAGGAACAAAAAACTGCCTGTTAGTAAACAGTGCCCCACATATTCTCCCTGGAAACACATGAATTAGACATTACAATAAATAAGAGCCAAATTTCCTTCTCTCTGTTACATACATCTGGCTAATTCAAATACACAGGAGAAATTTGATAAAACGGTTTAACTACTGAAACTAAAGTGGAATGACTTTGTGCGGCCTACACAAACTGATCACATCTGTATCAGCCATCTAAATCCTAATAGCTGCAGGTAATGTGGGTATCTGTCAGTGAGAAAATAACCAACCAAGTCAATGTGTTATTTATCTGTCTTACGAAAGTCAGCAACAGCATGAAAAATGGATCCACTGAATTTCCTTGTTCCTTGAACTGTGAGTAACCACACTACTCTCACAGGGACGTTAAAATGACTCCCACCAAGTCGTCTGTCTGAAATGGGTGTGAACAGCAGGACTGCGAAAACAGAAACAGAAAATGCATTACAGGGGTCAAGCTATTGTATCTGTTATCTGGTTTTTATTTTGTTTTGTTTCTTCGCCAGGTTGTCTTTTTAAACAGGGGGGTATGATGAAGAAACACACCTTCGCTCATCTGTGCTGTGGGAGTGGGAGCAGAATTAAACTGCACAAAGATCAGCATCTACAGGAACATGACCAGCACAAAATTTAAAAGCAATTTTGACCTATTGTCTATTCACATTGACCCCCCCCCCCCCATATATTTTCCTCTCATAAAGGCTGATAAAACAGAATACACAACCTGATGTATTCAGCATTGTGGGCCTCCTTGTGTATGTACATATACACAATGACCCTGAGTCATATATTGCTATGCTGTATTTACACATACACATTGATGCTTATAGACCCAGGTTTGCTGCACGAACAATCAAAATGTGTAGCAATGAAAAAAGGCTGAATGCCTTTAAGCTACAAGAGGCCTCCTGGTTGAAGGGTCGCTTCAGCCTTGACATGGGTTGTTGGAAAACAAATAGATGAGTGGCCCCAAGTTATTTGTGTTTGTTTTCTGTTTGTGTGTGTGTGTGGGTGTGTGTGCGTGTCTATGAGCTGTGCGCTGCCGTCTCTGCCATTGTTAAAGGCACCGGGAAAACTGACTATAGGGCACTGAGCCCTGGTGGTTTTGTCAGTCACACTCATTCACACACATTTCCATACACTTCTCTCACTCTCTCTCTCAGTGCAGTGATCCATCTGTTTCTGCCTTCGTCTTCTGTTGTAGGGGGAGGTTAACCTTTCCTTGTTGACACACACCACATCCAGCTTTTCACACATATGATTAACCACTGAACACAAGTTAGGTATTACTCAATCTGACATGAATGTCAAGCGTGCAAGTCTCACCCCTCCCAACACACACACACACACACACACACACACACACACACACACACACACACCATATTCTCTACTTACACTCCTTATTTGTACAGTCTGAACAGCAACATCCTGATCTTCGCTGCCACATCCCGGTGAAGATCATTAAGGTCATGCAGATAATTAAGGTCTCATCTAATCTTATCTGATCTAATCCAGCATAATATGATGTGACATAATATAATCACTCTCTCTCTCTCTCACACACACACACACACACACACACACAAACAGCAGAGCAGTGACACAGACCTGGCACTCTAATTTCTCTGCAAATGCAATAGAAATTGCATTTAGATGGGACATTAGTGCATTTCAGCACAGATGTATAAACACGCTGCAGTGTATGATATGTGGAGAAAACACACTCTAATCTCTTTAGGATATTGTTATACCTGTGTTTATCCCTATCCTGACAGAATCTTAATGTAACTTCTAAAAGTAGTGGGGTTTTGATGTCAAATTAAGATAGGGCCTTTGATATGTTAGAGAGAGGAAGATTTCAGAAATAAATAAGAAAGAAAGAAAAAACAGAAAGTCCGGAAGTCTGTCGTAATATCAGATATCAACAAGTATCTAAGGAGGCTGCCTTCCCATATTTGAGTTTATGTGCAGTAGTAGACTGGTAATTTGTCCATTATAACAAATTCCTCCTGTAATTTGGCCCAAAAAGCATAGCTAGTGTTTTATTAACTGCAACCCACTTCAAAACTGATCTATCTTTTTTTTTACTTTTTACAAACAGCTCCATAACCTGTCTAGACACTACCAGAAGCATTTATCATGTTTTAAATCACAGTTGCAGTGATGATCTGATGATCCATCTACTGTTTGGTTTCAAAGTTAATCATATTTTAGTTAGTTCATTTACATTTCTGATGACATCCTAATGATGATTCAACGTTCTACTGATGACTTAAATACCATTAAACTATATATCCTGGTACTGAAGACAAACTACCTTGGTTTGAAGGCCCCAGAAGAACTTGGAAAACTGTAAGGTAAGGTGACAAAATTTCTGAAATGTTCATTAAAATAGCCAATAGCCATTATTCTATGAAATAAAAAAATGGGGGACAGGCAAAGACAAAGATGAACATTACAGGTTGGACTATTAACACAGGATGATTTGTATGAATTAAAAGAAAACCCACTTGTTGACTCCAGTCACATGACATGGACTCGAGACTTGAGCCAATGTTTTGATGATACTTAACACAAGGCTCAAAGGTTAAAAAGTATGTTATCTAAAAAATGTACCATGAATCAATGAATTTCCTTGATGATGTTTATGCAAAGCTAAAGCTAATTATAATAACTAATTCTCCCTAATTACAACTGTTACAAGGACGGTCGCTGTTTCCCTGGAGAAGCTGCACATTTGATCATAAACACTGGTCAAAAACAAGCTCTATATGAATGAATACCAAAGAAAGGCAGTCTCATGTTTAGGTAAATCTTACTTCAGAATCCCTTATTTCACTCCTTTCAGACTAATTTTTGGGAGGCAGACTTGTCTGAATTGCATGCACTGCAGTAAATGAATATAAACTTAAGCCTCTCGGTGTGTTGCGTTGTGAGTTTAAGGAACATTGGCGGTTAGCCATCTAGGGGACATCTGTAAATTGTAGCTACACAAAATAACCTGGGTTACTCTTTTCACCTTTAAACCATATGAGCCTCTGCATGCCACCCTCCTTCTCTTCAATCACAGCATCCCTCCTGGGAATGAAGCCGTCAACAAGGTTTCTCCAAGCATTCTCCAACCAACCTCTACAGCTGTCCTCAGGTGTTACCCATCCTCCTGGCATCTGTCTCCACGACTCAGTGCCATATGTTTCATGGTCAGCCTCTATTTCTTTTTCCCTGTAGGTGCCACTTTAGGGACTGTCTTGTGATGTTTGAGGTTGGGTGGTGGATCCCACCAGCACAAGTAAATCCTTAACCTGTGGGAAACGCTGTACGAGGACTAAAAATAGCAGCACAACAAACCTGCTCTAGGACCACAAATAAAAGCATGCAGTGAAATAGAGGCACTGTGTCTCCCCTTGTGATTCTGATGCTAGCTCCTGCCCCACTTGCCAAACCACAACTAAAAAGCAGCAAAGTTTAACTGCACAATTTTCCAATATGCCAGACACAAATCTGCCCTGTTTGAACTCACATAATCAAGATGAGTAATGCCTTTTTTCTGTGCTTTTTTTAAGGATTATTATAGAAGACAAGATATAAACATTTAGACTTTTTTCTACCCATATGTATTAGACCTGAAGACAAACCTCCTCAAATAAAGTGCCTTTAAAATGTAAAATCACTACCTTCAGGCTTCAAAAAACCTAAAAGGTAATGATGGTAAAGTGGACTAAAAAAGTACAAATATGCCTTGTTTACTTTCAACTATTAACAGGCCCCATATCTTCCTTGTTCAAAGCAAGATAAATGAAACACTGATAATAAAACTAGACTTAATCTTCTGATTGATTGAAGTGATATTCTCTCCCAGGCCGTGATGTATAATTAACAATGTGTCTCCCCACTCAAAGACATGAGAGGAAATGAGGCGCCACATTTCTTTCAAATACCTGCCTCTCATATGAATTGCAATAATTTGCAAAGTTGATTCAAAATGATTTAAAACACTTAATGAGAAGGAATCTTAACAGCCAAAGTGAATCAGGATTTATGAACTAAGGTGGATTTTATTTATATTTTATACATATATATATAGTACATATGTTGCAGCTACCCATCTACCCAGTGACACTTTCCTCAAGCTCGGCTATTGATGCTGCTCTTGTTCTTCCTCATGTTCCTTGACTTTGTGGCGTATCCTTTACTCCTGCCGCCTCAACACCTTCTTTGTCTCTCTAGTTGTTTTCTGTCTGACAATAAACAAAGAAAAAAACTTACCACTTACATTGTCAGTGTGAAAATTTTATTTCCCTTTCCATCATGGAAACAACTGCCACATTGTCAGGTTAGATTTTTTCAAACTAACATTAGCTCAAACGGGGAGGGTTGAAACTTGAGGGTGCACGCTGAAACTTTCTGGTAATATGCTGCCCCCTATTTGAACTATGGATATGAAAGTTTTAACTTTATTGACAACATTTCCTGTGAGCATCTTAAAGATTGTTCTTCTGAGTTTTATTATCATTAACATGTGGAATTTCGTCCACATATTTCTAGTACTGAGAGAAGTTTTAATGTTAATTTGTTTGGTAAAGTTGGCAGCAATTTCCCCACAGTACATTATCAGTGTTTAACCGGTAAAATGTAACAAAGTAAAGTTGTTGGGGGCACCAGCCCAATGTATGATGACCAAAGACCATTTCATGGTTGTTCGATTTGTTTTAATGCTGCTGCTTTATCACAAAACTTGAGATTAAGCTCAACTGGTCGTCCAATAAATACAATCAATACCGAAGTTGCTGTGATGGTTCATTAACAAAAGGCAATTCGAAAGATGCCTGAAGTATAATGATTCTAAAGGAAATTTATTTGTGGTAGATTAGAAGTAGGAGATACTGATGTTACTTATTTTCTCTATTTTTCCTTATATGAGACACAGAGAACTGCCCCTGGCATCGCTGTCAGAGAGGGCCATCACTGAGGAAGCACCAGCATAACAATTTCCAGTGTTTTATGGCTGACCTGTCAAATGTTCCTCACACTGAGAACTTCACGTCCTTTAAATTATTGTTATGGGGGTGTGAATTTTCCACTTTCTCTCATTACTGGTACGTAAGCACTTCGATTCACCTAAATGTGTTTGAAAAGTGAATTTACTGATCAGCAAAGATGAGATCGTGGGCCTTTATAAGGTACAAATCAGTGTAGATATACAAACTCATATTGTGCATGAGTTTAGACTTAATCTACCTGAAATCAACTGATAAGTAACAATATTTAAACTATAAATCCATATCACACATTAATTTAATTCCAATTAATGGAATCTGTGATATTACCTGATCGCCTGATTATAATAAGTGTTTTTGTATCATGCTTTTCTAGAAATTGTGAACAGAAACTAAAACCAGGGAAAGCAAGTATGAATTCATAAATACAGTAAAAGTTGAAATGGATTATAAAAAACTAATAACTTTGTGGTCATATAGATGTTAAAGCAAGGCTAAGAGTAAAGGTTCCTGACTGTAAAAGCTCCTTAAAATAGATATTGTTACAGCTAAAAGCCTATCGTTAGATGACCCAAGGAGCCGTAAAGTAACAAAGCAAGTTCTACTTTACCATCCAATGACCATTCCTAATAAGAAAATGGGTAGGTAGCCAACATTAGAAGCCTAGCAGTGGTGAAATGGAGAGATCATTTGGTCCTGGATAGTGCTTTGCAGCAGTCTAGACAGGACATTACAACATTGTGGATAATTCTAATTTTTAAGGGGAAAATCCTGAAGGCTATGAATTTATTATTAGTCAAAACTATGAAGAACAGCAGCTCTACTGTATATAAATAGTTGAGTTATGCCATGAATAAATGGTTGAGTTATGTAATTTGTTATTTCATTTTTAATGTGCACGGTTTGATATACCACTGTTTATTTAGGACAGTACATGGTTGTGCGATGGATGTCTGAAGGCAATCACACACTTGGTGGTGATGTACATGAACACATCTGAGCCTTATTTTCAACATATGCTCACACATGTAAATCCTACAATGACGCACATTTTGCGTCATTCGGGACTGACGTGCGCCCTTACATCAGGATGCACCGTTGACCTACTTCTCCGTATTTTGCTCCAAAAGAAGCAGCAATTTTATTATTCCCTTAATGGGCTCGTCGACAATATCAACAACTGTTGGTTTGTGCCACAGAGTTACATAAGCCTTGGCAGTGAATTGAAAACTGAGTGAATTTGGACATTATTCTACTCACTAGAGCAAGGATATCTCCAGTTTTGCAACTATATAGATATTGAAGAATGGTCTCAGATTCTTCCAGCTTTTATTGAAAACAATGAAATCCACTTGACAAATTATGTTTCCTTGAGCCTTGTGTGCTGCATATCTACTGAATAAAATAACAGCGAAAACTCTGAAGGTTGTTCCTTTGGTTATGTGCTGCTGTTGTGTTGTACGAAACTGTCACTTAGTGAAAGTAATTTGAATTCTTCTTTTGGATTCTCCCCTAAGGCAAGATGTTTTTTCTGTTTTTTTTTTGTCAAGGCTGAAATCTCTGTCCTTGACTTTTGATGCACCTGCTACTCACACTGCCTTTGTTCATTGTATAATCCTGCACCAGGCCTGTTGCTTTTCTTTCAATGTCACTAACATGGCCTTTTCTTTGAAAATATACCATTGGGGAATTCTTGGAAAAGTCATTAAATACTTTTTAGGACTCAATCTTTGAGGTTGTCTTGCTTGTCGCAGGCTGTCTATTTTAAATTCAATCTTCTATTTGTGTGCGTTTCTTTCTGTATTTCTGAGAGGAGGGGAGATGGCAGATTAGAGAGAGAAAGAAAAAGAAGGCGAGAAAACACGAGAGGGAGGTAGCATTACTTGGAACTGTATGTGCTATACCAAGCTGATTCTGAACCATGATGGGAGGCGACACCTTTCTGAAGCAGTAAAAGTCCCAATGAATCACACAGAAACTCACCCCCCCCCCCCCCCTCTCTCTCTGTATATCTTACTCTCCCTCTTTATCTTCCTCTTTCTTCCTGTGGGACTCAGCCTGTCTGTGTGACTCAGTCTCTCTTTCTCTGTTTGTTTCTCCATTGTCACATGTACCTGTCTCAGAGCACTATCAGCGACATGGGATGTGCCGGAGAGAAATGAAGTGCATTTGTCACCGTTTTCACATTCATGCACTCTTCCTGCCACATGCTGTTTTATCTCTGGCTGTGTCCTTACCTCTGCCTCTGTTCCTCAGTCTGGTCCTGCCTTACTGCTGTGTCTCATCACTGCATTTGACGCGTTGTCGAACAAAAAGGCCCTTCATCAGATCACAATAATGAGGGATATTGTTTTAGCTCTCCATCTTACACTGTTTAAAGAGTGGTGCATTTGCTATCTCGCTCAGGTAGAATAGCTGTTATCTCCAAACACATATATAAAGGGTCCAGATCACTTATGTAACAGATGGTACATCTGGTGAGGACACCGCAGTGTATTTCTAATAGCAGATAATATCGAAATGACAAGTGTAAGCAAAGCCTGTGTTTGTGTGCTCACTTGCAAAGAGGGGAAACAGATCTAAAATAGAAGCTCCTGAAGCAAGCAGCGAAACAGTGCTGATAATCAGAGCTGACATGCTACTTCGCGTGTACAGGGGCAATGGGAAAGCCGCACTTCAGGGTCCTGTTGTGTGACTGTGTGTGTGGACATGTGTATATTTGTTTGTGCGGTTTGATGTATGACTGTTTGAGGGCAAAGGAAAGCCTACTCCAGGGGAGAGATGAGGGGGAAAGGGACTTTGATTGATGTGAGGAGATGTGCTCGGTGAGCAGGAATAGGCTCTGACAATCCCAAATTCGAGCCTTAGATTTCCCCTGTGTCGTATCTGCGGCAGTAACACTGTGTTCCTGATTACACTGGAATTCTCTTCTCTGACCCTTAACAATAGGGTTTAAGCTCCTTCATACAGGTGTAGCTGCTGCAGCTTGGCTCTGAGCTGCAGCAGCTACACCTGTAATGCATTTGCTGATATGCATCAAAGGCGTTTTTCAACCATTTGGTAAAAAGGCTGAACACAGGGAAAAGGGAGTTGGAACATTTAGACCTGAGCAGCTGCCATCATCCCTCTGCTACATTCCCTAAATACCCTGACAAGAAACCCCCATGAGACTACCCATACTGAGGAGGATTAAAGATATGACATGCAACGCACTTTATTTATTTACTGTCAGTTTCAGAGGCAGATCAAGAGTTACACCTAGATTTCTAATATCCGTAGTGTACGGGAGGAAAGTCTGTGAGTCTTAAAGAAGATATTTGTAAGAGTTTTGCCAGTGTTAGCATTAACAGCTGTTTACTTACCAGTCTTGGAAGCCTTCAGCCATTGTTTCCAAAGCAAGAGGTTGGAAATCAACCCCTGGGATGGGCTCCTTCTTCAGGGCAGCGATTTGGTATCAGAAAGTGATGAGACGGTCGACCAGACTCCGCCCAGAACTGACAGAAATAAAAGCAAAGAAAGACGGTTGCTTTTCCCTGCTGGAGACAGCTCTTCGCAGGTAAAGGAATGAAGTTTGATGCTAAACTCATGTTTCTTCTAGACTGGTATAATAGCTTATAATGCTAATATTGCCCACATAGCAATAGTAAAATTTACAAATAGCTCTTATAAAGACCAAATTTAGGCTCTCTGTCTCACTCTTGCTTATATGGGAGACATTTTAAGTCTATTTTAACAAATTAAGAACAATAAGACTCACTTTATTTCAACAGAGGGAACAGAAGAGGCAGGTGAGCAATGTCAGATAAATCTGTGTATCTGGTGGGTAGTGGAGATTAAAATATTAGATGCTGTAAAAATTATCCACATCCACCACCTTTAGGGACTATACCAGGAGTTGGTCAATGTAGCTTGAGGACTGTGAGATAAAGAGGTCATGGGATAAATATATACAATGTGTATGTAAATGTTTATGTATGTGTATGAGATTATACAGCTCTTCTCATTACTATGTAGAGATCCCTGTGAGGATTCAGTGTTTTGATTTAATCAAAATGCTTTTAGAGCATTTCTTCAAGCCAATTATAGATACTCCCTTGGGACTGTTGATGTGTCAGTGGATAAGGTGACTCCTGCACTGTCTCCAGTCCTGACTCGATTTTGCATCACAGCAAGTTGTAATTCTTGAGACCCAGGCCAAACAGACATGATGGCTTACACTAATGGCTCGATGGAGAAACCCAGTGTTAGTGTGTGCCATTGAACCACCACCGTCTTTACCGAGCCTTCACCCAGCTCTGCACAGGTGGAAAAGAAAGAAGGCAGCCAAGATCATCCTTGGTCAGATCTTTGTAGAGAACTGACAACATCTCCTTATATTATATATAAAACCAATCCGAATATTACATCTACAGCACAAGATCTTAAAAAATTTTTTTTATTTTTTTCTTTCCCAGCATTTGGCAGATCATTGGTATTTCTTTCCCACTTGGCCCACAGAAAGTGTCTCTGAGTCCTCAGCCAACAGCTTGAGTGGATTGGAGACCACAGTATCTGGTCCAGGATGAGTCATCACAGGGGTCACAGTTTAGGCCTCTCTTGAGTCAGGGCTTGCCATCATAGGCTTTGGGTTAGGTTGCTCATCCAGTGGCTGATGGGGACCATGACGATCGATCCACAGAGAGGATATTGATCAGTTCTAGTCTCTTCCTACTCCGATCCACACTGCCTTTCTCTTTCTCCCTCTCCTCCACTCCCCCACTCCCTCAGGACTGAACTGATGGGAAGTCTACTCTACCCTGTCCAGCTATTGACACAACCCCTTTCTTAAGACAACTGTCTCTGTCTGTGTGTGAATCTAACAGTTTCTGTCTACGTATGTGTCTGTGTCCCTGTCTCTATCTGTCTATCTGTCTCCTAATGCCACCAGGAGATACAGTAACGTTAGCTCCAGTGACATACAGGACTTTTTTGACTAGATTGATTAGATAACATGATTAAACTTGGATGTTTGTTTCCAGTTTGTGTAACTGTCTGGTGCCCTAAAGGGTTCCCCATTTCTCAGAATGAATGAAGATCTCAGATAATGTTGTTGAGTATACAATAGTATCTCTATGAAAACTATGTCTTAAAAATCTTCACTTCTTCATCTTTACTTGTGCAGGACTTTGAAATCACCACCTAAGAAGTCACACAATCTTTGGGATTGCGATGTGTTTCCCAAAAAGCTTTAAAAATACTCTTTACTGCACATTAGCTCAACAACCACTGGTCTTAAAGTGAGCATAACCATAGGTAAGATATCTACATTACAGATATCAATATTAAAACATAAATATTAACACAGGTACAAAAAGGCATTTAAAAGAGAGTTATTGCTCTTGATGGGGAGTAAAGATGAATAATGAGAGATTGAGTTGAACATTAAAAGTATATATTAAATAGTATAGATCCAGTGTGTTAGCATCATTACTCCTGTGACCCTTTTTAATGGAGAACAGATTTCTCTGTAAAACTGGAGCTGTCCCGATTTCTGAACAGCTAGTGCAGTGTCCAAACAGAGATCTCTTTATTCCAATAAACAGTCCATCAGTTTGCAGTTTTCTGAAGGGAAGACCATATGTCAGACCATGTAGATATCTGATTTAACCAAAGTGTAAAGGTCAGGATTACATAAGTGATACACGCAGAAGGAGAATATTGTTGCTTTCTAATGCTGTGACCGAGATGTAATTAGGTTTTGCTTGTTTCATTTGCATGGTAATGGGCAGAGAAGTCTCTGTGACGTTTGCATGCTTTTCATGGTAAGATTGTTAAGTTGAGTTACATCTATATTATACAGTTTATTTAGCAACTCTCTCGCTTTCTTATACAAAATGAATTACACTGGCAGCCACAATGGCCACAGTATAAGTCATTATCTGTAGCGTGTGAATATCGAATCTTGTAGCCACAGTTTAATTAACATAGCCTAAGCAGTATAACACGCACACACATAATTTCATACATGCCCATATGAGTAAAGCATAGGAAATTATAGTTTAACTCATTATTTTAGTTGCATGTATTGAAGTTTAGCTGATTACTGCAGGTATGAACAAAGGAAGAAGGCAATTTAGACAGAAATGGAGAGACAAATAACAGAATAAAAGGGTGAAGACAGAATAGAGATATGAGTGTCTATCTTTCTTTTTATTACAATAAAAGCTGACCAGGTCAAAGGCCTCTGTTTTTGAAAGTAAAGGCAGCTGTGTTATTATAGTTACTGCCACACATTTTCTTTGTCCTCAAGAGTAATTCTTTAAAAAGTTAAGGTTTGGTTTCCTTCAGCTATAAAATATTCATGGCACAGTGTTTGTTGGAAAATAGTTTGTTGGAAAACAGGAATTACAGGTCAACATCCTCCGCAGTTCTTGTCCTGGAATAAATTTGAGAACAGGAACTTCTACAGTTGCTACAACTGTAATTATAAGTAAAGGAACTTGTCTCAGTCTCAATACCAGACTTTCAAATGAAATGTTTTTCATTGTTTGCTTGTTTAAGACAGGAAATAGCCTTCCTGCCGATTAGAAATGAGTTATTTTATATATGTTTTTCTTTTAGATGTAAGGATAAGTTCTTCCAGCACTGTTTGACTCCTGCAACTCATTTGGACTGGACACTGATAGGCATCATTTATTGACCTCCTTGTTATT
Organism: Rachycentron canadum; assembly: GCA_038496675.1. Classification (NCBI taxonomy): domain Eukaryota; kingdom Metazoa; phylum Chordata; class Actinopteri; order Carangiformes; family Rachycentridae; genus Rachycentron; species Rachycentron canadum. Next base: position 4,678,517 of record CM076648.1, on the reverse strand, counting down.
ATTGTTTTTCTTGATGGATGCATTTCTCTTATGTCAGTTCCTGTCTTCTTTGAATATTTGAATTAGCACCTCCAAGATTAGCACCTGTATTGTGCATTCTTGAGCTGGGGAAAAAACTAATGAAAAACACATACCCACGTATATAAAGTATGAATAATGCAGTTCCCTGAGTGTTTTTAAAGATGAAAGAACAAGTTAGATGTGGAAAATTTGGAAATGCTCCCTTCCCTTACATCATCTGCACTATCTTGTATTTGTTGGTATGGGAGCGAGTGCAATGTCTTGTCAATGTGAGATGAAGGTGATAGCTGTATGTGTGAGAACCAGATTGAAGTAGAGAAAGAGACATTGTTGCTTTAGAGGGTACACAGTTAGGACCTGGGTGATAAATACTGTACCTCCTTCATTTTATTACATTGGAGCAGAGCCCTGGTACCTGCATGTGCACAGTGGAGGCTCAGATTGATTCCTCTTTGATGCTCTGCAACTTGGCAAACTTCCTCTAGTGATAAGAATATTAATTATGTCCTTCCTTTGCTTCTTAAAGTGAAGCTCCTCCAACTGAAGATGACTTTTGAGCTGTACGTGTTGTCAGGACAGAGTTGCTTTCATTTGTAATACTGTTGTTCTTCTGCAGAAGTCTATTCACACTTAGAAGAAAATCAGCCCTTGAATATGTTTCACATTATTTCTATAATGTTGCACAAATCAGTTACATATTAATGTGTAAAGAGGCCTGGAAGAGGACAAGGGAGGATTTGATGTCATGTCTTTTGATCCGATGAAGTCAATCAACCAAACCTGACAAGGACTCAAAGATTTTCTTTGCAGATTATCTGTTCAATTACCAAGGTAAACACTGATCTGGCTCAAGGCTGGTTCTAATTTGCTGGATTATTTCAATTGACATGATGGAACTTGGCTCATTAACATCACTGTATCATTAATTAGCATTAGTGTATGACAGTACTGAAGGCATATCTGTCAATTTTACTGTAGTACGAGACTGTCACCTTCCCACTAACATGAGTTTTAAATATTGGCTGCTAAATTCCTTTAAATGGCCATAAATCCATCAATAATGTATGCAATGGCCACATCAAACAATTCAATTATGACATCTTGTGGCAAACAATAGAGCAATGCTACTTAACTACAATACTCCTATTGTATGAGTAGCAAAATAGTTACAACCTATAAACAGCTAAGGCAACAATTAGATACATTTTCCATCTTTATTAACTTGCCATCATTGAAAACAATTAAAACCAACATGAGTTAAAGTTGATCAGGATCATGAAGTGTCTATGAAGGATGAAACAGCCACCAGCCAAGTCTAAAAGGACAAAGTGACACGAAAACAACAAATTCTCACTGGAGCATCACTTTACTTCACAGTTTCTCAAATTTGTTGCCAAACAATTACTGCCCATTTGAAGAGTGAAAAACATTTTTCCTGCTATAATCATTCCTCCTGGTCATACTGTCCAGAAAGAGATCCCTTGCTGATGCACTGTCAATGTAAGTGATGGAGGAGAAAATGTGCAACGTGGTCTCCAAGCAAAAATGCATTCAGAAATTCATCTGAAGTAGGTTATATTTTTCACTCCTATCCTGAGGCTTTAGACGTTAAATCAGACAAGGCAAGTATATCAAAGACACAACCTGGAGGTTTTAGGAAATAGTGGACGTCATTTTTTCACAATTATCTTGTTATTTGATGTTATGTAACGTCAAACAAATGTATATGTGACTAAATCCAAAAAATCCTTTAGGAGGAGGGGAGGAGTAGGAGACTGTGATTATTATACTGTGAGAAGAAAAAAGATAAAACAATGCTGAAAAGAAAAGCTTAAAAAAAAAATGCTAAAGAGCGAGAATAAAGACAAAGTGTGCTGGTGAGAGTGTCGATGTCAAACTGTCGGTGAGGCCTCTCAGAGGTGTCCAACAGTCAGTGGCCTGGTTCTCTGAGGCAGGACCAGGTGTTGCTGTGAGTCTCAACAAGACTGATCACACACACACAAACACACACACACACATGTCTATATACACAGCCATCAAATAAATACAAACACACTTAAACAGACACATATAGAAGTAAGGGATTAAGACAGAAATCCACCTGCTCCCCTCCCTCCTCTTCCACCACATTGTGATAATGTAGTCAGAGGAATAGGTTTTTCTCAGCTCTCGTTTTCTGCCTCTGATTGATGGAGGAGTGAGCGAGAATAAGATTTAGCTGTTGGTATCTGCTGCCAAAAGAGTCCTCCGAGCCATTTACTCTCACAAACACACACACACACGCACACAGTAAGTGAGGGCATACAAGAAGACAAGCCTATATGCATACATGTATAGACAGATATATAAATAATAAAGGCACATATGTAGAATATACACCCACACAAACACACATAGGCACTGTTTAGGATGCTGATGACAGAGAATTTGAGAGATCAAACGAGGACTTCAGAGGAATCAAGCGTTACTTATACAGTATATATTTCTGTCTTTGCATGTGTACAGAATCTGTGGTTTCAGTGAGAGGTATATTCATGTTATGTCATACAGTGTTTTCATCCTGGAAAAGCAGCATGACTTCATTAGTGCCAGAGGCAGCTAGCCACAGATTACAGTAAGCCCCCTGTATATTTGTGTGTCTATGTGTGTGTGTGTATATATACAGTATAAGCCTTCTGGCATGCACATGTGCACATGTAAAAGTGCAGTAGGCTGTGCTGCTGTATGTGTGTGTTACATGTGTCTGTAGATTTTAGTGTAAAGCCACAGTTTGTAGGTTGGTATTACTCAATATCTCCCACTTGTAGAGGGTTGGTAGGATTAATGTCCCAGGATTATTTCTCCTTTAGATCCTTGTGTAAGTGTTTGATATGCAGACGCTGGTGTGCTGCACATGTACCATACCCTGTTCTTTGTTAGGCAATTGTATTGATTACCATGCTCTGCCAACATATTCCCATTTTAGAAGCCTTTCTTGCTCTGTTTGTAGTCCTTATCTGAGAAAATGATGCACTTCTGGATTGGGTAGGTGTTGGTCATGGTGAGACATCTCAATTTCCTATTCAAAGAAGCTGATGTTTCAAGTATACACACACACACACACACACACACACACACACGCTGGATTTGATATGCTAACCATCTAACATTTTTGTATACAGTTAAAAATGAAATTTGCCAAGCCTCATCAAACAAATCTGATCCTTGGGGATATGGATCTGACACGTAAACAAAAGAAAAAAAAAAAACAAACAAATGTCAAAATCGATGAATCAGTTCCTCACATAGGTCAAACTCCAAAAATGCTCCTAAACCTCCCATAATGCATGACAATTGACTTTTGTTAGTCAATTTTGCTACTCTGCATGTCAAAACATGCTAATTGTAAGTTCTGCCATTAAATGTGTTTTTTTGCAAGGAGAGAGCTTCAGCCACGACTGCGTTCACAAGACAAGAGGTAATCCGGGCATATAAGAGGCTATAATGAGTCGCTATCGCAAAGTAATGTGATGGGCTGGGGGTAGCTGGTTACTGCGCCAACCTCAGTAGAAGAAAAGACACAGTACAAACAGACAGACATCGCTTTTCACTGCTGGAGGCAGGAGATTCATGTTGAACTCACAACATTTCTTTGAAATGCTGTTGCTAACGCTGGTTATGTAGCAAAAGCAACATAGCTCCTTCAAGGAGAGTTGCTTATTCGCAGTTATGGAGAAATAAATTTATTCATTTATTGTGGCCACCTGGCAAATGTCTGTCATGCTTCATGCTTCTTTTAGCTTTAGCTTTTTTTCTTTTAGTTTTTTGTCTGTTTTAGCCACTAAATGTTCAACAGAGTGGATTTTGGAGCTTTTTTACTGAAAACATGTGCGTGCTGCGGCCGAACAACGCTGTGAGAGCAGTGAGAGTGAACCCAAACAGTGTGGGACATGCAGCTTAATGATTATAAAGTTATAAAGCTCGGCTAGCTGTGGTGTAATTCTCTGTTGTGTCATCACTTTGAGCAGCACCAAATTGTCACATTGTTATAAAGAGTAATCACATAATTGATTATAGCTGCTTTGGAAAACTTTTCTAGAAGGTCCCAAGCCACACAAGACATAATACACCTGTTTTCACAGGCTTTGTAATAAAACTAATAAACTCATCTTGATGAGTACAGTTGCCTACATTTCCTTTTAAACAAAGCAAATTTGTAATCTAAATGGTTAAATTAAGATCTGCAGAATTTGATTCTGCAAGAAAAATTGAAGGCACAATAGATTGAACATATTGATTTGGGAGTGTAAAGTGTCTTTACAAACATTATAACCAACCACATTTAGGTCTTTGCTGATTCTTTTTGTAACAACAGATGCAGAAATGATTTATTATTTTACAACTAAGCTACACAGCTACTCAAAGTGAATTTTCTTTCATTTAGGTTAGGCAGACATGAGTCTGCCTAACCTAAAAGTCAAAAAATAAATCAAAAACATTGCACAAACTTAAACAGTGGCTTTGAACCTGTACAACTCCCCTGTTGTACATCATTTTTACAGTTATTATCAAAGAAAATGAGTTTTATAAAGATGCCATATGTGATTTATTTTAAGACCTCAGCTGGCTTCAGGTATGAGTAGATTTAATAGATGGAGTAATGCGCAAATAAACTGCCATTCTCTCTTTGCCATTTCATTTCTTTTGACACAGTATGTCATCAGTAGAGGGCATGCATATTATAATTTCTGTTCCCAAACATGCCTAATTGAAATTGCCATCCCACTCATCTTTTTCCCAGTATTCCCAATCCCACAAGCTATGGCTTTAAAGCAGAGTAAAGATTTCAGACACTACCACCTGTTTTAGGCTTTGACAGAATCCTCTCTTTTGAATGAACCTAAGGCTGTAAATCCCTCACACAGTAGACATCTTCTCTGAGTCTCACAGTGATTGAAAGGACAGATTGATAGCCTTTGTGTCTCTGTGGTGAGGTTTTATTAATACTTTCCAAGAAACAGTCATTTCCTCATCACATTCATTTAGGGAGGCAGATGATATGTGAATACGTATCTGTGTGTGTGTGTGTGTCTATGTGTGCATGCACTATATTCCTCCAATGTGTGTTGTTTTTCCACAAGTATTTGCACTACAGCTCTGCTCAGTAAAGCACTAGCGCTGCTCTCCTGTTAATAGTGGTTTAAAGACTCTCATCCAGTTGAGTGAAAATACCCCAGGCTGTCAACAACTATAACAGTGGATTTACTGTTATAGTTGCTGCTTGCAATGACATTTTCGGGCATTTAATGATGTCAGAAAGGAGATGTCATAGCCAGCTAATATTCCCACATATGCTACTTACATTTACCTGAGGTTGTCATAAATGTTTTTTTTCTAGTTTGCAGTTCACTGGAATCTAACATCAGAAAAATCCGTTTCTGATTCATTAACGTAGCATTGGAGAACATTAAGTGTGTACTGTAGTTACCATAGGTCACAGTGGTGAAAATACCAAATCTCCTTTAACCACTAGAACCAAGGAGTGGAGATATTTCAATTTGTCGTATGTTTGTCTCATTCCTGGTTTAATGCCATTGTGTTAAAAGATTTTAAATGGCTTTTGAACCTGTATGCAGGGCATAGTGTTGACTTGCTGGATGCACTTAGGGTTAAGTAAAGCCTGTGGGCTGAGAATAATACTTGATTGAGGATTATTGCTTTTATGCTTGAAGTGCAGGTAGCAGAAGGGGAGCTTTAACAGCTGTCTAGATAGAATTCCCCCCAAAGTCAAGCTGAAAGTCAGATACTGGGCCAAGGGTCAAACATTGATTTCTGGGGAAAGGCAACACTGGAAGAGCCCGCAGGGGGGTGCGAACGTCAATACTGGTGTTTTATGTCTTTTTAAATAAATCCGTCAGCTATTTTTACCACAGCAATTTCTTTCATCAGGTAGACCTGTAGTTTCAAAGTAATGCCCCATAGTAAAGAGGCATAAAATGTGGTACAAGCATTCATAGTTAACAGTGAAGAGAGATATTTAATGTGTTATGTCTAAAGTTGGTTTTGGATGGGTCATTGCTCATATTTGGATAATTATAATGTAACAAAATCAGATGTTCAGCCTTGGCCAGACACTATTATGCTGCATCAGCAGTACACGTGACCCTCACCCTGGCCTTGATCTATGGATTCTTAGTGGTCACCTTTACAGTATAAATATCAGAAGCTTGAACCTGACTACAGTCCGTGGGCTTTTCTGTGAGGAGTTTGTGTATGAGTCTCTATAAGATCTTCTAAACAAACCAGAGTGACCCATGTAGTTTTCACAGACCCAAAACACCACTTACAGTAGATTCAGTAACAAACCACAGCAAAACATGTCACTGTGAGTTAGTTTTTCAGTGTAATTCCAAAATAGAGTGAATCAAAGAGTCAGGAGAGGTGGAAACATGTGGAGACATTAAATTAATAAACAATGCTGCAAACATTCTTGATTATTCATAAGAAAATAATGTAAGAATATTTCCTCAGGAAAAGTGATTTGTCACTGCCGTGAATTTGATTAGAGCCAATGTCATTAATGAGCTCAGGCTTTATGTCAATGACACTTGTTAGTACATTACTGCAGGTTGGTGTGGTGATGCTGGTATGTCTGTTGTTTGCAAATTACGCCTATTCATCACTGTTCACATGCTTGCTGTCGCTGCACCGTGACACCATGGTTCCCAGACATGCGTGTGTGTGTATGTGGATGTGTATGTGAGTGTGATTGCACTGGAGCTCGTGTCTCTGGCCTACACCCTGGGTTATGCTGTCGAGGATAGGATGTCACAATAAATTACATCACTTCTCATCTCCTTAAATCTCCTTCCATCTAGTTGAGGAAGTGTAGGCGGCAATAATGAAGAAAGAAAATGCCACCTCTAACCAGGAACATGCCTGAGGCACAGTGATGATGCGGCACGATGGAGAGTTGACCCCAAAAGAGCCAGTGTCTCACCTCCCACGCACTTACAGTAATTCAGAAGTGACTCGTGTTGTCAGCTGTCACATTCAAATCTATTTCAAATCCAGTGCATTGGAATTACAATGTAAATCAATGACTGAACTGGTGTTGGTAATTGTTTTTTTTTAAGCAGGTAAATACCTGGGGGGTGTGTGTTTACTTACAGTCCACAAGCTCAGCCAAGCTTATTGTCTTCTAACTGCTCTGCAGAGAGAGGTGATCTAAACTAAATCAGCGACTGGTTTACATCAAGCCAGAACCTTCCTGAGGTCTTCGCTCGAGTAGCCTTTTGTCAAGTGATATAATGGGAGGCATAAACACCTTAATAGGGAGAATTGCAGGCAGGGTAAGGTCTGTTGAACATCCAGTCTGATTCAGGCATCTGTGATCTCACATACAGCTCCTCCTCTGGGTAATGTCCAAGTAAGGGTTGTGGTGCATGTGTGGTTGAGGTGTTGGCAGCTGGATTCTATTAACTTTGGACAAAGCCAGGCTAGCTGTTTCCCCATGTTTACAGTCTGTATGCTAAGCTAAGATAACTTTCTGTAGCCTTGTATTTAACAGGCAGATTATGATAATGGTACCAATCTTGTCATCAGGCTCTCATATAGAAATCAGTATAATCCCCCCAAAAAAACATTAGTATTAATCTGGCCTCTTGTGGCTGACCAAACTCACTCTCCTTTCAAATCTGTTTTGGTGTCTAATAAACCAGAAATAGCTGCTTGTTCAACAGCTCTTTGCTTACTTTGTGTGCTGTTTGCTGCTTGGCAGGTAGCATGTGGTGGGTAATTTAGAGCTTTAAGTGCAAAAGACATTCTTGCATCTCTGGACAACAATTACCAACGGGTCTGCCAGACATGTCACATGTCAGGAAAATGGACCAGACCATTTCAACAAATGACAAATTCTCCTTTTACTGGAATAAAAAAAGCAACTCTCTTTTTCTTGATTCCACACGTTTAGCACTTTCAAGATAAAATGTTTCTTCAGTGCAGCTGGACCAATGAAAGATTACCATGAGAATATGCTAATACAGTTCATTTATTTAATGTCCCAGCAAGGCATGATATGACAGGGTGATCAATATTTGTTTCAATCCTATCCTGTAACATTTACGAGACAGTACACATCCTTTGTCTTATCTGTCATCTTGCTATAACTGTTGCACCTGTAAGCAGTAACACATTAACCATTGCTTTGTCAGGGTGATCAATTACCACATGGTTTCCCAAATAATTAAATGCCACACACAACTACTGGACTTTTTACTTGTTCAATAAATTCAGTAAATGTGCAAGTGTACAGAGATGTGAATGAGTACACAAATCTGTGCATGAGGTGAAGTTGACCTGGAGGCGTCACCACTCAGTCAGACGGTCACTGTCACATAGACACACTCACACTCACACTGATCAACCTGTGGTTGGAAGCTGGAGCACCTGAACAAAACCCACGTAGGTGCAGGGAGAACAGTCATATACCACACAGAACATGGTCTTGTGCCAATGTTTTCAATAGATCTTTACTTCTCTTATTCGGGAATCAATTGCTTTGCCATGAAAATAGACGGGTTTCCATCCAAACTGTACAAACATTTTCAAACTGAAAATTTAAAAACTGAGTGGCAAAGATGGGAATTTGAAATAAAATTCTTGAACTATCACAAAAAATAATTTTTACGCTGAGGTGTAAAAGTTGTATGACAAAATACGAAGGAAACAGATTCATCCAATAAAGTATTGATATGTGTGTTGACTGCTGCTCTTTTCATTGCTTCATTAATATCATTTCAAATGATGAGTTTATCAAAATTCCATCAAGATTTTCCAAATCTGTGGAAGGAAAACCACCAAATAGCCATAATATATATAAAACTTGGAACAGTTTAACAGTTTTCTTAAATATATTGATATTAATTATGCAGATGAGCTGCTTTTTGACACATGCTTAAAATCTGGCTTCGAGATTGTTTGCTTGCTTCACTAGACTCATGTGAGTAGTTTGCATTTAATGTTTGCTTAGGGGGTTTAGAAGCTACTGTCAGTCCAGCGATGTCAAAGTGCTGGCAACACAGTAAAGTGATTGTTTAGTGCAAAACACTCAAGCAATCATCACTAATCAGCACAAACACACAACTCTAATTTGGTGCGGTGTTACTCAGTGAGAATGATAATGAGGATGATGATAGAAATGAGGAGCATTGGATGATAATGATGATGAGCGAGTAAGAAGAGGAAATCAAAGGGTTGGTATTATTTTGTTCATCTACATTATAGCATGGTTTCCATGATTCAGACTTTGAAATGTTTCAAATTGCTCCCAACAAATCTTTAAAATTGGAAACAATAAATAACTTTTGCTGTTGCTTGTAACAGTGAAGTTGTGTCAGTGATGATAACAGTGATGGCAAGCATGAGGGTGACTTGCTATAAGCCGTTCAGAGTCCATCTTTGAGCTGATCCACACTGATTGGATATCTAGTTTGACCTAATCTCACCCCTTAACAGGAAATAGATTTTCCATAATGAAATTCCACTGAACTAAAGCCAAGGAATGAGACTCATTTAGAGGCGTGTCTGAGCCCCCCTCCAGCGCAGCCAATCTGATCCACCCAGTCATGCTTTGGAAACCACTTATGCAGAGATGCTTCAAATGTCTTACCGTTTCCTTGGAAACAGTATTACCTGCCTGCACTGTCGGGGCTGGCTGCCGCTGATGTTCATGGAAAGACTCCCGAACACTTGAGCAGTCTATGGAAAGGCGACCTCCCGCCATATTGGATATTTGATGGTTGTAGAAGTTTAAAGAAAAAAGTGATGCTGCTGCTGGTTCATTGTTCATTTTGGGCAGTATTTGTGTTTGGGAAATTAGGCAAGGCAAGGCAAGGCAAGGCAATTTTATTTGTATAGCCCATTTTTACAAACAGTTTGTCTCAAATTAGTGACATGCATATATTTAGTTTGAATAAATTAAAAATGACTTCATACATTTTACTGATATGTTCAAATGGACATGTTTGTGACTTCTAGAGATACATGAGTTAATAACATGTCAGGAAGAAAATGTTTTCCATAAAAAGATTGATTTATATAAATGTAATTTCAGGTTTGCCTGGAAACACATCCTGAGCTGCTTGGCACAGAAAGACTTTGTTCACTGTCAACTGCAATATTAGTATAAAGTGAAGACAAAAATGTAGAGAATGCACTGTAGAAAAGGTCTCAGGAGTTGTTTGTGCAACATCACGCTACTTCATGCCTTTTGTCCTAATGTTAAGAGTCGTCCCTTAAATGATGCAGCTACAACAAATACTTGTCAGGTAAGTGTAGACTTATTGTAGGTTGTCTGAGGCATTGGAACAAATGGCAGATGCATAACAGAGGGGGATAAGAGGATCATATTCAAATGAGTGAAATATTACAATATTCATTTGTGCGATCAGCTGGATCTCATCTTGTTCAGTCCTACCTTCTTTCAAGTGAGGCTGCTCATCCATATTCCACTTTCTGGAGTGATTCAGTTTCAAGCCCTGACGATAACAGGCTTTTGATAAAGGTTTAGAGTGATTCCTTTACAAGGGTAGAAATGTAATGCGTGGTGAACAAGTGTCATATTTGCCCATTTCTGTGCATGTAATGTGTATGGATGTGAGCTTGTTTTACATCCTTTGTCAGACAGTAGCTCTGAAGCTGTAGATGTGTTAATATCTGCTTATCACAGCATCCCGCCCGTTGCAAGGGCTGTTAGTGAACTGGAGATGCAAGGCTTATCTAACCTCCAAAAGACATGACAGACAGCAGCTGGAGCCAAGGCTTGCTGCTGCAAAACTGTCAAGCCGGTAAAAGGTTTTGCACCAAATTAATTTCCATCCTAACTCGCCCATACCTCTCAACTGCTTTCTGGCTGCAAAGCTATCAGAGTGTGTAGGCACCACCGATCCTGGAAATCTTGAAACCATATGGGCTTTCCAGAAACAGTCACAATCTTAATGTAATCTCTCTCCCATATATTTTGCCAATAATGTAGAAATAAAAAAAAAGACCTTAGAAGGTTCAACCTACGTCTTCAATCTTGTATCTCACTTTCTGTCTCAGTCCCTCTTGTCCCTTCACTCTCCTTTTACATTCTCAGTCCATCAAACACTATCAGACGGTGCTTCACACAGCAAGATGTTGTTAGCTTGTTGCTGTGCCATTCACTCAACAGAGGCAACATTTTTACCACCACTCAGGTGGGATTTCAGCTTGATGAGATGTCAGTCAATTCTGCTCAACACATAACAATGGCTGGCAGCCATTCACCAAGATGCAAATACATGCACCCATTAGCAGTGTGGGTTCACAACCTGTGAACAATGAAACCACAGAAGAGGGAGCTCTCTCAAGTCCAAGGTCATGCAGCCACTGGAAATGTCAGCAGAAAATAAATTTCCATAGCGGAGAGAGGACAACAGATATACATTCATGAGCCGCTGCTGAAAATCAAACCAATATCCAAAAAGTCAGTTTCAGGCTTTTGCTGTCAAAGCTAACCATTGTGGTCGTTTCAACAGACGTAACCTTGACACCTTGTGGGATGATATCCAGTAGCATCTTAGTCTGCACTCTGAAGGCATAACATCCCCAGTTATGGCTTCAGGCGACAAGACTATAATCAACAACAAAAAATAAATAAATAAGAAGCTTGTGAGTTAATAATTCATATGAGTGTTTACTAATCTGCCAACTTTATCACTGAGAGCTGGTGAAGTTTAGCTAAGTACTGTTAAAGCTGCACTAATCAGTATTTTTAAATCAATAATGGGGCATCCTCCCAACCTATCTACATCAGTCTGTTGTATGTCCTGTCCCACACTTTAATTTGTTGTGTGTAATAAGCTCTGTGGCCTCTAGAGGCCGCTCGCAGGGCAGTCGAATTTTAGTCTTGTTTTGTTTCTGCTCAATGTAGATAGAATCACATGATGAAACAATATCCATGCCTTCCTCCTGTGTTGACTACTAGTGGTTTAGTTGGGTGGTGTAGAAAGTGCAGAGGCAACAGGAAACCAGAGCAATGATCTTCAAACCATTAATTCACATTTTCCGATTGGAATATCCTTCCTGAAACAGAGAAGCACTATGCTTGGCCATCAGGGATTTGGAAGAAGTGTTTAGGGGGGTGAGGAGGTAGGAAGTGGGGAAAGACGAGGGAAGAGAATAGTTCATTTCCCAGCGAGCCATGGTAGAGATCAGGTTCTAAGTAGTGCGCAGTAAGAGAGAGATTTTATCGCTCTCATGTTTTTGTCTTCTGTAAACAGTGCTTCTTATCTATCCTTACCTCCTTCTCTACGTCTGGAAAAAAGAGATGCTTATTTGCATATTTATGAGTTGCATTATAAAGCATAGTAAATCCATTTACACTGAAGCTGTGTTACCTTAACTGGATCATGCTGCTTTTTTTGATGCATTGTTTTAAATCCAATTTTTCAGAACAACTTACAGCAAAACCAGATCTTCTTTGTGTTTATGCGACTGTTCTATGTGTATGTTTGTCTCTTTCTCTTTCCATTGCAATTTATTTTGTTCCCTGATTTCCTGCTCTTAGTGAGTCTTTGTGTTTGTGCGTGTGTGTGTGTGTATGTGTGTGTGTGTGTGTGTGTGTGTGTGTGTGTGTGTGTGTGTGTGTATGAAGCACCACATGAATGTTGATGCTATAGAGTTGGGGAAATGAAATGTGGGCGAGTGTCAGGCCAGATTACACCCAAGCGGTCTCATCACTCTGGCACCCACACAACAGGACCTTCTGACGTAATCCAAATAGTCATACGGCCTAGGGATGAAGACTGCAGTCATCTTCATCATTATCATGATTTTTATGATCATAATCTTCCCACCTCGATACTGTGGCCCCTTTCGGTCGCTGTAGCAGAATGTAATAAGTCTTGACTGAAAAAAAGTAGATTTTGTTGACTGGAAAGAGGGACACTGAATTGCAATATCACATAAATGTGTTATTAAATTTCAGTGCGCTGTGCCATGTTCTCAACAAGCATCCCATGTCTCATGTGAACCTACAAATACAATGCAATAATGGCCTAACTCTCACTTCCATCTCATCTGAAACCCCACTGCTGAAATTCATGACACAAACTGAAGAAAATTTGAAACTTGAAGCTAAAACATCACTTTTTAATTAATGCAGCAACACAAAAGGTAATATACATGTAGAAATCTACCACATTCTTTCTGTAACAGATATTGGAAGTTAAATATACGATGCAGTGGGGAGATGAATAAGGAGAAGTGCACTGTGATCATTACAGTGAAATTCCCATGATTCCATGAAATATTCTTTCATTGAGCCCTTGGGTGTGTGAGGCTACATATATAGATCCTGTGTGTAAGAAATCACCTTTGCAAATTTTAGTATCGAAACATCATTTTTCACATTGATCTCTTTTGTGTCCATGAGGAAGATATAAAATGATATTTAAATTTAAAAAACCCAGCAGGTCTGCCAAACAGCAACAACAGCAACAGCAACAACGTGGGCCAGCGTGGTGTTAGATATAAACAAACATCCCCAGCATCAGTGGGAGCATTTTCTTTTCCTGAAATGCATTATATATGGCTTTACACAGGAGATTATATCATGTTCTGGGCAAGAAACCCTGTCTTCCTCTTCCTGCACCTCCTCCATAAGTGAGGGTGAGGGAGCAGGTGAGTGATGCTCAACATCAGAGCAAAAGCTAACATTAGTATCTCTGACTGTGTCTATCCTGGCCAAGCATCCGGTTTAATGTGGGAACATCAAACCACAGCAGGAAACAATGCAATCCTTTCATGAAACCTTTCACAAAACAATGGGCGTGTTAGAGGATTGAAATGTGGAGCTCACACATAAATATGCAAATGCAAATACATTCTTCATTCACGTATACACACCATGCACAGGTTGAAATAGTTTTAAAAGCCACGTCTTCTGAAAAAATACTGAAAAAAATAGATAATTTGTTAACATAGCTAACAGTGACATTTATAGCTATTGCGGTTTAAAGTTAAGGTGAGAAAAAGACATTAGTATTGATTGCTCTTCTAAGGAGTCAAAGCCACTTTAACTGCACTCGTTGTTTAATTCCAGTCTGTCCCTTGCAGCTGTATGTGCTCTTTATTGTGACCCTTTAATAAGTGATGTCATCACGGCCATCACAGCTACTGGTGGGTGGACACTCCTCTGGGACAGCCCTTTCCCATCATTTTCTGTTAGAGGAACTAGGAATGTCCTCTCCCTGGGCCCTGATTACCCAGCTTCCTGTATTTGCAGAACTAGCCAAGCCTACGAGCAATGTAGCTTCTCCATGTCTGTGTATGCGTGTGTGTCTCCCTCACACTCACAAACATCTACACAAACATTGTTATGTAAACCAACCACATGAATATATTTGTTCTCATGCACACATGCACGTCACTATGGAGCTTAAGTGGCCATTAGGGCCATGCTAAGTCACCAGAAAAGGTAGCTACAATCAGTCAAAGTCAACAATATGTAACAATAATATAGCTGTAGTGGCCCCTTGGCATCAATAAGTGAGATGCACAGAGTTTCAAAACAGGCGTGGTCTATTTTCTCTCGTCAAACAGTGAAAACTATGGAGAAACATGTATGAAATCAAAATAGGCCACTTGTCCACAGTTTACACTCAAGTAAAAATACAAACACAAATAATACACATATTTCTTTACCTGTTTTGCTAAATGCTAGAGCAAAACATCACACATTCCTGTCTCCAACCTCAATACAAATATACTGAAGGCAATGTCCCAGAATGCAGTGGGAGAAAACGAAACTTAAGGAATAAATAAATACATTTCACAATGTAACATAAAGGGGGTATAATGACACATGAACTGGCATATTCACCCAGGCAACAACAACTCAAGGCAACATAAAAATAATTTTACAATAGCTAAGTATGAAAGTCATAACAAAGACTTTTGGGATGTATTGTATGCAGTATATTATACCAAATGCTAAAATTGCAGATAAAGAACATTTGCATTAGAAGCCATCATGGAAATAAACATTCACTTACTGAGAAAAAACAGATATCTGACTCCTTGGAGAGTCAGTTAGTACAACTAAATGAAGAATACAACATAATAGTGAACTAGAAATGCTTAATCCATGACAAATAAAGATAAATAACACGAAATATAGAGTCAAAACTATGTACGTGGCTCAAGTTCACAGTTGAATCTTAAGGGGTTGTCTCCAGACCAGTGTTATGTTGTGTAACCTTATCCTGACCCTGACCACCTAGGGATACACTTTGTCATGAGATGGAAACACCACAAACAATACAGCTTCTGTCTGCTCCACAGGTAGCCTAACCAAAGCAGCTGTATTACTTGGACATATTGGCCTCAGTGGAGACCATCATAACCCTGACAAATGCAACAAAAATCAGGCCACAACCAACTGCTGTAACAACTACTATATATGTGCTTTTCTTGCTGCTGTGTTCAGGCCTAATACTCTTGTTAGAATTATTGTGAACATGCTCTTGAACAATTTGACATTCTCCTTGAATGGCCATCCAGCTTGATCCACTGCCACTGAACAGGTTTCTCTCTTTGTGTTCATTGGCATAACATGGCAGGACACCAAATAATGCATTGGTTAAAATATGTAAGCATTACCAACAAATGTACTTAAAAATGAGAAGTCAAAGTAACCTACTGCACGTGGAGACAGTAACATTTTAGAGACATGTTCTGTCAAAATAAATCAGATTTTTTTTGTTTTAAATGAATATAAATGGAACATCCAGGTATCCCACAAACCTTCAGAGATGGTGCTGGCAACAGTAGCATCACAGCAGACACTCAGCTGGTGTGTACACACATATCTTTTCATGCAGGGACAGGGTATACTCCATTAATTGAATGAACTACATCTATTTGTTTGAATTATTTAATTTATCAAGAATTGAATGGTCAGTAACAGGATTCCTCATCAACTAGTGGAACAACCGTGAGCAGACACCTCTGCATCTGTGGCTTCTACAGGTGTCAAAAACAATACAGGAATCCATTGAGCTATAAATGACATTTTTATATGTAAACCCATATGGCACTGATAGAGGGCCACTGCCTTAATCTCAAATAATAATTTTATAATTCCAGACAATAATGTACCCATTAATGTGATCACAATAAACATCATTCAACAAGTGATTCCACTTGAAAATGATGGAAATCGTGGAATAGACGTGACCATAACATGTTTCTCCTAATACAAAGTCAAAGGTCTTCTTGAACATGATTCATGTTGAACATTGGTCATCAGGTAGAAGTCATCATCTCTTTTATGAATGAATTGGAGAGAGGAAGTTGGAAAAAAGCCAATAGATGGTACCACAGGCCGTCCAGTTGTGAAGGCCAATATCTTCTGTAGTTTGGATCTTCATCATCACTGCTAATGTGAGGGTTTCCATCTCTGTCATGATTGCTGCTGTGTGACCTTTGAGAAAGAAAGAAAGAAAGACAACCAAAAATAAATAGGAAAATAAGAGAAAAAAATTATGACTTTGAAATTGAATTATAATGAAAGCAAGTATTTTAGGCCCACTCCTTTCTGTTTTAATTGAATGTTAAAACCATTAGCCTAAGCTAGCATTGCAGTGAAATGATCTACAGCAATGCTAGCATTTAGCCAGCTAACTGTAGTAGCATTTGCTGAACAAATTCATAATATTGCTAACAGCAGTTAATTAAGGTTATCATGCCTTCTGTAGCAGGGCACTAATGAGAATAGACATATACTTTATATTAACCTACCCAAGTCGATCTGGAGCTCTTTAAAGTAAAGCTAGATCAATGTCAGTATATACTTCACAGATAAGTGAAAAAAATTGAGCCTTGGATTAATCCACTAGAACTGTGGACCAAGTAACTAAGGCTCAAGAACATCAGGTATGTAAAGCAACAAATAGTAACTTATTTTGAAATAATTCCAATGCAGCTTCTTTGAAATTCAAATAGTAGATAATAATTTGTCATACCATTTCAAAGCAGTCTGTCTTTTAACTGAAGTCAACCAAACATACAGTATTGAACTTAAACTCACAAATGACACAAAGGGGGGACCCCGGTTAGCTAATATCGACATAAGGGGGGGCAAGTAATAATCAATAAATTCTATACAGAAAACTAATCCTAATATTAAGGTTTGGATAAAACTATACATATATAACCAAAACAGAAACAACCGATCTAAAAAGTTTCAAATAACTGTAAATGAAAGGATCCTGTGAAGCAGACGCCCCTCTTGACCCAGCTGGGAGCATCTACCTCTTCCTGCCTGCTGCAGTATTGGAGGTCACCTTTAGCCAGGGGAGGTTTTGTCAGATCCATTGAGCAGATGGTGAAATTAAAGCAAACAAAAGAATGAATGACTGAATGTCAACCGAAATATGTATATTCACTTTAGCAAACAAACTTAATAAAGATTAAGATGAAGTGTGTGCTGTATGAAAACAATAGGCAGTGTGTACTGTCTTTATTTGGAGTGTGTGTATGTTGAACATGTTTACATGTGGTGGAGCCACCACAGACCAAGCCGCATGAATGACAGTGATAGAGCAAGAAAAAACGTGATGGAGTTGAGTCGATCCACCTGAGCTCTGATGATCTCTTATCTCTTTGACAGAGGCCTTTTTAGATGAAAATTTGGTTCAAGAAAAGAAAAATCTGAAAGGTCGGTTTCACCTGAATGCTGCATATGGCACCACACCGCCTCATCTGTGTACAGTCACTCTAGCTGTCACAGTTCAGGGGGCTGCTTCGAGGGACGTTGTCTATGAAGGCATGGTTTTTGTAGCTATTGTAAACTGAAGATTAAGCCAAATTGAGACAGAGGATTTTTGCTTTGTAGCACCAGCTGTGCTCACTTTTACCAATGTGTCAGAAATCCTTGCAAATATTGATGCTTTATTTTTTTTTGTTTAAAAACCTCTAGGTTTTAAGACAATTTTAAGGCAAAAGATGGACTCACATGCACTAGTACCTACACATACATGGACTAATATGCATGTGCTGTCAGACCAGATACCTAAACAAATTAAATAAATAAAAAAGCAAACTTACTAAAAGGGTCCTTGATGGTCTCACACACAGGGCTTTGGTTTTATAAATCTTATGGATTATCATCCCATTCAGCTCCTGACCCTCAAAGAGCTTAAGGGAGACCAGTTTATTGCTACAAGCTTTTAGAAGCTAGAGGCTACAAAGAAATTGGAATATTATAGCACAAAAAATGCTTTTAGGCTCTGCGGCTGAAAAATATGCTCTAAGCTTGTATGAATGTGTTTGTCTGTGCCCATCTCCTTGGTTTATTGCTCCTATGAGGTGTGTAACAAATGGTATACAGAAATGCTATTTTATTTGTTTGAAGCAAACATGTTTGCACTTTGTAAATCTGTTTTTCAAAGGGCTTTTAAATAAATATTTCAATACAGGGACCACAGAAGGAGAACATCATTTAAATGTAGATATCATACATAGTTTGACAGGAGAAAAATACCAACTACAATCCCTTATCACCCTTTCTCTGACTGACCGCTCTGCTTTCTAAAACTATATATTATAATTTAGGATGTATTTCCTCTTGTGCCTGCAGACTTTAAAGAACACTTAATTAAGAAGTTGCTTTCAGTGTTGCTCTTTCACATCTTAGCAGGAAATGAGAGGAAATACATAATGTTAGGCAGCAGGAGAGATCAGTTCACAGTCCCTCCAAAAGGTGGTCGATAATAGGTGATGGGTCAGACTCTCACATGGGAATAGTATCTGCAACCAAGTCGATTTGCCCTTAATGTTACTTTTCTTTAATTGCAGAATACACACAAACAATATACCAGATATTGCTATGTACAGGATAAATTACCTATACTTGTGCCCTGTCATCATGCAGCATGAAATTATAATTTCATAGGCTAATTTCCCTGTGGGCATGTAGGCTATTACTTGCCAAAGTTATTCAAACACATTACATGAATGCAACAAATAACCTAACAACTCAACAGTACAAAAACAGGATCTGACTCTAGAAGGTTAAACTTGAACCCAGCAATAAGAAGGTTAATTCCAGATTTCAACAACCTGCAAATACCTTTGCCTCCTTATGCCTGATGTCTATGTGCAAAAGCACTTCTGCACTCAGTGATGTGTTTGAGGAATTGCATCACTGAGATGTGCCCAATGTGTCCATACTTAGACCAGGTTGTTTTCACAATGCCCCTGTTACCATCAGGCTGTTAAACAGATGTCTTTTCTTTTTTCAATCACCTTCTGGTTCCATCGACTCACCTTCAGTTTTAACAGCACTAGTATGTGTGAAAGCTTTTTAGCAGTATATGTAAAACAGCTAATAAATTATTCAGTTATTTGTGTGAGAGGGTTTCATGTGTATATGTAAAATGTTTTCACTTGTATGTGTGTGATTTTTTTGTTGCAGTGTGTCAATAAGTTTCATGTGTGTATATTCATAGTAACTCTGGATAATGTCCTTGATGCCCCCTCATACATATACCTCCTCACCGCACACTCAATCTTCCTCCATCTGAACCAAATTGACAAATTGTGTGCTTCAACAGATGGCGTTTGTGCTTAGAAATAGAGTGAACCCCCTGCTGTCACCCACACAATCAACACACTGTGCGATTTCCTCAAAGTTCAGCAGAAGAGAGGTAGTGAGCAGACAATTTGCTGTTGTTGCTAAAATTTGTTGGCAGAAAGGGTGCTGAATGTTATATTATGAGATAAAAATCCACAAATGATTGTGTCTGAGAAGTTGTGGTTTAGTAGCTTGTGATTTTCGGGTCTGCAGCAGATCTGCTTGTAGATATGTTGCGATGAGCGACCTCAGTGAAGGGCTACACCCATTCATGCAATCCATCATATCCATGGATGACAGCTGACTGCACTCACTCCCAGAGGGGAGAAGTGTAACTAACAACAAGAATATATTGTTTTGTGCATTTTCCAAGACATCAACAAGTCTAAAAAAAATACCACTTGTTTTGTTTTACTTTCATAAGAGAGTTAATTTGTTTTGTGAGTAGCCAGGCATGCCAGGAGTTCAAAGGAGATAAGGTTTTGCCTGTGGAGTTGTTGTGACAAGGAGAATAATTGCATCATAACCAGTATGACGTGCAATTCAGTCAAGTGTATTAAAATTCACAAGGTTGGATGGTCAGTGCTGGTCTCACAGACAACATGCTCAGCGATGCTGAAGAAGCATCGACAAACATGACAGTTGATGCAGTGGCAGAGACTGAACAAGAGTATTGTGTGTTTTATCACAAAAAGACTCAGAAGAAGAATCAGTAGTTTGAAATTTTGGATAGTCCAGTAAAAGTAAAAAAAAAACAAAAAAAACGACTAACACTCTCCTCCTCTTTCAACAACTGAGATTGATGCCTCACGATGCAAAGAGGTTTGTCTGTGTCGTTACCTTCTCAGTATCCTGCACAAATGGCACCTTGATCTTTAGATGTTATTTTCATTACAACTTTTTAATAAATAATTATCATAAAGAAAAAGGTCTGATTCCCTCCTCATATGTCTGATATTATTTTGTTACAGTATGTGTGTGGATGAATGTATGAATGTATCTACTTTTTCAAAGCATACTACCTCAACCCTCAGTAACACATATAAATCTCTGAACAATTATTTTTCTACAGGTCTAACAGTTACACAGAGATTCTTAAGTAATAGCGTCATGTTTCCTGTTGGGAGAGCATCTGTATTCTAATAAACCTACCCAGTTTGTTCTCCACTTCATTATCTCTCTTTCTGGCTAATGAGTCTCCTCAAAAACTGCAGCATCAATTATTTCCCGTCTTTTCACAGAGTTATGCCAGATGCTAATGTACAGAGTGGGAAACATATCAATGTTGTTTATCATTTTAAGATAAAAAATATAAAAAGCACAAATCATGATTTTGTCAGCTAAATACAGTATCTCTCAATTTAAAAGTAAGGAGTGCTTGATTTACAGTAAAAAAAAAAAAACAGCTACAGCAACAAAAGAAAAAAGTGTGGCTGCGTTTTTAGTCTGGGCAGTTTATTTATTGAGCACTCTCATCTAATTTGGACAAACAGATGAATGGAGCGTCTCAGATTCAGCATGAGCTCTCTGACACACAGCACTGTGGGAGGCTCACTCACGGAGGTTACTTTGAATACTGATTCTGTTCAATCAAGACGAGTGTCACAGGTCAGACACTCTTCAACCCAAAGTCACTCTTAAAAATCCACTGCAGGCCTTGTCTGTCTAATTGAGATACTTATGCTTATGTGGGTGCCTGTGTGCACCTTTATCAGATTGCAGAGCTTACTTCATAAATCAAGAGGTCTTAAGGTTTTGTAAGGCAGAGGGAGGAGGGGCACTGGTGGACTGATGGGGGGTGAGGGGTGTGAGAACCTGAAATCAGCGGTAAAATCCCCCAGATGGTGTAATCTGTAGAGATCCTAAAGCATAGATTATCCCCTCATATCTGTGACCCAACGAGCTTGTAAACATACATTTATGGGGCTTAGAAGATAGGATTTTAATGTAATATTTAAAGGGATAGTTCGGGTTTATAACCTGCAGTAGTTTCTGATCAGTGTGCTGCCATCTTAGCGAAGCAGGCGGGAGCACCAGCACGGAGGCTGAGCGATCTCCTCTGAAACAATCCAGTATTGGTTGAAATTCATTCAGAATATTTTCAGCACTTTATGTTATTTTTTTAAATTAAATCTCCATCTTCCTTGGCCATGACTCACCTCTCCTGTTATAAAACATAGTTTTAAATCTATGAGGCCACAAATGTCTGAATATTGTGTCATTATTTTGACTGGTGAAATTTGATTAATAACTACATAACCCATGGTTTTTCTCTAGGGCTGATAACTGAGGATATTTGTAAAGTATAGCTAAATAATCTGGTTAAACTAAATATATATACTATACTAATACTAAATAATGGTTAAACCAGCCAAAAATCACTGTGAACAAAAGGTGGTATAAAATAATGAGGGTCCAGTGTAGAGATTCCTGAGATCAGTATATGTTTCTGAAAGTCACTGACTTGCATCAGTGTCCTCATGTCAAGCCAATTAAAATGAAATGATGAAGACAGACCTTCAGCTAAAACAGCCTGTGGGGAAAATCAATCAAAAATATAAGTAACAGGCAGTTTTGGCTGGATTATCTATTTATAGTCTCAGTTAATATATTGTTGCTCTGCAGGCATTCTGGACTTTATGATGGCTGAGCTACTAAAACCACCTTTAGAGCTGATCCAGGACAAATCTAGCATGTGCTTCGTGTCAGTGTGGAGCTCTTTGACTTCACATTGAATATTTTCGTACACACATTATGTCCACATATGAGGCAGCTCTGATATTGTTTCCCTAAAAGATGATGTTAATCTAAGTTAAATTAGACAATGACAATGTTGATGTTTTTTTTTTTTTTTTTTTTTTTAACTGAGGCCAGTTCTTCATTAAATTCCCTAACATTAAGGGACTGGGCAGTGCAGGTTGGAGGTGTACAGATCATCCTATGCATAGTGCACATGAGTCCATCAGATCCACATGAATCCATCCAACATATTAGACAGTTTAGAAAACATTTGTCAGCTTTGTCTATTAGCTACCAGCCACTGGAATGGATTCAACCAAGTTCAGAAGGATAATATCGATTTTTGATTTTGCCTGATAAATGGAGGCTGTAACGATTGGAGTTGGCTGTAAAGTCCTGAATTCCTAAGTCAGATCAAATGCCTTTGTTCATGTGTGACTTTATATTCACTGCACTTGTCAAAGTGGTGGAGATTGTGAAAGGCGTCTGTGACCTTTGTCTTGGTGTTTAAGTGTAGTGTTTATCAGACAGAGAAGAGAACAAAGCAAACAGAAGCAACAAACCCGGCCCTGCATGAAACAAGGTGAAGAATCATGAACAGCTGAATGTAAGTACAATCTGTTTTTTGTACTGAACTTGGAACAATAAAAAGATAAAAAATTAAGAGGTAATTGAAGCACACGTGACAAAGTAAAAGTAACTTATTACCTCCACCTCTGGAGATGATGTATGTGTTGGTAATTAGTTTCAAAATTATTTGTCAGAAAAATTGCAAGCAAAATTAGTTTCTTTTTAAGATAATGATTACAAATTTCTTTGAGTGAGAACAAGTTTGGTTGTGGCCTCATGCTTCACTAGCTTTAATTAAAATGCAAAGACATTGTGAAATGATTAATCATAATTTAGAGTTTTCTCTTTAGCTTTGTTCCTTCATAGAGTCTCTTACAGGAGTTGGTTTGGAGTTTGAGCCTCAGTAGACATTGTGATTTAAAAAGCACAGTGTTCGATTTACTTCTTTTTATTTCTGTAACAATACACAACGGCTTTAAGACTAGGCCTTCAATTAATATATGTTAACTAGAAAAAGTTATACGTTCAGTGAACAAGCTAATTGCTTTTCTACTCTTATGGGGAATGCTTAGGATCCTTTATTTTATTGTCTATGACAAATGAAAAAGCTGCTCAATAGCAGAATGATGATAGCTGAACACATTCTGACTGGTGAAAATTGGTCACCTTTAGCCAAGATTGAGTTATAAAGATGAAGGTAATGACTGGGATGGAAAATGGCTTTTGTTAGGTTCGGTGTTGGAAGAAGATTTAAAGAGTTAAAATAGTTTCATCTCTTGGCATTTTGCAGGTTTTTTCACTTGTAATGTGAAAAAAAGTCAAACACAATTTTCTAAAAGTAATGGAGGATCAACAGAGCAATGTCTCTGTAGCTCGTAAACAGTCACTGTTTCTCAGAAAACAAACAGGAGGCTCAATATCCTGGTCATCTGTGGTTCTCCAACAGGCGTTTTTAGTCCTAGAACACTGGCTGTGAATATGTCTGTGTGTGTGTGTGTGTTTATGAAGCCTATGGAGGAAGTCCAGGGAAAGGCCATCTGTTACAATCTCACCTCGTCTCTTTCTCCCTTTCAAAAGCCGTGTTGTTTACCCTCCCATGGCCTCCCACTCCTCCTCCATCTACCTTTCAGTAACCCAACTAACTAATGCCTGTAGAAACTAATCTAAAATCTCAAGCTTTTCATATTAACATGACTGATAAATAAAAAGGAATTAGCATATTTATGGTAATTCAAAGCAACTGAATTTGTTCTTGCAGTCTTCAACATGTTTTTGCAAATCAAGAATAGTAATAAGGTTTTCATGTGTCCTGGTATGTAATACAAACACTCACAAGTGCTACTAGTATCGGTTTATTTTTGCAACATATAATGATGGAAACAGTGTAATTCGTTAATAACCGCGTAAGTAGTAATAAACTAATATTAATCAATATTTTTTGCAATAAACTGTCATTAGATGACAACTAGCATCTCAGACACACCTTCGGCCACAACAGCCCCTGCCCTTCCTTTACGTTCTCAGTCAGCAACATGTCCCACTCCAAGATATTCCTGTGATGTGTTGCCCGGCATTGAAACTGATAGCAATAGCAACATTTGCCCAACAAATTCATAAAATGGGTAACGGGAAGTCAGTTAGCATTATAATGTCTAATGTAGCCAGTCACCAATGAACACAGTCATGTGACATTGTATAACCATCAAGTTACTTACACATGGAGGATAAGAAAAGCCAGTTCAAGGTGGAGCCCTTTACATTTATTTTAGTCATTGGCAGATGCTTTAATCCAAAGTGATTTACAAGTGAGGGACATCACTAAAGCTTCTCCTTCTCTGTACAACCAGACCAATATTTGTTCCATGGTTCATTCAACCTTGGACTTCTCCAAGGCCACAAAAGCTTTGAAAACTTTGAGGATATTTACACAGGCACCAGCTGACCAGGATTTGAGCTGGATGTCCCCATGGCCAGTCTGCCCCTGTCAAGTGGGCTTATCTCTTTCTTTGTCTGAGGCCTTGTTAGATGAAAGTGGATGAAATTCTGGAGGTTCACTTTCAGATACACTCCACTGTGTCATCTCACATCTGCATGGTCCCTGTGTGTATATAAACATGGGGAGAGCCAACAGTTTGACAGAAGGGATTCACATACACAAACATGCATGTACTGCCAGACCAGATGCCAAAACAAAGAATAAGAAACTCAGATTACAACGTATATATATTTGGAATCAAAATACTTGTTAGCTGCTACATTATTGTTTAAAATCTTGTTAAACAGAACCTTTAACAATGGGCTTATCTATGTGAATATGAAAGAGGTCACTTGTAGTCATGAAACCAGAAACTGTTCATGGCAGACTGCAATTTCTTTTGATTTTCCAGAAACTACTCTCATCAGCTTCATTTTCAGCCACAGCTGGCAGCTGTTTTCAGCAAATAACTAGACTCTGTGCTTCATAGATGCTCAGAACTAAACAGCAGACAAAGTTTGCATGTAACTGATAAATGTAGTGGAGCATTTATCAGCTCAAGAGCCAGTTATGACTTTGCAGTTGAGGTAATTAATATATATATATATATAAATATATATATAAATCACATATCATTCATAATATATATATGTGTGTGTGTGTTTCTCTTACATGTAAATATGTGATTTACTGTGACAGCTATAAGCTGAGGCACTGGTTCTCTATGTAGATGAGTAGAATCACCCCCCACTCGTAACAATAGCCAAGCTATCGCATACTTTGAGCTGCTGGGCTTCTTTACGTCAGCTTATTTGTGCCTGTAATTACAGGATGCAGTAAAACTTATTGGCCGGGAATTGTTCTGTAAATAACCGCAGAAAGTGCTGTATTGTCACAGCAAAGTCAGTGAAGAGATTAATAACACAAGTACAAACTGTAGAACTGCATGATAATTGCTCTCAGGGGGAATTCAACTTAGTGTATGTGTGTGCATAAGTATGTGTGTGTGAGAGAGAGGGAGAGATGGCAAAGCCAGGCTATGAATACAGTGAAGGCAGCTGCGAGTAAATCAAAGCTGAGCCACATTTATCACTGGAGCTGAAACATAATTAGCCTGTTGTAGCGAGGGCAGGCATATTCTCCAATGACAGACATATGCACAGACATTTACAGCTTCATTCTCACCAGGAATCATTCAAGAGGTTATACTATTAAACAGCACATCCTTTATCTGCAGGGTGCCAGGTGGACATGTTTGGTCTGTGAGGTATGCATGAGATTTCTTTCTGTGCACTTTATTGTATGCTTTCACTACTACATGTGCTTATAGGACCTCTACATTAACACCTGAACAAGGATGTTTTTGCAAGGTCAGGCCATTTTGAGTTTAGATTGGTGTAAGCGTTGCACACTGGGCATGCAGTAGAGGTGCTTAAGGTTAGAGTTATGGCACAGGCATGAAAGTCAGTGGAGGGATCTCACAAGGACAAAGGTACAACAACAGTATGTCTGTGTCTGAGTTTACACTCACTTCTAATGAATCCATTTCCATGGGTGCAATGATGCTTCCCAGTGGGGGCATTTTTCTGTGTGGGTAGTCCAGGTTTGAAACAATGTAAGTTTGCATTCAGTCCTAATGAATCTGGTCTCATGGGTGCATGCCCCCCAATAAATGCTTTTCACAGTGTTGATATTACATTAAAGATGGGTCTTTCTGCTGCTGTTATGTTCAGTGAGAATCGCTTTTCAACTCTTATGGAGGTATCAGCAGAGAACCCATCTAACCCATCATCTTTTGAGCAATGGCTGTGACCTTTAAAAAATGAGTGGATGTCTCAGCTTTAAACTTTGTATGTGGTGCCGTTGCAGTCACATTCATTTAAGGCATGTCCACATTTATGTGGTTAAATGTGACAATGTTGTTTCTGTGTTAAAAAAATTGCAACTCACACCAGCATTTTCTAAAAAATAAATAATACAATGGCAAAACAACTGAAGAGAAACAAGAATATTTGCACTTTTTATACTATTTACTTATTTTTAACTATGCTGGCCGATGACCTTTAGGGATGGTTGGCCCACAACTATTTCCAGCCAGAAATATCTCTATTGTAACATCTCTGGATTGAAGTTGAAGAATTGCCATTAAGTATTGTAAAGATACCCATGGTCCCCAAAGACTGATTAATAATAATTTACTTCACCTGGCCATCATAAGGTCAATATTTCAGTTTGTCCAGTGCTGTATAACCAAATACCTGCAAAACTAATTCATCAACATTCCCGTCAGCCTCAGCTGTATGCTAACATAAAAACTAATGGCATGTCTACACAGAATGCCTTTCAGTTGTGTTTATCAGTTATCAGTCCTTCATGCATCTGACTGTATAGATACGTCTCTATTTTCATCAGCCCAGCTGTCTACACAGGTTGTGAGCCAGCTTGCATTTCACTCATGCTCATAGCGGCAGTCTGTAGGGTTTTTACACTTTAAGTCTATTTTATTCTGATTTATGTACATAAGTGTGGGGATTGTGTATCAGCTCTGGCTCTGAGTGCTAACAAAATAAGGGTCACCTATAAGTCAGTACTGTGCCTAAACACATCCTGTATATTCACACACAGAGTCCTGAATGTGCTGCTGCTGCTGATGTGTTATTATTTTGAAAGTTTATGCAGTTACGCCCACATCTGTGCAGCTTTGAGTGTGCTAGGCCGGCTAGACAATAATCAGCATGTTAGTACATTGTCATTTTCATGTAAGCGTTTAGCACAAAGTGCTGTTGTGCAGCTTCACTGATCCACTAACATGACTGTGCACAAGTTTTGTTAATTTATGCCTGTTTGGTTTTCACAAAGAGGAAGTGTGAGGAATAACTTGTACTAGAAATTCAAGATTGTCAAAAACATTTCAGTTGTAAGTGGATAATCAACACTGGCTTTCAGTTCACAAGATGTTTGAAGAGGGGTTTGGGTGAATATGCAGACTGGGAGCACAGGGAGCTTTTAAGCTACCTGTCATGTCATGTTGTCATTTACTGATGATCAGACTAAAGGCAAAAAGCTCAAAAACAAGGATTAAGTGAAGATGGTAGGAACACAGACCCATCAGAGCATCACCACCAGCATAGGCTTCTCTGATTACCAAATCTTTGAAACCCAGTAACTGAAAATAGGGGACACAAGTACACCCTCAAATTGAAACTAAGAGTCAGCACTTTAACCTTCTAGTCACAGTTTCATTTCAAATCCATTGTGCTGGAGTACAGGGCCAACACAATGAAAAATGTCTATCTATCCTAATGCCTCTTGGCTGCACACTGTGTCTAAGTTTACACTACAAAGCCCAGAGGAAAAGACATTTCTTTTATTTCTTTTGTGTATATCTAGTTTAGAAATATCTCTGCATGTATAACCATTTTTTTCTCTCTCAAACTATAACAAGTACATTTCATAGCATTCATGAATAATTGAATGTCTATGTTTCTGTCAAGACTACAACAAACTGATTGATAGCAAGTATCAACTTAATCTCTTGTCCCCGGTATTTTACCTTATTCATTTATTATTTTTATTTATTTGCTATTTAATGAGCCCACCTCTCTAGCCATGGGTTCATTTGTTCTTCACATTGTTTGGTTTTAGGCAAAACTCCTGATCATGGAAATGTGATCATTCAACCACAAACATGGCTCACTATACAAATTCAGTGAGTTACATGAATGCTGAAACACTATTTCTTTATAGCCAAGTGGGATATTAGATAACAAGTCTAAAACTACTGTAGTTTTTGTGTTTGGTGAATGTTTAACCAGATTGTACATTGACTGTATCACACACCCACTCATCTCTCTGTCCACATTTTCCACGATAGCCTCTTTCTCTCCCACACAGGGTTGTTTGAGGGGAGTACCAATCTCAGCAGTAATACTGACTGATTCCACATCAGGCAACGACAGGCGCTACGGGGGCCCCAGCACATTTTGTAGAGCTTTTATCTCCCAGCATGCTTTGTGCTGTTGTTATCTGGTGTCTGCAGCCTGCTGTGGGACTAAATAGTAAACAGGAAGTGCTGTGCTGACACAGCCATGCCGCTAACGCTGTAGAGAGCCTTTGCAGTGCTCAGAGCTAATTTTAATGATAATCAGCTACGCTCTCTCTCATTGTTGAAGCATCAGGCATCCACACCTGAGCAAGTCTGTGTTGTTTGTGTGTGTTTATGTGTATGTGTGTGTGAGAGGGAGAAAACAAAAGAGAAAATAAGACATAGCAGCTCTACTGCTGTCTGAATACCATATGTGATGATTTAACTTTTGCATATGAATTAAATGTCATACTTAGTGACCTTGGTTTGATGATTTCTCTTAACCTTGTGTTATGAGACTGAGTGTTGGTCAGGTCCAGTATATTTCTGTGTAGTTTCCTGGTTAGGTCCCTTTTACACTGGCTATTGATGTAAAATTAATACCTGGATGAACATGTACATTTTTTTCCAAGCTCTGATCTCTTTCAGAGCACAAACACTGTTAACAGACCCATCGCCTGCCCAGCTTGGTGCCGTTGACCCAGAGTCACTGCAGCTACACTGCACATAAGGATGAAAAAATGAGGAACAGCTCTGAAATATTCAATATTTCAAAAACACATGATCACTAAACAAAGTGTATCACATGGAGAATTCATAGTGAAAAACCTCACTTTGTGATTTATGGTTGTGCACAGTGTATGGTGATACTGTGAGTGCATTTGTCTTGTAAAGGTATTACTCATGTTGAGACCTAAATCTGTTCACACAGTCACATAATGGGGACATGTCTTTGTTATGAGGGCATAAAAGAAGTCCCCATAACATAAATCGTGACATTTTAAGGTGAAGACATGTTTTAAAGTTAGGATAAGGTCAGGTTGAGTTTAGGGGTAGGGTAATTCTCCAGGAAATGAATCAATTTTATGTCCTCTGTCATGGAGACATGGCTGTGTGTGTGTGTGTGTGTGTGTGTGTGTGTGTGTTGTAGTGACTCAGCTGCAACTAAAGAAGTGAGATGGTCTGAGGACAGGAACAGAAATCAACAGGTTGTCACCTCTGGGCAACTCTATGTTCTCTGATAATTGTGTGTATGTAAGTGTGAGAGAGAAATACACATGAGCAAAAAGAGGGGAGGAAGAGAAAGAGAGGAAGATGGGCAGCTCTTAGCTCAGGGTGAGGCTGAATCATTCAGCGACACCGCTACCCAGAGGTGAGGCTCAGTCACCCTTGTTGGTCACAAGCTCTCAAATTTTACATTTTCATCATGAGCCAAGGGGCCTAATCTCAAATTGAGTCTCAGGTCCTCGTTTGTTATGTCACATCAAGGCAAATCAAGTCACACATGGAGCCTTGCCATCAAGTTAAATTTAATTGATGTTATATTTGCTGACGGTGAGCATGCCCTCGCCTTTCCCCTTTTCAGGCAGTCATCAGGTTTACTGGAATGGTAAATGGTATAGTGCCAAAAAGTATCATTTCAATTTATAAATTATTGTATCAGGATACAGGAGGTAGCCTGTTAGCTTAGCTTAGCACAAGGACTGGACACGAGGAAACTGGGACATCTGAACCACACATCGGCATCATATTATGTCTTAAATGCAAGTAAATCTAAAAATGTCAGATTGTTTTTTACAGTTCAATATAGTGAAATATCATTAAGAGAGAAACATGGCCACAGTCAAAGCTCAGACTGTGGAAGTGACAAGTGTCAAACAACATCTCAACCTGCTTCCCTGTTGTAACAATCAAGAGAATAACTGCAAAGCCTCTTGGAGTTACTATCATTTATTTACCATTGTGCATTATTGCCTGACAAATCACCTCCAACTCCACACAAACAGCTAATCATAGTTGGGGTGTAAACAGCAGAAGTAATTGAGACAATTTTGCTGTGAGGCCATGTGAGCAGAAAGAATAATTACTGTGATCGTAGCTGTGAAATATTCCACTGAAAAAAGCCAGGGGTTCCAGGGATGCACAACAGTCGTTTGTGGCCCGACATGCTGTTTTTCAAGGATAAGCTCTCAGCCCATTAAGGTTTTAAGTGTTGAGCCACACTCACTCACTCGAAACATCCTGGTTTACCTACTATAATCAACAGCAAAGATGATAATTAGCTTAGTGAAGCTGCACAAAGGTATCGCACTGTAATTGAGAGGAGACCAATTACTTTGCTGTGTCTGAATTCTGATGGTATATTCCTAATTTAAACACGAGGCTAAAAATTCTCCGCACTCATAGTATGTGGGGTTTTAATTATTCAACTCAACAACTGTGGCAGTTCCAACAAACCACAGCACATCATTATGAAACCCAAGGGCAACAAACCCAAAGGCTTACATAATGTTGCATCACTAATTTTTTATCTAATGAATGACTTGATCTTATTGGTATATGTTGTACATTATCACTATTGTTTTTACTGTCATTGGTAGCAGTCAATGTTTCAACAGTGTTTCTTATATCCCATTCATATATTGGAGACCACATTACTTTATTATCCACCTGGAATTAAAGGTGCTATATGTAAGTAATTTAGTTTGAGCAAAATTAGTCAATAGATAAAACAGTGTCTACTGACGTTAGCATGCTAACCAGCTAGTTTGAAGTTTGATGACAACCATTTCTTCTAGACTGTAAACAACAGTTAATGCTAATATTGGTTATGCAGCGAATATTACATATAGAACCTTTAAAGTATTAATACAAGTGAGCAGCACATCCACTGAAAACCGTCTCCATACTTAACGTTGGTGTGAACGACTGTATATCGTGCTTCTTGCGGTACAGCCTGAATGCTGCATTTACGTTGAAAAAGTGAGTGAGTAAGACTAAATAAGCACAAAACTCACTTTTTTAGTGAAAATGTCTTTTCATTATGTGTTTGGGGAGAAAATTTATGCCACCGCCAATGTGGATGTGTAGTTTTTAGGGGCTGTAGGGCTAATGGGTGATAAGCTTGAAAATAACCACAATTATTTCTATATAAATTCCCCAATTTACTGACACATGCAGACTCAGTTGTTTCCTATGAAACCAGAGATAGATTACGACCATAACTTCCAGCGTGAAAGATTACAGCACATTTTGTAGTTTTAATGCTAAATGGACTGTTCAAAAGTTAACTCAGTGTTTGTTTTCCTTTGTTTGCAACACTCTGGGCTGTACATTTACTGTATCTCCTACAATTTTATATATGATAAAAAAAAAAACTGATTATACCCTCTGATTTGAGTTTAGGGGGTTAGCTGGTCTCTGATGTGTGTAAAAGGTGTCTGGCAAAGGAGGGTTTTTATCTGCAATGCAGCAGTTGGGCGGATTGAGGAGAGGACTCTGACTCTGCCAGGGACTTAAACACCCTATGATTGATCTGTAGCATTTCTCTCAATGTCTTGTGAACCTAAACACCACTCTCCTTCTCAAAGTGCAGGCTGAAATCTTAACATGTGGATGGTGTTTAGTTATCATGCTTGACAAAAAAAAAAGAATAAACCTGAGAAAAGAAAGAGAGAAAGAAATCCATATTTATTTATGATGATGTGTTTCAAATAGATGGGCCAGACATGGCCATCAAACAGGCCTGGGGGGGTCTGGCACCAGTTAGTTCCTCGAGCATATCCAAACATAACAAGCTTGATATCTCAAAACCTGTTGTATTAAAGACACATTCATGATTTCACAGAAACACCCATTTTATAGTTTTTTCTTGTTTTTTTGAGATTGAATTGCTCTGGTTTTAACTTTTCTGTGAGCTGTCAGGACTGACTATTTGGTTTTTACTTAAGTTCAATCAAATCCTTATTTTTTTTTTTTCCAATAATAGACACAAATTGTATACTGTAAATGAGACAGGGACAGAATATTATAGATATGGGACAAAGGATCCTCTTACATTGTTTGCATTCTTCAATGAGCAATTTATTTTGTTTCAACATTCAAACATTCACATTTTCTTGGGAATTCAGGGAAATATTTCTTCTACATTCTGCCAGACGCAAAACAATGAGACTAAATCCTTCAAAATAAAAGAGCCATATCCACAAAGATAAACTGCCTTTAAAAAAAACAAAAAAAAACCAACTCGGACAAAAACTGAACAAATTGTGTTTCAAACCTCGCCTCACACTATCCTTTAATCTCTTTTTTAACTTTTTTCACCAAACTTTCTCCTCCACATTCGGCCATAGTTCATGGTGCCCAGACAATGCATCGTAATGGTTATGGTGGACCCTTAAGTTTTACTTTAGTGCCACCAGATGTTTTTTTTTTTTTTTTTACCTATTTTACCTAAATATATTAACATCTGCTGGAAGGATTACAAGCAAATTTTGTACATGTAGGAGGAATTCTTCACTCTCATCAAGGTTGACATTTCACATGACATCTAGTAAATGCTTTCACAAGGATGACTGGTGATCCCTTCACTATCAATCTAACACCATCAAGAAAAATTATTTTTCAGATGTCATGACCTTATAACTAAAAGATTAATGACATTTTACATCAGCCTAATCTGTACTCTGTCTTTAAGCCTAAATAGTGAACATAATCATACTAATATACGGTGGCTAGAACAACAGTACAGCCTCACAGAGCTGCTAGCATGGCTATAGATTCAAAGTTTTGTTTAGTTGGTGCAAATTGGGAAAAATGGGAAAGTAAATAATTTAAAGTAACATGTTCCTTGATGAGTCAGGTGTGAATATACCAGAGTACAACCTTCAGACTTCATCGATGTTGCACAGGTTTACATTGCTTCGTGCAAAAATTATTCCACTGCAACTATTACTCTCTGAGATCCTCCATCTTAATTCACAACCATGTTTCTCTATTATTCTGTCGACCCACAGCAAGAATATTCAACTCTCTCTGGTTCACCAGGTGCTAATATGATGAATGTTAATCCTGTCCTATAATGCTGAAGGCAGCATGAATTGATGGTTGTGTGATCTGAATGCACTCCTTTAATGTGCTCTCTCTTTTCTCAACATAAACGAAATGATATTTTCCTTCAAGCTGATGCTCATGTGCTAGATTTAATACTACATCAGCCCATGGCTATCCCTTTATGCTTCAATGGAAGGATTTCAACCACTAACGGGCTATATAAAGGCCATCTGCCTGTCTCATTAGTGCCAACTTTCCTGTGTTTCTGCCCCAGGAGAATAAAGGTCTGTCATTTCAGATGGTAGGCCATATTCTTGACTCCTCTAGGTTAAGATGAAAGCCTCAACTTTTGTACCATGACCTTTGTTAAGCATACAGATCTTGTATCTGCAAAAGTCACAGACACAGAAGCCCAGTGTTTAGCACCACTTCTGCAGGTTAGAAAACAAAGCAAAGCACACGCATACAAACATACATACAAATATATGCACTAACAAGGCTCAGAGGTGTCGTTCTCTGAATGTTTTCTGCAGAGCAGTGATCTTAGCCAACATCAGGAGGGAGGAGATAACGCTTTACAGAAAGAAAAGACATACCAGGGGCATACCAATGACAATGTCAATTTAAGATGCTTTTACTGACACATTGTACTGATTGAGCCTCTCTGAGACTTTGAAGTGTTAAACTGTTTCTACGATGGCGAGCGGTGATGGGAAAGTCACATAATTTCAGCCTGAAACAACAAACTGTTCTTGCTCTGAGAAACTCACACTCCTATCATTGTTGAGAAGGCACAACTAAGATTGAGGGGCATCAAGGACTGTTCTGTGGTACATAAATACTTTCATCCATAGATGACTGCAATGAATATTTTTTGTGAAAGAAGTTGTGGATGTCGGTAGACAACATTATTGACATGGTTAATGTACAATTAATAGTCAGACTCTTTCCAAATCAGCTCTGTACCATTTCACTCTTACACAAACAGGTATGAAACTACACGTTGAAATTATTTTACAGGGATGTTTGAAATATCAGATCATACATCATCAAGCTAAATTATTGTACAAAAACACTCATTATTGTACCATGTCATGGCAGAGGTAAAGTTGTGAAACAGACCATAAAGGTGATGGTGAGACAAATTCTTATTTCTGATAGAGACTGGCTGAAGCCGATAAACTAAGTGTCAGTAGTATGAGGGATGACTTTTTCCATTTCTGCAGGTTCAAGGAGGCAGCACTGAATCAGTTGAGCACATGACATAAACTTCATATGGATTCAGTTATAATTTAGATATAGTGGGTGTAACGTTTTAACCAGTTCAATTTGTGTGTTACCAAATCCTGGCCAATAAAAACAGTATTGATTCGAGAAATATCTGAGGTGTTCATCTTTTATCATTCTGAAGCAGCTTTAAATAATATATCTTCATGGTGTCAATGACAGATAGTATATTGTGTGTCATCAGCATAACAATGGTAAAGGACCTCAGAAGAGCAGTTTATATGCTTTAAGGAGAGCATACACAGAAAAAGATTATACCAAAATTGTTCCCTGAGATACATTGAAGTGACTGACAAAGAATCACAATCATTTGTGGAGACAGATATCCAAACCAATCATGTTCCTTTTGTGTCTACATACTTTTCAGCCGATCCTCCAGGATCAACACTGTCAAATGCATCACTGATATTGAGTAGAAGAAGTTTGGAGTCTAAAATGTCATGTATGACACAAAGGGTGGTTTCTACTGAGTTGTATTTCACAGAAACTGAAGTTCATCATCAATATTGTTGTTTCCCAGACTAGACATGAACTGCACAGATGATGTGTGAATATCAGTACGATACGATGGAGACAATTCTGAGGAAATGATGGATCCAAATGTTCATTCAAGGCACAAACGATACATTACCTACTCAAAACAGTTTTTAACAACTTTTCACATGTAGACTGGGGCCAATAATTTAAATTGTTCAAACCAATTGGCAGCATATTGTTATATTGACTAGAAGATGGTTACAAATGTGAAGTTGTATAATATCTAAAAGGTGAGATGAAAAAAAAAAACATGGTAGAATGAGTTCACAGAAATAAGCAGGTCACACGTTCCTAACATTATGGACGTACAAAGCCAAGAGCTATTTGACAGACAACAGATGCACATCTAGTTTGTTTCTCTTCTATCAGCACTTGCCCTGTCTGGATTTGTGTTTGAAATATACTGTGGTATCTTCATGGCGAATGATTGACAACTGGAGCAGACCTTGTTTTTAACGGGACAGTGGAGTTTTAAGGCTGAGAAGCGATGCTCATTAAATCTGTTTACCAGGTCATTAGGGTATACAGAGGTTGGTGTGGGTTGCTGTTTGCCAAATCACAATATTTTGCTGAAATTTTCAGAGTAGATTCACTTTACATGAGAAAAAAAATACTGTTTATTTCCCTGTTCCCAGTTGAAACAGTAAAGACAAAACAATAATCAGAGATTTTTTTATGAGATCAATTTGAAATTAAAAAAACAAAAAACAAAAAAAACATCCTGGGTGATTATTGACAGAGGCAGAGAAGCAGAGAGAGAAATTGATAATATTTGTTGCACAAGCTTGGGAAGCCAAGAGCTGGAGAGAGGAGAGGATAGTGGGGGATGGAGGTGGAGAAGACCTCAGGAGTGTTGGCTGGCTATCCCTCAGCAGCTGAAGGCACAAACAGGAGCAACGGTCTCTGTTTCCAGAGAAAGTGGCAGAGCAAACCACATGAGAGAAAGGGGAAGGCATTGAAATAGAGATGGTGGGATGGGAGAGGGAGAAACCAAACAAGGTGGTGTTAGGCACTGATTTTTCAGCTCATTTACAGAAATGGATGTTTGTACTGATATGCATTAAATGTGAAAGGCAGCACTAAATGTCTCGCAATTGAAATCCTCCATAATATTATTAACAACTAATTTGCTCATTTACCTCCGTCTTAGATCACATTAGACTTGAACTGAACCATGTCAAATGCAAAAATAAATCAGCATTTGCTCTGCTATCTTTGGATGAACACAAGTGCGCTGCAGTAATTGGTGGGGATCATTTGGGTCAGATTGGCTCAGACGCAGCTGAGCTTCCAGGGTGCAGTTACTCTTATCACCAGCAGGGGGCGAGCAGGAGCCGCAGCTCACGCATGGAGATGGGTCCGTCTGCAGACTCCTTAGCTACGCATGCATCCTCCCACCACCACCCTATATCCTCCCCCCTCCTCCTCCTCCAACTCCCCATTGCTTCCGCACGCACGCGCGTGCGCACACCGCACACACACACATATCTCCCTACACTCCACTTTACTCCCATGTGACAGAGAGAGAGGGAAGAGGGGGGGAGAGAGGATGTGGGGTTGGGGTTGGGGGGGGTGAAAGAAATGTGATTTCGCTGGAAGGCCAGACAATTAGTGGCTGTTGGAGGGATGCATGACACAGATCTCAGCTGAGAGAGAGGAGCAAGACTGGCAGAGGGAGGCAGGCTTCACGCGCACGGGAGCGGAGCGGAGCTGAGGGAGAGAGAGGGGGGGGGAG
>CM076648.1:4456044-4641007 GCA_038496675.1 Rachycentron canadum | reverse complement strand
GGGGAGGGGGAGAGAGGGGGGGAGTTGTGCTCTATTTGAATGCTTAATCACCGCCGTGGCTGGGGGAAGTCGGTGAAAATGATGTGGACTATCGTGTGACACTCCACCTGCGATGTTTTCATCTCACAGTGTCCGTCTTCATTTGTCCCCGTCAACGTGAAATTAGAGCCTCAATTAACGAAATGTCACACAAGGACAAATTACAGCCATTGTCTAAAACCGCCTCTCCTCCACCGACGCACTATTTTATATTTATTTCACTACAGATAATTGACCCCCCCCCACACACACACACACACACAGCTGTGAAATCCAGCCACGTGCGTTTCACGACGCTGATGGTGTTTTAATACACTACAGTGGATCCACGACTAAAGTGCAAAGACAGTGAGAATCATGTTTGACGACATTTCCAGTGAGAGACGTAATTTGATGGATGTGCGCGAGTTACTCAGATGGGACAGAGACTGGAGGTTGGCTCTCGTGCGCGTGTGTATGTGTTTGACAGGAAGACAAAACAGTCAGCTCCTCGCGCCCCTCGGGGCATGCCCGTAAACCCGTGCACAAGAAGAAAAAAAAAGTGGCGCGCGTGCACGACACATGACGAAAAATTAAAGCAATACCTCTGACGCCCAACATCGTGCTCCGGCGTGTGACTGTGGTTTCCGAGGTTTATTGACCTATTACATCAGTCTGTTTCCATCGGAGTGTGTGGTTTCTGCAGATCATACAGTAGAATTCACACACACACACACACACACACACACACTGTTTTATCAGTTTCATCCTCAGTTCCCCTTCCCTCCTTTACTCTTTACCTCCCTCTCACTCAAAGCATCTCGCGCAAGCCTGAGTGTGTGTTTAGTGGTATCTTCAGCGTGTGTGTGTCTGTGTGTGTGTCTGTCGGCTCAATTCTCTCAGCCCGGCTCAGTGGGCAGAGAGAGAGAGAGAGAGAGAGATACTTTTGTACAGGGGAGGGACAGACATCCTCCAGCCGGGTAGCAGAGTCTCAGTCCAGGCAGCCAGGAACAGCCGCAGCGCTGTCTGCCTCCCACCACCACCCGTCCGCATCCCATTTTGGACTAGACATCCCGTGCTGTGACACTGTCTACGAGCAAGGGGGTGTGTGACTGTGTGCGTGCGTGCGTGTGTGTGTATGTGTGCGTGTGTCAATCGTGGGGCAAATAAAACCCAGAAGCTTGCGGCAATAAAAGGCAGCATCCTCGGTCTCCCCCAGTGAGGCGGACGCGGCAGCGCAGCGAGAGACAGGGACACAGGAGGTGGCATGGAGGAGAGGTGTGCGCGTGTGACTGCGCGGAGGCAGGGCTGTGGGATGTGGTGTCTGACGGACGCG
The DNA here is from genome assembly GCA_038496675.1 of Rachycentron canadum. Classification (NCBI taxonomy): domain Eukaryota; kingdom Metazoa; phylum Chordata; class Actinopteri; order Carangiformes; family Rachycentridae; genus Rachycentron; species Rachycentron canadum. The sequence continues at coordinate 4,639,653 of CM076648.1, read as the reverse complement.
GAGAGATGCTCTGAGCTCTGGTATTAGCAGGCAGCTGCGCACCGAGCCGCTCTCTCCCCTCCCTCCTCGCCCTCATCAGCATCTCTGGTCTCCTCGCACCGACCATTCGCTCTGAAAGCGGGGACTCGGCTCCACACGGCTCGCGGTGCTCACTACCGCTGGTGTCCTGCACGGGGATTTGACACAACCAGGTATGTGCAGCGGCGTAGCCTCGTTTTGGCGCTGGATGCGTGTTTGCATGGTGTGGGGATGTTGACTGTTTGACTTCATCCTAAATCTTCTTGTTGCTTCCCTCCCCTCCCTCTGTGGCCCTGTCAGTGGATTAATGAAACGTTATTTGAGAATGATGTGGATAGATGCCATTACCTATCGATGCAGCTGGGGTGACAAATACAAAGAAATTTGAAGTGTTAGTGATATTTAATCGTTTTGCTGGTTAGTCTAAAATCCAGATCTGATTCAAACACTGTCGATCACACAAATGTCCCATTGCTCTCAGTCTCACCTTTCCCCATGTTGTTAAGCATAACGCAAAACACGAACGCATGTGAGCAATGCTGTTGTTTCACACTGAACAAATGCGATGAGACTGACTCCCCTCGTGCCGGCCAAAGAAATGGTAATATTTTGATTTATGAGGGGAGACAATCTGTTGTGATGTTGGCTGGTTTCCTAGGGCTGCAGGCAGATATTTCACTGTTGGGAAATACACAGGTTAGGAGAAGGGAGGCAGAATGTGGCTGAGGATGGGCGTGAGGGCAATATGATCTGAGGATGCACACACCCTCCCTCACACACTCATCCCCCACTGGTATGCTTCGCTTTTCTCTCAGAGCAGCAAATGCATGTTTAAAAGCAACCATGCACAAAAGCATGCACGTGTGCACGCACGGCTGCACACACTCACACTTACACGCGGTCACACACACACACAGGCATGCACTCTCAGCCACATGTACACTAATCCACACTCATAATCCACAATCATGTGTTCTGGAGACATGACGTAACACACGAGCATCTCATCATCTATATGCATCCGTTTCTAAAGGTTTGCACAAAAATATTCCTCTGTCTCACTTAAAGTGACAACAGAATGAACATCACACCACAGCATGCAGTATAATTACTTGCAGCATAATAACCTTAAATTGGAGTAGTTGGCTTTTCATCAGGAGAAAAGAGCAGCTTGTACTATTGTGAGAAATAGGTTATCATGACTCTAAATGACAGTCATTGTCATTAAAAGGAAAGTGGCAGAGATTGTAAGACTGTGAGAAATGGAGTGTTTTAGAGTGCTCTACTAATGAGATGCATGAGGGAAAATGGGGGAAATAGGTCCCTGGGTATCAATGCAGGGCCTGGGGTATAGCAGTGCCTCAGAGCTAAAGGGAGTGGGTGTGGCTGAGGTGCTCCCCTTTTCTCTGGAGGTTTCTCTAGTCTGACTCACAAATGGGAGGGGTTTTACTTCAGGACCACAGGAATTCCCAGATTTTGTTTTGTCACAGTAGCTGGCAAGTAATATCTGATAGTTCTTATGAGACCAAGCAAGTTGATTAAAAGTTATTATAACATTATATTATAAAATAAAGTATATATAAATTATATATATATATTTAAATAATTACATTATAACATGCTTGGCATGTAGTTGGTGAGTAAGTTTCAAATGAAGACATCTCAATCAACACAAATGGAACTTCAGTGCCTTGCTCAAAGGCACAAAGAATCTGAGTTGTAAAAGGTAATTATGATGGTAGAAAAACACAATAATCTGACATACTCACATGCATTTCACAGGCCTATGGAACATGTAACATTGCTTGAACATACCAGGTTTATATCTAAAGCCAAATGATATTCTGTGCCATGGTACATGCCATAACACAGCAATGGCTAGAACCTCATTTCATGGTCCTTAGAAGGCGTGTGTGTATGTGTGCACATGCTACTTACATAAATTAACAGTCTATGACTCATCTTATTATTAAAACCAACCACTGTCCATTTATCTCTGCTGCAGAATGTTTTCTATTACAACATATCTGCTTATTTTATGCTTCAAACTGCAGTTAGAATGAACAATAGTGTAGATACTGTACATCTCGATAAGACAACCTGCAATCACTCACATGTGCTTGTCATGATAGCTCTGAATAAATGGAAACATTTCATTTGTGGCCCATTTGCTGCTGAATCCACACACAAAGCCCTGTCTTACTGATTCTGTGGCCAAATTGATAACACATGCGAGTGGGATAAGGTGATCAAGTAATCTGTCATCCTTTTCTCCTAATTCTTGCATCATTACACTCTAATGGGACGATACAGGCGATACCCCGTGGGCATTATCAAGTCATTTGCGTATCAACTCTAGCTCTGGAAGAGGGTGAATGCTTCATTTGTCAAACCTTAACATGCAGATGTCAGGATGTTGGCTCTGTAAAGAGAAAGGCAGCTCCCTAATTGGCAATCAGCACTCATTAAACACTAGAACTCTTTTAGCGTGATTTGTCTGGACAGAGGGCAGCCACAGTGCAGCACATTGCTTTATACAAGTGTTGTTCCAGTGTCTGCTACAGTAAACAGTGACACATAGCAGATGCCGTCAGACGAGATTGAGGCTGTAGCTCAATTTAGTCCATCAAGTATGTTGCAAAACTGCATCACAAAGTAATTAAAATAAATTGTCAATATTAACTAGCATTCATCACCATCCATATTTTGTGTGGAGCATTGTATGATAATGGTCCATAATGGCTGAGTTATTCAATGAGGAGCATCTTAAAAACCATTCATCTTAAATATGTTTTCTAATCCATCAATTTTACAAATTGAAAGGGTAAAACAAAATCTGCTCCACTGAACACAAATATATTTTCACGTAATGATGTGGAGAACCATGAAAAGGAAACAAAATCTGGACTTATAACTATACATGGATATAAACAGAATGGTGCTGATGACCAGCGTGTCCTACAATTCCCTGTAGCTCTTGTAGCTACCTGAGGACGAGCTGCGCTAAGAGTCTGGTCACTGTCTAGTTTAATACCAGGGTAGACCACAGTTTAGTGACAAGGAAGGGTTTACGAGTGGGAGACAAACCTGTCAGGCTCTCTCTGTCTCTTTCCAATTTGCAATTGCAGTAATAATTGTAGTAAAAAGTAGAAATTGGAACATGCAGTTCAAACATCATAGTCACAAAAAATTCCTTCGAGTTTGAAGGTTCCACTAAGCTCTGCCAACTACAAATCACACCAAGCATATTTTAGCTTTTTGTTTTAGCATTTGCAACTATTTACTGTAATATGTGTCTCTTTTCTTTTTTTAAACCACACCAAACCATTAGCTTGTTTTAAAGCTAACTTGAGGGATACGCTACATTCTGCTTAACATCCTCTATTTTCCCCATATTTAGGTTAATATTTTTTGCTTTGTTTAAATATTTTCTCTTTTGCAGAATTTGAAACTCTTTTGCATAGCGTAATAGATAATTTGGTAATATTGACATATTGTTGGAAGTCATATTTGGTCGGACTCCGGCACTCTGCCAACCCTAACAACCATAGAACAAAATATCTTCTGCTGGGTCAACATCCCCTGCTATGCATGTATCACATGCACCGCTCTAGTCTCTGCAAAGGGCAACAAAAGTTTGTTTGATCAGCCGAAAAGAGCAGCCAAACGTGGGAAAGACTCAGCATTGCTGAGCCTGTATCAGAGCCAAGCATGAAGTGCTTCATCTCAGCAGCCATTACAAACAAACCAGCTCCCTGATTCAGAGCAATGTTACAGTGTCTTGAAAAGGCCAACACCAAGCTCTCAGCTCCATATAATATTAAAAGAGACAGCGGAGTTTGTTGCCAAAGTTGATCCTAATCTATTATTTGCTCCTTTTGGCTACAAAAGGTTGGCAGTTCATCAACCATATCATCATCCACCATAGTCGACTATCTTTTTCACAACCAGCTGATTTAGTTTCTATAATCTGATATTTGTGAAATATTCCTTTTGCTCATAATTCATGTCTTGCACTCATTTAACACCCACACTCATTCTATTCATTATATTGTGTTATTCATGTGTGTAGGAAAATATATTTATTTTTAATGTTTTTTGGGGGGTTGGTCTTTTTTAGTTTTTACATTTTTCTGTGTAAGAAATCACTGAATAGAAAAAGAACCCGCTAATTTCAGATTTACAGATAAGTAAAGACATGTTCAATTGTAAAATCAGGCTTCTCACAATTGCATACTATTTTATCCTTATATATTTTGAATAACTCACCGTGCCTCCAAATACTTAGTCTCAGTGTTGATCAATCAGCAAGGCACTGAGCCTGACAGATTGTTGCGCTATTAATCAAACCAGTGATAGCCATTAACATACACACAAGGATGTTAAATGTCACTCTGCCCTCTGCTACACTGAGGACATGATAGTAATATAGAAAATATAGAAAACAGCAACAGACATTAAGCGGGAGATATGTGGGACAATCAAGAGAATGTATATTGTTCCTCAAGTTAATGCAAGAAACAAACAAATGTCACATATCACCATCACGTTTCCACTTGGTTTTCCACACCCGTTGTATTAGGCTACACCATCTTATTGAACCCACTTTTCCTGCAGTGGTGTAATAGCTGTTTATTTTGATGTGACTTACTCTTAACTTTTGCAGAATAGTAATAGACAAAAACATTCATTTATTTCTGTTGTAAGAATATTGTAACAAAGTGCTTTTCCCCACCAGGATAACAAATGGAACACAGCTAACACGAGAGAGAGAAATTGTACTGTCTGTACATGCCCACAGAAGTGGTTTGATCAGACAACATAAATGAAAACACCTGCGTGGGTGGGTAGGAGCTTTAAATGTTTAACTGAACTGCAGGTTCAAAATAGTTCAAAAGCATTAATCACAAAAAAATAGTTCTTCAAGTATTTTATTTTATTTTTTTTGTATTTTTTCATTCACCAGCAAATTTTCTTGTCTTGGTGGAATAAGTCAATAACGGTTCCCTTGAGCAAGGCTCTCAGCTGCGTAATTATCGACATGAGTTGACTTGTGCTGTGACACCTCTCAGTTTTTGCATAGTTGGGAAACAGAGACAGTTTTGGGTTGTGACCCATCAGTTACAAAAGGCTGCTCCTGGCTCCATCCCAGTCTTGAGGAGAGCTGAGTCATGAACCCCCTCATTCCTTAAAATATACTGTAATACTTCTTCTCTTTGTCCTTTTGTCATTTCATTTTTGTAATGCAAAAATGTGTTTTCTTTGAACAAAGATTCCAGCCCCAGACCTGCCTCAAACCTTGCCCAATGAAGCTAACAAATAGTCAGGCTCCAGGATTGATTCCATCCTACAGTGCTGCCAGAAACTCATCTATGCTGGCAACATCGTCTTAAGCTCTATTTGCTAATGCCTGGTCCTTCTTCAGAGCCCAGCAATAAAAGCTAACTGTGATGCTGTGTTTCACAGCTCATTTGAAGTGAGCATGTCTCTGTGGTCATGAGACTGTAGACACATCGAGCTCTAAACCCCAGAACTAATGTGGAGCAGCTGTCAGGTCCTCTGCACAACAAACATCCCTCTTTCGACTCAGTTGGCCAGTTCCACTCTATAGAAAACACACACCTATCAGAACCACTTCAGGCTGTTAAAGGTTTAATACTATGCATCATGATTCAAGAGGTCTGTGGCTTGTTTTCCATGGGCCTGAGACAACCACTTTATTATCTAAATATATAGTCTGCTGCACATATACATTATGATACCTGAGTGGTTCAGGTACTGAACTGCAATCAATCTAATTGGGACATCAAATATATGACAACATAGTTCATTAACTTCATAATTTTAATTAGTAAAAACATCCAAACTTTTCTCAACAAACAGAGCCAACAAACAGATTTCGTCCTAAAATTGAGTGTGTTTTTTAAAAATTAATATGTTGAAAATGAAATTTAAAAAATAGAAAATAATTAAAATAAATAATGACATATGGCATGGCAAGACCAAATCAAGTGCTTTAGCTTCAGTATTTTTCATTAAGCTGGATATTATGATAAAACACACTGTAAGATCATGATTTAGTTTGGTGCCTCCCAGTTTCCCACAAGAGTATTGACAAGAGTATTGTAGCACTGAGGCAATTAGAATAATTGGCTATCTCCTTCTATAGAAGCTGGATACATCAATGTAGCCGATGGGTCTACTGACCTTGACTAACACATACACAAGTACATGAATGCACACACAATGACACACACACTCTCTCTCTCGCTCTCTCTCTCTCTCTCACACACAGCACTTGTAGGATACAGTTAAATTGGATGAAAAATTGCCTCTTGTTTGAATGTTTAAATGAAGGTTCACGTTTCACCTAATGTTTCGTATACGAAACATTCGTATACGAAACATTAGGAGATTACACGAGTGACATCTGATATCAAGAATGTTAAGATTTAACAGATGGTATTTGTCAGGCAAAGGTTTAATAAGTTATAACTTGTATGCATCCTTTCCTTAAGTGTGATCTGAGAATCTGTAAAGTAATTTTAAAGTAAATATTCTTTTTTTGTCTTTCAGAGGGATGATCCTTTTCTGGAGGACGACCACTGGATTTAAAAGTATTAGTGAGTCTCCACTTGGACTGTGGTTTTAGTGATTGTGAGCTGGGCTCTCACTGTCAAGCACAGGTTTATTGTGCTTGGCTCACCACCGCTGTATAATAAACAGTCCGCCGGATTGCCATCCATGGTTTCTGCCCTAATCAAGACTATATCATCCTACATTGAAAAGATTTGCAAAGGAATGTTTACAAAGAAATTGGCAAACCCAATAAAGAAGAAAGAGAGAAGCGAAAATAAAGAGCCTAAATTGTCCACTGATTTGCAAGCGCACAATCTAACTCTCTCTACTACACTGAAAACTACAGTGAAAAAGATTTCCAAATGCTCTTCGGCACGTAACTTATCGCTTGAAGAAGACGACGGAAAGAACGACTGCTCATCCCTGTCACCCACTTTCAGTTATCGTGTAGCTATAGCAAACGGACTCCCAAAAAACTCTCTTTTTTTGAATAATAATGAAAGCATCTTTCCTGAGGTTCTTTCGATTGATAGTAGTTACTCTGACTCCTTGAGTGAGACAAAACCTGTCAGGAGACTGGATGAGCATAAATCACACACTATGCCAGTAAGACGAAACAGGAAGAGCCTCATTAGTTTGGCTCCCTCTGATGGCAGTTCTGAGGGTGAACGAGTGGAACGATCCAGTCTACACACACTTAGACTGGGTGCCCTCCGCAAGCTAAGAAAATGGAAAAAGAGTCAGGAATGTGTCTCCTCAGACTCAGAGGTGAGCAATTGGAGGAAAACCCTGGGTATCCGGAGCAAGTCCTTGGACCGGGCTGGACGGCAGCAAAAGAGTTCGACCCTGGAGCCTGGTTCCTCCTCCACAGGTTGCATCAGTCAGACCCAGGATGTCATGGAGATGATTTTTAAGGAGCTTCAAGGGATCAGCCAGATAGAGACAGAACTGTCTGAGCTACGTGGCCATGTCAATGCCCTGAAAAGCTCCATTGATGAGATCTCCAGTAGTGTGGAAGTAGTTCAGAGTGAGATTGAGCAGCTTCGCTCAGGATTTGTCCAGTCTAGAAGGGAAACACGTGATATCCATGACTACATAAAACAAATAAGCCACCAGGCCAATAATTCAACCTTACGATTCCTCAATGTCCCTGAAGAAAGGTCAGAGAAAACAGAGAGTCTAATATATAAAATACTAAAAGATAAAATGGGTTTCATTGATGCGCATAAAACAATAAAAATTGAGCTTGCTCATAGGTTAGGGCAACAAAGAGAATGTTCTAATGCAAAACCTCGCCCTATTATTGTCATTTTTGCAACAACCCAAGACAGGGATTTAGTCTTGAAGAAATGTTATAAACTTAAAGGAACGGGCATTACAGTCTCTACTGATAGCTTAACTCATGATGGAAAGGAGAGAAAAGACAAAACAATGTCTTCCTCACAAACGTATGAGAGTATGGATCTAAAAGTCTCAGGAAAGGATAAAGTAGTGGAGAGTGATGACTGGGACTCAATGGACAGTGATAAAGAGCTAGATGAATTAAGCAGAAATAAATATGCAATGGTGATTTCAAAGCCTGTTCACAAGAGTAAATCAGAGAAGAGGCGATCCCATGACCATAGCAGGTCAGGCGAAGAAGCAGGCTACTCAGGCACAGTGCACTATGCTGATGACACTTACTATGACCCAGACAAGCATGCCAAGGCTTACTATGCTGATTTGACCCCTGGTTGGCTCTCCCAGAGTGACTACTCCACCCCTAAACTCAGCCGCTCTGAGTCCGACTGCTCAAAACTTTGCCAGTCATACTCAGAGGACTTTTCAGAGAGCCAGTACTTTACACGGGCTAATGGCTGCTCCCTGCTGTCCTCTTCAGATCAGGAGCTGTGGCAGAGAAAACAAGAAGACATGGCCTCCTCCTGGTATGCTAGCCCCAGTCACCAACTCGGCCATGAAAATCAAACTTATGAACATAATGAGGTTGAGACAACAGAAACTATTGACAGTGGGGTGAGCAATGGACTTGTCTGCATGTCTGGGGACAGAAGTCACTACAGTGGCTCCCAGCTCTCTCTGCAAGGTGATCTATCACCGTGGAAAGACTGGCATCATCTGGAGCAGGGTGCTGACTCTGGATTGGAGGCCTCCATAGAGGTCAGTAGTCCCTTTGACCCGTCAACTATCCCTGGTTTTCCAGAGAACATCACTAAATGTCAGGAGGTTGATTTGCAATTTGAAGGAGATGAAGAATTCATGATGCTTGACAGAGAACCTTCTCTGCCTCCTATAACCACCCACATCATTCCTCCCATCACTGACCGAGAGCCTGTCATCAAGACATCCACTCGGCAGTCTAAAGATGGATGTAAGGTGATCACAAAAGAAAGCACGAAAGTATTGCCTAAAGAGGCCCCTAAAGCTGCTGCTAAAGTGACACATAAACAAACTAAATTGGCTGCTAAAGAAGAAACCACCAAAATATTACCAAAGGAAAGTCCCAAGGTAACTGCTAAGGCTTCACCTAAAGTGACACCTAAGGCAGCTCCTAAAGAGACACCTAAAGAGTCACCTAAAGAGATTCAGAAATCAACAGCTAAAGAATCCTCTCAAGCCTTCCCGAAAGACAGTCCTAAACTTATACCGAAAGACACAAAGCCCACTGTTAAAGAGGTATCAAAAGGGGCATCTAAGGTGATTACTTGTGACGCTGCGAAAATCACTCCTAAAGTGGCCCCAAAAGATAGCCCAATAATAACACCTAAAGAAAGTCCTAAAGAGTCACCTAAAGATAGCCCTAAAATAACTCCAATTGAGAGCCCTGTCTCATCCCCTAAGGAATCCCCCAAAGACTCCCCAAAAGAGTCCCCTAAAGCTATTGCTAAAGAGCCCCCACAAGTTGCATCTAAAGAAGGCCTGAAAGTTGCTGCTAAAGAAGCTACCAAAGAAGCTGCAAAACCACCCCCAAAAGAGGCCCCAAAAGAGATGCCAAGAGTAGCATCTAAGGAGACTGGTAAACCAACTCCTAAAGAAGTTTCTAAAATTCCACCTAAAGGAGCGCCAAAGGTAGATCCTAAAGAGAGCCCTAAGGTGCCTGCAAAAGACACCCCTAAAGTAGCCCCAACAGAAGCCCCTAAAGTAGCACCTACAGTAACCTCTAAAGAGTCTAAAGATGCCCCCAAGGAAACCCCAAGAGTAGTTCCTAAAGAAAAATTCCCTGAACTGGATGTCAATCATAGCTTTCACCAGCCCCAGGGTAAATCTACAACTATGTACCGCAGTCAGAGTGAGATTCGGACAGAGAAGGTTGAAGAGGTTCCCAAGTCTTGGAGCAGCAGGCTCAGTATAGATCTCAGTGAGAAGTCCTTCGGTTTTGGTTTTGGCTCTACACTGCAGAGGGCTAAGTCAGCTCTGGAGGTTGTTTGGAAGTCTGGCTCTCAGACTACACCGGTTCCTCCCGAGGAGCCCACCAACTCCTCTTCATCGTTTATGGGACGTTTCCGTACACTGTCCACCTCCACTGCAAATAACTCTAGTTCTACAATAGACTCAGATGCCTACACAGAGCCTGTCTTCTATAAGGCAGAGAAAGAGACTAGAGGTGCTGAAGCAGAAGCTAGTGACCAACCAGTGGACAATGAGACCCACTATGTTGAAGTGATGGAACAGGTACTAGCTAACTTGGAAAACAGAACTAATGCTAATGAGACAGAGCCGACAGATGAGCCTGCGCAGGAGTGCGAGACTTCTCAGGACTATGATGTGTCTGATGACATTGAGACATTTCAAGATATTGCCCCCCAGGGTTTTGAGGGCTCTCAAGATTTTGAATCTACAGAGAACTATGAGGCAAATAAAGAGGCACAAGTTCTGGAGTATGATTGCAGTTTGGATGAGCAGTATGATGAAGAGTACAGTGAGGAATATGAAACCCAGCTCACTGAGGACACTGCTGAATATGATGCAATGGTGGAGTATGTAGATGTAGAAGAAGCGGATGAGACTGAGGACAATGACGTGACAGAGGACATGGAAGAGGGTGATGAGGAGTTAGAAGAGATAGATGAGATAATAGAAGAGGCTGCTGAGGTGGCTGAAAAAGTGGAGCAACAGCAGGAGGATGAAAACAAAAATGTTCCTGAGGAGAAGCCCATCGAGGCCCCACCCAAGAAGCGTGTTCGACCCACATTCAAAGAAGCAGCACTCAGGGCCTACAGGAAACAGATGGCTGAACTGGAGCAGCAAATCCTGGCAGGGGGTATGAGTCTCCTTTTTTTGTCATTTCATATTGTTTTCATTGTCAATGCATGGCAGGTCATACCTTTGTGAGTTTTATGAATCAGTTGCTACTCGTCAAAACAAAACACCTGGTAATGGGAAAATCATTGGTATGGTCTGTTAATTTTCTACATGTAATAGGTCTTTGGTGTTGCTGGTTTAAATCTGAATTGCAGTGTATACATTTCATTCATGTTTAATATCATTGGATTTCCACTTTGATCCACTTGAAGGATGACTTTGTATCAATAATTCAATTTGATTTGAAAAACTGAAGAAGGGACTTTATCTAAAGGCAGATAGTGTCATTTGTGGTATTGTGTGTGGCTCTGTAGTCTCATTGTCCATTTTAAGATTATTTAGTTGTGGACTGTGGCTCAAGGGATAATCACGTCAAACTGGTTTTCTGGAGCTTTGTCATTTATCATCAAAATTGAATACACCTCAAAAGCTTCAGTGGGGCAGGAATATCATTGAATCTAAAATGAATAAAAATATGACTGCAGTCTATTATTGGATGACATTGTGACAGCTAAAGCATGTGTGAACAGGAAATCTGTACTGTGCATATTGTTTTACCACCCATAATGTTTTGCACGTCACAGATTTATTAACCATGTTTTAAGTTATATATACAATATCTCATATACATATATATATATATACACACACACACACACACATATATATATATACAATATCTCATATACATATATATACACACACACACACACACACACACACAAGATATTTTATTCTCATCTAGCAGAACATGGGGCCTATGCTCTTGTTTGTCTATTTGTATTATACCTGTCCTTCACTGTAATTTTATTTAATCAAAATATTGTATAAATGATGGTTCAAACTGCGATGATCAATCATATGTATACAAATGGTTGAGATTGATTAATTGAAAGAAGAGTAGCCTTTCAAATGCTAAAAAAGGGACTAGGGAATTTCCACTCTTACTTAAAATGAAAAAGCTCTTGACCTACATGTGTAACTGCAACTGTAGTGAGGTAGGCAGTGTACTTCAGGGAATACAGATTGTACCTGAAGACCATAAAGCTGTGTGACAAATGTGTGCACAAACATTTTCAGTGACCACATTCACCGAACATACTGGAGAGAATAAATTCAGAACTATTTTGTACTAAAACTCTTAAAGTAGGAGATCATCCTCCTTTGTCATACAACTGCAAGCAACCAGGATCTCTCAGACCAACAAACTGCTGCAATTAAGAGATATTAAAATACGCTGTATAATATCATTAAAATTATTACCATGGGCCTACATACATAATATACCGTCAGTTAAATTATTCAATTGAATTTAATTTAAATGTAGCACCACAGTTTTTGCAGACACATTAATACCTGAGTTTCCCCTCAGGGAAAAATATGTGTGAACATATAGAAGGGATGCATCAATAATGCTTGTAGAAATTAGGGGCTAACTGAAAATAGATTTGAAGGCTCATTTAGATATAGATTTTTTTAAGGTAGAAAAAAATCTGATATGTGGGTCTTCATTTGTTTATTAGTATTACAATGTTTATCAAAGAATTGTAAATAAAATGCACTCATTTAACAGTGCAAAAAGTCTCTTGTGAATAATTGATGTAATGCCAACATAAATCTAAAGACCATCTTGCTATGGAGTCATATCAGCTGTATTAAGCATCAATGTGTTGATGTTCTGACCAATGATTACTACATTATTACATCAATATTTAGTAGTTATTACTACATAATTACATAAGTGCTCAGTATCTCATGGATTGGACCACACGCATCTTCAAACTCTCAAACCGTCTCTGTGGTAGTTCCAGTAGATTTAACTGGCTTTTGATTCTTTTCTTCATCTTTCCAGAAGCCAGTTATTCACCTTATCTGCTGTATATTGTTTAACAGTTATCAATAGGTTTTCTGCTTCTGTGATCTGTTAGAAGTTTAGAACGTAACAGTGGGAGTAAAACCACTTTTTATATATAAATGTTTGCTGACATAATCTGGTCTGTAGTGAACTTCATTCACAAGCTTTGCTAACTTTTTTATGCAATAGAAAAGCTTAAAATTCCACAACGACTGCTGTTCCCACTGTTTCCATTGCCATCTAAAATAGTCTCATAAAATCTTTGTTTGTCAACATAAAATAAAGGTAATTCTATGTGACTTAAAAATAAATAAAAAGTCTGCACAGTTTTAAGCAATCCCTTAAATTCACATTACTGTCAGCTGTCTAAACTTTATCTCAAACTCTTGAACTTGCTATTAAAATTCTTTTAAATTCATGACACTAAAGATTGAGATACAAACATAGACGGAAGGACACACATGCATACTCTACTCTCCCCCTCATTAGCTTCACGCCTTCATCTCTTGTAGCTGATGTGTGCTCACCATGCTCATGCTCTGAAGCGTGCTGGCTGGTCGGGTAGGGAGCTGTGAAGGGAGTCTCAGCAGTGCTGCCACTCCTGCCAGGCCTGTCTTCAACTGGCTACAGCAGCGTCTGTATTCAGATGCTAATTCACACTCCCAAGGGCATTCTGTAACCAGGTCAGCCTTGCTTGGAATATTTATAGAGGTCTACTGCTCGTGAAGTTTGCTACTTGCTCCTGGGGGAGCAAAGGAGGTAGACCCTCTTTATGCTTAGTGCGCCATTTCCAGAGAAAGTGTTGATATGTAAAATGCAGATGCAGGGAATGAAGAGTCTATGTGGTTGTTTTAGGAGAAACCATCCAATTCAAAGCACTGACTGATTTTATATTGCTGTTTTCTCCTGACTGTAGTAAACAGGGAAATCCCTTTCTCCACAGTTTACACTTGTAACTTGGAAGAGCTATGACTTTAGTTTTTAATACATTACTGCTGGGTTTCAGACACTTAAACACTGTACCCCTTCTTACTTTTTACCCTTAAACTTGAACTAGGATAATTCATTGATAACTCTGATTAAGGTCCCCTTTATCTTTGCAATTCTAATCTCACTTTACAAAACAAGCACATTTCTTTGATTAGATAAGGGCCAATAACCCATTTTACCCCAATGCTCTATTAAAGGTTCATACCTGCAGGGATCCTAATTTTACACTTAGATTGATCTAAGTTAAAATAGTTTTTACATGAACTGAACTGCGTCCTATTTGCATTCTGCCTAGAGTCAGCTGGCTTTTAGCTTTTTACCAGTGTATTTCATATACATATGCATTATTATAATGCAGCCTAATTTTGAATAAAGCTTTTCATATAAAAATTTGTATTTTTGTCAGACAAACATAACTGATATGAAAGATTGAAACACAGCCCATTAAGACTACATGTCAAACAAAGGCTGCTCTGCACTGTTGAAATCTTGATGAATCTGAACCTTATCTGACAAAATGATCATAGACCTAAGTTTAAGACAATGGCTGTGCTGTTTTTTTATTTAAAGCGATATTTACTCTCTAGTTACAGTAGATTTTAACCTTTGAGACCAGCAACTTTCTTTTGTTTAGTGTGACTCTTATTTTCATGCAAAGTTAAATGGTTGCACTTGTGGTGTCTATCGCGTAACATGTCAATGAACCTTTTCTTGAGATTGACTGATTGAGTGGAATATTAGTTTCTGACTTCTCTGAGAAAATACAATATAAATACACACAACAAAAGATATCATTGAAAATGTACAACATATCCAACATTCAGTAGTGCAAATTAGCAGGTAGCAGGAGGCAGGTTGAATAAATAAATACCAGAGAGCAAAACCTATGAAATAACAAAACACGTAACAAGTGCTCACTGGTGCAGTTATTTTGTGTTCAATCTGTGTACAGCATAAGAAATAAAAGACTTCCTTTGCGCTGGCCCTTTGCGCCCTGAATTGACAGCCAGACGTAAGCAGTTCAAACTCAAGCGTGTAGCAGGTGTGAAGTATCTGCAACTATTTGTTCAGCCTTCCTGTTTTTAGCATTGCCAAATATATTGCAGAGCTGTTTTTGTGACCTGCCAACCACCTTCCTTGCAATGTTAATAATTTTGGAGACATTGTTTTTGCCCGTCACACTCACATACTCATACAAAGTTGTTATGTTAAATGATGCTTTCAACCAGGCTCCTGTCTGCCAATTCACATGTGTTGGCTGACACCAAAGCTCCTCGGCTTCCTGATGAAAAACAATTTCTGATTAACTTTCTTTAAAATGCACTCTACATTCTCATTAACAGATAGGGTCTGATCAATGACTGTGCCCAAGTACTTGAAATGTCCTACTTCTTCCACAGCTGGTTATTTAATTAAGGGCTGATGTTAATGGATCCACTCGGTTTTATTTGTATCAAAAAACTCTTTTTGTTTTTGGCCACATTCAGTCTTAATTTCAGTTTTCAGTTTTCTGAGGGCGACTCCACTTCCATTGCACCTGCGTGGATTTCGATTTGTTGGGGGGTGGTCTTACCCAGCTGGCAAGACCTCATAAAAGAGACAAAAAAAAAAAAACAACAGTTCCTGAGGGCTGAAGCATTTATATATCGGTCTTACATGTAGATGTAAAAATGACAACATATTTCCCACTTTCATGCTCCGAAGTATCTTCTACTCCGATTTCAAACACCCCTATATTGGACCATACCATCGCTACCTCGACGTTAGCTTGAATGTCTTGTTTACGTGCTGTGCTCAAATCAGTGGCCGGCGTCCGCTTCTCCACCTGTACATCGCACAGACACTGTAGGTAAATGTAAGTAGCAGGAATAAACTATTTAACTTGTTTAAAACACTTATTTTCTTGATTTCTGAGTGTCTTAAGGTGTCGGACGGACGCTAATGTTAGCTTAAGTTACTGTTTTGGCTAGCTGATGTAAGCTAGCGGGTAGCGCGCCATTTTTGTTTCCTTGGCCAATTACCATTACCAATATAATATATAAATTTAGCAAAAACTGGTGCTAAGTCATGAGCAGTGAGATAATGGAGGATTAGTTGTTGTAGAGATAGATTTTCACATCACTGCACAATGTATTATTTCATTTTAATAGTGGTTTGGCTAGTGTCTAATTTCCTGTCTTTTTTATATTAGTCTTTTATAGTAGGCAACCTTTTTGTTTTCACTCAGGAATTCAGGAGTTTTACCTGGATGGATAATTGAACAATATGTCCACTGAAGGCCAAGTAATTATATTAGTAGTCGTGGAAAATATTTTAAGTAAATTTACTCCAAGTACTGTATGATTTAGTGGTACTTATGCTTAACTTCAGTATTTCCATATTATGCTACTTTTGCAAACAACTGCATTTCAGAGGCAAAATTACACCTTTTACTCCAGTACATTCAATTTACAGCTTTAGCTTTAACACTTAATACAAGCTAAATATTGAAATGAATATCTGATGACAACAGGGATCTATTACAGTTACAATTAAACATTGCCCAAATAGTCTCCAGTTTACAGTGCTTTAAAGGAGTGCTTGATAAATTATAAACTTGAATTTAAACTCTGGTCTACACCTCAGTGTAGTTTACGTGTATTGTGTTTGTTAGTTTCTGTAAATGTGCGCTTGACTGTGCATAAGAACACATGTTCCTGTGTGTGTGTTGGACCAGGGGTCAGTCCTTCTTATACTATCGGCCACATGCAGACTTTTCTGCTCCGATGAGCTCTGATCTAGGTACAGGGGGACCGTGTGTGTTGGCATTGAAATTCAGGATTTACTGCTGCTGTTGCTACCTTAATATTTTTGCCTGCACACGCACACAGGTTTTCTACCAATCAATGACACTTTTGTTCCACAGATTTAAGGTACCTGTGAAATGAGGTATATAGCAGAGCCTTCCAAACTATCTTTGTTGTCTGGCTTTATTTAGTGACTTGTTGGTGGAGATGTCTCTATCTTGTACAGTCATGCTGAAAGTAGCTAAGCTGATCGCTGTCCATGGTACCCACTTGGAGCTTAGCTTCTCTTTGAGTGCTGTGTCTCTGTGTGCTGCTTTTAGTGTCACCTCACACAGTGACAATATGCTGTTAAAGTTGTGCCAAACATGTAGTGTCTTCATCTGTTTAAGAATTCATATGACCTACTTATCTGCGGAGAATCTCAGTTGTCAAGGATGTGGTATTTGTCTTTACCTCTCATTCAAAAGGCTTCCTCAGATCTAACTGACTGTTGGGGAGTCCCACGCAGTTTGAATTAAAGTAAGGTTGAGAGGTGAAACATCTTCAAGAATCTCAGCCAAGTTCAGTTGCTTTCATATAGCACTTAGAGAGATATACAACCTAATTGTTTTCATGTTGACTAGAATGCACTATTAATGTGTTTAAAATATCAGTGCCTCCATGAGGACAACTCTTCATCAAGAGATGTGCACTTGTGGTGAACGTTAATGGCTGCATAAAGCACTCTGGGTAATAGCATTCACCAAAAAGTCTGTACTGTGTTCTCAATCAATGCGCAGGTCTAGAGTTCTCGCTATTTTAATTATCAATCAATAATCTTATGATGTGTTGTTTTGTCAACTTTCAAGTAAACAAACAAAACAAAATTGAATAGTAACTTAGAAAATTAGGAAAAGAAACAAACTTACACTTCTCTATTTGATAACTGTGTGTCAACAACAAACAGTGTGTAATGTCATTTTAAGCAGATCAGTAATTTGATCTTTCTCTTGTGAACAGCTGTTTTGTGTTTGTAGCACATTAGATCATGATTATGCTGCCATTTATCACCCATGGATCAATAGCACAGTAATTACACCTCTGCAGTCTTGCTTATTTGCATAATGTCCCATGTCTCTATAGCTATGAGTGTTAACACAGGTAATGTTATTAATCAAATATTTATTTTTTAATTTATAATTATTTTCATTTGCATTTGTTTATGTTATTCTACGTTCAAAGACCTGTCTTCACATTTCAACCTGTAGTTAAGAACCTTTTACTGTATAACAGAGCTTTCTACTGGTTCTACTGTATCAGGTATTCCTGTTTACAGCCATTCTGCCCAGGGCACATGTTGACTCTGTCTCCATTTATGCATAAACTGTTTGGCAAAACAGAGTTGTGTCATCAGGCAGTAATGGTAGATAAGTATCCTAAGTGTTTTAACTAAGTGTATGTATATTCTAGTGAGCTGCTCCTGTCTAACTCTCCGCCCCCCTGTCATTTTCTCCTTCCAGACACCAGTGCTTTGGATACACAGGTTTTATATCATTGTTTATCAGTTATCATATGTAACCACTTAGACACTTGTGATTTCCTTGTATGTGCATGTGTTTGTCTGTATATTTGTTGACTTGTTTTTTTGTGGTATGTGGTAAGATGGTGTGTTTGTGTTGCATCCACCTGCATGTACAGTGTCTGTGTGTGTGGTGTGTTTGTTAATCTGTTGATAGTTCGAAGTAATATGTGTAGCTATGAAGGGACTACTACAGCATGTGCCTTTGAGCCATCCTGCTGTCACTTTCTGCTGGTTATCCTTATATTTCTCTCTTTTAAGAAAATGATTTGTGTTGCAAACTGGACATTTTGGTCAGTGTGGAGGGAGCATTACACAATAGGCAAATCTGGCCTGAAGCACCAAGAGCGGCAAAACTCTCAGTCTTGAGCCCACAAATTACATTGATGTGGAATAATTTGGTTTTTTGCCTGTGGTGCTTCCCTCCTCTCTCCCTGTGCTGTACTCCTCCTCGCCTATCATTTATCTTATTCTGAATTGACCTCTAAATGTACTGTACTTTCCCAAGTACATTTTGTAAGACTGTGTGTTTCTTTTGTTTTTGCAGTGTGCTCTCTGTTTTTGTTTTTGTTGTATTTGTTGTCTTACATTTTGTGTCTCTCCTCTCTGCAGTCACGCAGTCTTTTGGATCCCAAAATGCTCGGCTTGCAGTCTGGAGGGTGAGTGGTGTTTCACATCCTGATCTGATCACTTCACACTTACACAAATATGAGCTGCTGGGTTGTTTTGTACCCCAGTGCTGAGACACATAACATAACAGAAATGTTAAAAATGTTAATGAAACACAGTGATTCTCTGGCATACACCATACCCCAATTAAGGCATCATGCGCCTTGTTTTGTGAAATACCACAGAGAGAGGATAAACAAGATGCTTGATGCCTTCACAACATCTGCAAAGGAATTTATATTTGGCTATACATATCCGATCGCCTTCTTATGAGGAAATATTTATGAGTCGTTAATTATGAAAGTGTATGTGAAAGATGAGTGATCTGAGATCTGTGATCAAACCAACTGTTGTCATATGATGAGAGGAAAATAAGCATATTTACCCTAGCTCATGCCATGACTATGCAGCCATCTGCAGCATGCATTGTGCATTAAGGCAGGAAGAGGCAGGGGCCCTGGGGTGACGCAAGGGCCTGCGCAGCTCGTCACATTGTGTATCTTTAGGGTCATAGCACTGATGTTGCTGAGAGGGCTGACGGAAAAGCTTGAGGAGCTGTAGTGTGGAGGCATTGGGCCTTGATGTTATGTTGAGGTCATTAGTGGGGCTTTGAGTGACAGTTGAGGTGATGCCACAGAGAGCCTCACGGGAAAGGAGCAAGACTGGTGGCAAAGCAGTGAGGAAACTGCGGACAGTGTGCAAGGGAAATTGGATGTTGGAGAAAGCAAGCGAACAGAAACTGCAGTGTTGAGAGGAATTCATCTTAGAATATCTATTTTTGATTCATGGAGTCACTTCTGTATTGATAGTGTATGATATAAATCCCATGATTGTTATAATATGCATGAGTAAGAGCCTTTCTGCAGAAACACTCAGTACAAATTAAGATTACATGAATGAGGGGGAGTCTCGAAACAACAGAGGGTGAAAAGGATTACAAGGATCTCCAGTGTGGGTGGCCTGCACCATGCAAAGTGAAGAGTAAGGGGTGAGACAGGTTAGGTAGGACGCATGATCCATGGTGTTTGCCAGCTCTGTAAATCAAGACCCTCCCCTCCTTTCACTGTAGTAATGTCTCCCCCACCATGGCATTATTATGATATTAATACACCTTAAATCTGTCTGCTTCTCCAGGGCTGGCAGTATTCTTTATGGTATTGACAGCATGCCAGATTTACGCCGCAAGAGGACAGTGCCTCTTGTCCGAGACCTGGTGAGTCATCTGCCTCAACAAGGTTATGCGTGATTTATGTCAAATCTATCTAAGTGACCCCACATTATACCACTCTGGTGGAATCCTGTCCTGTGTGAGTATGGACCCTTGCTGAGGACAATAATAACTTTACTGGCAACCTGATAAAATGTGCTAGTGCCTTAGAGTGACACTGATTGTTTCTTGTTTATACATCCTTAGGACTTAAAAAAAAAAAATAACCTTAACATTCTTTTAGCTGATGTCTCTGTAACAATATTGACAATTAAAACAAAATTTAGCCTTTGTTTGTGATTTTAATTACACATTTGTTACAGCACCCAATGGGGATGAATGAGAAATACTTACCTCTCATATGTCGACCTGCTCTGCAAAATTGAATAGGTTTTTTAAAAAAATCACATAAACTTTAATTGTGATAAATAACAAGCTAGTGAAGAGTTGATTGGTGATAAAAGAAACCCTTTCAAAGTCTGGCTATTTAGTGTAGAGCACTGCCTTCAGGGAATGTTAATTGTAACCTTAGCCATAACTCCATGGCTTGATTAATTAGCCTAGAGAGGGTGTTTAAGACATTGCATCACAGTGATGCTCTGCCATTTGTTTTTATTGAGACATAATGTGTCATAACATATCCCACAGAGAGGCCTGTTGTTAGTCAGTCCACTTTAGCACTATGCCCCATGGTCTTTCTGAAAGACAACAGGCTGTTGTGATGCCAGTAGTGTTCATGTAACTGTTCATTACGTTCTGCATTAGTATCTGTCTGTCGTGTGTACGTTTGTTTCTCATCTTCATATATTTTATCCAGAACAATGGAAATATTATCACACTTTGTTAAATTAAGTTTTTTAAAAACAACCTGTTTAATACATTTTACCTTTTTAAAGATTAAGATTTTCTTGTGAAATAAGAAAAATAGCATTTTATGGAAATGATAATGCAGCTTGATGTCATACACATAGATGCTGATGAATGTTTATATCACAGTGAACAACATGAGTTGATGCTGTATTTGTCCATATCTCTCATGAAATTAATAACCAACAATGTCTTGGTAAGTATGGGTTGTCGTTTTTAATTTTTAATTTTTTTGGATTTTGCGTGTATATTTGCCATTCCGACATAGACCCATAACAGCTATGGGTGATATTTTTCAGTGAGTTGTCAGATTTCACCCATGCCGATGCTTGGCCATTTTTCTTCCATTTTTTTTTTCTTTTGTTGCTCGGCAGGTGTCGAAATATTAAATTCAACTTGAAATGTTGACAACTCAACCCAAAAATATATCTGAGAGACTTCATTGACTTCTGATTTAACTGTGTGAGGCTTTTAAATCATGTAAAAGTGACAATGAGCAAGCCTTTTACACTTGGGATGAAGTCACTAGTCAGCAAACTAATTGGTCCCCTTTCATGCCTCTCCTTTGTCAATGTCCCACATTTGCTGTGTGATTGCTTCAGGGCAGCAACAGCTCTTGATTGGAACGGACAGCAGGGTTCCCCCATATTGTGGCGGGATGCAAAAACATAAACAAACCAAAAAAAAAAGAAAAAAAGAGAGAGAAAGTTGAAAATCAATTCACAAAGCACTGAACGGTATATTGTAGCTGAATAGATAACATCTGGACAGAGGGTCGTATTGTATTGCCCGCAGCATCCTCAGCAGTGCTGGTGCATGTTGATAAACTTACATCAACACTCACAGTTCATGTAGAGGTCACGTTCCCTCCTACATTCTCCATGGCTTCCATGGATCTTTACCATAGCTGGGCTGTATAGACAAGAGGGTCGTGGTAAAGACTGATCCAATATTGTCAGCTGTCAATGTCTGCATTTCTCTGTTACGTAACTTCCTCCAGTATGGGATACATGTTTATCAATTTCTGGTCACCCAGACTCAATGGATATTAATATAAGAGCTAATTTCCATGTGAATATCTATGTGTGTCTGTGCGTGTGTGTTACCTGTTTGTGTGCGCGTGTGTGTTTTTTAAGTGTGTGTGAGTCGTGTTGTGTAGTACAGCTGGCCTCACCCATACATGAGTGTGCGTGTGTCTTGTGTTTCTCTGTTTGTGTCAAACTAGTGTGCAGAGCAGACAGCAGAAAATATGATCAAAGCTTCATCCAACAGAGAAGTGAATATAAATGCCAAGCATGACTGCAGTTTCGTAACTTCCAGTGCATGAATGGATAAAAATCATGCAACGGCTGTATAGTCTCTCCTGATGAATAGTTGAATCTTTCTAGAGCTCTATGCCCTAACCAGCAGTCCTGCATGGCAGTTGAGACACCTATGTGCTCAGTATGGATAATAAATAGCACAAATTCCTCTGTTGTTTGTGCTTTCAGCACTCACCCTCCCACTCCTTTTCTAATTAAATGTCTATATTTCTTTCATTTTCTATTCATGGCCTCTCTGGAAATCACAGGCTTTGGTAAGCTTACTTTTGTGCACACTTTCATCACCCATTCACAAGTCATTTATTTAGATGTGTGTTTAAATGCCACTGTATACATTTTTTGAGATGCTGCATAAAACTGATGATAGGTAAAAAGAAAGTAAGAAGAAAATTTATCCCTTTTCATCATCTCTCTTGTCCTCCTCTTCTCTCAGACCCTCACTGCTCGAAAGGCAGGCATCTCGTTCGCTCTGGTGAACCGGTCTACACTGAATAATGAGGACCTGGTGAGTACTAACATGCTCACATTGCCTGCATGAAAATCTGTCACTGGCTGTCATGGAGTGTTGGTGGTTAATGGATGGTTCCTCAGGGACAAGGGACTCTGGACCTATGTTCTTTTGTTTTTTAGGGAGGTGTTTGAGGAGTAGGGTGCTGGAAGTTTGACAATTTTTTTTTTTTTTTTTTTTTTTTAATAGCTGTGCTGTTTGCTGCAGCCATTGTACTTTAGGGCCCAAGATCACGTTTGCCAGGAACACAGGATTCCAAAATGAAAATGAGATGGACTGCATTAGTGGCCTTATTTCTTCAGATGTAGATGCAGTATGCCATCATCTGTCCGTCTGCCTGTCTCTGTCTATAATACATACTGCAGTTTATTAAAATGGCCCATGTGGCCAGCTACTCACTCTCTCTGCTGTGGTCCTTCTGTCAGATAATTTGGCTGAGTTTTATAAAAGTGTTGGTCCCATCATTTCATCTAGACAATGGCCTGCAATGATAAGCACTGTGCATTGAGGAAGGCAGAGCTACAGAGAAAGGGCAGAAAGCTTCAGTCGATGGTGACAGACACTTTTGTGTTGACCTCCAAAACTTGCTCTGCATTAATTGATTGCAATTCTTCCCTCCCAGAGGGAAAACGGAAGAGGCAAACAGCAGGAGAAAGCAGTTTCTCAGCAAGACAAACAAGCAGACAATTTCATATCCACTTATGTGCAACACAGGGCTGCCTAAGCCTACAAGATTATGGGATTCAAATGTGCTCTGTACGTTATGCACAAATATTTCATCTTTTCAGACAAGTGACGTGGCTCACACTTTGCGCAAACTGATTTGTGTACTTGTTCGTATCACTTATTTATTTCACACACTTGACTTGGTCCTCATGGTACACATGCCCAGTTGTCCAGTGAGTGGGGCTTGGTTGCATACTAATAGCCATGGGTTTGATTAAAGGGGCTTTAGGGATGAACAGCTCATGTCCCAGATGAGGGAGAAATGACGTGATAGATGCTGTGTGTTAATTGGTGTATGAAGGGAGCTGATTCTACAGTGGTAAGTGAGGCTTGAACTTTAGGGATAGATGTCCAGTGTTCTGATTAGGAGCAAAGAAGCAAGAGTTTTATTAATTGGTGGTTGAAGGGAGCTGAGTTCCCAGCAAATGCATATTGTGCAGTCTTGGAAAGTAGGACGAGCAGATGTCAGTTTTATCTGCTGCATCAAGTCCAGGAGAGTGCTTCCCTGTAAGGACTGAAGTGTGATTCAGTAAATGACCAAATGCAGTATAAGACTGTAGAGCAGTTAGCCAGAGGAAAGGAGCATGAGAAAAAGGAGAGAAGTGAGCACTGGATAAGAGAAGATCAGAGCAGAGAGTGACAAGTTGTCATCATGATCCCCTGGCCCTGATTTTACTTATCAGGCAGCCATGTTGAACAATCCTCCCTCTGGTCTGTGGACAGATGTTTGAATCTATTTTGAAAGCTTCCTTCTTGCATCCTTACTTTTTTTTTTTTTTTTTAATTAGATTAATGTCTTACTCTGTCAGTGTGGATGTATAGACCTCACTCTCTGACATTCTCTTTCTGAGTCATGTTTCTCATGTATTTGCTTTTTAGAGCAGAAAGGGACATTATGTGTGGGCCGGCTAACGGCCCGTGTGTCCGCTCAGTGATTCGAGCACCAGAGACGTCCAACTGTGAATGTCAACATTAACTGAGGCCACGCTTACCTGCTGAGACAAAGGCAGGGTTTCACTTGTACAAAGGAAGAAGGAAGCTGCAATCTGACACAGGTCAAGGAGTATCTGGAAATAAAAAGTGATGTGTTGCTTTAAGTCAGTACAGATATCATCAGACTGGTTGTTCTCAGCAAAATATACTGCACTGATTTCAAAATGCATGCCTGTGTAATTGTATTAGTTAGTAAAAAGCATATTAGGTTGAGTTTAAAATATTTGCTATTAATACATAGGTTATATGGATTCTTTGTTAGGGCTGAAATGGTACAGTAGTTAACGCAAAAGATTAGACATAGCAGGTTGGGAGAGGATGAAGAGGATTGTACTGTCAATGAAGTGGCTGACAAGGACAATAGCTAGTGAAATTGGAAAGGAGGAGGAGAGATTAGATTCCTTTCTGTCGTGTTGCTCTCAGGCAGAGGCTGCGGCTGTCAATCAAATCTAACAGTGTCTTGAACAAAATCACCAGGGTTACCTCGCAGCGTAACACGAGAGTCACACATGCAGCACTCTTCCCACACATGCAGCACAGTGTGACATGCGGTGTCAGGACTAACAGTGGGGAGATGGAGAGAGGGAGGGAAATTTCAAAAGACAGAAGTAGACTGTGGAAATGAAATCAATGGCACAGTATTGCTCATGCAATGGTCAAAGAATGCCGAGGCAGAAAATCAGTTCTACATTTCACATGCGTGGGACCATTTAAAATGTTTAGTTGGCTGGTAAAATACAAGCTAAATCAAGTCAATTTGCCGATAAAGGCAGAGACTGCACGGTCTCTGCAGTTTCCCACATCATAGACATTTTGGCTCACTCATCTTTTGCAGGCTTTGTCAAAATTAGACAGTTCAGTATTGAATCTGATGAGAAGGCCTCTGGTTGTGGCTCTGGTGTAGCTCATGGGTAAGTTGTGGATAAATCTCAGACATCTGCTTTATCTCATCGTCCTCAGATTAAAGGGGAAATCTCTGCCTCCCTATGAGTGTCATTAAAGGTCTTTCAGGGTTCAGCAGCCTCTCTGTTGCATCAGCAAAGTCTCACAATGTTAGATAGCCTTGCTGTCCTGTCATCTGGTGTCATTTAATCATCTCTGTGCTTGTGTGTATTTGTGTCTGTATGTGTGTCTGAGTGGGCTGTACTGTAGTGTTGGTTGTGGTAAAGTGCACAGCTGCTGTTCAGGTGTTAAAGCACATTGTCAACACGCCGGGGGCTGACAGCAAAGGGGAGGGGTGGAGGAGAAGGGGTGAGGAGCGGAGCACAGTAGAAGTGGAGTGCAAGTACCTCTCTAGATTTATTTTAACTGCCATATATCTCCTTCTCTTTTTCTGTCACTTTTCTTCTTGCTCACTCTCTCTCTCTCTCAATCTGGATAATGCTCACTTTTAAAAACCTTATTTACAGCAGCCATTGATTCTGCCTTCAAGAATTGGCAAGTCTAGGTCCTTTTTCCAGTCCTTGTGGATGGAAAGGCTGCTGCAGTAAAGCATTCAATTTGAAGAGGCTTCTGTTACACAGCAGTCAGTCTATACAGGCCTGTAGTCGACTTTAGTATTTGGTCTGAAGGAGATTTCGTCATTAAACCACTTCATGTGAGCAAAGCCTCTGGGCTAAGGATGCTGTTAATTTAAGATTAATGAGATGCAAGTCTGATTTACTCTCATATGGCTTCTCCATTGATGATAAGGTAGTCAGAAAAAGATCAACAAAGCCTTCTTCATGTTATCTCTTGGAATAATGTAATCTTTAAGATCCCTTTCTCCAAGAAAGCTTGAAAAATGCTGCAGTGCTGATAAATGATAGCAGTTTAGATAAGTTATACTGTGTAATTGCCACCATTAATGCAGAAGTGTGTCATAAATTCCATTCAGCTCAGATTGGAGAATAGTTTGAATTAAGATTACTGTGATCATGTTTCTGTGAGTCTTATAAAGATTGACTAAAACATATTATATCTGGACAGTGGTCCCTCAGCAGGCAGAAAAGTATTTCTCTTGATCTCAACATGTATTGAATGTTTGTGAAAAGCAATTTAAGTACAAACTCTTTTTTTTATTAACTTTTGAAGTTGATATTAAATCTTATTTTTATCAGCTCATGGTATCATGAGAGGAGAGTAATTTTTGTACTTTCTTAATGCCTTCTCTTTTTTCAGAAACTACATGTCTTTAAGAAGACTCTCCAGGCCTTGATCTACCCAATTTCATCCACAACACCCCATAACTTTGAGGTGTGGACGGCAACTGCTCCTACCTACTGCCATGAGTGTGAGGGGCTACTGTGGGGCATTGCCCGTCAGGGCATGCGCTGCTCAGAGTGTGGCGTTAAATGCCATGAGAAGTGCCAGGACCTTCTCAATGCAGATTGTTTACAAAGTAAGGAAGTAGATCTATTTATACATAATTTATAAAACACTGGTCAAGCTGTATTTTTGTTATATCATGTCATGTTTTGATGTATTGTTGACAAAGAATTTGAAACTCACACATGTATGTGCCCACAAATGTGTGTGTGACGTGTAAAAAAATTAATTCTATATTTATTTTCACTCTGTTATATAGTTAATGTTAGTTTTCAACTGCAATATATGATTTTTGAATAATTAATTTGTGCTAGTCTGGTGTGTGTGATATTTTCAGATATAAATAATTTTTCTTCTCTTGGTTTTTCTATAGATATCAACAATATACCAGTACACATTTCATTATATGTAATACATTACATATCCCTGTATAATACAAATTACATATCCCTGTAAACTCCCTACTTCAAATGATTCAGTGTATTTGCTCAGTCAGTCACTTGCACTCATACCAGTCTCCAATCACTGCTTTTTCAATCAAGCTCTCCCCTGTTGTTATAGCCTAGACTAATAGGAACAACGTGGCATACAGACTCCAGGATGATCCCCGCGGCAATCCTCACACCTTAAGTGGATTAGCTACACCCTCGCTGTTGTAAAAGTCAGAGTTTTATAATAGTTTCAGACTAGCATAACAATGATGTATAGTTCAAACTGGATACATCTTTATCACGTTTTAATCTGCACTCTTGAAAGCACTGCAGAAACATGACAGAATTAACCTTCATTCATGCTTCATTTGTTTCACAGACACATTCACATAAATAAAGGCACAAGATTCCTCATCTTCCACACACATTAGATCTGAAGTGCAGGATGCTTTAACGCTGTTTTGGACACTCATCACCCACAAGTAGAGATGCAATTTGTAAGAAAGAAAGTGAGCTAAACTTAATTAATGAAACTATAGGAAATGTGATGAATACATGTGATAGGTGCCCTGGGTTGCATCACCACTGTTGCTCAAATTCCTGAGTAGAACTATACAGACTAGTGAGTCTAATCACCCTGTCAACCTTTTCTTATTTCAGGGGCTGTGGAGAAGAGCTCCAAGCACGGAGCAGAGGATAAGACCCAGAATATCATCATGGCTATGAAGGAGCGCATGAAGATAAGGGAGAAGAACCGTCCTGAAGTGTTTGAGGTGATCCAGGAGATGTTCCATGTCTCTAAAGAGGACTTCACCAGCCACCTGAAGACAGCCAAGCAGGCTGTGCTTGATGGGACCTCTAAGTGGTCTGCTAAAATCAGCATCACAGGTAAGTCTGCTTCCTGTGATTACCAAAACCCAAAGAGTGACAAATGCTTTGTAACTAGTAATGCCCTGATACTGCTGCAGGAAACTCTCTGACCTTTGGACCATGACCTTTGACCCCTCAATCAATCCTCTTCCACAAACAGACATATACTATACACATATTTAATTTGAACAGAATTTGATCAGGTAATTTGGGGAGAAGCAATTAAAGTTCACCATGACAATGATCTATTTTAATAACATGGATTTTAAATAGGAGCTCAGTCTGTGACATGTAGTTTTAATGGCAAGATACAAGTTGAGCATTGGGAAAACTTCTCAGGTTGCAAAAATGCTTGCCAAAAGTTAAATGGTGGAACAGTAAATATAAAGACCATGAGAGGTTGTAGTAAAGGCTGTGCTGACTTATTATAGTTGAAGACTACTTGCTACAGCTGACAGAGATCTAGATATAGCTCACTAGCATGCTAATACAGATATATGGTTATACAGATATGCTGAAAGAACTTTGTTCAGTGCAGTTTGGAAATGAGCCCTTCAGAGCTGCACCTTACGTTCTCTCTGAGGTGCCAATCATAATGTCATACCCCTGAGTGCAGTTTGACAGAGGAGTGCTTCAGAGCGCCATAGGAAGGAAGGAGGGATTTTTGGATTTTTTGACACATGAATTTTCTGTTTTGTTTTTGTTTTTTTTTTCTTCCAGTTCTTACATAATGGTTAAGTGCATTTAACAAATCAGACTAAACAATTTCAATTTTCAGTCTCCTAAAAGGAAAAATTAAGAACAAATGTTCTTCCTTTTCTTACCAAACTGCTTTTTTCTTTGTTTACCAGGCCTGTTAGTGAAAGGGAATAAATCTGACCTCATGTACCTATTTCAGTCAAATTATAGTGTTATTTTTCATACCCTTGTTGATTATATAACCTCTGTTTTTTTATATCTATTCCTGTTTAATATTTCTTTGCTGCCACACAACCTTATTTTCCAGTGTTCGGTGTATCATTAGCATGTATTAGATAACCATTAACTTCATAAGCATTTTTTTCATAAGCTTTAATTGTGTAAATCAGTTTATGTTGCATGAAAAGATGGACAAATACATTTTTATTGATTGATATATAAATATATGTTATGATTTATATTTTAGTTCAAATATACATTTATAGATTTGTTTCTTTTTAGATGTAGTTAACTGACTACTCAAAGACAGTCAGAAGGTAATGCTGTCTGTAACCTCAAACCCAGACACTAATATGTCTGTTCGGTATCAGTGCCAGGTCCAACTTATTTATTGTCCACAGTTTCTCACTGTGCCTCACAGTGGAGATAAATAGGAACAGAGGGGGGGGGCAAATAGAGATGGAGTCAAAAGAATTGGATGGGAGATTGAAAAGAGTGGAAGAGAGATACACAATAGACAGCTGGGGTTGCCTTGGTCATTTTCCCGGGGGCTTATTGAACGCCCCAGTTTAGACTGTAGTGATTGAGTTGTTATTTATTTATCATTCATTAGATAAACAAAAACTGGCATTAGCTCTGACAGTGACCGTGAGATGTTGTGTAACTGGTGAATATACACACTACAAGGCCTGGCAGTAAATATCAACCTTCAGGTCAGGCACACTATAATCAGAATCTCTGTTAATCACTAATGCTGTCACTGTAGTTGTAAATGTACGAATCACCACATGATCAGACATACAATAAGGAAAGTCTAGTACACAAGTGCATATGTTATGTACTCTCCTTTGCTTTACTTCCCCTGACAAAGTTGCCCATTCGAATTATATTTCTGTTTAAATATAATATATTTTATATATCTGAAACGCACCCTGAGGTCATTGTATTCACTGAGAAAACATGTCTCCTCTCTTCTTTGACCATCGTTCACACCATAACAATACTTTATCTGTTTATTATTCTGGATATGCCCTTGTTTACTCTTTTCCAATCAATAGAAAGTTCTTCACTTTTCTCACCTATTGTACTTTAGTTCTTCTATTATAATATATTTTGTGCTTAACTTATGCATAAGCACAGAGGACGTATGTATATTTTAAATTTAAACAAGTTAATATCAATTACTTTAGTTGAAGTTGAAAAACAACTTAGATTTATCATAATTTATTGTCATCGATCTTTTCACTTTTTTCACCTAGAAAAAAAGCTATGTCTAAACTTTTCAAGTGGTCATGCAAAACTGAAACTTGCTTTGAATTACAAAAACTTAAATCTAGTTGCCTTCAATAAAGGATCAGAGGCATTTGAATTTGATAAGTAGTTTCTGCTCCCACTGTATTTCAGGTTGGGGTGTGTGCTCAACAATAACCTGCACCTCAAGGTGGGGTGAAAATTCAGCCTTCATACAGTGTGATAACGTGATAATTGCTCATAGTGGGATATGGGCTCACACTTTTCTTTGTTTACTTGTGTAATGTAACAGAGATAAATTTACAAAGAATAAACAGTGAGAGAGAAGTGCAACCCCACTTACTTTCTCACCAATGTGCGCACAGCCAAAATTCCTACATAAAAAGTTGCTGTTGAGGGGGGCTTCAGGTGGATGATCCAACAAACCCTTCATTTTAAGCTTACTAAACCATTTATATATACATGTGGTTCTGTCAGACCCTTCCCTTCCAGACAGATGGCATTTGATTTTTAGTACACCTGGAGCAAGCAGGCCATGGCCCCTGAAACCTCTATATCCTGCCCACCAACTCCAGTCAGCATTGAACTGAAGGATATATATGTACTCTGAATTATTTAGACTGTCACTTATGCATATTTAATGCCCCAGTGTCCTTTTTCCCTTTTATGGCGCTGTGAAATACTACTGTCTCTCCTACTCTGCACCTTTCTCTCTCTGTGTGTGGAAATAAGACTCTGAATCACTAATCTTTCTTTGAAGACAAGTCTTAGCTCAGCATGGACATTTTGAAGCAGCGGGCAGACACATTGTAATGGAGTCTACCTATGGCGGTGTTGTAAGAAAAAAAACAAAAACTAAATATTATACTAAACATATCCAAAAAAAGATGAATGATGGCTATTGCCATTGAACCGAAGAGCAGCTTTGTTGTTTCGACTTTTGGCAAGTGTACAAAGTTGTTGTCAGCAGTGGAGGCAGTGACAGGCCCTTGATTTTTAAATTGGAACCAAGCTACAGACCAAATAAATAAGATTCAGGCAGCTGACTAGTAAACACCAAAATAAAATATGGAGGCATATTCATGACTGGGAAGAGGGACTTCTGTAAAACCTCGCCCACCAGGACAGTGCTTCCTGTTATCAACTTCTAAAATAATAATATATGTCTGAGAATTAGGTGAATTAAGTTATAGAACATTTATGTTTTAATTAAATTTAGCATGATCAGATACTGTTTGTTGCCTCTAGTGCTTATTATGGCTCTTCACTCTCCAACTCTGTCTTGTCTCCTGTCTCCAGTCATGAGTGCACAGGGCTTACAAGCCAAGGATAAAACCGGCTCAAGCGACCCTTATGTAACCGTCCAGGTGGGAAAGACCAAACGCAGGACGAAGACCATCTTTGGCAACCTCAATCCAGTCTGGGATGAGAAGTTCTACTTGTGAGTGCTCTTTATTTATTTGACCTCTATCTGACCAGATTATCCCCACCAAGTGTAAAGCTCATCTGTTCAAGGGAAGCTTAAAGCATTAGTAAATATACAATTCATTTTTTTTTTTTTTTTTAAATTAAAAGATTCAGTCGCTCTGGAAATTACTATAAGTTATGACATTCTACACACCAGCTGCACTGCAGAGATTTTGTAGATCCAGACTCTGCTAAACACAGCTTTATGATGGTATCTATCAGTGTGGACAACACAGGTCTTAACCCTGTTGTTTCAACAAGAAAATAAATCCTTCTGAGCTTTAGTGCTTCAGAGGCACTTCTCATTCTGTATAGTTTCTCCATTGTCTGCAGACTTCTGCCCCTTTGTTTTTTAGTACAGGTTGTTCTCTTTGGTCAGCAGAGGTATGCAATTACCACAGGATATTTGGCACTCAGTCTTCTGGTTAAAGCACTGGCTAATTTTTATTTATGTTTGTGAAACAGCTTTTATTACATTTACATTTACTTGAAGTCCAAATGAGTAGCTTAGAAAATGTGGAAAATTGAAGCCATTAGGAACTAACTGACTGACTAAGGTCAGCCCTGCCTACCCGACAAATAATATGGATGTATAATTTCCCCCAGGTCTGGCTCCAACACAATGGGCATCAGCAGAGGCTTTACAATTTTCATTATTCATTTATTTTTGATCCTTTTTATTTTATTTTTCACAGTAATCCTGTGTCTCTATATGGTGACAGGATCAGGGAGGGTAATCACCAACTTCAACCAAAGCAGCTAATGTATTTTGTGAATCACTAAAGCACTCCTCTGGAGGTTTCTGACTATAGCTGATATCCATTCTATTTATTATAAAAGGGTAAGAGCGTATATTTGTCTTACTTTCCCTTTTCAGAAGGTAGCCCCTGAATGTATGCTTTAACAGTTATTAATAATATATTTTTTTGTAAGTTTAAAAAATTAATGGGGATGTGTGTTCTGAGATTTTCTGTGTATGTGTGCGTGTCCTTTTCCAGTTAGAGACAAGGCTGCACACCTGTAATGAGACTCCAGTGGTGGCTATAATGAAACTCTTTCCCATTACTACAGGGATGTAGATTAATAGAGCGGTACATTACTGTGTGCTTGGCAGAGACTAAAGTCCTGGACTAGTGCAGCTGCAGGAGGAACCAGTGCTTCCCCCAGAAAGGGATTATTTAAAAAAGAATACTGCAGACGCTGTTTCTCTGGCTGTCTCAAACAAGATGTCGTTAATTTATCGGTTTTAATTCCAGAGCCAAACAGTCTGACCCCATCTGACGCTAAGTGCTTTAGCCACCTCTTCTATTCAGCAGTGTCATTATTGTGAAACGTCTGCCAGCTGCACTAACACAAGGAGGACCAGGGAGATGGACATGAAGCTTTCACAAATAAAACATTGCTGTGAATTGCACACAGGCCTTGTTGTGAAACATTCAGTTCCTCCTTGACGATCTTAGCTGGCACTGGGAGGAAATGAAAATACAAAGATGCACAGTAAAGTTCATGCAGTGTCTTGGGATAATTCTTTGTGCGAGGCAGAGAACCCATCTCCACTAATACATTGTAGGCATGCACACTCACTCATACCCATCCATGTGTGCACTCAAATGCACAGATATACACATTATCTCATTTGCATCCAGGCAAGAATTGTTTTCCATATGTTACTCTGAAAGGGTCAGGAAATGTGTGTCTCTGAACTTATATTTATGCTTGAATTGAACATGTGAGTGTCATTCTGCTTCACTGAATACGCCAACACATCGAGCTGTCACTGAATACGCTGTTGCTGTTCATGTTGTTGTTTGTTTTGTTGTGATTGTTTTGACCTGGCATATTCATCTTCCAACTCGCAGTGAATGTCACAACGCTACTGACCGTATCAAGGTGCGTGTGTGGGACGAAGATGATGACATCAAATCACGGGTAAAACAGCACTTCAAGCGTGAATCAGATGATTTCCTGGGCCAGACCATCATCGAGGTTCGCACACTCAGTGGAGAGATGGATGTTTGGTACAATTTAGGTATGTGTTTTTTAGCTATGTATCTTTGTGCAAACACGGTGGAAGTTATAATAATTTTGAATAAATTATGATTATGAAATAAGGCATCTCAAACAGTTGTTTACTATTGTCTATACTATATTTAGTTAGATAGGTTTGATACTGTTAAAAAACAGTAACTTTGTTAGATAATAAAATGTTTTTTCTAGAAAGTGCTTTTCATCCATTTAGCAAAGATAGCTTAACTTCCCAAATGTTAAATATTGTTTTAAGACTCAGAGGGCTCAATCAGGATTATCTTAGCTTGGGATAACAGACTGGGTGTGGATGTTTACCAGGCTATCAAAGAATTGCATTTGGATTGTAATGGCAAATGTAGGATCCCACATCTTCTGAGCTTGACCTTTAATGAGCAGACATTCAATTTCAGTTTCTCATGTACGCTATCACCACTAACAGAATATGAAGATAAATGCTTGGTCATATAGGGTGTGGTCCTGTTGAGGCCATCATTGCTGTCCACCAAGCCCCAGAAGCCTGTGGTTCAGTCTGAGTACTGATTCTGTTGATGCAGATTCATTCATTTCACTGTTTAGTCTCTCATATATCGCTGGTTTCACCATTGTGCATGAGGTTGAATGGCAGCATAATGGGAGCTCCCACTTCTGTTGAAGTATTATGACTGGCGGGTGCTGTCTCTGTTTGCCTCTCTAGCTAAAAGGAAGCAATTTGTGGTAATAGTGACCCCTACTCACTGCTGCTGCTCTGTGCCTTTTTAAATGTCCACAATGAATGTCTAAACAGACCTTTGCTGGTGTGGGTGTCCCCCCTCCAGCTGCTCTCCTCTCCAAGCCTCTTCAGCTCCTCTTCAAGCTCGGCTTTTACGTTCACGGTGTTAGTCTCTGATGCTTTGTCATGTCGTTGTTTTTCACTTGTCGGTCTCCCGACCAAATGACTGTAGGAGAAGATTTCACTCATTTGACACAGATGGGATGAATTGTACAGAATATGAGCACACAGAGGGAGGGCATTTAAAGTCTGTAACAAACCCCTGCAGCTGAGGAATCATTAGCTCTCCGACCTGTCAGCAGTGTGTATGCCTGCATTTGTGTGTCTTTGTGGCTGTATGTATGTATATATATATATGTGTGTGTGTCTGTGTTAATTGTAATATTGTTGAGCAAGCAATAAACAAGCATTTTCTCGTACATGGAGAAAGTGGATGGCTGGATGCATGTTTATGATGTCATGCATGTTTTCTAGGACATGATGTCATGTCATGTTGTGGTCAAGGACAGATTTCTATTGAGGTGGACAATAATGTTGTTTATTGAACATTGTTTCACTGAGTGGGGTCACTTCTTATGTGCTTGAGCTTTTCTCCTTTTTACTGAATGTTTTAAATCTTTCACTGGTTCCACCATCTGATGTTGTGACACAATTTAGAAAGCTTTGCAGAGAAATAACTAGAAACCTAGTCCAGTCTTCTTGATGGAGAGTAACTGTACTGCGTCATCTAGGGTGAAGAAAACAGAGTAATCAGTAGTGTAATCAGTAATGTACTAATTACTGATCAACAAGACAAAGTCAAAACCTAGAACAAATCTACTTGCTTTTCTACTACTATCTGTGCTCACGTATACAGTATTTTTATACAGCCACATTGCCAATAAAGCTGTTCTCATTTACTCATGCTCTGTTGCCAATATGAAATTGTGACTGAAACACGGCTCATTAAGAATACATGTAAAGCCATTTCCAAGCTGCACTGCACTAATAAAATTCTATTTTTATAACCATGACGTTGTCTGACAAAATCATCAACACATAAATTAAAGACAAAGGCTGTTTACTTGTAACACAAAAAGTCAGAAACTCATTATGTCAGCTGCCATGCATTCGGTGTGCCTGCGGAGGGAGGGCACAACGTTGGAAAGTAGCTGAGGTGTTTCCAAAATGCCACTAGATTTGTTGCTAGGTGTTTTTTTTTTTTGTTTGTTTTTTTGTTTATAAGGTTGACTGACGGGATCCAGCCAAAACTGTTACCTTAACATTATATATTGTTTTGTATAAGCAAACATAAGCCAATTGTAAATGTGGCTTGAAACTGGTACTTTTCAGTTGATTTCAAGTTGTTGTCTAATTCAGATTGTGTGTTACAGATAAGAGGACAGACAAGTCTGCTGTATCTGGTGCCATTAGACTCAAGATCAGTGTGGAGATGAAAGGGGAGGAGAACGTGGTTCCCCCTCACGGCCAATACACCTGTTTACATGAGGTAACCATCAAAATGGGTTTCAGCATGAAGCAATATACCAGCCATCATCTCTAGCAACATAAACATTAAGTTTGTAAAGGCAGTTACTGAAGAAATCATAAATTGTTTTGATTACACTAGAAATCAGGATGATAGTTACTGCACTGTGCAAACATGTCTCCAGCCGTGACAAGGGTCTTTATTTGCCAGATCACATTGCACAAAGAAACATCTCTTTTATTACTCGGTGTGACACTGTGCTCCATCAGTTGTAACCTGTTGCGTCTTATCTCTCGTGCCACTCACAGAACCTGTTCCACTACCTGACCGAGGTGAAGAACAACGGGGTGGTGAAGATCCCGCAGGTGAAAGGGGACGAAGCATGGAAGGTCTACTTTGATGACGTGTCTCAGGAGATAGTGGATGAGTTCGCCATGAGATATGGAGTGGAGTCCATCTATCAGGCTATGACGTTAGTACCACCCTGATCTATGGCCTTTTACCTCACAGATCTGTCACTGTCTCATTTGGCAGAGTGAAGGGGAGAAGGAGAAGGGAGCAGAAGGAGAAGAGGAGTAGTAAAGATGTCTCCTCAGCAGAATCAGATCTTGGAGGACTATTGAACACCTAAGTTTGATTGATTAATTGCTGGTCCCTTGGAAAAGAGTCCTAACCTGCCTTGGTCACATTGATCATGGATACACATAAACAATCTCATTTCCCCTTTTCTCTGTCTCTTTGATCCTCTGTGACCATGTCCATCCATAACTTTCACTCTCTCTCTTTTCCCAGTGTTTCCCTCACAGGTATTGGCACATGCAAAAACTCACCATCGTAAACATTGAAATAATTAAATATTGATCAAGGCCATACACTGCGCAGTGTTGATGTTTCGGTTGCCACTGCAGAAGTCTGCATTATGGACCTACCCTTATATATATCTATCTACCAATGCACTAGTGGCCACTGCAGCAGGTCTTGTCTTTATATGCCCATGAAAAGTATCAGTATATGTTGATGATTTCAGACACATATGTAACAGTTTTCAATGCAGCCCACTTAAATACATGCAGCTAATGATTGGAAAGTCTGACATTACAGTATTTTTTCCATTGCACAACATTCAGGGCAGTTACACTTGAACTTTAAAATTATGTTTACTAAGCTGATCAAGAACTATTGTTGTTGCACTGAGCTGCATTTGTCTGCTGCTTCTTGAGAGTCACTAGAGACATCATCCATCTGCTTCAGTCTGAGCTTCCATTGGGGTCACCTTCTTCTCTTTATTTAGTTTATCACTGGTTACAGGGATTTATATTTTCTAGTGACAACATAACGTAATTATGTTATCTCTTATAGCAAAAACTACTGCTTTGGACAGATTAAAAACCAGAAAATTCTTTCAGTTGATCATCTGACTGATCACACACCAGTCCTCCTCAGTTGAGCTGCTCAGTGCCCTGTTTGTATGTGCTTTCAATTTTGGGTTGGCAAAAGGCAGACTGTCAAATTCGTGTTGTTGCAGATAATCCACTTTGTTCATGGTGAACACAGCTGCTCTGCTCTTTAAGAGAAATACTAACTGGCAACTGAGTAAATGATGACAACACAACTTGGCAAATAGTCAGTCAAACTGCAGTTGGGCAATAAGCAATCAGCTTCACTTGGCATTAGATTTGTGTCACAGGCTTTGGGCATGGGTATTGTTTTGCCACACTTGGGGCACTTCACATGGCAACTGTGGGGTTACCTCCAGATAGAGGTTTCACCATTTTAAAACAATTGTTTCCGGCCATTGGTGTTAAATTATACACTTTGTTACAGGCAACATAATATTGTTTATTACTGCAAAAATTCTTTAATTCTTAATAAACACCTTATTGGAACCTGATTCGCTAAAGTTGGGGATTATCTCAAAACTACATGCAAAATGGCTCAGAGATCTTGATTTTTGCTTTTTTATTTTTGCCATAGCCACCTCAGTTTTTTTTTTTTTTTCTCTATTTTTAAGATTT
This sequence comes from Rachycentron canadum, assembly GCA_038496675.1. NCBI lineage: Eukaryota > Metazoa > Chordata > Actinopteri > Carangiformes > Rachycentridae > Rachycentron > Rachycentron canadum. The sequence continues at coordinate 4,601,752 of CM076648.1, read as the reverse complement.
GATCGTGGACATGGATACCAGTCTTGCACAAATCTGTCAGGGAATGTTCTGTTATTCTTCACAGATGACTTTTCATCTGCGTTTGGCTGTAGGGGGTTTTGCTGCTTTAAAATCCTCTCAAGGTGCACTGTTGGTTTTCACAGCTTTCTTCTTTACAAACTCTTGTGTGCCTTCTGCGGTGTGTTTGGGATTATTGTCGCGTTGAAAAATTCCTCTCCTGTCAAGCCTCTTGAGTCTCTGAATCATCTCTTCATTCAGTGTTTGGATATAACGACAGGCACTCATGGTGTGTTTGATAAATGTTTATTGTACTCATGCAGCACCATATCAGCAGACGCTCACCTGACAATGCCCACTCCCCACCTGATTGGGAGAATGTGCTGGCAATATTCATCAGGCCTCTTTTTGTGTTGGCAAAGTTTATTCTCAGTTTTGTGATTAATGATTTTCTTTTTGGACACCTCCTCACCACTGCTGCAACTGTGTTCAGCAGCCGACTGATTCTCTTGAACTCTCTCCGATAATCATAAAGTCCCACAATCTGGTTTCCTATTAGTTTGGGCAATTCATTACCATGTGGATCTTTGTTACATCAAACACAACCCAGGCCAAAACCTGAGTTCAGTTTGTTCCCTATACATAAGATAAAATAGCCACTTTCCAAATTCCACTTTGAAATAACAATGTTTTGCATCATTTAACATTTTAGCAATGTGGTACAAGTGTGTAGTCAGTTTTGTTATATTCAACCCATTTGTTTTTGAACATACAGTATGATCAAACATGAACAGTGCGAATCCCAATTTTTATTTAGATTAAGTTTAGATTATAGATTTTGAAATAATATGATACATACATTGTTTGCTTATGACTTCTTTTACAATTGGCCAATTTATTGAGTAATAAGGGGTTAAGGAGTATCTCTCTCAGCATCACCGCCCTGTGAATTGAGTCTCAGCTGTTTTAAAATCTCAGGTCATCTTTTAAGATCTCTGTCCTCTGCAGAATGGACTTGTTGGGCAGTCCCAGTAGCTAACTATGTAATTAGCTGCTGCCTTAGTAAATCAGACTCTAATTACACACAGATTGTGTTGGCAAATTGAATGAAAAGTGGAGTTCAAATTTGTGCTTTCATGTTTGGAAATCTGGCCACGTGTATAGCTGAGATGAAGCAACACTGAGAAACGGCTTTGCTTTTGTAATGTTAATATCACTTGCTCAAAAATGTTGTGCTGACATTAATTCCCATTGTGTTAGGAAAGAAGTGCAACTGCTACAATGACAGCACATACATAGTGTAAATGTCATTGAAATGTTTGATTGTTTTGATGCTGTACAGGAAACTGTTGTCTCTGTGTGACAGGGTATAACTGCAGCATTTGAGGGATTGTGGGGTTATTTAAGTGCAGACAAATGAAGCAGCAGCAAGTGGCCTTATTACCAGCTTTCTCAGGTGGAGTTAATGCTTCAGGCTTGAACCTTGTTTAAGCCTGGTGTTTCTCATATCTGTGCTTATTATGCTTCATCAGGAATTTATGAAAGGCCCTACCTTTCCGTTTTCTTCATGATGGAACCTTGACTCCCAGTCACTCCTGACATGATGGCTGCATAAATCAGAGGCTGTGAAGCCACACCCACTCTCCAGTGCCAAACCCCCTCCACAACAATCCCCAACATGCCCCTCCCTAGTGGGTCGTTTTTCTTCATCTCACTCTATCACTTCCCCCTCCCTACCTCCCACCTCTCTGTTTCTCTGTCCCTGTTTCTCATAATCTTTTCCTCATTACTCCGCTATCTGAAACCATGAAATTATATGGGAGTGTGTGCATCTGTATAGTATATAGTGTGTGTCATCCGCTGGTAAGAACCAAGGCAGGGTAATCATAGAAGAAGCTATGTCTCCCTCTTGAAAACTGGCTCAGGAGATCCAGCTAAAAGTGCCATGGGAATTCAGCGGATGCCATCATCACTCTCTTTGCATCACTCTCTTGCTCGCCTAACCCCAAGTGCTCCTGGGTAATTTGGAGGCTGAAAGCAAAGTAATTAAATAGGCCTCCCGATGAGAGGATGTTTGTGCTTCTATTTGTGCGGGTGTGTGCACACGCACGTGTCTGCACTTGGGGGTGTGGGGGGTTTTGTAATCATGACTCCACATAACTGCCTTTTCTAACATTGGCTTCATGAAGCAATGGCTCACTGATCAAGATGATCTTGGTTTCATCTCAGCATCCAGTTTCATGATACTTGTGTTCACTTGCTACTTGTAATACACAAATATATTCATGATATAAATGCAAATTTGATAAATCTTCAATTGTCCAACTGCTAATTTTGGTCCACAGCTTCTGAAATTGACGTTGCAAATATTACAAATACCCTTCTTTTCAGCTTTTGAAAGGAAATTATATGGCTACAGGATAAAGATTATGGACAAATCAGTAATATGTAGTAAAATCTGTTTTTCCACAGTTTTGAGAAGGAGCATTAAACAAAAACGATATTTATAGATTTTTTTTTTTTTTGCTTTAAGCTGTCAGGCACCTTTTGTAGTCAAGATGCATTCAGTGCATGCAGGTGTTTGCTTGCTATGGGTGATGCCAGTGGCTGAGAAGAAATCCCTTGTCTGTACTATTGTCTACTGCATTAAAGTAAACATACAGATTATTGTGCATACTATCCAGAATAGCAAGATCCTTTATGCGTGGTATGAGTAAGGAGGGAGTTGGCAGCCTGTCTCAATGTTAACCATAGGTACCACTGAATTATACTGTAGGAGGTATTCCACATGCCTTGTGAAGCAGCAGTATGAAGTGTTAAAATGAGCAATACGCTCTTGACTCAGGCAGAGATCATTGCTCATACCATGTCTCTCCGGCTCCAGCACTTAATTACTGCTAGGTGGTTCTGTCACTGTTGTGTATGTTCTCTCTCTCCACCCACACACACATATATATGGAGGGAGAGAAAGAGATTGTGGGAATGCATGTGCATTTGTTGCTTGAGTGCAGTTTAAAGTTTAAGGTTCAGGGAGGTGTTGAAAATGAAATACATTTTTTTTTTAAAACAGAGGACATCAGGTCAGCCACAGTGAAAGGCCCCTGCATCAGTCCTTTCTCTGGGGAAGATGACTTGAGTAATTTTAGAACACTGCAGTGTGCTGAGGTGTAGTTTGTGCTGGGCTGACATATATGGATTCACCACATATTTCTACCACTCAGTGAAAAATATAAATTGGCAAGCGCACACACTGTATTTGAGTGTGTCTCAGTGGTATTTGTTAAATAATGACAAAAACAAATAAGTTTAAAGTGACAGAAGAAAATTTACATTTCCCTGTTCTGCTCCTACGGGTATGATGATATCTCAGCTCCCTCTGGAAGTCCTGATCTACTGTCTAACTTGCTTACTTCAGCTATTACTTTGCAGCCTTATGTTAATAGTATAGGTTGTACTTCTTTGATTCACAACATCAATTGCCCCAGATAATCATTTAAGATACTTTTTTACTACAGAGCAGAGCAGTGAACTTCATATGCACTAACTCTTCCAGCAAAAGTAATTGTTTGGAACATGGAAAATATGCTTTCTCTTCAGGAGTCGGAAGGTGAAAATAATGAAGAAATACTGCAGTATGTCTGCTTGCCTTTTGTTTTTTACTGTTGTGGTTACTGCAGTGCAGAGCAATGGATAGATAGATGGGATATAGCACCTTTTTGAGCTATGGTATATATTGGAAGAGAAGGTTTTTTTTAGCTATGAAATATGTTCTCCTATAGCACCAAGTAACTTGTGGATTTTGAGAGATTCTGAAGGGCACATTGATGACTTGATCATTGATCCATCTATTTCAGTTGTCTAGTTGATGTCAGATAATGTTGGATCTCATTTTGTTTTCTTTGTGTGTTCCCTCCTGAAGAAATTACGTCTGTGTTGCCCTTAAATGCCACAGCACCGCTCCTCATGCTACATAGAATAATAGCTGTTTTTTCCCTGCAGGCATTTCTCTTGTCTGTCCGCCAAATACATGTGTCCTGGTGTGCCAGCAGTGATGAGCAATCTGCTTGCCAATATCAATGCCTACTTCGCCCACACCACCACCACCACCACAACCACTGCCTCCGCTTCTGACCGATTTGCTGCCTCTAACTTTGGAGTAAGTGCACCTATTATTATCCTGCGTATTGCTACATAAAAATGTGTGGTGTCCAGTTGGACTTAAATAGTACCTGATGTCAAATATATGTCTTATAATATATTTTTTGACATTGATTTTGCCTCATCATCATTCAACAAGTTTGAAATCAACAAAATCGTGTAGGCAGCACTTTCCAGTTGAACTTTTAAATAAGCTGATGTTGTAAGGCATCAAATAATATTTGATGGAGTTTGGCACAAAGCTAAATCACAAAATTTTGTTCCAGGAAGTACAAATGAAATACTGTAGACACAGCAAAGCTACAGTTCATGCAGTGTTATAAATTTTTCTGCGCAGTGTTTTGGGTGTGGTGACTCTCTGAACTAATTCATGTCATTCTTATCCTGACAGAGGGAAAAATTTGTCAAATTGCTGGATCAGCTGCATAACTCACTGAGGATTGATCTGTCTAAATATCGGGTATGTATGAACTTTTTGCATGCGGTGTGTTTACTGAAATCATTTTTATGTTTGTCTGTGGGACTTGCAAACCTTTTTAAACATTTTTTTTAGTGTTCTGTTCAAATTTGTTTCATGTCCGTGTTAATATTTATTTATATAAATATAAATAAATGTATACATTGCAATGGTAATTTAACATTTCTGTGAAAATGCAAGTTGCCATTTGACAGATGTGCCATTTAAGCCACCTACCATTTGCTTGATCTGATATAGGTTTCTAGTTTGATTCAACTCTTTACAGTGCATTGTGTGCTTTCTTTATCTGGCATGGAACAGCAATCCATTTACACTTTGCTGTTAATGCCAAATGTGCATCTGTTGCCCTCCAAATGTGGTTATTGACTGGATCCTCCCCCTTCTTGGATACAGTTCAGTCTTTATTTTATGCTCCATTTGAATCTCAGTGCAATCACACAGGGTGCACATTAATGCCAGGCGTAAAGGTGTATTAAAAATCAGGAACATGCCAATGGAAAATGTCCTCATAAATGTGTTGATGTCACACCAGGAATGATATTTTGTAATGTCACATGCACTTTACTCACATTAACATTAAGGCTTTGAATACATTTTGGTTTTAAACTGTGATATTGTGGGGCGATATCTGAAAAGTATGCTCAGTAAAAGCTGAAATTACAGATATAGTTGATACATATACTCAGAGACAGACTGATGTCATGCCATGTTTTTTTGCTCAACAATAATAGAAAAAAGACTGGATGAAATTTTGTTTAAAATAAATTGAATAATTGCAGTTTTTTTTTGAATATTGTGTCCTGTGGTGTAGACTGGCACATAAATGTCGATAATCATCCTGTGTTTTCACATTTCTACATTTTGGCTATAGTGTCTATAGATTGATTTGATACTGGCTACTACCATTATCAAAAAAGAACACGTTTTCAAAGACTCTGTAACAACTATATGCTAAATGTTTAATTTCACTGAAGAAATTTTTGTTTTTGTACTGTATCCAAAGCCTGGGGCTTTGCTATTATCACATCAGTGCCAGCTACTTAACAATACATACTTTACTACGGCAAACACTGAGGTGGTGCATAGAGAGCAGAGCAGGAGGATGAGAAAATATCTAAACGCTTCTGGGGCATGAAGGAAAAATAGCCAACAGGAAAAAAACAGCATCGTTGAGTATATATATGACATTTATACGTAATCATTTGGTTATGTATGATATAACAATAAGTGTGCATAGTTACCTGTAGAACAAAACAATTTTTTCCACTTGACTACATAGATGGTGGGAGATGAATTTTCTATGCAAGAACAGGTATAGTGACATTTCATCCCTCAGTGGAGTTGTACACACTTACACATGCAGCACTATTTGTTGTATGAGAGAGCTTCATTCTCCACGGTCATTTGTTTTGTGGTTTTCAGTGAATGATGAGCATGAGGCAACATTAGGAAGCTATACTGTACTGCTGTATATAGATAATTTTATGGTTGACCTGTTATAGGCATATCATGTATGTGTTGGCTGTAAATGGCTGACTGTTAATGTTTGATCCCTTACTATGCTACAACTGGCTAATATCCATAAATCTCTTTGTATTGTATTTGGAACAGTCTTACATGACATGTTGTCATGCAGTTTTTACTGTCTATTCACTGAATCATATAGTAAACTAGTTGTAAAATATTAGGGTTATATTTTGTATAAAACTAAATATCTGTAGTAAACTAAGATCCAATATCCATCAACCCATTATCTATACTGCTTATCCGTCAGGGTTGTGGGGGGGCTGGAGCAAATCCCTTTCAATCAATCAAAAACACTGTTACCCTACCTTTGTCCAACATTATAAAACATGCCAATCAAACAAGTGGTTTAGATTAAGGAAGCTGTTTGTTGAGCTATGAATTTTGGAAATTGCCACATAGCCAGTGTTAGCATGAACAGCTGTTTGCTCATCAGTCTTATCAAGGGTTTCTGCCATTGTTGCAATTAAAAGAAGTAATAATACACTGAGCAGTGCTTCTTCAGGGCAGACTGGATTTTACAGTGACTTGTAAAGTGGCGAGATTGTCCAACCAGGCCAGAGCTAGCTGGTTAGCATGCTAACTTTTGAAGATGAAAAGAATAAGAGAATAATAGAAATAGAAGTAAAACAAAGATGCACTTTCTACCGCTGAAGAGCGCTCTGGGTGAGTTAAGCAGTTACATTAGATGCTGAACAAATATTTGTTCAGGACTGATAACTGAAAAGCTGTTAATGCTAATGTTGGCTATGTAGCAATAGCAAAACCAAAAGCGTCTTTAAATTACTCTAAAAATTGTCAAAATCAAAAATTCATCCCTGCTACTCTCAGGCCATTGAGGGTGCTGCTGGATGTTACTCAGGCAGATTGAAATCCTGACGTACAGCACATAATCTTCCAGAACAATTCCAGAGGAGGGTAATCCTGTTAGACACCACACACACTCACACAAACACACTCGTTTGCCTGACCCTGTTTACGTACATGCACATCCATGCACATAAGCAGGCACACAATACAAACATGCACACAAGCTTTTAAACCCCCACCACCCCCCCGCCACTCCCTCACTTTCGCTGTCTCTTTTCCAAACCACATCTCTCTCACTCTCCATCCATGAGGCCGCTCACTGACTCACACATGGGTATGCACCTGGCAGGCAAAGGCAGACACATCTCCACAGCCCTCCCCAGCTGGTGGCATCACACACAGATCTGTAACTGAAAGATGACCCTCTCACCTTTAATGTGACACAAAAGGCAGTGTGTCATTGAGTGGGTGATTGCTTTAGTTCCCCTGCTCTTTGTCACAGCTTACTGTGTGAAGCCACATGTGATTACAGAGACACACCCTGATACCAGCAGATCCTGCTGTCTGTTTGCAAGGGCAAAAAAGACAGGATGAGAAAAGGGACAGTACATAGAGAGAAAGAAAGGACTTGAGGAGGATACATAATTAAGTTGCAAATAGTGAGGGAGGGTGAAAGAGGATTTGGAAAGAGGGGTGGATAGAACGAGCAGAGAGAGAGAGAGTTGGAGGAGAAGAGATAGATTTGGAAAAAAAACAAGGAATGAAAGGAAGTAAGATGGGTGGGTGAGAGAGAAGGAAAGAGAGAAAGGTTTAAGTGAAGGAGAGATGGCCCTCTTATATTTTCAGATGGCCTGGCTGACTGGCGATAAAATGTTCACTGAGACCAGTCACAGAATATCACATTGGCTTCAACTGCCAGCGCTGCCCTGCTGCTCTCTTGTCAAGCCTGCCACAGACCAGTGCGCACGCACACACACACACACACACACACACAGAGACAGTTCATACTCTGACTTTCTGGAGCTGTCCCATAGAGCCAGCCTTCCACTTTTCGACAGTAATAAGATTCAGATCTAGCTCCTCCGCCCGCTCACCGTATGGATTTCCCTATAATGACATTCTGAGGGAGATTGAGTTTGCTTTTGTAAAACAGAGCCTGAATCAGCAGAGAGGGGGCTGCCATGCAGCTGCCACTCTACATATCGCTACATATGTGTTTCTTCACTTTTAATTTAATTGTAACAGCCCTCATACACAGTGACACCTTGTATAGGCAGTCTGTCCAGCTGGGATTCACAGGTTTCTCTGGGTCAGACATAAAATCTCAGCATCGAGAACAAACAGCAAGGGATTTGGGCCGATAGCTTAGTTTAATACAAAGTGATGTTTGCTCAATATTCATCCCTGTGGGTCTTGTGCTGTTCTCTTAAAAAGGAATTCTCTGGAGAATAACAGTGCGCCTTTTGAGAAAAGGTTGTTTAATGCAAACAGCTGATTTGTTGCCCTGTGTGGCACAGAAGCCTCCTCCACTGAGTGACGTAGTTTTTCCATATTGTATCTGTAATTCACTACAGCAGGATTGTATCAGCCACACTGAGCTGTCAATAAAGCTGATAAAGCATCACATGAGGAAAAATTTATTTTTCGATATACAGTCTATTGCAATGTCATCCTCATGTCGTGTCATCCTCACATGACAGACAAATAGCATTTTTTATCTTGTGGGGGAAGAAAATGTAAAGAGAAAAAAGCTGCATATGCATTGTTGTAATATTTGGGATAATCTTTATCTTTTTGGAGCAAAACCTGCATAATCCTGAGCTAACCCTTATGAAAAGCCAAGTGCAGGTGACAAGCTAGTATCACCAATTCAATGAGTGCAGAAGATACGACACCTCTCTGCCAACTCTGTCAGACAAAAAATAAATCACAAAAGTTACAGAGGGCAAATAATTCAAAGTCACGAACGTGTGACGTTTTACGCCTAAACTAACAATAGGGAAATGATATTCATTGTCTATAACCATACATGTATGATAACTACAGTGATGAATACTAATTATATTATATTTATTATGATTACAATAACGAATACAATGATTTAAGCATTTAGGGTTATATTTTAGGTTTAGAGAATTTCTTTTCTTTTTCCACACACACAGACATATACTCTGTGACATATGCCTTCGCTCAAGAAGGTCAGGACCTGGTCGGTGCAGTGTTGACGTGGCAGTTTGAGGTCCAGTGCATGACTGCTTTGATCTCTTTTAACACATGATTACCTGCACTCGCTCCAGTTGTTGCCCAGTGTTTGACCAGCCATTATGCAGCCTCGGTAATCTGCACAGTGCATAGTAAACACTCATTCAACCCACTATTACATCACGTAAAGAGACACCAGAGGTGTTTAGAGTTAATGTCTCTTTTTTGTTTGTTTAATCTGTAAAAACGTTTTTTCTGTTTTGTTTTTTTTGTTTTTTTTTTTTTCTCTTTCCTTGACCTTTTTTTTAATAGTGTATTTGCGGTACTTACCTTGGCCACCATAGGCTAAAGTGCACTACTACCCCATATTAAAGCCATTAATTTCCTTCTAGGTGACTTTTAAAAATGGTTTTCATGAACTGTTTCTTTCAAAAATAAACATGTTGACCTTTCTTTAATTTGACTTTTTGAGTTTTGGACTTAGTGTAGACACTGGCCCAACACAAAATTCAATGTAGAAAAGAGGGAAGACAAAGAATGAAAAGCTCATCAGCATCATTCACTCTTGGTCTCATCTTATAATGGACTTTCTGTCATTTTTGGACAGGAATGCTGATGTTGTCTCTCCTTTTGACTCAGAGATGGATACTTTGCTTTCTCAGTATGTATGCCTATAATAAATCTGTCTCTCTTTTCTTTTGTTTTCTGCTGATGATGTTGGAGTTTCTCATTTCTGGTCTTTGCGCATTCAGACAATGTGGCTGTTAGAGCTAGACACATTTCTTTTCACTGTTGGAGCTGTTTCTAGAAACACCTAACCTTGAGAGTAGTGTTTCTCCAGAGAGGGACATATTGTATTTGTGCATTGTTTTCATTTAGACCCTGGATGTTGTTTGTCAGCAACTTTCTGAAGTGCAATTTACAGAGCATTTTTCCGTTCATAAGCACATGCTGTATTTGAGCTGTTAAAAATATCCCAAAGTTAATAATGGATGTACTTCATTGAACCCTTAGCATTTGCAAGAAAAACAGATTGTCAAATACCAAATTAAATTGGTAGCTGAGATCATAACATTTTGTAAGTAGACATTTGGTTTTTGTGAGCTACCCACCTACCTCTTTTGAGGCAAACATAATGAGTGTCAATGAGCACTTGACTTCACTCAACTTCAATCACTGTAATTACATAGCTAGATCGCCTTTTAATGTCAGAGGATCCACTAATTAACCGATTGAAAATGCTACACTGTGAAGTATTTGTCTATGTAAATATATAGAATATGATATAAGATTTTATTGTGTTTGCAATAAAAATAAAAAACTAAAACAATGGTTCAGGATTCAACTATCACTGGAAAGCAGACTGGCAGTTGTAAAATTGCACATTTTAATGTGTAATTTCAGCTTCTGATAAAGGTTCCAAAGCTTCTTTGGGAAAAGCTCAGATTGGTTGAGTGCAGGTGCTGTAGTGGATTAGCTACCTTTTTATTTTTATATTTGTATTTTCCAGAATTACTTTTTTGCAACAAAATTATATTGCAGACTTAATTGGATTCGCTCTATAAAAGTTGCAATTATTGCACTCAAATTAAACATAAAAGACATTTTGAACTAGTGTAATAACTCTTCCAACACAATGATTTCAGGATGTCTGCAAACAGCAGGATTTAAGGGTGCAGTGGAAGCTATCATATCCAATGGGACTGATGGCTTCTTGTGTGTCTGAAGGCCTCACATATGTGAGGTTATTGTAAGAGAAATGTCAGTGTCAGCAGATAGGGAAAGGGTAGTGACTGATGGCACTTAGGGGCTCCGTGCTGTGAGTGAGACAGGTGGCAGTACAGTAGCTGCAAGAAAATCATTTTCTTTCCCTGTAATTGAAAGCTTTTTTATGAAAGGGACTCTGCTGGGCACTGGATGAGACAGGATTCTCTTAAATCACATTTTGAAATTTTAACTGAACACAATCTTTCAGCTTGAAACGAATGATTAAATACTCATCTTATTCATTGAAGAGGCAGTGATGCAAACTCTTATGTTTGTCTGAGGCAAAAAAAAAACACTCCACTCTGACTGATTTTCTTTCCTTTTTTCCAATTTGCAGCCAAATATAGTATAACTGGTCCGCTTTTGCTTGTGCAAGATGTGTGTCAAGCTTGTTTGCCTAGCGGCAGTTTGGTTTATTTTTATTCGGGGCTACACTTTCACCTCAAACTAGACTTTTCCTATTAATCACGTGTCTCGAGAAATATACTGTAAGCTCTCAGTAGACAGCTTACTGTCTGTGTGGGATAAGAAGGCCATCTGCATTTTTTCCACTCTGTTGGTTAGCTTTGAGGACCAGCTACCAGTTTCGTGTTGAGCAATTATTTTTGAAATCTCCCTTCCCTGCTTTGTGTTTTGGATTATTTGAAAACTGAATCATTATCTTGAATAATTTGTCTACTGAGGAAGGAAAAAAAAAAAAAAACAAAGGAAAAAAAAAAAAGGAAACAAACTGCTGCTCGCGTGCAGAATATGTCTTGGATCTGCTAACGGGCCTTGATCTCTGATAGAGCTTTCCTGCACTTGTGCTGTTAAGTCTGCAGGTTGCTGTGAAGATTTGGTTTCATTACCTGAATCTCTGGTGTGCATTTATTGACAGAGGAGGAGGGTTAGAAAACAAGAAATTTTATTATCGCACTGAAAGAGTTGGAAAACTAGGATAATGTATGGGGTAGTGATGCCTTTCCTCAGGGCTGTCAAGCCTTTATATGCTCCCCGTCATGGTTCTGTGCTCTGCCTGATGACTTCATGGCCCTGAAATAGCGGTTTTCATCAGCAGAGACCTCCCTTGTCCACTAAACGATTAGACAGACAGTCATTTCGTTATGATTGCTGGGCGTCGCTCTGTAATCAATTTCAATGTTTTGGCCTAAGCGATGTGATGTGGTGGGTGTGGGGTCTGGGGCTTTAACGTTAAAAGACTGCTTTCAACATGATATCCTCTCTCGTCATGTTATTTTCCTTTCTCTCTTCCTTTTTTACTCCAGGATAATTTCCCTGCAGGAAATCCAGAGCGACTCCAAGATCTGAAGTCCACTGTTGATCTGCTTACCAGCATCACTTTCTTCAGGATGAAGGTAGCTTGTGTGTGTGTTTGTGTGAGGAGAGAGAGAGAGTTGTATGTGCAGGGAACAAATTGAAGGGCAGTAGTGGAACATATCACTTGATTAAAGAGAAATTGGAAGAAGCATAAACATTGCAATGAATAACAATGGAGCACAACAGTAGGTAACCTCTGTAGGTGCCAATCACAGCCTTTTATCGCGTAAATGCTGTGCCCTCGACTAAGTGAACCCCTTCAATACACGGCCATGACTGTAAAATCCACCAACATTCATTTATTAGCATAAACCATGTTAGGCACGTTTCATATATGTGAAATCAATCCAGACTCATAATTTCTGAGAACCTGCCCCTCTCAACACCATTTACCATTGAAAACTAAATGATTTATTATTATACAATTTCTTGACTGCAGGGTGACGCATTGGGTTTGTGTTTGTGTATGTGTATTGACCTGCATACTACAGTAAGCTTCTATCTTAAAAATGCTTCCAGCTCTGTCTTGTTTCCGCTCGATCCTTCTCAGCATACCGACATGTCTCCCGCCACATGAAAAGCTCCATTCAGTTCTTTTGGCGGGAGTGGGGGTGTAGTGCTGAGGTACTGAGGCATAGCAAAGATGGCAGCTGTGAGCAAAGGAATGAAAACTGTCACTTTAGGTCACCAAAGCTTTCACTCTGTGCCATGCCCATGCTGGGCTTTACTGTGTACATGCACTGCTGCTCACTCACAGGAGCTACAGTCAATGTGCAGTATAAAATATACTGTACATGCACTTCAATGCCAGTCTGGTCATTTATGCCATACATAATAGATGTAAGTAGGTAGCTCTGTTTTCCACAAGCAAGTTTTATCTTTGTATTAATATTTCAAGGATGGAATATGATATCATTACATTATCACTCTGATGGCTGGCTTTATATGTAGGACTGCATTAGATTAGATAAAGTAACTGCCATTGATTTGTGTTGCTGAGATCGTGAACAGTTTTTGAATGTTTGTTATATCGTATAAATCACTGTAACACCCAGGAGAACACATAACCCTAAAAGCATACATTTTAATTATTCATATGTATTTTTATCTGTGTAGGTACAAGAGCTCCAGAGTCCACCAAGAGCCAGTATGGTGGTGAAGGACTGTGTGAAAGCATGCCTGGACTCCACCTACAAATACATTTTTGATAACTGTCATGAACTATACAATCAACTCCTCGACCAGGTAAGCAGCTTCCCCACTTGTTTGAGATTTACAGCTTAGCTTCAGTTTGTGAAAGTGTCACTTTACACTGACTGTAACACAGGTAGACTTAAAGACTCTACAGCAGCAGCTCATATGTCATGCACAAACTCTTGAGATGTGTATTTCTCAAATATGTGTTGCAAATGTAGTGATGCACGCACTAAACAAATGCTTTTACCCTCACGGATCATCTTTATTTTACTGATGGCTTTCAGTTGTATCATAGATGTGTCAGGTTACAGCTGATGCAAACCAAGCAAGTTTTCCATTGGCAAACTGGTGGGATGCATATGTAGTGAAGGAATGGTGTAGGAAATGCACTTGCTTTGTGGATGAGTTAGCACAACTTTACTCTTCAATAAAAACAGGTTGACTCAACCATATATACCATGACATAGTCTGTGTTATTTGGAGCAGTTTTAAATATTGCAGGGAGGAACAGGGAGAAAGGGAAACTGCCACAGTGCGCTGACTAGAGCTGTGGGTGATACTCTACTGTGGTTTGTGAGTAACACACCTGCAACACCTTCACTTGGTGTAGTACAGTGGAAAAACACTTACCGAATCATGAAACCATAAAGATGCTGCATTTGCAAGGAGAAGTACGCTAAAATACATGTTGAGCAAGTGGGGTTTTTTTGTAATTGCAAACAAACATTTATATATATCAGAAATTAAGATGATAAGGATGTAGGTTTGTGCATTGTGTTTGAGTTTAATCAAGACAGGCTTGCTGCTCTGTAAAGTCCATCATTACAATATTGTGTCCAGCACATCAAATGGGAGCGTGGTTTCCACAGTCGAAAGCATTGTGGACTATGATTGTGTCGACTGTGTAGAGCATCTTGTTGGCCTTTTGGTCAGTCAGACCCTCCACTTTTATTCCTGTTGTACCTCTGTTGGCCATTGTATCTTTAAAGAAGAGTCAACCTGTGCTGTAAGAGTTTTTTAATTCTAAATCACGTTTGCTGGCATTAAAATTCCTGCATTGTAAGTTGGTCAAAATCCTGTGCTTATTGTTTATTTTGAGGCACTTTTTGCATAAAAATCATTTTGTAGTTTGTAGCTGAAGTAACCATCATAATATTGCAGATGGCCATTTTAGAAATTAAATTGCTTGACTCAGTTTTACAGGGTTGTCTGCCACCAGTTTTCTTTTGTTTCTTTCATAAAGATAATATCTTTCATAATATGGCTTCCCCTGTCTTAAAAGTCGTAACCCAGTCGACTACTGGCCCAATCCAGAGCAAGCAAACACTCACAAAATTAAACAAACGCAAATAATGATTTAGCCAATTTCTAACAAGAGCATTTTTATTTTTATGAATTGTACAACATGATAATGGCGAGTAGACTAAAAAAAACCTCCAGACCAATGTGTTCATTGTTATTGTGGAGTCAATATTTTCTACTTTTCTAAATCTTGATTTGATGAGTAAACACATTGTGGGCTGCTGAGCTTTAATGAGAACAACTTACAGCATACCTTCTGTTGCAGATTCATGCAGTTACATTCAATGTACAAACTAGCAACTTAACATTTAACAACTAACAACTTAACAACACAAACTAGAAAACTTATGCTGAATGGAGTTTTAGTTACCTGAATACCTTGGCAAAAGTATGCTGTTTTAGGTTGGTGGTGTAGCTTGTTTAAATTGGTGTACAGTAATACCTTAAAATCTGCCTTTAATTACTGGTAGTTCTTAAAAAGTCATTAATATTGAATACAGTTATAACCTCAGGGCTACTCCAAATCCATTTCTGGGAACTCCAGATTAAAAAAAACCTGGGAACCTGGCATCCCCCAACTACATTCACATCATTTGTTTATATGGTATCACCTTCAGTCTGTTATAAATCTGACATCACGCTTTCCCTTTCAGCTTTACTCTGCTTTGTGTTGATGTGTCACAATGCCAGGAAAGTATAAATTCAATCCAGCATGGCTGGAAATCAATAGGCCATATATCAAGACTGACATTTACCAGACAGTAAAACTTGTACACCGTGTCTATTTCAAACTTTGCATGAAAGACTTCAACCTTCTAGGAAAGAGAGTCCACGGTGAACAGACATATAAAAGCAACCAAGCATCAGGCAGCACTTAACTGATGCAAATCACCATCTCTACTGTTTAGGGCCTTTTTGGCTCTAAACTGTTTGGATGCATATTGTGTGAGCACAGAAAATAAGGTATCAGCCATGATTTAATACTTTGAACTCATGAAGACTTTCAGGTGCTAGTGCCTGAGTAAATAATCAGGCAATAGGCAGCTCTGCCCGATTATTTTACGGTTTATTTCCCAAAGAGAATGGCCACCACGCCACAGAAGATAATGTCTTTTTAGGTCATAATAAGGTCCAATCCGCTCAAAAGTTGAATAATAAGCTTCCTTTGTTTGAACAGCCTGAGGGGTTGTAAGCAATTACCAAACCAGAGAGATAGACACTTTCCCTAATTACATCTTCGTCCACCACAGTTTCACAGTAGACAGCTTCTCCATCAGCATTTCCTCCAAGGCAGAAGAAAAAGACATCAGCTTCACCCCAAAGCAAACCTCACCGTGACTATTATTATGGTCACACACATTGGTAGCCTTTGACTCAGAGGATAAAAAACATTTCATACCCCAATTCTCCAGTTGCTAACAGTGACTGAGTGCGGCGACAGAACAGCTGACACGGTGGCCAGGCAGGCAGTGAAATATCCCAGCCACAGCAAGCCATCTTGCATAACATAACAACAAAGCTCTCTACTTCTGTCTGGGCATAAAATGACTGTGGGGGTGGGCATAGGTAGGGGGAATCTAGCTTAACAGTTTCTTAAATCCCAGAAAGAGAGGGAGGATTTTGAAAAGCGAGAGGGGAAATTGGAAAGAGGTCAAAGGAATCATAACCAAAAAAAAATAAAAAATAGGGCAAAATTCACCCTCATGCAGTGTGAAGGAATGTGGAGCTGCAGCGTACTCATCAGAAATGTCTGGTATGTGTCTATGAAAAAATGTTCATATATATGAACACATGCTTTTGCATTATTTAAATATTAATGCATAAGCATAAGCACTCTGGTTTTGAAGAAAGGTTGGTGATCACTGACATATGCACAAGCAGGGATTTACTGAACTAGACATAAACATCACTTATTCCTGAGCAAGCTATTCAAATTGATTTGTATCACTCTCCCCAACATTATCTCATATTTGCCAATATTACCCAAGTGGTTGCTTTAACTGTGATTGAAGAAGATGTTTGTTTACAGAGTATGTGTTTTTGAGTGTGTTTTCCCATACATAACGTACAATATTTCCACATTCAATGCTCTAAAGTGCATTGCAACAGTTTCAGTTACAGCTCCTTCTCTTGGGAATTTGATCACATCCTCTGAGAGCATCTTTCAATCAGAGACTTCGTAATTTGTGTCACAATGTGAGAATTGATGAGGAGCTGGTCGTATGCTAATGTTGATTTCTCCCACACAGGGACTGAAAGTGCCAAACAATAAACATAAACCACTAACTACCCTCTAGAGGAGAGAGATGCGGCTATGAATATATCTGCCAGTGCCCCACCCCCCCACCCCAACGCGAGTGGTGGAACTACACTGCACTTTTAGTTCAGTACAGTATTCACCTCCAAGTACAACTGAGAGTGAAACCCATAGGTGTGTTGCTGAAAAAGAGAGCAGGCAACTTAATCACCTTTAACAATGTTTGCACCTACTTGAGGTGAATACAGATAAGCAAAGGGAGTCTACGCTGTTTTACTGGGATGCAAACTGCGTCCAATTCAATAGGGATGACACAACCTTCGGTGTCCTTCATGAATGCATACAGTTATGCACGCGCACACACGCAAAGATACACACATAAGCAGGTTTTGCATAGCTGACTCACCTCCTGCAGAGATATTTGTTTCATTATTCATGTCTCCAATTTAACAGAAATTTACCTCGCTGCAGATCACCCAGGACTCACGCACCAGGCTTTTCTCTTTGAAGTATGCATCACTGTTCTTATTTCCTAAACTATTATTTTGAGGTTAAACTGGATTGTAGACCTTTTTTCCACATCTTTGATCTAAACTCATAAATTACTTATTTTCTTTTCACTGGTAATCACTTGTTAATCTCTCAGTATTGTGGATTTCATGATTAAGGGTCCAAGCAGATTGGTCTGTGTCGAGTGCCTCAATTTATGATCACACTGAGCAGTGCTGCTTCACTTCTCAGCCATTTTTCAGCAGTTCTAGTAGCACATACTGTAGATGATTGACATGTACAAACATGGGTCCAGCTTACTCTGCTTTGTCTTTGTCTTTCTTGAGTTCAGGCTCTGTGTCTTATGAAGCATAGACCGCCTCCATGTGGCCTCCATATTGGAAACTGACACATTTTTCATGCCTTGCTATATAGAAACTATAACTAAAAATGCAAATTAGAAAGTCATGAGCCTTTGATGAATGAGGAGTAATCTCTTTTCATGACTATGGCACATAAGACGAGAGACTTAACTTCAACAGCCCTTTGAACCTTGGGTTCACATGATCAGCTTGCACAGAATCAGCTGTAAACCCTATCTGTGTTTCTTGTTCCTATGAGATTAAATTCTGCGGCTCCTTTAGCTGCAACATCTGCAAGACATGCAACAGCATTACATGCTTTGCATTACCAGATATTTAAACCAAGAATCAACATCTTCAGACACATGTTAATTATTGTAGGAATTGATTAGATTCTCAGGACTGTGTTGAGGATAAATGGAATCATGCTGCATTTTCATTTCCCAGCTCTCCCTAAAACATCTCCTCTGTGAGCTGTGCCAAAGTCAATACGGTGAAGGATGATAAATAATTCAACCTGAATTATTCAAGAACTGATTTGAACATGTTTCATTTTTAAGACTTTTTTTTTTATTCATCAGAAATACATTTTGCTCCAGTCACATGTGAGAAAATGTACGACACCCTCCTTTAGGGGTGTCCCCACACTCCAAAATCATGGATTTTATTCCTGACTGTCAGTGTGCATAAACGTTAGCATATGTTAGCATATAATCACATCTGTGTATGATACACATCTGATAGCATGGCTGAGTTTGTTCCAGCATGTAGACTCACTTAATTTTGTGTGTGTGGCCTTGCTCATTTTCTGTGGAACTGGTGCACGGCAGAGTGAAAGGCTGTGACAGCTATTTGCTGACTGGTGGATCAGTGTGGTCGCACTCAGTGTGGGGCGAACAGATGGTCGAGTCAGTGAGTGGTTTTGGATTCAACACCTTTCACCTTGGGATGGCAGAACTCCCTGACACACATCAACATCTACATAAACACATTACTTAAGCGTTAGAACATTTTAAAACTTTAAAGTTAAAATTTGTAAATTGTAAAAGATTTCAGTCCTGACTGATTTAGCAACACCCATTGTTACCAGTGGTTAGTTCAATTTAACACTATAGGTCCCAGAATTCATCTTGTTGAGCTGCTACTTTGAGATGGATTCAACAAGCGCATCTGTTTTCAGAGCAACTGGAAAAACTCATCATGTTGTAATAGCTGGGTGGGTGGGTCAGTATGTTTTCAGGTTGTACATTCATATGTCTGTACCATGCTCATCAGCACAATATCTCAGGAACGCTTTGAAGGATTTTTTTCAAATTCAATGGCAGAAACATTTAGTTGGATTCGAAGATGTACTGATTAGATATTGTTGATGAAAGGTCACTTTGATATGCCAAATTAGGTTTTTGGCCATAGCTTAAGAATTCACGTGGTGATTATGGCAAAATGTAACAGAGACATCAGAACCACTGCACTGATAATAAATGTGTGTCAAATATGACTCACTGAAGCATTGAGGCGTGGAGTTGAGCAGCCCTCTGGCTTCAAACTCAACATCTATCGCATTCATGCTGGTGTTCACCTCCCACACCTGAAACAAGGAAAACATGTTGAACAAATTGGACGTATTTGTAGGAGTGTAATGTAACAGCTGACTCCAAACTACTGCAAAGTCTCAAGTTTTAGAAGAGGCCTGGCCTCATCCTCCCAGAGCATTCACACAGAATGAAAACACAAGTTTTATCTTAACTGTTCCTCTAACCCTCATTACAAACAGATTAGTGTGATATGAGCAGAGTTTAGTGTGCATGTGTGTGTCTCAGTAACTTCTTGTACTCTCGGTGCGTGTTTGCTTTCCTCCACCAGCAGCTCAGACTTGTTTTAAGCATTCACTGCTTTTCTGCTTATTCCTCAAAGGTTTAGCCACCAATGCAATACAAAAAAACATACATATACACAACACAACACATCTATAAATAAAGGATACAATTCATGAGGCTTTAATTTGGTGTAGACTGAGACTGTAATGGGTCTAATTTGAGACTTGTTGGGGCCAATGTGCCAGCAGATCTGCAGAGCCTGCTCATACATTGGTGAGTCAAACAACACCTGTGATGGAAATGAGATAATGTTGTTCAACACTTTGTTATTCAGAGTTTTGCTACAACTCCAAATATTTTCTTGTATCTCAAGATGCAGAAAAAATTAAACTGTCAAATTGACAATGAAAATTTCAAAATGATAAGTTCAAAAGTAAATTCAACAATACGCTCTACTGCTTTGGTTAAAACTACAAGGTAACGTTAAAGGAGTACTCACACAGCAGCCTAAGATATCCTGACTTCAAGTTCTCAGACAGGTCAATCTCAAAAAAATGCAATATTACGTTTCATGTGTAACCCAACCAGTGACATCTGCTCCTCAGCCATTTCCTGCATGGATACCCCCATGTCTCAAGCCTGTAAGCCCAAGTCTGGATATGACAGACATGACAACAAAGTCAGTTATTTTCCCACACTTGACAAAGCTTGACAAAGCTTCCACAGGCTATATAGTACTCCCAATGACTAGTGTATGCAGATGATAGATACAAAACACAAGACATGTAGTGGGAAGAAGTAATGCGTGTTGAATCTTTAACATGGATCAAGGCAGTGAATTTCTATGGCTTCCTCAATGACTTTCAGGTCGTTTTTCTGTAAATAATAACCAGAGCTTGCCCGATACATAGCCAGCACATGCACGGTTAGTTGGTGACTCTAAATTGACCATAAGTGTGTGTAAGTGTGGTTTTTGTTCTCTGTATGTCAACCCTGTAATAGCCAGGCAACCTGTCCAAGGTGTACCCTGCTCTGGCCTACCATCAGCTGGGATTTGGCTCAAATCCACCTACAACCTTAAGGATATGAGACATAGATGATAGATTGATGTTCTATAGATCACATTTATAGAGATATGATAGTAAAAATAAACTCATTAATAGGAAACTTCATTATAATCAAGCATGTTAAGCTAGCACAGTTATTTCAATGTGATGATTTGCCAATCCAGCCCACTGGAAACACCAGTACTAGACACTGCTGGAGCTGTGACTTGAGGTTTTCCAACTATAGGAGTCCATGATGTGGGCCCTCTCTCATTGCTATAGAAGCAGCAGCAGGACACAGTTGCATACTCCTGTGATAAAGTCTGTTACCTCCTGAAGTGCAGGGGGGGACAAACCAAAATAAATTTAAAAAAATGGGCCATAAGCATGATTTTAGGCATGGAACCAGGAAAATCTACTGTATATCATGTCTGTATTGTGACTATTATGATGCCAGAGTTAATTACATACAACAAAGCACTTTTAAAAAGGCTTGACCCATGGGTCCTTTACCTTTTGTTCACTTGGATTAGCAAAGTGCCCAAAATGTACTATTTTGTAATCTCTTAGAATAGAATCCGAACACAAAGTACTAGTTATATCCATTAATGGGTGCAATGGGCACATAATGCAATCTCTGGCAATGACATTTGCCCTGCACATCATCAGATTCCAGAAGAGCAACATTGCACAGTGGAGCAAGTAAACAATATTTCTCCCCTTTGATTTATCAAAAAGGATAGATAAAAATACTCCACCAGGACTGTCAAGTGAGAAGTTTGGCTGTTAGTTTTTGGCTGACATGAGTTCCAAAGCATTTTTGTTTCACCGTACACTTTTATTGGCAATAATTTTCAGCAGCTGTTGACTGATCTCAGTAACATCAACTGGTCCTTTGGCTGCTAGTTTTCTAGTCATGGCACATAATTTGATATTACAATCCTGGCAGCAATTAGATATTTATCTTTTGGCTCCCAGACAGTGAAAGTTGTGGCTGAAGGCATTATGTTTTCGGGTTGTCTGCTCGACTGCTCGTACATCCCATTCTCACTCTCATGACATCTCAGGAACTCCTAAGTGATTTTCTTCAAATCTGCTGCGAACATTCATTTTGAATCAGTGATGAACTGATTAGAATTTGGATGTCAGAGGTCAGTGTCATTGTGATCTCATAAATGTCAAAACATAGGATAACCCATATAAGATAAAATATTGAGGTAATGACATTTTATATCCAAAAGGCCAAAGGTCATATTTACTGTGACATCATAATGTTCTGCAAACACAATTTTCTGGCCATTAACTCAGGAACAGAAGGGGAGATTGTGACCATATTTCCTGCAAGTTGACTGCTTGGCGGAGGCACACAACCATGAGATGGTAATTCTAGTTGTCAACTAGCAGCAGTGGGAAATGTTCAGTTTGAATTAGCAATACATTAGCAGAACAGTAAACAGAGAGGCTGATGAGATGAAACTATAACAATAACAATGAGTTACATATGTGCAATTTCCTGTAAATTCCTAATGCATGTTATTTGAATCCTACACAGGAATGGCAGAGTGTGCCTCTAATAATGATAAATGCCGTTTTTGGTAATGAAATAATGTAAATACATGTGTGGCTATTGCTGATTTTGCTGATACTGCTGACCATACATAATATCAGGTAGGGTTTTACCTAAATTTAAGGATTATAACTTTTAAATCTAATGTTAATCTAATCTAATCTAGTGCTAAGTGATCTCTGGGCTCATCATACATACAAAACAGATCATATAATGCACTGATGTTGATGCACTGATGAGTTTGTCAAGTGCCACATCCATCTGATGACTTTCTCTTTCTGATCCCAGCCAACTTTTAATTTTTTGCCAAATCCCACAATTCATTTTACCTTTATCATCGTACAGACTGCCTCACATCAGTGCACTCAAACTGTCTCCTGACTCTCATTGTCTTCATTTCCTCCTCTGTAGAGCCGGAAACAGGACCTTCCCCGTGAGGAGCAGGGCCCATCGATAAAGAACCTGGACTTCTGGCCAAAACTCATCACTCTCATGGTGTCCGTCATCGATGAGGACCGGACAGCGTACACCCCAGTCATAAACCAGTATGTGCTTCTTTATTACCCCACACCTGCTTTTTGCCAAGAAATCAGATCAAATACATCAAGCTGCACCTTACTGGTTGCTATGCCAACTTCTGTGGCAGTAAAATATTCTTACATACTGTGTAGATTGTTGAACATTGTGGGAACACTGTAATATTTTTATGCAAGTGTAATTTGCCAGTGTATGAGGTTTATAGATGGTTTAAAGCTATAAAAGACCATCCTAAAAACACACTAACAGAGTAATAGAAGCAGTTTTCACAATAAAGCTACATTTTGTCATGGACATATAGTGTATGTGGTGAGTGCTTTGGTAAAACCAGCTGTAAATAACTGTTTGAGGCTTTAATGTCTCATGCTGGTTAAATATTGAGTTACTTGTTCAATGTTTGCATTATTTTTATTTATTTATTTATTGGCTTAATTTAAGCCATTTTGGCTGCATTATTTCATCACACAGGATTAAATAGACAAGCAAGAGAAATCCACACGATATCCATATGAAATAATCACCTCATAATAATCAATTTTGTTAGTTTTTTTTTTTTTCTCAGGGAGAAGAAAAAAGACTGTTCCTTCAGCGCCTATGAATTTGAAAAATGTTTTTTATTAATTGTGGAGACATGAATGAGTGTTACACAAGAAGGCTGTGAGGCAGCCAGAGAAGGCAGCAGTGAAAAATGCTTTGTATGGATGAATAAAAGGGGAACACTGTGTTGCTGAATTACATAACAGATGGAAGATTTGGTGGGAGAAAAAAGGGCAAGAGGCTGGTTGTGGTGGTGGAGCTGAGATAGGTGCAAGTTGTTTGTGTTTGTGTCCTACAGACAATTTATTCAATCAAATTAATAATAAATAATATGAGCTGAAGAAAACTGTATGGAGCTCGCTTTAGCAGAAATAAGATGTCTCACTCATACATATCCTCTCACTTTTTTGCCTCCCCCTCTCTTCTTTTCTCCTTCCTCTTGCTGATTTACGATGCATATTAAGACTCTGTTTATGCCCTGAGCTTTCTCTCCTACACTTTCTAATGATAGATTTGCAATATTTATGTCCATTTCCTCCACATTCCCCTGGTCAGTTCCAGACTGACAGCAACTCTTTTGACTTTTTCACAATAAACCCAGGAGTTGAGCTGTTGCCTTTAAATAATGGGAACTGCTGCCAGTGGAAAAAAAAAGTTTAGTTTTGCTCTGTGTTAAGAATAGTTAACTGGGAATCTAGCCTTGAAGTTTTCACTAGACTGATTCATGCAATTGATTTTTGAGTGCAAGTAGAAATTGTTTTTGTGTAAAGAATAAAAGGATTTAGCGATAATTTTTAGAAATACTGTAAAACACATAACATCATTTATTTCACTAAATAGAAGTAGACATCTACATGCACAGCAACTGCAGATGTTACAGTAATTTCTGAAGGGTTTTCTTTGTCTGCCTCGTCTACAGTAAACCATGTGGGTGCATTGCACCCACAGACTAAAGAATAACTGAGGTGGAGAGATTCTCTGAGCAACAGGACACAATTGTTTGTGGGATTTTTTTTTTTTTTTTTTTTTTTCATCTCCAGTTGAGACTGGGAGCACAAATCGACCTCTTAGGCTCAGTGTTTGTTTCTGTGCTCCACAAAATGAAGCTACGGCATTTTGTGATGGAAGCAGGAAAATGTGTGTTTGTGTGTGTGTGCATGTGTGTGTGTGTGTGTGTGTGTGCTTGTGCACATGCTCAGGCTTTGGTTTCTGCTGGAGTGTCCTGGTCGACCAGATGATTATAGCTTCAATAGAAATCGGCAGATAAATACCCTCGTTGCTGGAAAACAGGGCGGTCTCCAGTGAAAGTAAAACATTTCCAGATAAATTGGACTTTCTTAGGGCAGGGCCCCGTCATCTATAAATGTCCTCCCATCATTATCTTAAGATGCGGATAATTAAACCATCGACATCTCACATTCAAGCTTTGACTTAAAAATCTATAGGCAGTCAAAAAAGCAGATTACCTGCCAAATAGGTTGCCACCCTCTGTCTCTTTCGTTTGCAGTGTCATTTCCTCCTACACTTTTTTTTTTTATCTTTGAGCCTTGGGCATGTGACTCCTATTCTGCCCCAATTCAACCAGGTTTGGAAATGACTGGGGATTATTAGATTATGAGATTCACCAACCATGTCTTCTTGCACATCTGTTAAGTCGTTTGTTAGAGATTCAGGCTGGGCCAAGCCATCATGCCACCCAGTCGAGCGTGTCATTGTACGGAAATGAGTCTGATTGGAATCTGTCTCAATTCCACCAGGTTTCCACAGGAGCTGATTGTGGGAAAGATCAGCGCCGAGATCACGTGGAACCTCTTCGCCCTGGATATGAAGTATGCAATGGAAGGTCAGTAATGCTGCTGATCAGACAATCATCTTCTGTTGGCTTGTGTGTGTGTGTAAGGAAGTGAATGGGAGCTTAAGATAAAAGATACCAGTTGATTGATGGCAAAGAATAATGGATAACATTTTACAATAAGGTTCACTCCATTTTAATGCGATGCTTTCTCCCTCCTGTATAATAACACAGGGATAAGTCTAAAGTTCTGCTGTGTTATACCTCTGTGTATATGAGCGTTGTTTATTGGCTGGTGTCACAGTGTTGTTTATCGGCCGTGTCTGACTGTGGTCAGCTTGACTGCCTATCTTGATAACACTCCCCTGATTTCACTCTAATGATCACTATAGAGAAACCGGAACTTAAACAGTAGCGGGCAGCTTTTGGAAGCATGAACTTAAGTAGGCAGTCATAGATAGGTAGTAGAGAGTCAAACAGAAATCTATACAACAGCCATTACACACTTTTACCTTCTATGTCTTTGCTGCGGCCTAATAAACATAGTACTGAGCTTATTCCAGCGTAAATGTATAGTACAATTAGCAGAAGAATTGTCTGCAGGGTGCAGGAGAAAGGCACAATATATATACCATATAAGGGAATTTACAATACGTAACCTAGCATGGATCAAAGATAATCAGTCAATCTCCTTCACTACCCCTCACTACTCAAGAGTATAAATCAGTCATTCCATAGTAGTAGTAGCCCATGTAGTGATTTAAATAAAAGAGATACAAATGTAATTCATATCCTTATAATTCTTGTATTTTGCAATAGTTTATAACAGATTTTGTCAACAACAGTTAGTCTTTTTTCAAAAACAGCAGATCAAGCAATAAATCTCAGATCTGCTCCACTGGCAGGAAGACAGATGTTCTCCCATAAAACGTGGGTTTGACTTCAATCCCCATCCCCTTTTTTCCAGCTCACCTCCGAAAGGCAGAAAAAGCCTCCAGGAGGTTATTGATTGAATGAGCTGTTTTTTTTTTTTTTAGGTTGGCGGCTTCTGGATCAAACCCCACAGGATATCAAGATGCACGGGGGGAGGTGGAATGCAGAAGGGAGTTAATGTTAATGTGACTGGGGTTGTGAATGAATGTTAAAATGGCTGTGTGTGTGTGTTTGCACTTAAGGACTCAGCAGGGTAGCACCCTGGGTTATGACTTCATCTGAACGTTTGCTCTGATGTTTGCCACGACTATGTCTGTAAACAGCAGTGAGGCTTCTTGAGTTTTATTACCCAGAAATAATGCAGTATGACACTCATGTGCAGCACACACTGCGCTGTGTTTACCAAAATTATATCCCTTGTCTGATCACTTCAAGTCAAAATCAGACTTTCTCTGGAAAAAATGCTTTAGTTCTGCTCAGTAGGATACAGTTTTATATTTGACCTGGAGAAGATTTATCTTTCCCAATACCAATTTGGAGCTCAGATGAAATACCACACCACACATTCAAAATTATGCTGTGCGCTTATCTGCTGCAGTTTTTTCACGTTATCTGCCACTTGAATGGCAAAAAAAGAAGAGAGGAAGTGGTGAGAGAAGTTCTGTGTTTTGACTGAGGTCAAAGGTTAGAAATGCTTTGGGCGTCCTGGTGGCAAACCTAAACAAGAGGTCCCTGGTTTAACTCCCAAATGGTCAGACCCTTTAATGTATGTCTGTCCCTACCCTCTCATTAATTTCCTATCCATATGAGACCAAATCAGAACGGAAACTATCTTATTATTGGTGATTTTTTTTTGTCAGCGACAAAGCACACACGCTACCTGCTGCATCCTCCCTACCAAACCATTTTGAGTTGCTATGGCAACTGCAAACTGCAGTGTCTCTATATACTTACACATGCATATAGGAATCCTGTAGATTCTGTACATGCAATATGACATGGTTTAAAATGTGATCTGCTTTTTGCCAGAAAAGTATATAGAATGTGTATTGAGCATATGAATGTGCCCATGCATCAGATTTTAATGAGGCAGCTGTAGATTTATAGCTGCGTGTACACATAGAGATGTGCATTTCTGTGGTGAGGTTATGAGCAGCTATAAAGCAGCATGGGAGGATTATGTGAGTTGAGATTCAAATATATATCACTAGTCTTTAATAATTTAATAATTTTCACAACATGTTTTCATATTCACCATGTTGCTGTAAAATTAATAGTAAAAAACAGCAGGAATATCTACTGAAAAATAATGAAGCAGCAGTCAACACTATGAGTAGCCTCTGTCTCACACTAGGGGCATCGCTGAAGTTATATATTCTCAGACTTGACATTCTGTCATAAATAGGATATTGTTACCCCATTGCTTTCCTTTGCCCTAAAGAGAAATAGTAAGCCTCCATCGACATTGTTTCGTCATCAGACAATGCAGTATTTTCTGAAACTATGTGTGTGATTGTAGTAACGGTAACATCTTCAAGTTGTGTTTTGTGTTATAACACAACCCTGCAGATTTTCCACATAATCATGTATCATGTCATGAAGAATATGCTAATTGTTCATACTAACAAAGAATATGTTTGATAAAACATATTATATTATAACATTCATTGGTTATTAAGTTGTTATCACAAGTAAAGTCAGAAAATTGTGTCCGTTTTACACTGAAAGCTGAGCTACAGCAACAACAATTTTCTAATATGAATGATTTTATTATAACTATGAACAAAACATCATCAATTTAAAAAAATTCAATTATGGTACATCTTCTGCCGCACATGGTCATTTTTCATAGGTCTTGAATAGTTTGAATTTAGTCTTGCTACATTTTATCGTTGCATATATTCAGCATCTCATTATATTCAGTGTAGAATAATGTGTCATCAGCATAAAGCTACACATTACATCAGTCAGAGGGAAAATAAATTAGAATTTTTTAAATTTAATTAACAAAAGTTGTGTGAATGTTATACTTTCTTTATCAATTTCACGAACAAAGATTGAAAACATGTGCATATGTTTATTGATTTAATAGACAACTTGGTTAAATAATCTTAAAAAAACAACAGTGCTTCACAACAGGTTTGCTATTTTTACATGGTTACATGCATTTACGCTGTTAAAAGCACTATAGCACAATAAGTATTTTCATCGTTTTTCTTTCCACTGTGTTAAGGATAATATAAGGTTGAAACAATCGATATACAGATTGAGACAGAGAGAGTGGTTGTGACTCTGTGTTTTTAGGTGTGCGTTTCTGAGTCAGGGCAGATGGGGCATGTGACCACCTAGGGTGTTACTGACTGCTGTCACAGCAGGTTTGGGCAGTGTGAGTGCTTGTGTGTATGTGTGTCTGATTTGCCTGAGGGCATCCGTGTGACAAAAGGAGACAAGAATCATGGATGCACTCAGTCACATATCCGCTCTTTCTGGCTCTTTGAGCCTGAACCCTCTTCCCCTGCTTTGCCTCCTCTTGCCTGGTCTTGTCAGTACATCACTTCCCGCCCACAGCGACACGTGCCAGGAGGAGGACATGACTGTCATGTTCCTCAAAGGAGCACTTTGTATGAATTATTGCTCATTTCTTGTTGGTCCTGCTGACTGCCAGAGTTCTAGGTTTGGTTTGGTGAAGACAGGCTAGTAGTTAAACGAAGGAGAGTGTGATAGCTCATAAAACAACAGTGTAGTGCAAACATGTAGACTGTAAACCACATAATATGTTTTACTGCATCGAATGTAAAGCAACATAAAAAACAGATGGTGTGAGTTAAAACTTGGCAACTTTACATGAAGCAGCAGAGCCCACTTTATGTTTGATCCCGTGTTTTGCTCTTATTGAATAACCATAGCAAGTGAGTATAGTGCATTTTTGACATTAATGTCTGACTATCCTAAAAGTTATATAGTGCCCCATAATGCATTGATGTTGTGTAACTTGTGTATTTATCTGTCAGTGGGATGATAAACTGACTCTGTGTCATTCAATAAATGATCAAAATGTACATTAGATTGTATATTAGATACATTTATTTTTTTATATTTATTTATTTTTTCAGTAAGACATTGGGCCTCATGTGTCAGACTCTCCTTTCAGAGTGAACATTTACAACATGAAGGATTCATTGCATTACCAAGCAATGTAATACGTGCAATCTAAGGTAACATTACCCAAATGGAGGCTCAGTTAGAAATGTTCCTACCAGAAAGTCAGACACATGCATGTATGTGGCACATGTGTCTGTCTAAGAGCTCTAGAAAAGATATTTCTGGCAAAATGCATATAGACAGAGAAGAACATGAATGGTTATCTATAAAAGAAAGCATTGAAACCATATGGGATTTGATTACTCTAGCAGCTCTTGACAGTACTTTCAAGGCAGGTAAGACAGCTCTGCTTGGGTCATTTTTGATTCAATGTTTTGCCTCCGTTGTGTAGGAGAAGTAGCTACTTTTTTCCTTTAATTATCTGGTGTGATATTTTCTGCCTCTACCATCAAGCACCTTCAGCTTACACACGTTATGTGTCTATGCGTATGTGTGTGTGTGTGTATGTTGAGATGATACCAGAAACCTACAGGAAGTTCACAAAAGGGTAGAATAAGTGTATGCCAGGTCACATTTGTAATGCATGCTGTACACATGCACATCCTGCAACACGCATGTTTACATTCCTTCATATATACATGTACTTTACTCTATATGCTTTTACACTGTGAAGGGCAATCATCAGGTGGTAGAGGGTAGAAATACTGAGCCAGGTTGCCGCTTCTCTTTCTCCTCCAGACAAATGGAAGTAACTCAGAGTGACCTGTTTACATAAGGAGGCACAGAGAACTGGCAGGGCGGCTAACAGAGACACCCTGAAGGAGGCGGGCCAGAATGTCCTGCTTTGTTGGCCTGTGTTTCTCTGTCAGTGTGTGTGTCTGTGCATGCAGGCATGTTTGTCTGTGCATTTTTGCGAGCGTTCAGTTGTGCAAGTAAGTAAGAAAAGAATGAATGGAGAATAAAAGAGGAATTTGTGTGTGTGTGTGTGTGTGTGTGCGCGCACGCATGTGCATGCGCATTACTTAATGAAGTCTTTGATGCATCCTCTGCTTCCTGCTCGGAGGCCTTTGGTGCCAGTGCTGGTGCAGAAATGGATGCTACTAATTTTAGCATCTCTGTGTGGATCTCTGAATGTGTGAGAGAGCAAGAAAGAGAGAGAAGGGAGCCAGGAGACAAAAAGAGAAAGGATAAAATAAGAGACAGAGAGAAGGAGGATGTCGGTGAATGGCTGTAGCTGAACTCACTCACTCATTCACTCAAGGTAAATACTCCAAAGAGAGAGAGTGCTGTATTTTCCAGTGACAGATAGGATATCATGTTATTCAAAATTTTGATTCTTCAGACGCAAAGGTAAAGTACACAGGCAGTTTTTCTCAAAGAAATATCAAAATTGCACCTTGATAAAGCTTCATATCAGTAATTTGACTATGTTTTGGCAACAAAAAGATGCTTTATCGAGAGGGAAACTCACAGTGCTATGCCTAGACTTCATAATACTTCTGTTGCACAGTCCATTCTGTAAATCCACTGTATGGGTGTTTAATGGCCGTGGTCTCTGGAGCATGTCATTAAAGATCCAATGCTCCAGCAGCCCATTAACTCATCTTCAGATTGCTGGAACAGCCTCACTCCAAAGAATATATTTAATTGAATTTCAATTAATGTACCTCAACAGTGGGAGTTTTGTTTCCACTGAAAGACGTTGTTTACAGGGCTCAGGCATGGCTGTAGGGTATGTGTTGCAGTGTGATTTTAATAAGCTAGTCTGTTGCAACTGTTTGTCTACAATTCCTCTTTGCTGTTTTCAGCTTAGCACTGCACACCTAATTCTGATCCCCCTGCACCTCATCTAACAACTTATGGCTTTTTATATTGATGAGATTTAGAAAGCACCAAAGTCTTGTTCAAGCCTTGCAGGTGGTGCATTCATTTTATGCATAAAGATCTCATAAATGCTTATTAAATTTGCTCCTTCATTCAATGCACAGATCCACCTACAGGATTTTTCTGCAAAAATGAGGATCTTATAAATCTCCTATCTTGGAGAAAACCTTTTAAAATATGTTATTTTAGTGTATTTGTTTTAATTAGGTGAATAAATGGGCTTATAAATAGATGTGCATGAGGGGTTTTATAAATGTTTTGCATTTTATATTTGTAAAAAATTACACTTCAGTGGTTATTTACTACTTAACCAGAGTGGATTCTTACATTAGGGAGTCATAAGTTTGGCTTTGTCTGAATGCGTTATATGTTTGAGTCACATCAACAGGAGTTAGTGTCTCTGTGGGCTGTGGTGTTGTAGCAGAGCTGTGTCAGTAGGTCCTGTGATACAGCTTAAGAAGCCCTTTGACAAAACTGGGTCAGAAGCCAAGATGAAGGAATTATGTCACAGAGAAAACTATACTTGTCTTGGCTGCCATTCTGGTCCTGTGGTCTCTTCTTTTCTTTTTTTTTTCTTGGACAAATCTAACCACATGGCTTTATAGATATATTCACTGAATGCTGATTGGAGGATGGTGAACCACTGCAGTTTGTCATAATATCCATGGCATTTAAATCAATGAGGAAGAGAGTGCGTTTGTCAGTCCCTGTGGGCTAAGTCAGACAAGATGACATCCTCTCCAGGGACCTTGAGCCTACTCCTCCCTCAGGACAGCCCACACTGTTTACCACCAGCAGGGCACAAAAGCACACATACACATACAAAAAGGCTATGAATGCACCAAACAGCACACAAGCACATGCACACACAGACTTACGCAAATATTAATCGCCTGATTGCAATGCTAGATTATGTGTGCTGAGATGAGAGCGCATTCAAGAACACTTGATACATTTGTTTAATCTAAATCTGCATTTGTGCATGTACACTTAAAAGCATAGACTGATGTGGAATTTAAATAGGATTGGTGCATTGATTAATCATCACCTTCTCAGCCAGTCACATTATCTGTTAAACTGCTGTACCAATTACAACGGCCTGTAATGAAAATGTGTCACCAAATTAAGAAGAGAGACCAGAACTACATTCTTGGTTTGCAATATATAAGACAAGGAAAACACCAGTAACCAGTTTGACATGCACAGTGGAAGTGTAGTCACTTTATGACAGTCTGGCACTGATCCCACGCATTTCACATTATACTAGAAACTGCAGATGGATCAGGTCAAATGTATTAAAGAAAAGGTTATCATACGATCTACAGGTAGTTGTGGATGACAGATACTAAAAATAATTTATCATTGTGGACTTAACAGAAAGAATCTCACTGGCATTCTTGATATAATAACATTTTATATAACATACTTAAAAACTTTTCAATTACGTATTCTTCATATTAACAGAGCAATAAAATTCCTCCTGTAGTCCATTAGTCTATTCTTATTGGATCGTCAAAGTTCCAGTTTTCATAATAATTCAAGCACCTGATCTTGCATTATGTAATTACAGGCAGCTACTGCATTGTTGTGCCTCTGTTCAAAGCTTTGCATCATTCACAGGGTGTGAGGCACAGACATGCCATATGAATAGATAACACATGTTTCAAGGTCAGTAAAATAACACGTTGTTGTGCTGCTTGCTCCTGTCTCTGTGGTGCCACAAAAATAGCACACAGTCAAACATGCACATGCACGCACATACACAGTATGGGAAATGTTTCTTTTTTTAATTAATCCCTTTTTTTATTGTCAGTTCATGTGACACCACGAGGAGGCCTCAGGTGGCTGAATTTACATAAACAGCATGAATAAATATGAAGTGACTTACCTTCCAGAATGACAGATTGTCCATTTGAAGAAAACTGACACCATCGGCTTACAAAATAATTAGTCACGGAAGTGAAATTCATCAATGAATGATAAATTAATTATATCAAGGTTCAAGACCCTATGATTGCATTTTTTAAGGTGGTAAATTTTTAACACAAAAATGATCTGCTGCTGCAAACATTTTTGGAAATTTTTATTTGGAAAGACAAAAAAATCTAAACCATTTTTTGGGGGAAAAAACAGACAGCATTTGTATATTTTATTGCAAGATTTTTTTTAAAACACTGCTCCCTGTGGCCTCATTTCCCCCAGAATGTCTTCTCTATTCAAACAGTCACATTGGGCCCAGTGAGTGGAAAATTATATCTTTTTGCTTTTATTCAGAGTGTGCAAAGAAGCGCTCTGTGCTTCCATTTTCTGGAGAGGATATCAGCTTTATGATTCCCAAACTGAAGAGTTTTGAAAGATGAAAGCTTCTCGTGGACTTATTGCTCTGTTAACCTCTGGCAGGTGTCTAGATTTTGAAGCTTGAAAGAAAAGGGCTGTCTGAGAATATTTGGTTGAACCATTCCAATCAGTAAATGAAACACTGTCACAAATGATATAGACCTTTATGTGATGATACATCAGTAATGTTGATCTAAGAAAATAGTGGCTGCTCTTACTTTGTAGGAATTTTCAAGGTTCACCAGTATTTTGTCGCTGTTTGACAGAAAGACTTAAACTCTTTTCTATTCAGCTTCGCCAATCTTATTGCTTTCTCTTTCACTATGCACATAACTTACTGATTTTTTTTTTTTTTTTTACATGAAGAAGGGCTTTGAATTAACACTGAAACATTCCAGTCAACAAGAGAAAGGGTAGGAGAACATTTTTGGGCAGTAGAAACTTAAACAATAATATTTGCTATGTACATTTCTGTCTATAGTATGTGTGGAGTGCATATAATGAAACGCACACACACTCTGCAAGCACACCTATACCAAGCTAACACCTGCTGAACTCTACTTTTCAGTCTCCCAGCTGACCTCCATCTGCTTCCTCTAGGTGACTATGCGACCGTCAGTGTGTGACAGTGAGTGTGTGCAGTCAGAGCTTAGGGCAGAAAGGTTGACAAACCATGATTGCGATTGTGAGTGTAAGTGTGTGCATGCGCGTGTCCACCCCTATATGTGTATAAGCTGCCTTGCAGTGCCAACTCAGTTATTAAAGTGGCATGGCCACAGTGGACCCCTCCGTTCAGATTACACAGCCTCTGCAGCAGAATAACTGCAGGTACCTCTCAACAGTAAAACAATCTCAACTCAATATTCACAGTTTAAACCACCTGCTCCTTCTATGACACAGGCTGACTAGGTGAATCCAGGTGAAACCTTAAATCCCTCTGCAATTCCAGCCAACAAAACCAATTTGACCGTGAAGGTTAGGGGTAGATGAAAGCAGTGATCCCAGCCATTTACTAGTGTTCAGCTCCAACAGACGGTAACTATAAGGTGCACAGATTACTGTGGCTTTTCATATAAGTAAAATACAGCAGTTGTAAAACTTTAAACACCATGGCCAGTGTGGCTCCTGAAATTTGTGAGATGTCGCCTGTGAAGATGTTAAAATCTGTGTGTGCAAGTGGAACAAACCCACCTCAAGCATTTACAGTGTGCGTGGAGAAAATAGCTTAGACTCCACACGATATCCAAAGAGGTTACTTCTGTGCAGTTTTTACAATGAGACCACTTGTCACCCACTGTTGTCAGGTTCTGTTTTTCAACATTTTGTTTGTGACACTGTGTTACCTACAGTCGGTGTTAAGATATGGTCGCCTTGGCAACTGTCAACTTTTTCAACTATTCATGTTCACAGTCACTGTTTTTGCTTGAAGTATCATCAGAGACAGCTTCTCACAGACACACTTTCTATGAAATATTTGTATGCAGCTGCAGCATTTTTGCTATAACAGTAATTCAAAGTTACAGTTTCTTTTAAGTTGTGTCTCACTCAGTTTCAAAAACAGGTTTGAATTACATTGAACTGCAGTAAACTGCATTGTAACCTTGAATACATTGCCATACAGGTAAATATGTTAATTGCACATATCCTCAGAGCTTAGAGAGGAGTGTGTGCTGGCAGGTTGCACTATTCATCAGAGTAAGCACCCAGAGTGTTATCAGGATTAAATTACAGCAGCTAGGATGCAATGCATTGGAATTAAACATGTCTTTGATGTTGTGTGGATGAATGTATCTTATATCTGCAGAAGTCTGTGTCTTCTTCTTTCTGCTTTACCATTTAAAAAAACAAGCTCCTTTAGCCCTGTTTAAGATCCACTGTCTGGTGTCCACACATGTCCACATTTTTTTTTTTTTTTTTTTTTTTTTGATGAATTGCAATATAAAAGTCCCAAATATGTTTCAAATGACCATTGATCATGAGATGCAGCAGCCTCCACTCCCCACATTTTATCTGTGGAAAACTGCAACTGCTGCATAAACCAAAAAATAGATGTCTGCACTCTGCCATAGAGAAAAGGATTACATGGCTGTTTGCATACTGGATGAAAACTACACAAACAGCAACTCAAAATAAGAGAAAAGGTTTTACAAAAGAAGTGAGACAAAACGGTGAGGAATCACAGAGAGAGGGAAAGAGACACACACACTTGCATAGGAAAGGGACTGGAGTGAGCGAGGGAGAGCATAGTGATCTGTCTCAGGTAAGTTTTGGACATTTGTCCTGCAGTATAGACGTGTATACAGCATTCAGTAGGTGAATTTATATACGGAGTGCAGTTGCAGATCTTTTTGTGTTCTCATGACATAATTATGCTATAGTGCCCATTATGAACCGCAGTACAACTGTCCAAACATGGGTCTTTGTAGCATGGGCACCTCCATTTGATGAATACAGGCATCGCATGATAAAGCTCAATCGCATATATACCTGATTACATCATCTGACAGGATGAGTAGTGTTCCCTATGACAAGTAGATTAATCTTCCTGTGTAAAATCAGTGGAGTTGCCCTTTAATGCCAGATGTCCTCTCCCCTGAATGGTAAAATAGCTTGCTGCTTAGTGATCATTGCAATGATTGCGGGACAAATATAGTTGAATTGAAATTGAATTGAAAAGTCAGACACACTGCACATCCAACCACCCACCACCTCTGACCTTTGTGCCTGTTACACAACAGCTGTGATTCACATGGCCAGAAGAGGTCACTTGTAAAGAAAGTGTAAACAGGTCATTTTTCTGGCGAAGACAGTCCCGTGATCAGTCTTCACTCTGGTCCTTTCTTAGTGTTAAGTCTCTTTTTATGCCATGTTTTCTGTC
The DNA here is from genome assembly GCA_038496675.1 of Rachycentron canadum. Taxonomy (NCBI): domain Eukaryota; kingdom Metazoa; phylum Chordata; class Actinopteri; order Carangiformes; family Rachycentridae; genus Rachycentron; species Rachycentron canadum. Next base: position 4,565,462 of record CM076648.1, on the reverse strand, counting down.
TTGCAATGGGTTGTAATAAGTTCTTCTATTTTTATTTATAATTATAGAACCGATGCTCCCATCATGCTCCATGTCGACCTGATCCTTCCTCATCTTGTCTGTTTTTCTTTCTTCTTCTTGGTGCCATAGTGTCACATCCAGGAATCTAACAAAGGATATTTAATTTACCCAATGTTGCGATTGTAGAATAGTAGTAGAATAGAATTTCTAATCATTGGTCTTCCTCCCTTGTGTTTTTTCTCTTTAGTCTCATATCTCTCACACTGTTTTTGCTTCACTGGTTTCTTTCTTTCCCCTCATCTCTTTTTTCTTCACTTCCTCTCTTTCGCCATCACCATTCATTACTCCTCCAGGGGATCCCATGGAAATGTTTAATTGTTCTGAAATGTCTACAGTGAGCTGGACTAAATGACTCAGCAGCCATGTCAGTTGACATGAAAGTCCAATCCATTCTAGCTTTAGTTGTTTGCAGTCATTCAAGGGCTTTCTTTCTTTTAAAGAGAGTGGGACGCACATTTTTATTTTCTCATTCTTTGATAGCTCTGGGATTTACATAATTGAGCCTGTTTAGATGTCAGATTAAAAGCAACCACTGCTGCCCAGGTCCATTTTATGCTTATTAAGATATTTGTACATTTCTATCACTGTATGTGTCTGTACTTGTGCCTTGTGACTTTATTTACAAGAAGAAGCTATTCAAAGAAGCAACAGAAATAGAAAACATGCAACATGTTTACTATTTTATCAAGCAACAGTTTGACATTGCAGTGCTGACTTACAATTTAACATGTTGTCTGCTCAGTCCACAGGTGTCCCCACATGTATTACAAGTTTGGTTCATCTGTATGAGAACTGTAAAGCTGAGTGGATACTGTACACGCTGACGTGTGTGCTCCTCGTGTTTTTATCTGCATTACAGAGCATGACAAGCACCGCCTATGCAAAAGTACTGAATACATGAATCTTCACTTCAAAGTCAAATGGTTCCATAATGAGTATGTCCGTGACCTGCCAGCCTTCAAGGATGTACCTCCTGAATATTCACTGTAAGTGTCCTCTATTTTCACACACGCGCACAAGCAGAAATTCACACTTATTTTTTAGTATGAACAAAAGTGTGTGGATACACTGATAAGGGAAATTAAGGGGATACATATATTTTTTCACACATATATACATATTCAAGTTGACAGATCATTACGGATGCATAGTAAAACATGAATGGGCGGAGACTAACTAGAGGTGTGTTGACTAACACATCTAGTGTTAGTCTGTGTTGACTAACACACATCTGGGAAATGTGTTGCAAAAAAAAAAAAAAGTCAAATGTCGAATTTATCAAATGCTGTAGGATAAAATTTTATTGCCCTTTGAAGAAATTAAGACAGATAATGTGATCACGGTTACATATACACATTTCACTTTTACCACCAATTATTGTCCATACTTGTGTAAAGAAACCAGAAAGTCAAAAGAAAGGGCTTCAAGATTGATCTGCGTGGAACTCCACATGCAAGTCTTTCATAACTTGAGAAAATCAGCATTTTAAATCAATTTTAATCATTATTCAATATTACACATCAATGCTAAAGACAAAGAAGGGCAACAAGGTGAAAGTAATGACTGTAAATGTTGGTACCTCAGATCAAGTCAGTCAGTAAATTTGTAAAACTGTCATGTTTGGATTTTCTGTTTTGGCAAACCTTTAAACAAGCAGATCATAAACTGTTTTGGATGAGGAAACAAATGAATAAAAAAAATAAATAAAAGCGTGATTTTGTTCTTCTTTTCACGTATCTATTTTCCATTGTGCGTATAATCGTGTAGCACAGCAGAAATAGCTGGAATACAAACACGTGTAATACAGACAGAGAATGCAATGCCCTCTCCCATCCTGCCGGTCTATCAGAGTAATGGCTTGCCCTCCCCATCTCCAACACTGTCACTCAAGCACCACCTCTGGTAGGATTGATTCTTCCAGAGGCATACACATCATACAAAAACATACGCACATACACAGTCTTTCTCTTTTGTATGCCTGTCTCTCTTCTCTTTCTCTGCCGCCACACCCACCTTTTTTATTGGCTTTCCCTCTTGTAGCAGGTGCCCTTAGCGTGAATACAAAGCAGTTTTGGGGGGGGACATTCGTTGCTCTGAGGACAAGCTCAGGCACTGTTTTAAACAAATAAATGGCAAAGTGAAACAGACAAAACAGCATTACTATTCCACGAACAAATGTACTTCCTTACCTGACTCATCTGTTCAGGCCTGTCCTGTCCTCTGACAGTCTCACAGTCCACAAACTGAAAGCTGATATCAATGCACCCATGAGTAGCAGCCTTGGCCAAAACCACATCTCCCTTAAATACAGTGGTCCTTCGATCATTTTTAAATCACTAAAAAGCCTTTACCTCTGATTTGTTCTCATATAGTAAACCCATACTCATTTGGCACTGCACACAGATGAAATAATCCAACTGTGATTTGACCTTTCAATGATAGAAAGCCTTTCTTTTTTCAGGTGGTTTGAGCCATTTGTCATTCAATGGCTTGATGAGAATGAGGATGTTGCCATGGATTTCCTGAATGGAGCACTGGAAAGGGACAAGAAGGATGGAGTGAGTACAGCATTTAATATTTCTCAATATGTAGCTTTATATTTAACCAGCAGAGCTGGCACTTAAAGCTGCTTTCTTATTCAAGGGCTTCTAAGACTGAATATACCTCTTGAGGAAGAGGTTGTTCAGGGATATTTCATACAGTTAAAAACACTCTTCACCCAGAGACATCACAAGACAGGAATATGAATGAAATTTCAATTAAAAATTGATTAAGAAAACAGAGCGGAAAAAAAGTTTTTGTTTTGTTTTTTTAGGGCAACAAAAGACACAGAGGGATATTAGGCAATAATGAGAGGAAATTTGTTCACAACACAAGTTAAGCAGGATATTGATATACTTTCACATGTGTTGATGCATGTGAGCTCATTTTTATTAGCATTCGGGAAGTATTTCTATCAAATTGTACAGAGTAGCTCTTGCAATTGCTGCTAACAAAAGCAGTTTGAAACAAAAATAATAAGATTAATAATAATAAAAAGTTTTTTGATATTTTAAACTGATCAGTAAAATTCTTTTAATGTACACTTTTTTAAAATGTAAATCTCTCCTAAAAGGATTTACATATATGAAACTCTTAAAAACTACTATATGATCATAATTTTCTGTGAGCATTGACCTCATGTCCTCGTCTCACATACTGTCTCCTGCTACAGTTTCAGCAAACCTCGGAGCATGCCCTCTTCTCTTGTTCGGTGGTGGATGTGTTCACTCAACTAAACCAGAGTTTTGAGATTATCAAGAAGCTGGAGTGTCCAAACCCACAGGCTCTGGCTCACTTCATGTGCCGCTTTGCAAAGGTCAGGCTCTTTGGAAAGGCCCCCTCCAGTGAACCCTAAATACTCCTGCTGGGAGTAATAACTCACAGTTAAAGAGTTTGCCATTGATTTAAGGAGACTGTTTGTTTTGTTTGCTATTATCATATTAGTTTTTGACAGCATAAACTTTTTCAGTGAGTCCCTGAGATTCAATAATAAAAGAGCAAACATTATAAAACTCTCTCTCTTTGCAGACTATCAACAAAGTTCTTCTGCAATATGCTGCAATCGTATCTAAGGACTTTCCTTTGCATTTGAGTAAGGAGAATGTGGTAAGTGCCCACTCAAACTCTGAAAATGTCAATAGCAAAGATTAATGCATTTTTGTTCAAATGCAGATATGGTAGGTTTGATAATAGTGTTTCCATAATGACTATGTTTAACATCAGTTGGCATGGAGACTTACTTACTTAGCATACTTAGCCCTGCTCTGTCTTCTGTAACGCTCTTAACAGTCTTTATTAACTGGGAAGCAATAACTCATTTTGAAGCCCAAAGCTGATGGAGGAAAGTCATTGGTATTTTCTGGGCTCTCTGTCCATTGTTTAATGTGATGGATGCCCAAATGCAGAGCCTTGTGAGTGGCTTAATTATCCACACTGGTCTTTGAAGTTGAAGTGAGAGATAACACACAGGGTACTAACGGGGGAGGCAGATGTTTCTTTACAGTGTTGACAGGCTCATTACAATTGTCCCAGAGAAAACATGAAATGTCTGTTCTTGAGACTAGACTGAAGAGACAGATGATGGGAAAAAGGAAACATCAGACAGATGGCGTTATACAGTTACAGGATTACATAAAGTATAACCCTAGTTCTAATTTGTTAACCGTCACAGATACAATACATGACATACATCATAGCCATCTTTACCAAGAATGTATGTTGCCAAAAACAGAGCAGTAGTAGTACAAGCAAAGATGAGGATCTCAAGTAGTGGTTCCCAACCTTATGTTTCTTGTAACCCGTAAAGCTTCTGTGTGGGGTTTTAGACCTCTGGTAGCAGTATGGAGTAGTTTTTCTGAGTGGGTACCCATTATGTTTATATCTTGCACAAACATGAGGATGCATCAGCACATGTGCATGTGTAGGTGACACAATATAGAGTCCTGTATAGATTGGTAGATCAAAATACCATGGTGTGCAGCAATATGCAGACAAAAGCAGGGAAAAAGAATACTGTGCAAGTTGAAAACATCAAAATGAATATCAGGACCAAAATGCAGTTGATGTGTTATTAGACTGGAGATCATGTTAGATACACACAGTGGGTTTTGGTAAGTAACACCAAGTAACACAGGGTCTTCTTGTGACTTGTGTCAGTGGCTGCAGTGTGGATGTAAGTTTGATTGTTCAGTTTGCCTTTAATAAATGTTGCTTTATCTAAGAGAAAATTCTTTTGAATTACCCTGGGACCCCTTGTTCTCAATGTGGAGAACAACTGTTCAACTGAGGGTCTGTTTTAGTCTCCCTGCAAAGATAGTACTGATATGAATGACTGTTCTTCATATTTCTAGGAAAAACTTGTTTGCTTATAGTTATCCTATTTACCCCACTGTATACTTTAAATAATTTCCCCATAATCTTTTATCACATCAGTCCCTGTAATTTAACTTTACAATATATCCAATACAACTTTTCATGGACCAAACTCCTTTTTCTATATTTTTCACGGTCTATCAAGTTAGACATATAGACGTGTAGACGTATGTAGCCATGCGAAATAACCAGTGCTTTCATTCAGATTGAAAATATCTAATCCCTCTCATACAAATATGCTCATAAATCTGGTAGAGAGCATGCCATTGTGTGCTGTCGCAGAGGCGCCATTGGCTGCTTTGTGGACTGAAAGACACCAATCATTCTTCTCCTGTGGGACATAGAATTATCATTTCAGTGTTATCCATTAGCACTATAATTTTTCAATGTAGTATTGTAGTTAGTTGGGTTTTTTTGGAGGCAGATAATTTACATAATTTTCTGACTGACAGAAATTTTTGAAAAATTACTCTTAGGCTCTATAAAAAGCAGTATGATTAATGTCTGTCATCTGTTAAACTTGTTGTGGATCTAGGAATCGATAATGCCTGACATATTCAGTGCAGATATTTCTCTCCCTGTTGTGTTATGTATCGCGTTTCTCTGCTGACTGTCGATGTCCTGCAGAAACCTCCTATCCCTGTATAGATGAAGTGTCAGGAAATCAAAACTGATGGACTTTACCGTTGTTACCCTTGTGATTTGTCTGACAATTTTCACTGTTTTCAATTATATGAGCTGGTCTGTAACTCAAAAACCGTTACAGTACATTGTCAAGAGCTGTAAGAACAGGGGGAAAAAAGGATGAAATTCAGGATGTTAACAACAAGAATATATATGAATATATTTGATATTTTTCAGTCTTTTCAAACTACTACACTTTAGTTTACAAGACAATGTGGTAATATTAATTTCTTGTACTTCTTTTACAGCCCTGTATCCTCCTCAACAATATTCAGCAGCTTCGTGTTCAACTGGAGAAGATGTTTGAATCCATGGGAGGCAAACAGGTCTGTTCCTACCTACCTGTATCTGTCTGCTATGTCTGTGTCAAAGTTTGAGGCAATTCACTTTTAATGCAACTGAAACGGTCAGACACAACTGACACGTCTAAGAAATATGATCTTATAAATAAATGATTATTATGCAACACTGCTGTAATGCGTCCTTCCACTGCAAGATCAAACCACAAGGTTAGTAAAAGAACAACATTTCCAAAGCTTCACTGTTGGACTGAAGGTGATTCAGTAGGGATGATGCAAGTTAATATGTAGGTTTAAACCCCCATCCTGATCAGCTCTCTGCTGTAGAATAAATGCTGTGTCATGATTATGTAAATGACCGTTTCGGATGACATTTATAAGTGAAAGTGAATTGACCCCAGCGCTCCTTCCCTTGGTTATGTACTTATCCATCAAATAGACTAATCTGTCACGAAGGTCAGTTTGCTAATATCACCTTTCTGACTTCTGCTACAGTTCCTCTGTAACGTCCTCCATAAACCCTCTAAATCTGTGTGTTGGGTTTGAAGCATCGTTGAGTATTTTCCCTGTCGACATGTCAGCCTGTCAGTCTAACCTGAGAAGCAGCCGCCACGGCTTCTTATGACTTACATGCATGTTTCTCTTCAGTATCTAACGCCTGTCTTGCCTTGCGTTTTGTCTCCTGTCGTTGTGTCTTCTGTTTTCCCCCCATTTCCTTTCTGTGCTCTCTCTCTCTGTCTCCAGGAGGAGGGGGTTGTGTCCTTCTGTAAGGTGTGTGCAATAGGACTTGTCAACACCCCTTCCCACCCACTTTCTGAATGATACGAAAAAGCACGCCCCCTCCCCCCCACAATGTCGCCCCACCACCCCTCACGCTCCTACGCTTTTCACCCCACCCCCTCCAGCAGCATGTGCCACAGAGCATATGGAATCTGAATTACCCATCACCCCTCTGGACAGGCTACTCAAGCTCACCATCCCTGACGCTCTGGGGATAGTGGTTCAATCCACCCAATCCCATCTTTATTTTTAGCCCGCTTTTTTTCTGTGTGCCACTTCTCTATCCATGGCTAATTTAGAAGTGTGATATTTACTTTAGTTCATTGTTACCCCCTTTTATTCCCTGACTCAAAGAGCGATAGGAGCTCACCATGTTGTTGGCTGCAGTTTTGATCATCTCTATTCACTCTCCTCGCTGCAGCCACAAAATGCTTAAGACAGGATTTTAGACTATTTAATGAGCTTCTCAAACACGTACAAATCTCTGCAGCTGTGCCCTCAGCTGAGGTGTAGCTCCATCCTCATAGTTAGCGCATCTAGATCGAGACCTGGATCGGCCCCAGCCCATTGTTGTCTGTAGAATAAGGACACAAGAAGTCTTTGTATCCTTTCCAAGAGTGAAATAGTCAATTTTCACTGTTAATTGATAGTCAGGTATAACTTTAGGAAAATCTTCTCCTTAAATGATAATTCTAAGGTATATTTCTAGTGTAAGTTTTCCATTATTCCCCCCTCTGCACAGTAGCCTATTCATTACAGAACAGTACCCTATCAGCAATTAACTCCCAGAGAGCCAGTATAATTACCCAGAGCTGTTATCATAGCATTACCAATAACAGAGATTAGCAATAATCTCTTATGGTGCCCACATTTATGGAATCATCACAGACTGATCTCCACAGATTGATATCAACCTTTATTTTGGGTGTTGTCCTGTTTGCTAATGTGCTTTTCTCACTTTAGTGACAGTGGTTTATTAAACTTTTATTTACTTGGCACTGTTAGGGACAAACTAGGTTTCAACAACCTGCCAGTGAGCAGATATTGTTTTGTTGAAACAGACAAAGGGAAGCAAAGCTGAGCTGCAGTTGATAGGCTTTTAGCCAGGGGAGAGTTTGTACACAGGGCTCTGAATGCCCCTCAGTGTTGAGTGAAACTAGCTACCATGGTGATAGATCCTGAAATAGATGTTTACTTTGCATAAAGGTTAATTACCAAGATGAAAAATGTTGTCAATCACTAAGTTCAGTAGATGTGTAAGAATTTCTTTAGGTGTCTTTACATATAATTTAGTACACATATTGACAATAACTACTGACAATTCAAATTGCAAGTGAAGGACATTAGACATGGAATCCATTCATAGTACCCCATATACATTTAGATTCATTATTGGACTGTCAATGTTATATCCAACTTCCAATCCAATCTGTCAGAAGGTGAATTGTTGATATTACAAAACTGCCTCACTAGCCATGTCATAGAGCTGTCTTTATAACAGAACCACAGTCTTTAGGTAGACATTTGACTGGAGCATCAGGTGCCACATGGAGTCAGAATGAGCAGCAGATCCCTTGGTTTATCTAACAGCGCAATGAATTTCCTTTACAAGCGTTCCCATTAAGATACAGTGTCCTTGAAAAAAAAAAACTGAGAATCTCAATTTCAGAGAGTGTCAGGTTGCAGATTAGAGCCCAGTCTAAAACTTTCCCCAGGCCAACTGATAAAGGACTATGGCCTACAGTATTTTTCTGCTATCACTTGAAAAGATGTTATCCATTACTCAAACAGTAGAATAACATCTTTAACCTCTATGAATAATTTTCTCTGTGACAGACAAATCTTGCATTCTCCAGTGACTTCCATTTAAGTGACAGTAGTATGAACACTCGCACACGTGAACACAAATTCACACACTGATAAATCTATCTTGTTCTTGCTGCAGATAGAGCCATGTCCACAGAATAACAATGTCTATAAAAGGTTTAGTTTACACATCTGCTTCCCAGCTGAGCCATCCACCATTAAAATGTGTGAGATCAACGGCTCCATGGCTAAGCTTATCGGTTCTAATGTGACGATCTGTCATGCATGTGGTGCGGTGCCTGGCCTCACACATCCATCTCAGGCACTGAGCCTCAGCGACGTGTGTTCTCCACCTCCATCCAAAACATCAATATTTGGACATTTGTACATGGCAAACGTAAATCATAAGCACTGAGACAAACAGACACACTCATACATGCAAGATACTGACACAAATACACTAACACACACACGCAAACACACACAAATATCCAATGTCCACCCATGCATATTCTGAGATCATGCCCAAAACCTCAGATAAACGCAAATATTAACATATCTGCACATCCATCACATGCACATGCATATTTATGGCGCTGCAGAAACCCAACACATACCATGCATGGGCACATAATGCTGTGAATAAATTTGTGAATTTTCTTCTTGTATGTAAACAAAAAGTCAGTGAAAGAATTTCAGCAGCAGAACATTTGTAGACGTTCGCTTTAAGTCCTGAGATATGACTGGCTGGCAGCAAACTGTCTCTACTGTACTGTAGTATTCCACCAAAATGTTCCCTTTGAGAGACCACTAGCTGGGATTCCTCTTTGCTGACACCATGTCTTCTCATAACTCGGCAAGCAGTCATCATTGCAGCGCTCGGAGGTGAGCCGTCCATTTGTATTCCGAACATCGCTTGGCACAGATGGCAGGCAGAATGAGTGGGAGGCCACCAGTGAGGCAGGTTACTCTCCTCTGTGCCTGTCGTCTACCTTCTTAACACCCCCACCCCAGTTGAGGCATCCACCAGAGATAGTCAGTGTGGGCTCCTATATGAAGGGTAACCATGTACTAACTCTCTGCTTTCCATTGACAGTTGGATGCAGAGGCAAGTGATCTGCTAAAGGAGCTGCAGAACAAACTCAACACGGTGCTGGATGAGCTCAGTGGAGTGTTTGGCTCCAGGTGAGATTTAGTCTGGTTCATTGTGTGTGTGTCTGTGTTTGTGTCTGTGTCTGTATGGGAACATTTTCATTAAGGTTAATTTCTTTGTTCATTTCTTATTCCATGAAAGAAATTGTGTTAAACACTACTTAGGTATTGACAGACATATACTCCAGTTATAATTGACTCGAGCTCTTGCTGTGCTACATGCTTTGTGAGCACAGCGAGTTGCTAATCATTTCAGTTAGAGTAAAAGACTCCTGTTCTTAACACAGTTTCTATAATCTAATAGGACCACCAGAGTGAGCTTGCCCCTCCCAAGTGGTACCGCTGCTCCAGCCCAAAATTTATACATAGCAACAAAGAATTGAATATATTGTTGTGTTTTTTCCATCACCTAGTTTCAAACCTGTGATTGAGGACTGCGTGAAGCAGATGAACCAGGAACTAGTCCAGATGAAAGGTTTGGCCAAAGGGAGCAATGCTGCCATGGATGCAGAGACTGTCCTTCGGCCTCTTATGGACCTTTTGGATAAGAAGTGAGTATATCAGGTCATAGATTAGACTCTAATATATAAGGCAATTTTTTTCCAATAAGCACCACCATCGCTAGAAAACTAACCAATCGGTTTCAAGGTTGAGAGTTTGTCCTTAGGGTGTCAAACACTTTGAACAGTCAGTTTTCATTTTGGTGGAATATAGACTCATCAGAATCCATAAGGTTAGCTTGATTAACTGTTGTTATTGATTCAAATTACTGAAGCTACCCACTTGTGTAGGCCCAATCCTCTTGAAACCAAGCACCATACACTTGTATTACACAAGTACCAGCTGACAGGTTTTTTATGAGATATTTTTTTTATAGATCTGCAAGTTCATGAAGACAGCGAGGCCTCATGTGCAGTACACTGTAATGGTATAGGGATAATTACCAAGTTATAGCACACCAGAAAGTCTGTGTGGGTGTTCTTACCAAGAGTAAAAGATCCAAAACGCTGTGCAGTTGTTCAAATAAGATGAAAGGTGTTATATCATAGTGACAATTATTGTCTTTCGCCACTACAATCACAAAGTGAACAGTGGAGATACAGCATTCACGTTACAAATTAACATAGTAAGTACGTGTCAGATCACTTGCTACGTCGAGAGTGATCTTATCTCAATATAGTGGAGAGCGCCTTTGTTCTCATGCTGCTATTGTTTGAATGCATCCTTACTGACATATGTAGGATTAAAAGAGACCAAAGAGTCCAGATCACTGTCGATCACGTCATTGATGACATTTCATACTCAGACACGATAAAGGTTGAGGTCAGCCTTCAATTTTACTTGAGTACATGTAAGGCACTCCAAATGTGAGTAAAATAAATACAACAGTATGATAATCACTACCAGTTTTTAAAACATTTTTTTTAAAAAGACCCCTCTATTATCTGTGAACCTCTGTTAATTCAAACGAGGGTTGGTATTTACTTCTTAAGCATTCTTGAAAGAACCATAGCGATGTTATGGTTCAGTGGAGCTCTGGGAATCGCTCTCAACCATTTGTCAAAGCAACATTGAGGCCAATGGGGTATTACAGGGAATCCTCTTAATGATATGGAAATACCAAATCCTTCCTCCTGTCTACTGAGTCTGTGCTTGCACAAAAGGGTGAGATTAAAGCATAAAACTGCTGCATTTATTCTATGACTCACAGGTGTTTTTCTTTACTTAATCATATTATTTATGAAGACGTCATAACTTGGAGCCTCAGCTATGTTGGCTCCGTTTGAGACACGTGCTTTGAGTGTTGACCTGACAAATGCTCTTCTTCTGCCACTTTGCAGTTTGATGTTATTTGCCAAGATTTGTGAGAAGACAGTGCTGAAACGAGTCCTCAAAGAGCTATGGAAAATTGTGCTGAACACCATTGAGAGAACAATTGTTCTGCCTCCGCTGAGTGACCAGAGTGTGAGTTTGATCAATTATCTGTCTCTTTCCTTTTTGCTGTTACTCTTTTTATCTCTTAGTCTTCCCTCCCCTCTACTCCTCTTGTCAACCTGTCTCTCTCTCTCATTTCCTTCATCTGTTCTATCTCCTGTTCCTCTATAACACACAAATTACTGTACGAGAGACGAAACAACATGGCATCTCAAAATCATCACACACGTGTAGTTTTGGTTTTTTTTAGACCAATAATGCTTCCTTAAAAGTCAGGCTGACATTTTTCATCTCAGGGATGTCTCATTAAAACTATTTTGTTATAGGAACATGGTTTTGATGTCTTTGTGTGAGGGTTTCTGAAATAACTGGTGCATGTTTCCTTAACCCAAAAAGTCTCTTTCTCCTACAGCAAGGAGCCCAGATGATCTTCAGCGCTGCCAAGGACTTGGGACAGCTGTCCAAACTGAAGGTAATTTTCAGATGAGGCCATGTTGCACGTCACCACACCGACACCAACTGAACCTCAAAATATCTGATTCCAGATTGACTTCTCAGATTTCTCTGAGCTGAGTTGTTGTCAGGTCAGGAAACGGTATTTGAGAATCTTCATACACAGAAATTTGCCTATTAATCCACATTTAAATAAATGTAATAGTCATTTTGTAACCTGCCAGATATGGATAGATGGATAATATAATTTTCAAACATAGTGATGTAGCTTCTCAAGGCTTTTATTGCACATTACGGTTTATTGCAACATAACCAGGCTGGTGTCTAATTGCTGGTGTTACTGGAGGAAGTTTAATCCCTAGAGCTTTGTGTAGTACTGCAATGCATCAGTGGTTACACTGTGGTTTTACTAACAGCTATGGTATGACAATACCTCAGAGAGGTATTTCAGCTCTGAGTCACACAGGCTCCAAACTGAATTTGTGTTTATTTGTTGGTGTATTATACTTATTTGTGTTTTGTGCGGGATGTCCTTTGAGACACCATCTGGGTACTGTACATAAGTGCACAGATGGGTGTGGTTTGGTCTCAAGCATTCAAGTAGTTTATCATCCTCTTGTTATTGTTGATCATGACTGATGATCCTCAGCTCACTTTACTTTTTTCCATTGACTATGTGTAAACTGTCAGCTAAAAGTCAGGTTGCTTGCTTTATTGGCTACAACTAGTTAAATCCTCATTTAATTAATAATTATATCTGAAAACTAAGTCTAGATAAAATCTATTCCTGTGAAATTTTTATTATTTTACCCATGTGATGTTGTGGAGTCATCGAACAGCAGATTGGTCATGCCTCCTAAATTTGGCAAGAAGATAATCATTTTCTAAAATAATTAACAACTCAAGTTGTGAGTAATAATTTTAGAAATGAAGAGAACAATTCTATTTGATTTATCAAAAGTCTTTGAGAAGTTGTGAAAAAAAAGAAATGTCATAATTTCATTAGAGAGAAGTTTGGGAATCACTGTGACAGTTTTTTAATTCAAATGGGAGATTCCTGGATGAGTCAATACAAATGGAGTGAGCCCAGTGCAAATTGGCATCCTAAAAAGATCACATCTTATGAAGTGTTTATCATCTCACAACAGTTCTCTAAAATCTGTTCAAAACTGATTTGCAGTTGATTTAATCCATATCACATTCTGAAAAACATAAATGTGTAATGAATCTCCAACCTATAATTTGAGAGGGTTGCACATTGTACAAGCTTCTTTTTTTGTGGGTTTGTTGATTGATTCCCAGCATTTGTAGCTGAATTAGTGATTTAGTTTAATAAAACATTAATTAAAAACAATTTTTGTCTATGAAACACCTGGGTATTATGGCAGTGCCAGGCCTTATTTTCTGTAATAACTTCTGGTACAAATAAGAAAAAGAATTAACAAAATCAAGTCGTGAAAAAAAATATTTTGAGAGTACTGGTGTAAAACAGCGTCAGACGCCGAGTAATTTAACTGACTGTTTTGTAAATCATTCTTAAGTGACCATTATATTAATGGAAAGTAGATAATTCACAGTCTGAATATGACTTGTGTTGCTGATTTGCGGAGTGTTTGACTCTATCTGTTATTCCTCCAGGAGCATGTAATTCGAGAAGAAGCCAGAAGTCTGACTCCACGCCAGTGTGCGGCCATGGACCTTGTGCTTCCCACCATCAAGGTGAGTTTTATGTCAATTACACTGTTGGCTGTACAGCAAGAAACACCTTAAGCTTAACCTTTAAATATGACAGCAGAGCTACATAAGGCATAGCAGATCAGATTTTATGCAAATTGAATAAAATACGTATTTTATGAAATATAACAACACTGTAAACTTGTGAGGAGCCTTCAACTCTGTGGTGTATGTCATGTGCTTGAGTGCACATCATGGGCTCAAATGATGCCTATTTATAGTGGGCCCAATTATCTCCACTATAAATAGGTCATTATGTATTTAAGCAAAGCAAGTGATGTGGCTTGGCAGTGCGATAATGTTTATATCTAAATATTCACATGCTGGAAGAGGTGCAATAACGGTTTTATGAAACAGAAAAAAAAAAACATCCTGTAATGTATGCTTGTTTTTCATTACGTTTGAGTCTTTGTTTTTAAAATGAAGTAATATTATTCCACACTGTCACAGCTCCTTGGTTCCTCAATGTTTCTTGATGAGACACAATGTAGTTGCAAGAAGACCAAAAAAAAAAAAAAAAAAAAACAGTAAAAGTTAGAAGCATATGACAGAATGCCAATTTAGACCTGATCTGAGAAATGTATAATTAAAATCCAAGAATATGGAAAGATGCCCAAAGCCTCTCAGCAAATGATGGTCTGAAATACAGTATAGCTCTGTTCATTTCCTGCCGTGCAGCTGATTGTTGTGAAGGGATATGAGACAGTTTCCAAAGATCAAGCCTCAGTTCTACAGGGATACAAGGAGAGTTATGGTGAGGTGCCACAGGGGGAACGCTGCATCATAAAGTGCTGAGAAAACTAATTGATTCTGTTGTCTCAGAGGAAACTACCTGCAGGTTTAGATCAATCACGTCGCTGCAGTTCTTTTCATCAGTATTCCACTGAGAACGGTAAATTAACACAGTTGAATTACCGAGATCAGATCATGAAATGCTATGTAGACGGTTACAAACACAACATCTAAATCTGTAATATCCAAAAGACACAAAAAAAAAGGGAGCAATGTGTTGAACCACCTATGCTATACATAGACCCACTGATGTGTTGTTGACTAGTGTATTCATGAGATGAACTGATTTTGCTTGGATTGATAACTGAAGCCAAATGTAGTGTATTTATTTGAATGTTCAATCTTGAGTGCATTTGGTGATTATTCCACTGGAAATGGACTGAACTTTGACCCTGTGAAAACTAATGGGTGGGATAATGTGTGAAAGCACTGGTCCACACTGGAGTCCATACAGGACGAAGACAGCATGCAGTCCATTTAACAGATTCCCAATAATGCACCATTTGCTCCTTTCTTTGAACTCTGACCTCAAAGTGACTGTTAAAGAAAAGCAGCTGCTTTATTTTTCTCACCAAAATTTTGATTTACGCACACACATATATAGATGGACTACATGTGTAGCGTAATTCATAACAGGTGCCATTTTTTCTAAAAGCTGCAAAGACTGAATCACTTATTTTTCATGTAGGTAGATTTTTTTTTTTTTTAGATATTGGTTTTACACCCACGAAATATATGAAATGACTTACTTCACACATACATGTGTCAATCTACAACAGATGTGTGATTTTCTGTAATTTAGTGTTATGTCCCGTGTTTCACCACAAGATGAAAAGAAATGTTCTTCAGGCCTTCGGGACAGAAAAGAGAATAATATAATAATAATAACAAAACAAAGATTGAAAAGAAAGTACATGAGGAACAAGGAAAGAAATGAATGAAACATGGAAGGATAGAGGAAAGATCGGGTGTAAAGAAACAAGGGCAAGAGGAAAAAAGACAAGAAAGAAGGAATAGAGGAAGGATGGCGTGTTGGCAGGTGTTTTTGCCAGAGGCAGAGTGATATTTTCAGCGTTCAGGTTGGTTCTGCTTGGTGGGCTGGTCGATTTTGCCAGAGGTGGTAAAGTAGTGAAGTCTAACAGTAGCATCGAAGGTATATTCCAACATGAGGCAGCACTTTGTTGACCACGACACTTTATCAGTTGTGATGCCATGTGACTGAGTGAATGAATGAATGTTATGATTTGAGTTAAACATAACTACAACACATATAACTGATGATGAATGAGACTAATAAATGAGATAAAACTGATTGGAAATGATAATAATGTGGTACTTTCAGAATGTGTGCTGTTTTATTTACTTTCTCTCAATTAGCTGTCTCACCTCCTGCCTCAATATTTGTAGGTCACGAGGGGCACATTGGTCAAACTAAAGTCTCTACAGGGGGAACGTTACATGTCCGATAAAGATAGCGTGTACAATATGTGAACTCTGTGGATTTATTTTTTTATTTGTTTGCTTATCTTAGTATCCTGGGGCAAAATACAACCCCCCCAATTGCCCCTGATGGCTTTTCCAACAGTGTATGATTGTATGTTTCGGTGCCATGTATGATTGTGAATGGGTGTATGTGATGTGTTGTAAAATGCTTTGAGTGGTCTCTAAGACTAGAAAAGTTCTATTTAAATTTAGTCCAACTATAACAAAGAAAGAGGGAAAAAGAAGAAGTTTAAAATTGAGTCTCCTTGGACTTGTATTTATCATCAGTTCTTTTTAGGAACGACTCCTTTTTTAATGCGATCTGTCTATAGCCACCCTCCCACCTTCCACATGGGGGAGTGGTGACAGCTTTTGAAAAGAAAGCAAAGCCTTGTTTGTACTCAACTATCAGGCTTATCAGCACAAATGCATGTTAACCATCCAAGCACTGGTTTCAGATTTAAATGCGTAGTCATTAGCTACAAAGGTGACAATTACTGCTGTCTTTTGTCTGGTCTCTCTGTGTGTTTGCTCCTCCTTGTAAAATGCATACTGTCCATTTAATCCTAGGCTATTTCTCAACCTACAATAACCTGCTGTCATGTGTAGAAGAGGCTGCTTCGTGTTCCTAAGTTATTTCAATGTTTCTGTTTATCCTAGAAATCTATAAATCTGAGCTGGTCTTTTTTGCAGCAATACTTCCATGCTGGAGGAAACGGACTGAAGAAAACCTTCCTCGAAAAGAGCCCTGATATGAAGTCCCTGAAATATGCTCTCAGCCTTTACACTCAACCTACAGATGCCTTGATCAAGAAATATATATGCACCCAAACCTCTCAAGGTAAGGATGGTTTAGTTTGAGCCAAGGCTGGGCTCCATTAAGTTTCATTGCAGGGAGTGGAGTTTCTTCAGCATTCAAATACTGAAAAACGTTTGGGTTAAGAGCTATTTTCTGCCCCATATTGGTAGTTCCAGACCGAGAGAAGGCTGCTATAAAAACAAGATTTGTTGAAAAAAAAAATTATGTGAAAAGACGCTTAGATGGTGAAAGTGTCCAGAAAGGCGTGAAGAAAGCACAGATTGCGGATACTATTGTTCAGCAGCACATTAGCACTTTTCTGAGGCAGCAGTTCGTAAACATATTCTAGTTGAACTTGATAAGCTCTGATAACGAAATGGTTTATTCACATTTGTTGCTACGGTTGTTCACAGTGGGTACATTACATGTCTGCAGCCTTGCACTTCTGCAATCATACACTCCTAAATAAGCCATGGTTCCTCCATATTACTTGCTGCTTCCATTGCTATTTAGATCTGTTTGAAAATGTCGCTCCAGCCCTGGCTTGTTAAACCTCAGCATTGTGCTGTTTTACCATCAGTCTTACAGTCTTGCAGTATGTGGATGCTGAGGATCTCTCTATGCCACTTTATTTTCTTTAGGCTCATATGTGCAATGGACATTGCAATAATTGCATTTATTCCCCCAATGTATAAGTAATTTGTCTCTTTCACTGTAATAAAAAAAAACTTATCTATGGCCTCTTCACCCCATACCCTGAAGGGTTTGAATGCTCCCATGTGCTTTTCTCTCTCCCTCTCTCTCTGATTAGAAGCACATAAAAACACTGTCATGACATGTTTAAGATATATGTGCAGTGCAAATCTATGAATTCCCCCTTGTGCACTCTCTCTCACTCCTTTTCCTGAGCCATTTTTATGTGTTGTCATCTCATTCATCTGTCTTTGGAACTTTTTTTTTTTTTTTTTTTTTTTTTTTTTTTTCCTTCCTGTCTGTCTCTGTAAAAACACAGAAATACCTTCAGGTGTCCAGAGAGATTCGAGAGGGAATTCAGCCCAGTGGGGCATTGAAGCTTTAAGTTCCTGGTTGCCTCAGTGTGTTCAGCCTTGCAGAACACTACATAGGCAGGCGGCAGGAAACAGAATGGCAATGGGAAAAAGCTCGTCAGCCAGGCATCCAGCAGACCAATCAGCACTGCTGCTCTCACTGACTGGCAGATGGGCATAGACGCACACAGTGTTTCACTGTTTGCTATTTTGAGATTTGCTCAATGTGTGTCTCTTCTTCCTCCCTCTCTAAATCTCTCCTCCAATCCCATCCCCATGTTGTCGTTCTTTATCTGCTGTGGTCTAATGTGATGTCTGTAAGTGGAGGTAGTGAGGTGGTTGATGTGCATTAGGTCAGTAAACAGTGTGGAGATGTGCTGATGCTTGATGTAGCACAGTGGACACTGTTTCATTAATCACCAACCCCTGTGCTCTGACAGCGACACATTTAGACCGAGGCATGCGCTGGTTTATTCCTGTCAAGTGTGCGCTTGGACGCATATGTGTCTCTCTTGGTTAGGGTGCAGACTGCAGTTGTATCGCTGCCTTATGCCTGAATGGAAGTACATTACTAACACAAATAAACACATCTTCTTCAGACACTTGTTTCATGTGAATACCTCACAGCTTCTTTCTTATAAAGAGTCTTTCATACGAAAGGCGCTGTGTCTGAATCTTTGACACAGCAAAGGGGAAAAAATCAACGAATTAAACTACAACAACTGGTGCCTAAAATTCACCTTTCTTATGTTTGTTCCTTTGTTCACATTTTCTCACTTCACCTGTTAACCCCCCCTCACTGCCACCTTTATTTCATCTACTTTCTACTTTAGGGGCTATTTATCTTATTCACACTCTTCTCTCCAATGCCTTTCAATCTGTTCCTTCTGTATTCAAGTCTGACAGCGACTTGTCTCTTACTTCCATCAAAATAACACAAGGAATATTTATATATTTATTTCTGACATTATTTCAGCTGATGCCCCATTTATTTCCCACAAGTCCACTGCTTAATTGTGCAGCAGCAATGTTTTTCAGCCTCCTTTAGCCTCTCAGGGTCTCATTACAATAAATCACAAGGCTTGTTACTTCATTACCACCTATAATGGACACTGCATGTTTGGCACATATTGATTAGCGATTGGATCAGCATGCCCCTTCATCAACCACACCAGCACTTGCCTTCCAGTGTTCATCTGTTGGTCCCGGACTGGGTGAACATTTGTTGGAAGCAGCTGAATTGGGCAGGACTCACTGCATCTGGCAAAGTGAGACACATGGTCAACAATCAATTGTAATTGTTTCCTGGCAACAACATGTCCAGTGTGATTGAAACTGTAATGCTGACGTAAATGTGCAGGTTGCAATGCCCAAAAAGGGGTATCTCCTTTCCTACTCTCCTCCCTCTCCTTTTCCATTACATGCTTTCTGATATGTTGTTTTCATTTCCACTCCAGTTGTCTGCATGTTGTCAAAGACAGTGTTTTATTTGTATTTCTGTTGACTTGAACAGTGCAACGATTTCATTGTGTAGAACATTATTTATTTAGCGCATCACCTCACACCATCTGCCTCTTTCATGGCCTTCAAACCAGGCAGATTATTTTATGGTCCTTGTTTTGTTTTGTTTTTTTGTTTTTTTTCTTTGTGTTGTTGTTCATGTTCGGCCTGAAGCTAAAGGAAACCCTGGCTGTGCTTTCTATTTGCTGCCATCAGGGTGAAATCTACTCTGCTCTCCTACTGTTGTTTTTGAGATTTTGTTTCTTTTTTTTTTTTTTTTTTTTTTTTTTTTAACTTTGACACATAGAAAGCTGTTAATACACCTTTTTTTGGGAGGGGGGGGATCAGCTTCTGGATACAAAATAAAGCTGCACCCACAGTTTTGGATTCTGTCCTTTCATCCCCTCTCTCTTGTTTCTTTCCTGATTTCTCTATTTCTTTGCCTGGCTCCCTCTCTGCCTCTCCTCCATCCTCTGATTTTCATTATGCCTCCGTCCAATTCTCCTGTTGCTGTTTTGGTGTGTGTCCAGGTCAGTCATCCAACGGATCGGTCGGGGAGGTGTCGATGCAAGTGAATCTCATCTCTCACCCTGGCACTGGAGAGCACAAAGTCAGCGTGAAGGGTGAGCTTTTTCCTATACTCAGACCTGCTTTTCATCATTTCTATTCAAATGTATTCACACCTGCAAATGTTCAAAGACTCGTCACGGACACCTCATGGTGGTAATCTCATTTGTGTGATAGAGCTGGGCCCACGGTCGGTGAAAGGCATTGTTGTATAGTCCTGGAGCTCGTTTCACAGACAAAAATATTAGGAAATTAGCATCTGAAAGATTGCTGATGCCATAATTAAAGCCATTACACTGAAAACCTAAACCATAGCTGAGATTGGCTTCTTTTGGGTTCTTGCTGAGGTTATAAAAAAAAAAAAGTTGTGGCTCAGACCATCATTTATGATTTATTGATCTGAATCATCTGTATTTTTATTGTCTGCATTTTTATTATAAAGCTAGCATAGCAACAAGGCTTTATGGCTGGTCCACAACTTTGGTCCAGACTGAAATATCTCATCACCTATTGGATGGAATTTGTTACAGACGTTGGTGTTCCCAGGAGGATGAATCCCAGTGATTGAAGATCCCCTGACTTTGTCTCTAGCACAAGGTTTATTTTGTCATTCTGCATGTAATGTCTGAATGGCTGTGGGATGTATTGCCATGAAATCTGGTATCACATATTCATGTCTACCTCGGGCTGAATTGTAATAAGTGTGGTAACCTTTTACCTTTTAATGTAATATCATCAGGAGGTTAAAGTTTCATCATCCACAGCTGTGTTCAATCTTAATTAGCGAATGTTTGCGTGCTAAAAAGTTAAACTAAGACGGTGAACATGGTAAATATTATGACCACTTAGCATCAGCACAATAGTTGTTATCTTACATTCTAACTATTTTATAAATGTACAAATGCTTGTTTCCATTTTTAAGTCCTCGGTATCTTGTGTAATTTCGATTCATTTCTATAATTACACTTGATTTTGGACTTCATCGTTTTCTGTACCAAAAATTGACCTCAGCTGCAAACATCACCCACATAGCTGCAGTGATATGTGTTGCACTTCCCACAGCAGCCCCATATGCACTACATCTGGCAATCAGCTATAATCAGCCGGCAGCAGTGACATGACAGAGGGTTGCTATGGCAACCATATGTGGATATTTCTATAGAGGAAAATACACTATAAGAGGACGAAGACCTGCTGTTTAGCCTTTTTGCACCTATTTTCAACATTTTCCCATTTCTATTATTGACTTTCAACGTTATCATTGTCATCCACCACAAGACAAAATCCAAATGAAAAATAAAATAAATCTTTTGTGGCACACTGCCACTGCATTATGGTTTGTCCATGTCACTATTCCAGTCAGTATCTCTTTATCCCTGTAATTGTTTTACAGCAGTAAATGGAGAGTCTGTAAAGAAATCTTTGTGGTGTGATTCACAGGCAATGACATCCTGAGATGTTTACCATTAATGTTCCAGACAAGTGGAAAGGTTTTTTCTATCAAACTCTATTGTAGTTGCTTTGACAGTATCTCAGCATCATATGACATTTTCTACATTTAGCTGGTTTTCTGTGGGAATAAGATAAATACGCTTCCGAAATTGGAAAATGGGGCCAGGAATGCACAAGAATTAGAGTTTGATGTGGATCTTTCCTTTAATCCCTGATATCTGTGAGGTTACTGACTATTGTTTCCTCTGCATTTTTCAGTGGTCGGAGTGAACAACCTCATCTGGCAGACCAACGCCATGTTCCGTCCATTTGTAGAGGTCAACGCCGTGGGACCACACCTGGCTGACAAGAAGCGCAAATTCAGCACCAAGACCAAGAATAACAATTGGTCACCAAAGTACAATGAAACATTCCAGTAGTAAGTATCCTGCCTTCCTGTTACTTACAGAAGCGGAGAGAAGAGGAAGTGTTTAATACATGCAGTGTTTTATCCGCTCATATTTACTCTACAAAATAGTGTACAACATTCTGCACCTTATGCCGCCACATCTTCAACCTGATATTCAGTATCAGGTATCTGCACACTACAAAATAGCCTGCAGCAACCTATATACTGCATAATACCTGTACAAACTAGTTGTCAATCCCCCCCATTGCTCTTAACAATCAATAAGCTTATCCCCAGAAACATCACCACTATAATATTCAGAGCTAAGCAAGGTAAAGTGATTGAGGTAAAGGAGTTTAGGCTGAATTGTAGCAACACCAGCATGATCAGTGCAAGCCAATTTCCATCTGCATATAGATTTACTCCTGGCATCGTCATTTGAATTTTAAGAAGCCATTGAGTTGATGACTCATTTGAATAGAAACACTAATTTCACTTGCAAGCATGATTGAATTGTCACATCACAGCCACACATACAATTGGGAGGCTTTTCACTGGGGAAATGTCTCCCAGCCAGACTCTTTTTACTGACATATTATATTCATCTAAGAACAAAGCTGAATGCCAGTGTCCAAAGAGCAGCTGCTTTACAGTCAGGTCCAGTTCTACAGACCAAGATGTAAGGCTTTTATTAAGTTTGGATGGTCAAAGTACGATTCTCTTAAGCCACAACAGCTTACAACTTACATGACAGCAAACCTTAAAGTTTATTTTACTCCTGTGTATTTCATAACAGTAAATAATTTCTAGTCATGTAAACGAGTTTGAATTTCACCTTTCTTTTCTCCCTGTGTCATTTCTCCCAGTGTTCTGAGTAATGAACATGGTCCAGAGGCCTACGAGCTGCATGTTTCAGTAAAGGACTACTGCTTTGCCCGTGAGGACCGCATCATCGGCATGACGGTCATACAGCTCCGAGAGCTCGTGGACAAGGGCAGCTGCTCTGCCTGCTACCCCCTGGTGAAAAGCATCGCCATGGACGAAACGGGCCTCACCATCATGAGGATACTCTCTCAAAGGACCAACGACGAGGTGGCCAAAGAGTTTGTGCGTCTCAAGACAGACACACGTTCGGCAGAGGAAGTGTCGTAATGTGCAGCAAAAAAAAAAAAAAATTAAAAAAAAATGCAGTATTAACAGAGTTGTGTTGTCTTAAGTGAGCGTTAGAGAGAAAAAGATGGAGCAGGAGGAGAAAGAGCAGTAGCAACAGTTGTTCTTTCGGGAGAGAGGCTGGAAACAGCATGAGGAAGAGATTGTCCAAAGAGAAGCAGAGGAGGCCCGAATGTGGCGAGGCAGTGCGAGAGAGAGAGAGAGAGTTGTGTTTGTTTGTTTGTTTTTGTGCATGTGCGTAAAACATCTGTTGGAATGTTCATTTTAAAAACTACAGTATGTACAAGTGTTTACTTACCGTATGCTTACTATTAAGTACTATATTCTACGAGTTATGTTAACGAGACATGAAATACCTTTTGTACAACATTTAGTCTTTTTGAACAGAGATTTGTTCCAATAAAGTGCCAAACCAGTGGGAAAAAAAAGAACAAAACCAACGTATATGAATTATGGTGAACTTAGTATGTCTGAAATTTGCTCGATTAATTTGTCCGGTGTAAGTCATTTTCTGACCGTGTGTCGTTTTGATTGTTGCAGTCTTTCATTTTGCACCCTCGTTTTTTCGGCTTCACGTTCTTCCACACGGCACCGTTGTGCATGTCCTCTTCTTGGTCATGTCTCTCCCATGATTCCACAGTGACCAACGAGCAGGGTCCTGTCCCCTTGCCTTCAAACTGTTTGTATTTTAAGTCGACCTGAAAATAGACCATGTTTTTTTAAATGGCGATGACTGCTACGTAAACCTTCATAGGTGTTTGTAATTTTATAACCATGACAATGACGACAGCCTCCAGTCCTAACAGTCTTAGCAGAAAGGATGGAAAAGTTTTCTTTTTCTTTGGCTTTTTGTTCTTTGTTTTCAGCCATCGGCTTCCAGCCTTTCTGAATGACCACTGTGAACATGAGCTTTGGAAGGCAAGCTTACATGACATTGCTGACAGTTTGATATTGTTTCATATTTTTCCGATAACTTTGTTCCTGATAAACTGCCAAAGTTATATAAAATATTTGTACAAAAGCAATCCATTACATGTATGAAGATATATATGTACATGTGATCTATTACTTTTTCAATGCTTACTATTTGATTGTTGATAGGGTGGTACTAAGATTTTATTTTTTTTTATTTCCTGTGAAGCTGTTAACCAATATGAAAGTTGCACATGTTACTTTACACATTAGTTATATCAGCTTCTGTCATTGGAATTATTTTTCTTCATAAAGGAAAGAGTCTAACATTTGGTAAATATGCAACATTCCTATGTATTGCACTGATGGCGAATTGTATGTCATGTAAATATATTTAGTGAGATATTGTACAAAAGTCTACTTTTCTTCAATGTGCATAAAGTATGTGCAAATGTGTTAAGACATCGGGGTCATTTTGAACAATTGTCCACTAAGTTTCCCTTTAACACCAGAACACAAATATTTATCATTTCTGGGGATTTTTATATTGAAGCACTGAGTCCAAATGAAATAATCAGAGATAATTTGTTGAATAATTTTCACTTGGTTTCTTGCATTTTGTGTTGAGGCTTATAATATATATTTTTTTTTAAATGACAAAAAGAGTTTGACAAAATTTGCATGTTTTGGAGTAAAAGGGTGTATAGATTTGGACAAATGTGGTCAGTAAAAGTGAGTGTTTTAAAGCAAGTTAGAGACCAATCAAGTTCTTTATTTAAAAAGGAAAAAGAAAAGAAAAAAAAAAGCTGCATTCATTGTGAAAATGATTTTGATACGTACATGATATGTGTTTGCTCCCATGGTGCATATACGGACAGAGTACTGGTACTCTGAACTTTTTCAGACTCATGACAGTTTTAGTTTTGTTTTTCCTTATTTTTCTCCTCCTGTTACTCTTCCTCATCAAAACCTGTTGCCTACATTATCTACAAAGCAGCTCACCTACCACCAGCTTGGCCTAAAGTTTGGGTGTGGTTTGATTGTGCTGCTAAAATATCGTTTCGTCTGTAACCTGAGGCTGAGTCGTTGGTTTGGCAAGATAAGTCATTTGATCCAGTTTATCAGACTTGGCACTGCTCGCTCTGGAACCACTAAAGTCCCATATAGCGTCCTCCACGTGTGCAGCAGTTCTCCCCAGGACCTGTAAACAGACTTTGATGTGTTTGATGCACTTTCCCTTTATATGTCACAAACATGCCTCAATCCATCATCAAGCACATTTTACACCATGAATTAAATATTTTATTCACTGACCAGTTGTACATACTGTATGAGAGATTGTACATGAACACACACTGCCTCAAAGACAGCCCTGTTCCAGAGTCACACCGAGGAGCGTTATGGGGTTTTCACATTACAGAGATCCCTAAAATTAAGGAATCGTGAAAGAAGGAATCATTTTTAATGGTGGTGGGTTTCAGAGTGAGCAATTTCCTCCCCACCCACTGAACAGAATCTTCCTTGAGGTGGCAACTTAGCTGCCGATATCTGAGACATTTTCCTCTTTTGATGCTTATTCTTTGAAAAACACCTACAGACTCCCACAAGATACAGTAATGCTTTGCACTAAACATGAAGGCTTTGTCAAAGTTTCTCTCTTTTATGATTTCATGGTGTCTGAGATGAGTGTTTTCAGAACAGTTATACTCTACTTATTGCCGATCATTCAACACCCTCAGGATGAGATGCACATCTATAGCAGGAGATACTCCATATAAACACCTGGCAAGACTTAAATGCCACCTTTAAGTCTTTTTATGTGGACTATCTGTATTAGCTCAGAACTACGTTCAGGCTAGATATGAGGGTGTAGCCTGGAGCACAACATTGTAAAGCTCAACTTAATGAGTTGAATACAAAAAAGTCAACACAAAATTGCAATAATTTGAGCTTCAGAGTTGATTGACAACAACCATTCATCAAAATCTGATTTTTCTAGCCGCAGGCCCTCCTTTGCTCAAACGCCCACACAGTGAAGCTAATCACCCGGAAACAGGGCAGAACAGGGACAAACAGAGTAAGTCCATTTGTCAGCGTCACCCCTTTGTCTTTTTCGTACTCTTGTAGTTGAGTTGTAAAGAAGCGAGGAGCAGAAAGAAAATGAAACCAAGGCTCAAGGTTGGCAGAAAAAAAACTAACTGTTGGCCAATGATTAAAAGCAATGATTAACCTGCTTAAAGCTCAGACAGCTTACACCAGTAGTTCATCATTTTGTGAAACATGCTCTCTAGAAAATTAGACTAGTCTGTGTCCAAAAATAACACAGTGCTACTAAAACTTAAAATAAAAATTTGAAAGCTGGAAGTAGCCGCTGCTGCTGCCAAGGAATAGTCCATCACTTAACCCAGTTGTATTCCCTTTATGTTTTTCACAAATAAAAGAAAACAAAATGTGTTAATTAGTCAGCTTTAATAATTTCTTGGCAGACTTTATGCTTTTACCTTAAGTGAAGCTAAGATAACCGTCTCCTGGCTGTAACTTAGTTAACATACAAAATAAGACATATAAAGATAAGTGGTATCAATATTCTCATCTAACTCAAAATTCATTAAGTGGCATAACTGTTTTTAAAGTTAGTAATTGTGGTAATTTTGTTTCGATGAGACTTTGAAATTGTACATATTAGCAAAAGAAATTTGAATTTCCTTACTGCCACAGCAACTGTATCCGTGGTTATGGACTGCCGCTATTGCAGATGACGCCTTCTTGAAGATAAAAATAAATCCGAATCTGAACGACCAATGTTTATAAGACAGATGATTCAAATCAGTGACATTACAGGGAAATCAACACAACCATCAGCACAGATTGTTTAGGCCATTTAAAGCCGACAGCTAATACCTCAGAAACACATCAGATACAGTCTAAGAGAGATGATGCTCCCGATGCTCCGACCCCCTGCCTTCCCTGACAATGTTTCTAGCGTTTTTTTTTTTATTGTGCTCTGTTTTATTTTCTTTGCCAATTATGCCTGTCAGAGCTTATTTCCTCACCTTACAGTCAGAGATTGTGGAAGCGGGAAGAGGAAATGTAGCAGGGGGAAGGGAAACGCTGTCACTCTCACTCATGGGCTCCCAGAAGAAGGGGGGAAACAGAGGAAAACAGTAACTTGACTCATCCTATAGTCGAGCTGTC
The DNA here is from genome assembly GCA_038496675.1 of Rachycentron canadum. Taxonomy (NCBI): domain Eukaryota; kingdom Metazoa; phylum Chordata; class Actinopteri; order Carangiformes; family Rachycentridae; genus Rachycentron; species Rachycentron canadum. Next base: position 4,538,342 of record CM076648.1, on the reverse strand, counting down.
AAGATGTAAAATTACATCAAATTTGACTGCCACAACCTTGACCTCTCATTTGCATATCAACTCCTCCAGGATTTCTTTGTCATCAACAGCAGCACAAAGGACAAAATGATGGTGGGAAAGATATAATCTTCTATAATTTATGGTAAGATGACGACCATGTTGTTAAACTTGTGATCTGATGGTCTCGGTGTGTGTGTGTATGTGTGTGTATATACACACAGAGACAAGCAGCCAAACTAGGCAGCTGATTTCTCTTCACCATGATGCTTTGGATGGATTTACCAAGATAAATCCTAGAGGAATTCCCAGGGGCAACTAATTGAGCATATGACAGACAGATAAAACAGCACTGAAGCTCAACAAGATCACAACAACATTATCCAGAAGTGATGGGGCACAAGAACAAGAACATGTCCATCTGTGCAATAATGTAACGCAGCCAGCTGTTGTGTATGAGTAACAGCCCAACAGACATGAAGCATCCAGCCTGGAATTTTCTGTGCCCTTCAAATCTGAGGGCTGTTTATTCTTCAGGGGAAGATTGATGATGGAGCGCACCTCCAGGGAGGATTACTCATTCACAGCAGGATTTATTTAAGACAGGCCGGTGATCCAAACTGGTGGATCCAAGCCTTTAGGCACATTATACGCCTTTAAAGTTGTTATATGAGGTCTAAAATTGATTTTTTAAAATTACTTACTATCACATCAAATTATCTCTTGGTCTAATTTCCTGAAAGTCTTGTTAAAGGAAGGATGTGTATGCATTTCAATAGTTTTAAATGTTAGAAGTAACACTTGATAAGCCTGGGGGACACCTACATAGGTTTCCATTCATTCCAGCAAACAGGACAGAACCTTTGACTTTACACAGATGTAGCTGACGTGAAAACATTTATAATGGCTGCAGCTGACTGTGTGTTCCTGAGCGAGGTTTACTGTGCATGTTGTTCCACTGCCTCACCATTGTTAAAGTCATGCCACCATAACCGGTGCAATCGTTTGTGGAGCGTCAGGGGGATGTAAACCAAACCAGGGTTTCTGTTTCCTGTACAAACCCTGCAGCTGTAGGGATAGTTACAGGGATTACCTTTAAACAGAACAACTCATATGTTTCTTTATTTTCTTACTCCTTCTTTTCTGGGAAGTTGAGCCCGCTCACACACTGTTGGTGTGAGTGGGCCAGGTTTCCAGCCCACTTCATCTCCCCACAGCTTTCCCCTTCCCACCCCATCACTGCTGCCCACTGCTTCTCCTGTTCTCCTCTCGCTGCTTTAATAAATCATCAGGATGTGTCTGCAGGTGTGTGTGAGTGTGTACGTCTGTGTGTATCATATACAGTATCTGCTGTGGAAACGATAGTGTGACCTGCATGCGGATGTACTTTTCCCGTGTTGTGTGCCCATTAACTTTAAATATGTGCTTTGTGTGCGTCCTGTGGGTGTGCACTCGCCCTGCCCTCTCTCCCTAACCAGTCTGGCCGAGCGAAATTACAGCTGTGTGTTTCAGCAGGAAGTGGCTGGCAGCTCCTGGTTTACAACCGCAGCGGAGAAGTAAGAGCCAGCCTTTAAAGCACAGAGGTGGCGGCACGAGACGGTACTTGTTGAGCCCTAAGTAGTGCACCACCAGAGACACAGAGAGATTTCTGCTGCAACCTCTGTTACGCCGTACGCGACTACAGCCCGAGCAATTTGACCCTGATCGATGAGATGTGGAGCTAAACCATGACACAGAGCAGCCAACCGTTAGTGTGTCGTTGGCACAAACAATGCTGTAATTGCCTCTGCTGGTTGACGTTTTTATAGCCAACACACATGACGACGAGGGAGGGGGAAACATCATTTATTTCCCCCTGATTCACAGTAACTGGGGTGTAGTTTTCAGTTGACTACACAGTTTCATTTTGCCTCTTTTGATTAAAAGGAAGTGCCTGCAACTAGAATCTGGTCACCAGATCGCTCAATGGCAAGTATATCACTTGGATTGGACAAATCATTACGTTTTAAAGCCTGGAGCTGCCCTGTTTTCATCAAGCACTATGGAAAACATCTCAACCGGGGCCAGTAAATATCGACAATCACACATTTGTCCTTCAACTGCACGATGCACGAGTCATTGAAGTACTTTGCATGAAGCTTTATTTAACAAGTTAATAAAATTCACCAAGAATTTCAAACATTTTTTTTTTTTTTCTATGTATTTCTATGAGTCCTGCTGAAATATGGTTCTGCACTTGGCCACTGGTAAACAGCAAAACACAACAGAGGCATTACTCATATTTCTCACTCGTAAATCACCCGTGTGATTTCAAAGAGGGGACAAAGGACAAGGCCAGCGCAGCCATCTTGGCCATCTTTATCTTGTGGGAGTCCACAGAAACGCGCTCAGAAAATGCCACTGCATGGTTGCTGCCCCCCCCCCCAGCTGCTGCAGTCAGTGAATGCAGCGCTTATTTAAATCCTAGAAAAAGTAAATGTTTTCCATTTTATGTCTGGTATGAATTCAATATCTCATGAACTGCTGTCAAATGCATCTTCAGGTGAGGGGATGTCTTCCCTTTGGGAATCGTAAGCCCTCTCAGTGGTATGTGCGTAGTCACAACAACACAACATGGAGCTCTGGGACTCTGTGTTTGATATAGTGCTCAGATGATGGTTAACCATGGAGGGTACAATGTTTTCCTTGTGAAGGCGCTCACAACTCCAAAGCAACACAGCCACCTCTCTAACTGTAAGCCGACCTGCCAGCCCCTCATTTGCGTCATTTGCATTGGACAATAATCTATGAGCAACAATGCTTCGAGGGCAGCGAGAGCTCAGTGCGCTGCAGGTAGCCGGTCTGAGAGAGGGAGGGATTGAGGGAGGAGAGTCCTCCGGCAAGGCCATCTGTTCACGTGTAATTACAGCTTACGGCCTCAGTCAGATCGCTCTCTGCTCAGTCTGGATCCGGGGCCCCTGACCAACCTATAGCCGGGCTGAGAGGTAAATGCTGGCTCTGTCGTGCACTGCAGCTTAGGAGTGAAGTGTTAAAAGCCTCTATGGCGGACTGGATTTCAGCACCAGGGAAATCTGAATATCTGGAAACAAGCAGACAGTGGTTAATAATTTAAGACGGTGTCTATCTAAGTCTGTTTATCAACTATTTCTCCAGACAAATTATTCATTTGACAGTTATTTGCCGTTGACCAACCATTAAGCTCCCTGCTGGTATTTTCTGTCAAAGCTAAGGTAACGTCACGGATGACCTGCCCATGATGTTTTTAATGCCACATAAAATCCTGTGTAACATGGGGGCTGTCCAACATGTTCAGTGTAAATGATGTGACTTGTATGCATCTGCTGCCTCACAAATCCACCACCGGTGTGACATAGCTTTATAGAGTGGAACATAATTATATGTAGGCATTCAGCCATGTCTGTTCCAGTGACAGTTTTGCTATTAATCATAATCACTGGAACAGCACCTTTCACACGTCATACACAAGAGGGTTTTTGGTTTTTTTGCCTGTATTTGCATGTGTATATTTGTGTAGAGGGTTAAGTGTATATTTATATATGCATGAGTACGTCTGTGAGTGTGTGTGTGTGTGTGTGTGTGTGTGTGTGTGTGTGTGTGTGCTTGTGTAACATGACATTTAGGATTCAGGCAGGTTGTCAGACTTGTAAATATCAGCACTGACAGTTTAAGATGCACAGCTTCCTTGTGGCTAAATCTCCCTCTCTGACCATCAATAACCAGGCAGGGATGAACTGCCCAGCTGGAAGGTGGCTGTGTCTCAGTTTCAACATTAGGTCACCACAGTCTGCCCCTGTTTCTGTTCTGACTGGGTACAGAGGAAAAGCCCTGTGGCAGATGGACAGAGAGACGGGTTTCATTGCTTTCCACTAAACTACTTAAGTGTCTGTGAATCTCTAAACGGACATGTGGCATTGAAAGTTCCCAAGCCATTCATTCAACTCTACAACATGTTTATTTTGCACATAAAACTTAGAGCAGGGAAAAACCAGCACTATTATATAAGATATGTTGCATTAACATTATTTGGTACTAAATTTTGTACAGACTCCCTCATGAGATTAAGGGAAATGTGTGGACAACTATTGGATTGACGTAAAAGCAGATTACTATTGAATTATTACTATTAAGGCACTGGGACACTATGTATACCATTATACATTCAAATTCAAAGTAAGAGACAAAAATGGATAAAATATATATAAATGAATATGTCCATGAACATATGTACAACACATACTGTATGTAATACATGCAGAACAACATATAGATATAAATGCAGCAGCGAACACTTTCATCTGCTCTCTCTTCACCTCATCAAGCGAGATCTGAATGAAATGGTTGTTTTACATCAGGAGCGTCACCATGGTAACTTTTGATGCTCAAATAACCTGTTCCACAGCAAATTATATTAAGATATTAAATCCAGGTGTGTAGATGCAGAATTTTTCTTCTTTCCCTTGTGATTCTGTCACACTGACTCGTGCAACAGACTGTAAATAGCTTACAGTACTTTCATTGGCCACAGCGCTCATAAAGATCTGACTTTTACTGTATGTTGTGCTCTGAAATTCATATTACTTCCAAAACTGATAGAGGAGTTTGTACCCATATTCCCAGACACCACAGCCCTGGGGAGCCAGAGGCTTGAAATGATAATAATATCAGTCCTATTCCAGTAGCACAGAGCTGTATTAATGGGAAGTACCTCTGCTGCATCTTTGTGCCTGTGTAACAACACGGCTATTTACCTATGCCTTTACACAATCTGAATTTTGCCACCAGTAATCCTCTGCAGGCCTCTCCCCTGACAGTGTTACCTTTCGCTGTTAATAATGTTTGTATTGCACTTGTGCAGGCTCAGTCCTGAGAGAAAGAAAAGGAAACGAATCCATGCTCTTCCCAAACTTTTCATTTTACTTACAGTAATTTTGTATTCTATACACCTGCTGTCGCCGCTGAATACTTTTGATTCAATGATGGCATTTTTTTGCACAGCAGCCAAACCACTGTTAGTCGACATACTGCTACAGTACATACTCAACTAAGATAGTTAAGACTCATTTATTTAGCCTACGAGTTGTTAAATGCAACATGATACATCATTTCTACACTGTTATGTCACTTTTCTTGAAATGCCATGTCTGATGCTCAAAACATTTAGACCAGGGAATTTAAAAAGACCCCAAATATCCATATTTCTGTATGAAACTTCTTTTTAATTCAGTAAATGTGCGCCAGGAGAAAAAGGGAGAAGTCCTCTATTAGACAGTCATTCTGTGTTCACAACATGAGACAGGCAGCCTTGTGATTTAGGGGTCACAATTCATCGTGTTGATCCACATTACATTGTCTAAAGAATGAGGATGGGTTGGCTTTACCTGCATCCAAAGACTTGATGATTTGTGGCTCGCTATGACTCGGGCTCGTCCGCAGGCTTAAATGGATGTCTGGGTCATTAATCTCTATAAGGAGAGGAGATGGCGCAGGTACACAGGCCATGTTAAGGAGCTTCCCCCCTCAGATGATGCATCGTGTCCAGCAGCCTGGATCTTTGCACACTCATCTTTGTTTCTACATCTGACAGGATACCTTAATACCAGAGGGGGGTTGAGTGTTAAGACCAAACCAAAGTCACACAACTCTCATTATCAGAAGTTTTTATTGCCATCATCTAGTGAGTTATATCTCCAAGGGAAAGGCAAGGAAGTTGCACTGATTACAAGACTGTCTTCTTCCACATTGCTGGGATTGGGCAGACAAATTGTAGATCAAGAAAGTGCAGGTTGTTATAAAAGGAAAACAGATGACTAAACTTTAAAAAGCAGCTAACTCTATCATTGATTTTTTCTGGTCTCATTATCACTGACAGCCTCTCAATGGAATACTTTGACATTCTGAGTTGGAAATGTGCTTTTAATTAGTTTTCTTGCTGAGAGTGAAATCAGAGTATAAATACAACTCTGATACCTATACGGGAAATATGAAGCTACAAACCTATTACCTGAGTTTAGCATCAAGTCTGGAAACATGAGAAACAAATCCCTTTATAAAACTAAATGTGTTGCTACACTTGAACATAGTTTTTCTACGAATTATTGAAGATATAGAAGATATTTGAGACAGCACACAAAGAAGTTCCACCTGTTTGTACGTTGGATTTGTTAAAACAGCTTTGCTTCAGAAGGACCTGTTTGTTAAGGAGTTCAGTCTCTGTTTTATTGATCTTTTACTGTTTCTTTCACTTTGTAAATCATGCAGATTTAATTTATAGGAACAGACTTGACTGACTTTTCCATGGGAGCAAACATTCAGGATAATGGAGAGTATTAGCATGTTACACTCTGATAGGAGAATTGAGACATCGACTCTGGGTAATTAGGGAATAATGCAATTCAAGTCATTAAGTTCCTCTTTTCAAATTAAGGCTGTAGAGACTAATAATTATAGTGATGTCTCATGACTTCACACTAGAATTACCTCCAATTTCTGAATCACTAAATTCACAGGTAGAGGAAAAAGCTGGGAAATGAATGATCAGTGTTTGCTGACTATTGCTTGGTTAAATGTTGAAGCGGAAAGAGCCTGAATAGTTGAGCAGAGCAGGAATCAGTTTATTGTTTTTAGCAAACGGGGAGAGATGTGATGTTATCCAGTGGGGAGCTAGTGACATATCCAGAGCGTCCATCTCACAGTGGATGATAAAACAGGAAGTGACACGGAGGGAATTCCGACGTTGGCTTTTCAAAACACAACTTAACATTTTCATCAATGTGTTTTGACTTACTTGAAAAGCATTAAATAAAAAAAATTCCCAATTTTACAGATAAACAGCATCTTACTGGAGCAGGCACCGACAGGTGGATCCTTCAATTCAATCAATCCCAAGATTCAGTTTGTGCAGGTAATGAAAATAGCATGGCAGCAAACAGCAATGACTGAGACCTTAAGATTGACTGAGATATTAAAGACTGAGATATTAAAGTGAGAGTTCACTTTAATATGTGAAGTTGTTGATTAGATCCGTTCTGGATCATATAAAATATTAACTATCCGTTGTAGTTAAGTAAAAAGCCTTTCACAAGGTCTCCGTGACCTTGACCTTTGACCACCAAACTCTAATCCATTGATCCTCAAAGGTCTGTTGAGAAGAGATACGGCGTCGGGACGGAGGCAGCGAGGAAGCTTATGCGTTCGGATTACGTACGGATGGAAAACCTAAAAACAATATGCCCCCATAGCAAACAAGGGCCTTCAAAGATAAAGAAATGAAGGTGATCAGGCAACAGGAGTTGCACTAACTTTGGGCACAAAGCAGCAGGGCCACACGGTCTCATTTCGGGCCGGACGTGATCTTCAGCAGAACAGTTTCTTTCTCACGTTTTTACTTTAGTAACATTTTACCATTTTATATTCACTGCTGAAGATTGAGAATTTGTCAGACGTACTTTAAATTGTTTAATATTTTAATTGAATAATAGGCGAGAGGGTTGCCCCAAATATAGTACATGGTTTGTGATTGTAGAAAGAAACTTATTGTGCAAATGTATGCTGCCTAAAGCAAGATGTATTTGATCTGAGAATTTAACGACTTAGTCTTAATAATACAGCAACAATAAACCTATGCATATATTCCCTTCACTGTCTCTGACTCAATTAAAAGGCAGGTTGGGAGAATTACCCAGGACCAGTTCATACTGCGCTTGCCAAATTGTTAACTTTCCCCACGGTGACTACTGTGAAAAGTAAAACCATTGTGTCTATCAATATATAAACAGCTGGAGCCGTAAAGAGAGGAGGCCACCCTCGCCATCAGTGTTATGGCGTCTAAAAGAAATAGAAATCAGAGAAATTGCTCTGAAATTCTATTTAGCTCATTGAAGGGACGAGCAAAAGTACAGTTTACCCAACAGGAAATGTTTCAGTGAATTCGTAATGACAACATGGCTGATTGTTTGTTTGTTTCAGCCGGTGAAGTGATGGCACATTAAAAGGTCGTTTGAGATATTGGTTGTATTCACTCAGGGCTGCTACTGCTGTGCAGTAATAAAATGCTTTGAAATGAGGCCATGATGAGTTGAGCAGGGTTAGACCGAAGGAGGACAGCTGTAATAGCTCACACTTGTATTGTTGTGCTTTCAGAAGAGCAGCCGTCAGAGTAAATCTCACTGATGACCATGTAGCTATTGATTATCCCCACGGGTATTGGTAATAAATTGATCCCACAATTCAGAGTATACTAAGCCCAAAAGAATGTGTCTACCGAGGTGTGTCCTCTCATTTTCCATTCTCCACATATTTCTAATCAGGGTCACGGGCAGAATATAATATGAAGCACTGGATGGAAGGTGCAGGGAGAAAATTACCCATCAGAGTTCAGACATAAACATAAAGATACAGTGATGTTCACGCTGATGGTTGTTGAAGTGTCACAGTTGTCTTTTTCCAGCTGTTTAAAGGCACAATGTCAAAGTTTGGGTTAAAATGTGAAGAAAAAAACAAAAACAAAAATGAAGCAACACTATGATCAGAGTGTGAAGGAGTCACCGTGTTGATGTCATGACAAAGACCCACATTTGTTGTGTTTTAGAGATACCTACCAAAATTAGCATGCTAACCAGCTAGCCCCAACCAGGAGCATCACGCAATACCACTTGATGCCATGTGAGTCAGTGCAGTCTGCCCTCAGTCAAACTGGATGTGTGTCGTTTGTGTTGCGGCTGTGCAAAGTCTTCATTTTGTCGTCCGTGACGCCATGTGCTTGACACGTGCGTCTCTTGTGTCACGTGATCTAAGATAGCCAATGTCTTTTTTACACGACGTGGATCTAGCAGCAAGATTACACACAGCAAAGACTCATTGACAGTTATTTTGACATCATATCATCAGAATTACACAAAACTGACCCTTTCCTCTGCAGTCCCTCTGTCCAAACTGAACCTGTGACAGGAAAATATGAGGGTATTTTTTCAGCAGGCGCATCTTACTCTTTTAATTAAAAATCCACCTTTACAATAAGCAGCCATAAAAGGATGAAGAAGAACTTCCTCTAGAATATGGAGTTCAACTACAGCTCCCAACTAGCAACTAGCTTCCCACCACTGGAGACAGCTCTTGTTAATGAGATGTGGTGGGATGCCGAGCTCGCATCTTTCCCCTTTTCCACCAAAATCTGTACAGACAGAGTTTATCTCTAATATTGAGCCCTTTCGTATTAGGTTGCCAGTTCCTGCTCAGCTGTTGTGCAACGGAGCCATGCAGGCACCGTGTCCATTAACATGGGTGACGCAATGGAAACCCAGATAATCTGCAGCCGTGAGGCACACACCACACATCCAGTATGTCCCCGGCATTGATCTTATTTTATAACTTCACTGTACTTTGAGATCGCACGGATCCAGTAGACACACGTCAGTTGGTTCTCCACCACTTTACATGACTGTTTAGCCATTGTTGACCAGGGGAGGAGGAGGTGGGGCGAAGAGGTGAAATGCTACCGCCCATGGGATCTTTTGCATTTTACCTTTCAATAGCAAATACACACACAAACACGCGCTGGTCTTGAATGAGGCGTCGTCTGGTGCGTCGTTGGTGCACGTTGTCTTGAGACAATGGTGGAGTATTACGCTGCTATTTGAAGGGTGGATCATAAAGAGTAGGATGCACTTTCAGCGGTGGGGGCACAGAGCATGTATACGATGCCTGTTATGCGCGAGCAGGGTGTGCCACCGTTTACCATTAATCATCAAAATGATTACATTTGACCTACCACTGGTTCATAATGAGCCAAAAATTAATTTACATCTCGCGTAATATTTCAAAGAAGATGTCTAACGTGGTGATTTGTGCTGTTACTTCTTGACAGAGATTTGCACAGTGCATCGGTTCAACTCAAGCCTTTTTTTTGCCCCTCGGTGCACAGAGCTGCAGTCTGGTCACTCACAATATGTAACAACTGACCCATTATAACAGCAATTTGTCAAGGTGCAAGTGCATCTGACTTTCAAAGGGAATGAGAGATGGCACTGTGATTGGTTCATTGGATGCGCCACACTAAACACTCCCATGATTAATGAAGTACTAAGTACAACCCTTTTGAACCATACACCAGCTTTTTCACCCTAAACACTATTTGCACCACACTCTGTAGACAATGCACTTTGGACTGACACAGTCCTGAGTCTCTGCTTCACATCCAAGCTTCACACAGTTAAACAAAAACTAAATTTGGCTTTGCATTAGGCATTAGGTTGCAAAGTGATACGAGTAATAACTGAGTGTGGCGTTTAAAAGTCCTACGTATTAAAACCACCACGTGCGCACAGAACTGATCTGCGAGCGGGAAACTCCTTCGCAAGGGAGCGTTAGTTAGTTAGTTAGTTAGTCACCACAAACGCACAACATCATCAGGAGAGACTATCTCTGCCTGTGTTAACACAACAGCAGTTGCACAAACTCGGTGCTATAACAAGCATTTGTCTAACCTCTCTACACGGTTGCAGTGTTTTACAGTTTGCTAGCTTGATCCAACTATGTGCTTTCAATATCTCACCACTCGCTCACAAGATTTTAGAGGTGAGGACCATGGCTAAGTTCCTTCGATTGATCATTTGTAGTATTGGTCACTTTATTGGGTGCGAATGTCGTTGCCATATTGGATGTGGCAAATGCACAGAAAATACTTGAGTCAATTTTGATAAAAGAGATAACGAGTAAAAAAAAAAAATCAAAAAACAGTCATTGATTGATTATAACTTGATAACGATCAAAAACCACAGTTTCCAGTCCAGTGACTGCACAGTTGTGGTTGCACGTTACAGTTCACCAAACAGATCACGACAGGTCAGGGAGGTTGTTCAGATGGAGATTCATTGCCTTTTTGTGTTGGGTCATTTGTCTTCCAAATGAAAACTCATTAACTGAGCCATGAATCCCTCCAGTGATCTCTTCTTTTCCACAAATTATTGATACAGAATGACCAGCAATAAGATCCAGTCCCAATAAACAGCAACATGGCAAAGAAAATGACTTTACATGACTGAACCTGGTAGGATTAGGGAGAAGTAGGGCGAGTCAATCCTGTATTGATTTCTCTCTCTCCATAGAGACTTGCACACAGTTATTTGGCACCAGATACCCGAGGTCTTGGTGGGAACCACAAAGATGAGCTGATAGTGGCTTTGCTGTGAAAAGGCCAAGCTCAGGCTGAGATTAGAAACTTGTATAAGGGAATGTGAAAGTGTTAGTAGTGTATTGAATTGTGCTGACCGGCTGCATAGAAGTGATCCCAACCCCCGTTGAAGGATTGGATCCACAACGAGGCAGTTAAAAACTCATCTGTCCACAGTGTCTCCATATGGCTGGATGTGGAGTGGTGGAGAAACTCTAATAACCTTTATGGTGCAGCTTGGGGCCCTGGGAGCTGCCTGCATAATCATCTGAGCTCACGCAGAGCGCTGAAACCATAAATCAGCTGGGCTTGTGGCCTCGTGGCCTCATGGCGCAGGTCATCTGTTTGGCTCTGAGTCGTCTCTGAGCCTCCTCTCTGGGACAATGATATTCTGTTCTGTGTTCTCGCCTGAAAAAAACAGTCTGAGATGGGACGTCCTTATGGTGCAGATCAAAGAAAGTTCTCAAGTACTTTGTATGACTTTGTTCCCCCTAACTTGAGCAGGAATCACCGCACGTGGCAGTGTAAGGTCCCAGTCTATTTGAAAGCCAAGTTAATAAGTTGTACTATAATTGACAACTTGCAGCACCTACCACTGACACTCATTACTCATGGTGCTTTTAGCAGTTTTAAGCCGTTTCTGGCTGAATGATGTTCCCTGTCAACGTTGTGTGTGTGTGTGTGTGTGTGTGTGTGTGTGTGTGTGTGTGTGTTTGAAGCAGCCTTTAGAGATATGCTTGGTCTTGTTTAGTGATGATGTCAGGGGTGAAACCAATACATCTGCCACCCAAATCAGCTGCAGCAGTGATTTATGTACGTACAACAGTCTCCAAATAGCCAGCAACACAACGTGGAGCACGTTTTGCACCTTTCAACTGTATATTTATTTGTTCCGATCGTCTGAAAAGTTTCAATCTCCTCTGATGATTACTTGAAGCAGAAACAGGGACTGCTATTTACCCATTATAGCAGGCAGTATGATGCATTAGGATGCTTCATAAATAAGTGATAATAAAGGTAAGGAAATAATATGACAGTATATTTCACATGTGCTAGAAACGTTAGACACCTCACATCTGAATATTCCTGATTCAGTGCATGTCTGTGTTTTTTAACTTAACTCCTGCAATAGATACCCAGATGATGTCTGTCGCTGCCTCACTGGAAGATTTGTTGATAACAAGGTGCAAGGTATTTCTCCTGGGTGCTGGGCAGGAGCCAGCTCTTGGCTTTACAATATAAACAGAAAATGAGGGTCAAGCCCAGGCCATTCCTGCATTAAGCTAGAGCGAGATTGTCGGCAGATGAAAGCTGATGAATAGAAAATCACTGCAGAAACCCACGATTCAAATCACCCAGCCTCTGTTTTCTGTTTTACTTTAATTGTTATGCTTTGCAGATGCTCCCATGTTGACCCAATAGCAAACAGCCTATTAAAGCTTCTGAATTAAAAGTGAAACAATGAAAATGAGATAACATCTGAGTGCTCACATAAGCAGATTTTTTTTTTTTTCAGGATTTCACTCAAATCTAAAATTCATCTGAGAGTTGCAGACTGTTATAGAACAGACATCTCCCATATGTAATTAACCTTTTGTTTTGTGTATCTTTCCACACAATGGCTGTTCTTGTCAGGCAAGTGGAAATGAAGGGGTGCAAAGCTTCTACTCATTATTTTTAGTTCTCTGAATGCCACATGCCGCTATTTGAATGTGTATAATGAGTTTCCATATTCAGAAGAATTTTTCATGCATGCGTTTTTAGTTATTTTTCCTCAGAACTATACTCGTGCAAGACCTCTCTCTGTCTCTCTCTCCGAGATGGCGCCTACTGTTGAAATGATGGTGAAATATTTGCAGAGCTTAGAGAAGAATGAAAGATGAAGAATGTGAAAATCATCCCAGTTTGAGAGCCTCTGGTGTGAAGCTGACATGGTTCGGGTTCACGCGTGGACCCTGTCTATGGGTGTCTTTCAGGACGGTGTCAGTCAGCAAGGATACGCCACCCTTCACCCTGACAGTCCTTTGCATTATTAGTGTAAACCAGATTAGTTATGCACGCTGTAGATCACACTAAGGGGCTGTTTTCACAGCGGCACTTTGCACCTCATGCATCAAAACTGGCAAGAGATGGGTTTCTTTTTCTTTTGCTACAGCAGTCATGTCGGCCATTATCCCTAATGACGGATGCAATGACACACAGAGGTTGCCAAGTAACAGGACCCTCCACCTCTATTATTTCTACTATCCCCACATGTTAGCTCCATGTGTGAATAATATGCTCATAATAATAATGGGCCAGATAATGCTGCAATTCCATAACACATTTTACAGGCACGTGGTCCTAAAAGCACCTCACGGGCATCTAGTATAAATAAGCCCAGCAATGAACAAGCCATGCATAACTTGCTCAGCCCTTTAGCAATTTTCTCAACCACTTTGTGAGAAACCCTTGGGTCACTGCTGGTTCACTGCAGCTTTAACAGACTCAATAGTAAATCTAAGGTTTACTCTATAATTGTACAATTTGCTGTAGCCTGGGAAGGCAAGGCAAGGCAATTTTATTTGTATAGCCCATTTTTACAAACAGTTTGTCTCAAAGGGCTTTACATAGCATCATAACAACATCCTCTGCCCTTAGACCCTCACATCGACTGAGGAAAAACTCAAAACAAAAACCCTTTTAACAGGGAAAAAAAGAGAAACCTCATGGTGAGCAACAGAGGAGGGATCCCTCACCCAGGACGGGCAGACGTGCAATAGATGTTGTATACAGACAAGAAAACAGGTAACAATACAGAATATACACAGATGGAAATGGTGTGCAGGAGTTAATGAAGGCAGTTTTTGGTGGGAGGGAAGGCAGGGAGAGTCAGGCAGCTTAATGGGGGTAATGGGTGGTAGACTGGTTCCTGGGAGCGAAGAGCAGGTCGGTTTAACAGCAGGGGTAAAAGGGGAAGGGGTTGATGCAGGGGGTGGTTGGTGGAGAGAGATGGAGCTTCAGTGGATCTGTGGAAACACAAGAGAGAGAGAGCCAGACACCAAGGCCAAACAACAAGGTGCAGTAGATAGTGAAAATGAAGGAGTGCGTAACCTGTTATTTGTAAAAGTGTAGTGACCCTGCAGGAGTGAGGCGAGGCCAGGGTTAGTCCTGCCTCTGTCTGTAGGTAGGAAGCCAGTGAGGGCTCCTGTCCTTGTCACAACATTGACTGTGTACTACAGTACTTTTTAATAGTGAGAAGGACTGCACTGTGGTGGGATCCAGACGTTGGCGAGTAGGAGAAGTCAGGAGCAAAAGGCTCTTTGCTGTCTTTCTAAAACAACTTTTTTATTACTTAAACTGGCATTAGTAGTTTTACAGTGTTAGTACTTGACTGTTAATTGAGCTATTTCCACTCTTAAATAGTCCTGTGGAGGGCACTTTGCATAGCTGAAAAAACAAATTAACTGCTTTCGCCAGTGCAATGTTTTACAATTATTTTTCTCTTGGATGAGACTGTGTTAGTGTGTGTTTCTGTGTATGGAGAGACACAGATAAAATGGACACCCCTGAGCAGGAGTTGCAGCTGTCAGCTGTTGACAGACAGACTGTCCATAAAACAGCCAGATATAACCTATAGGTCTTAACTGACTATTATGAAATATTAATGCCACAGGAGATGTATGCTTCATCAAAGTACACCATAGTCAAAGGTATGGAGTGCAAGTAAACCAAGCAGTAAAAAAAAAAAAGGTTTCATATTTTTCAGTATCAGCTGGCAGACTGGTCGTCCCTCGGTTCCAATAAAACCATTAAAAACTGCATATAAGAAGTTGCCAAAAAAAAAGGAAGCTGTCAGTCAAACCTAGTTTGTTCCTGCCCACCCAGGCCTGAGGAGACATCTAATCAAACAACATCCATGTAAGTGAGAACACCTGGGTGGGTGTGGGTGGTTTAATGGGTGCGTTGAGGCTGTGGGAGCATTAAGAAATTAGAAATGTTTTGACCTGCAGGATTAGATCTGTGTGAAATAAATCACAAAACTTCAAGATAAATCACGAGCAAAACGGGACAGGATGACCTTTATTAATCCCGAGAGGGAACATACACATCAACAAGGACATTTTACATATAATCAGGGACTCTTGGCAGAGTCATTGAAGGGTGGAAAATGAAAGGAAAACCTATAGTAATGCCAGAGAAAGGTGTTGGGCCACCATGTGAGGTCAGAACAGCTTCAACGTGTCTCGTTGCTCCTACAAGTGTCTGATGTCCACCAGTCAGATACATCAGAAAAATCTCCCATAGCTGATCAATTAGGTTGCGATCTGATGACTACGGAGGTCATAACAGTGACACACATCCATTTTCATACTCATCGAACCATCCAGTGCTTCTCAGTGGCCTAATTTTTCTGGTTTTTCCTTTATAATTTTACTCTGCTCTCTTTGTGGCGTCCTGCTGGGTGCAGGTGGTGATCAAGAGCTTTGGCCATTGAAAGCAGTGATGATACTCCCTCTGAGCAGTGCTATGTCTTCACCACAGATTGGAGGCCATAGTCAGTCGCTTTCAGGAAATGATGCGACAGCCACAGCTAGCTTGCTAGCATGCTAATCTCAGTCGAAGAAGAGACGTGCGTTTGATCGATCGAGTCATTTGACTTTAACAAGTTGTGTGAGGACCTTTTCAGTGTGTACTATATTTGTAATATTTCCACCACTTTATCTTGGAACGACATTGAACTACCACATAAACCTTATTACTACGCACAAGTGAATCTCTGCTGAACTGATGCTGAGCAGCTAATGCTAACGTTGGCTATGTAGCAATAGCAAAACTTACAGATATCTCTACTAGCCATTCATCCGTACGTACGGTAGTTCCATGCAACAACAGTAACTTTATGGTGTGAATGGAGGAGCTGCAACATTGGAGAATGGAGTCTCATTTCTCTGAGAATTTATTTTGTGAGAATAAAATCTATTATTATTTTGTCATTTTTAAAAGGGAAGGCCTTATCAGCTATGACAGTGATGTTTGCACTTTGTGAGACTGTGTGTGTGTGAGGTTACGGTTTCACGGGAGAAATTAATTAGTATTACCATTCAGTTTTAATTATCACTATAACTGTGGCTTGCAATTGATGTGGGTTTTTCTTTTTGAAATATGTCCTTCAAATGCATTTTTATACCCAAGTCAGTAAATTTACACTTTTTTTTTTTTTTTGTTTGTTTGTTTGTTTTTTAAAAACGAGTAAAACCACAAAAAACCCAATTGACTTTCGGCCTCTCAGAGAAGTTTTCCTTCATGCGGTGTCGTCACATGCACAGACGTGATCATTTTGGTCTCTATAACCATAATGTTACCTTTCACCATTTCATTTAATTAAATTTATTTTATTTGTCCCACGGTGGGGAAATTACAATAATATAAGGTAAGCTATCTATCTATTCCCATCTGTAAGAATGAAAAGAAAAAAGAAAGAGAAAAACAAAGAAAAAAGAGAAAAGAAAGGAAAAAGTAAAGAAAAGAAAAAATAAATAAATAAATATAAAAAAGGGAAAACAGAGAAAAGGAAGAAAGGAAAAAATAAAGAAAAGAAGAAAGGAAAAAATAAAGAGAGGAAAAAAGAAAAATAAAGAAAAGAAGAAAGGAAAAAATTAAGAAAAGAAAAAATAAATAAAGAAAAGAAAAAAAAGAAAAGGAAGAAAGGAAAAACAAGGAAAGAAAAGAAAAAACGAAGATAGAAAAAAGAAAAGAAGAGAGGAAAAAATAAAGAGCAGAAAAATAAAGAAAAGAAGAGAGAGAGAGAGAAGGAAACCCAGAGATGGACCACATCACTGTGGGTCACTAGTGGTAGTAAAATCGAGCCTTTGCCATATTTGAATGTGACCCGACCAAACCGCTGCGGTCCAAAGGTAGCGCTCTGTTCTGGATACGTCTGTACTTAATGATGTGGGAGACATGAGCGAAATGAGGGCCGGTGTCAGACGTATCTAAATCGGTTGTCCCTTGTGCTGTAGCCGTAATGCCCAGAATTGGTTTCTCTGCCACGGGCTTGGCTATTTCTCTCTCTGCCCACATTACTCTGCGTCCTCTGCTCATGTCTGGTGAGACCCTCCTTTGAATCTTCTTCTCCTCTGGCCCCTGGACGCTTGTTTCTTTTGTGCATTCTTGCTGATATGCACAGTTTGCCGCGGGTTTGCCTTCCCGCGTTGGAGACCCGACGCTGCTTTCTGGCACCACGTTCTTTTTCGCTGGTGACCTTTTCAAGGGTTTAGGAGCCACGTGTTTACTGTGGACGACGGACTCCTGGCCACCTCTGGTTGTCTGTGGCAGAACAAGCTCATGCCCAACTATTGGTATTGCGACCCCGGGGAATTTAGTCGGTCTATGAGCTGCTCTGGATCGTGGTGCAGAATCATTTGTCGGTGTGGACGTCTGCTTTTGAATTGGCGGCAGCATGGCTTGGCGTATTTCTGGCATTTTTGTGACGCCATCTGTGGTTTGTTTAGCCCGTGGCAGAGCGCAACACCTCCCTGATGATACTGGGCCTGTCTTATTTTCGCTGACATCTGGAGGGGTTGCTGAAGGCGTCCTTTCTCCTTTAACCACAAGGAAAGGCGGTGGCACAGTTTTTCTAAACTGTGGTGTTGGACATGTGAGAGGAGCTGCCAGCCTTTTGTCTTTCACGCTCACTGTCCTCTTTGGACTCTCTTCACTTTGTGCAGTAGAAGATGCCAAATCTGCAAACATCGCATGTACGCCATCCGCGATTTCTACCTCAGATGGGACTTTTGTTGATGCAGCCTCTGTAGAGGTGGTCGTGGTGTCTGGAGTCATCCTGGTCTTTTTCTGAAAGTCTTTCTCTGAAAAAGGCAAAGACACAACATTAGAACACACTGCATTCTTTTCAAACATGTACCATTAGTGCTAAAACTCATTGACCCTAGTTTGTGCCAAAACTGACCAAATCTGAAATCTATCTAATAAAAATGTATATTTACTTTTTTGATACTAATAAATAATTATTATAAATAATCAAAAAAAATCTATATATGTGAAATATATGAACTGTAACTTACCCCAGGACTCATGGAAAAGTAAGGTGACGTCTTTGGGATCAGTTCCAGGATGAGATTTCCTGAAATCGATCATTTCCAATGAGTACTGGATTAAAAATTCAGGGATGTCGGTGGGTTTTGAGCAGAGTATCGCCCTTGCGATACACTCCAGTATGCTCTTGGTTCCAGACGGAAATAAATTCTGGGAGCTCATTTCGAAGTCCTCGTGTGAAGTTCTCTCTCGTGCTGTCGACCGTTGGACTGTGTAACTCGAACTGAACTGCTTCCTGTAGAACCATGGAATCCTTTGATGTATGTGATGTCAGTGGTGACGTCACGGGTTCTGTGACATCATCTCAGCTTCTGTGACATCATCGTTGGCTTTCATCTGGGTTTGTTTTTGTTCAAATTTGTTTATTTTTGAAAATATTTCAGTTGCTTTTTCTTAAAATTTGAATCTAAATAATTAATTATATTTTTCCCAATAAATTCTTTATTTAATAATTTCTTTATTTAAACTCTTAAAAACAATAAACACACAATGAAAAATAAGTTAATATCTTGATTATAGGAACCTATATGATCACACTTAACAGTAATAAGTATTATTATATTATTTTATAACAATTTTAAATTTTCATTCATGACACTTTTTATTCTTACATTCTTTGCATTTAAACATTAAAATAATAAAATTGCCAACACACGCCACAGATGAGGATAAAGGACCAGTAACCTGCTGCACTTTACATATATCATGGGTCCTGCACCTCGAAATGCACAATAGCGCCACCCGTAGTTGCACTTCTTGGCCTATGTTTCACCTAGAAGAATAAAATAGAGCTTCTGACTTTTCTTTTGATGACCCGTCCGTGGAGTCGAAGAGGAAAGGTTTTCTACTCTTCAGTTCCCCTGACAGCAAAGTAGGCTACTTGGCTGAGGACGAGTTGGAGCTAGTTACTGAAATAGATAAATAAATAACGATACAGCTCGTGGTAATGCTAAAAATTGTGTCGTGGATGCATAATTTCCAGACGTCTTACTTACTCATTACATCCTCTGATAAAAAGCAGGCAGCACCAAATTGAAGCAGGATTTGGAAAGGCAATGCAATAAGTCTAAGGTCTGAAACAATACAAATAATAAAATACATTTGAGTATTTGAGCTCATACGTGCAGTGAAAAATGTATTGGTCGCTGCAGTCTTTATGGTGGCCTTGAGAAGATGAGGGAACATCAAACCCTAGTCTGTGTGGAAAGCTATGGAACTAAGCTGAAGCTAATATGAGGCTTGTCTGAGTTAAACAAACCAATAAGTCATGGAAAGTTACAGACTCTTTAGTTCCCTCTGTTTCCACAAACTGGGTGTTCTCGCTGAGCTTGGTTAGAGAGAAAGTACACAAAGAGTTTATTTTGTGCTAGAAAATACTTTAACTTTGGATTAATCACACTTTATTTGTCTAATTTGTCTAAGTTCCTGCTGAGGTTTAGAATATATTTTTTTATATTAGAGAGATCATTTCAATGTCAGTAGCTCCACACAAAATGAACTTGATTCTTACATAAGCTGTTGATGGACACTGTTACCTCAGTTATCTGCAACACAAAACTTCTTCACCAGAGCTGTGATGGTTAAACTGCAGCGACACTCTATGTAAAATGATGTTCTCGATGCTGTGGGATATGACGTTAATGGCTGGCATGCCTCGCTGTCGTCACCGCCCTTTGCCACAAGAAGCTGGCAGCGACTTGTGAGTGAATCTAGATAACGGCTGAGTGCTATGTGATGTGCAGCGCACAGTGCTTGCACATACTTGGAGAGCTGGAAAGTGGGTCACTCAGCCCACTGAGATTCAGCCTGTACCATTCACTGATGTGGAAATAAGTCTCCTACATCAGGCCCAGCGAGCACGGCTGTACTACCAACCGCTGCCACAGCCAGCACCCAGCTTTGTTGTGCACAAAGCTCGACAAAGAATGAGTCATTTCTACCAACATCTTTGCTCATAATGTAGGACCACTGTTATGCAGTTTTTCCACACATGCTTAAAGGATAATGTGTTGTGTTGAGGCAGAAATACATGCTGTGCACATGCATGTGTTAAAAATGGACCTTTATGGAGTCGCCTCAGTGGAACATCAAAAGAAGATGCATTGTACAATAAAAGATAAAACAAAATAAGTTAAATAATATACACATCTTTAATTTACATGCTATGGAGACATTTCACCTGTAATTAATGACTAATTCATTTGTGCACTACAACTTCAATTTTGTTTTTCATTGCGATTATGTAGGATTGAGATAAGTAGAGGAACCATGTGCCGATAAATCACTCTTTGTCCAAGGAAGGGAATGACTGTTAACAGGAGTGGCCGCCGAGTGCATGTGGCTAACTCTATCTGAATGATTTGAATTGTATGAATGTCTGCAATGTGGACTTATTGCACCCTGTTTAATTTTTTTTTTCTTGGTTTTTGTTTGTTGCTAAGATGCATTTCTATGTCAGCTTAATGCTCAGGCAGACTGAAGAAATGCAAAACAGTAGAAATACATAACTTTGTATTGCTAGCAGGCATAAAAACTGGTAGACTTAGATCCCTTGAGCCCGGAGGACCTGCATGTTTATATGACTCTGCCAGACCTGGTGTAATGTATGCAGAGATTTGAGCTCCTGCAGCTTTGACATCAGGTCAGAGTTGGATATAATGTAAGGGCAAGTAAAACCCTTGTAGGGTGACTGATGGCCAGGAGCCAACACTTTACTCTGAGCATGCCTTCACTGGCAGACAACATGCAGGCTTTAATCCACATACACTGCCCAAAGCCCCAGGTTTTCATTGCCATTGCTGGCTCACAACTATAGCTGGATCAACTCACTGTTGGCCCAGTGTAAATCCAGTGAGACAGGCATGCTGTCAGTCCATTACCAGATTCAAGGCATCCCCCTACTTGGGCATCTTATCAGCTGTGGGTATGCGTCATTTGGATTTTAAGCAGGAGGGGAGGACATGAAAATGAAGGTAAAAGAAAAAGAAATTACATCACTTCAGTGATTTTAACAACATAGTAGGACTCCTTCACCCAACCCTCTTACTTCTCTGGACAAGTGAGTGAAAGACACATAATTTCTTTACTTCAAAATAAGAGTATATGGTTGTAGTGGGGAAAATTGGTATACAGAGGTTTTTAAAGCTGCTTCCTCTCTGGGGTCCCATTGTGGCCAGCCAACAGTGAATAGAGAGAGCGGCACGCAGAACCCATGGGACAGGAGAAGCTGGGGCAAACAGCCCACAGCCCATACTGACAGCTCCCTGGTTTCTCTGTCAGCCATGACCCTGTGAGCTCACCTTTCACAGCTACTTCGCTGGGTGTATGAAAGCTTATTGTAAAGCACACAGGGTATAATATAATTCCAGAGATATGTAGCCCAAATAAAGGAGATGACTTCCTCCACATTCATCCTCTTTTCAAATCCCCCTCTCCCTAACTTCATTCATTTATCTCCTACCTTATTCTGCTTCATTATCCGTCTCCTCAGGCCGCCTCTGTTTAGTTTGGGGGATATTTGATTGGCAGGTTATAACCCGCAGTTGGACTGACATTGAGAAAATGTCTTATCTGCAAGAAGCGTTATTCCTTATAGTAATTTCAGAAAATTGCTAAATGGATGCAATCCAAAGAAAGCTTGGACATACTATATATGCATACATAATGTGAGACAATTAGGAATCAGAAAAGCATTTAAAAGAAGAAGAGAATTTGTTGAATGTCAAGTATTATACCGAGAGTAGAAAATATATCTGGGTTTTACAAAGAACACACTTGATGTATTTTTTTCTGTTATCTCTCTCTTTTTAGGGGAAAACAGTGAGAAAGACAGCAGAGATAGAATGACATTCAGCTAAGGTCATGCGCCAGACCTGTACCTATGATGTCATCACCACATGTAAGACACCAGGGGCTTTTTATATGGGGATATAAAGCAGGGGTAGTTCTACAAAAAGGGAATATAGCCAATATAATGCTTTTAGTGAAAGGGGTTGATATAACCAATATCTAAAGATAAATAAACTGAGACATTTAAAACCTAATGCACATAATGTGCGACTTAACCTTCACAGGAAACAGGATTGGTTTTATCTTTCCATGCATGGCAGGCAACTGTAGAAATGTAAGGCTGTTTTAACATGTACAGACTGAATTGTGTTGTGACGGTTGTATTGTAATCTCATGAAGCAGGATCAATATGGCTGAAATATTCGCTGTTATAAATGAGAAACATCCATTCATTTTGTATGAATGTTTGGGTATTTGGTAGTTTAAACTCTGGCCGTGGTGTTGGAACATGTTTTATCTCGTGACCAGCTTTAACTAAAACATCAAACAAATATAAAGATCAATTTGCAAATACTTGCCCACGCAGGAGGTCTTCGACTGTATGCTTTGAACTGTCCGGGAGCACATACAGTTACCGAGAGCAAGTGGAGCTGATGCTGAGGGTGGAGACTGTAGTAGCGTAGTAGCAGGCGCAGAAGAAGCAGAATGAATGGGCTGATTCAAGAGCTTCACACAGTTATTTCCCCACAGGCAGCAAGCTCTACCTCATTAGTGCAGCCCTCACCTGACTCTCCGTGCTCCACTCACCCGCCCCTCCAATGAAAAATGAGGCATGCTGAACTACACCAGAGACCTTTCTGTTGTTGGAGGATGAAAACACCATATACGCATATGTAACAATACACAGTGCACATTCGGACAGTTGCATGGGCGAGATTGCAGGCATGCATATTTGTATTTGTCCATATGCTCGGGCATGGGTGTGTGCTCTGACATGCAGCATGTGTTCGGTCTCAGACCTCTGCAGAGGAGCCTCGCCCTCAGATTAACAGTGATGAGTGGCTGGAGATAGGGAGTCCGACCCCTCTGTCGCTCAGCGAGAGCTTTTATCTAACTCTTCAGGGGATTCTGCCATGTGATGTCGCCTCAGTGCTCCTGTCTTAAGTCTCTGCCCTCATCTCCCCCTCTTATCTCCATCACCTCCCGTCTTTTTTTCAGTGTCTGTCCGCCTCTTTCCCTTGTGCACACACACACACAGAATTACCCATTCATCCAATGCACAAATACACAGATGGACAGATGTGTGACCATCTGCATACACAACCACACGCAAGCAATTTCCTTTTGTATTTAAAATGTGTATATTTTTGTAAAGAGATGAAGCAATATTCTTCTGAGAATTTAAAGTGAATAAAAAAATAAATAAAATAACAATAAAGCAACACAGCCATTGCAGGTATGAGGCCAGAGAGGCTCAAGAGGCCTGACACCCAAGCAGCTGTGTCTCTTATTGGGAGTGGCACCAAGTTTCCAAGCTTCTTTTCAAGTATAATTGGGAATGACCACACTGCCCTCAAGTGGTCCACACAAGAATGGCAAGTTAAAGAATGACTGATTATTGTCCTTAGACTCTGCTAGATGAAAGAGGTGGGGCACAAAGCAACTGAGGGCTTGCTACCGGGCTGAAGTGTGTGTCCAGAGGGAAGCTGGGTGGTCGGTTACTACTATGCAGGATTTAATTGTGGCTTGGGCCCTAAAGAAATCAGTTTTTGTGTATAGCCTATTGTCTTTCAGTGGAGCTGGGACAGTGACTTTTAAAAAGTAAAGTGACTCAATTCAGTTTTTACATTTTATACTTAAGTAATAGATAATTTCTCTCTAAGAAACAAAACTGAAAATGTTAACCCCCCCCGAATAACACTCTGCCTACAAGCACCCCCAAGCCTCACAAATTAACATCTAATGTATAAAAATTACAACTTGGGGTTTTACAGGCCAGAAAACTGGAGCAGTTATTATTATTATTTATTATTATTGTTATCTTGTAAGCTAAGTGAACTGTGGCTGTTAGTTGTAACTTCTTATTTACCGCATAAGAGTGTTATCAATGGTATCAGTTTATCCCCCAAAATACTGCAACTTTTCTCCGCCACAGAACGAGGTTTCTTGTCACTTGTTGATCTTCTGCTTTGATAATTTAAGAGATTATAATTTGCCTGCCGAGCAATGCGACGTCTTCAGGGCAGATTGGAGGCTACAGTTAGTTGCCATAGACACTCAGGCTGGATTGGGCCGGGGCTAGCTGGTTAGCATGCTAACTTCAGTAGAAGACAATAGGCAATTGAAATAATTAAGTTAACAATGGCGTTGCTTTCCACAGACGGACAGCTCTGGGCAATGAATAGAATGAAGTTCGATGCTGAACTCACATTTCTTCAAGACTGGTAAGTAGCCAGCTGTTAAAGCTAACGTTGGCTATGTAGCAATAGCAAAACTTACAAATAGCTACATCCTTGAATAACGGTTTGTCTTCAGGGCAGAATGGAGGTCACAGTGAGTTGCTATCAGAAAATGACAAGAACAAAACAATAGAGCAGCTTTCCACCACTGAAGACAGCTCTTGGCAAGTAAAGGAATCAAGTTTAAATTAAGTTAAGAGACGTTAATGCTAACATCGGCTATACAGCAATAGCAAAAATCACAAATAGCTCCTTAAAGCTGATATTTTGTATTCTTGTTAAGTGCATATATAATCATATACTTGTTTGGCCAGCAAGGCTTTTTTCCCCATCTCCTTTTCGAAGATAAAAAGGTGAGATTCATTTTAACCTTTGCAAACCAGCACAGACCAATACATTATACTGTGAGATATAATAAAAAAGTCAAAATGAATGCAATATGATGAGAAATAGACAATATAGGCAAGGTAACTGATATCTGAAATGTCATTTTTGGGAATGTGAAATGCCAGGAAAAGCATTCATACAGAGTTAAATTTAATGACTAACTGGCCTGTTGCATGCACAGGACTCAAGAACACAAGAATGAGACTAAGTCTTATTTTTCTTTTTTTTGATGTTTATTTACAGAAGAGTAGTTTCCACAGACATCTTGAAAGTTGCTGCAAGTTTTGACATTTTCACATATGGTGACAGTGGAAATATTTCTACAAACCACAAGTACTACCTATCCTGTGACTGATTCCTCTGAACAAGCAATGTTTCTATCACAAATCATGGCCACCTTCACCATGACTAACACTGAACAATGCATCTGTCATTTTACAGACTAAGAAAATTGCACTTCTAGAAATGTAAAGATGACAGCCCAAAGTTGCTCATGGCCCAAGGAGAAGTGCTAATCTATTACGTGCTCCTACAGTAGCGTCCGTGACATGAATGAGGTTCTGTTCGGCACACAATGATTAAACGGTGTGTGAGTACCTGCAGAGCATCGCTGGTGGCACATGACCACAGAGTCTGAGTCTGTGCTTACACCTTCTGTGAAGCACAACTGAGCTGGTACACACGAAACTAGAGAAGACGTACAAAAAAAAAAAAAATACACACAATAATGTGACATCACTGGACAAAGCTGCTCACCACAAAGTACCAGAATGTACAGAGAAAAGCCAGAGAGACAGAAATACACTGCGTGATTTTCACAAAACTAAATATCATCTGTGCATAAATGTTTCCTTGATTTACAGTTGAAAATGGCAAAATGAGGTTTTGACAACAAATGACATGTATCGGACTCAGATATGCTGGCATGATCCTCTAACAATTTTATACAAAGATGGGGCACCTGAGTAGAGAAGACACAATTATTTCTAAATGGCTGTCTGCACTGAAAGGATATGACCTGCCTGGGGAGGACGTCCCTTTAGCCCTTCTCCCTGCCTAGTACTTCAGTCCCCTGGGATGCGTAAAAGTGGTATTCCACCAAAATCTGACTTTTAGGCTATTATTCATCCAGACATTTTTTTTTTTGTTCTTTTCCTGTTTTTTATTCATTTTTTAAATTTATTTATTTTTTTGAGTACCCATGCTTCAAACTATAAACTCTAAACACATAGTAATAACTAACTATTGCAGAATAACAATGTAAAAGTCATTTTGGATTACTTTTCCACTGAGCCCTCCTCCCCTCGTTTTTTACCCCTTCACCACTAGACGAGACCATCCAGGCCACTGTAATGAGTAAAGACTCACACTGAGGTAAAACGAAACAGTCTATCCTGTTTGCTATGGAAAACTTGGCTCACAAAACTACAGGATGCTTACGGATATATGTTCTACTCATTATAAAATGTGCAGATCAAGAAACTGATCAGAATCAAATCAACAAGTTACCAACATGAGGTATACTGTTTTAATAAAACCCTTACAAAAAGAGGATGAAATACACATAATTATCAAAGTAATTATCATCTCTATGAAATGAGCGCATGAGCAATTATCCTCCAATAAACTCTGATTGTTCTTGCCAACAAAAAGACGAACAACGGGAAAAACGTCACATGTATTTCAGTGACTGGTTAAAAGAGTTAAAAGAGCTCCTATAAGGAGAGCATACATCCTTTATGCTGGAGGCAGGCTTTATGCTAATCCCCATTTCAGATCCTCTGTGTCAGCTCCACCCACCATAATAACCCACTACTGCATCAAGACTTCAAACACAGGCAAAATGGTGTGATTAAATGAAATATCTGTGGGGAAAAAAAAACAAAACAAAAACAAATCGTGAAAAACCTCATTTTAAATACTGCACGTACCTAACGGAAGCTTTTACATTGGATATTTTCAGCCATAACATCATAAAGTCTAACTTCTGCATCACAGATGTGATAGTATCTTTGTTTAACATCCAAAAAACTGCACAAACACAAATCAAAGTTTCCAAGTGTGATGAATGAATGTCCATTAGAACAGATGTGTGCGCTGGTATGGAGAACTGACTTTGTTACTGAGCAGAGGAGCATCACCAAATAATATGTACTTCCTGTTACTCTGCCTTAGTGCCAAATGGCTGTGGTCTGTCGGCAGTGACAGCAGGTTTTCTCACTTTCCATGTTGGAAGGGGGGACAGATACTGTGTGCAAAGCAAAGCTTGCTTTTTATTTGCTTAATACATGTGCTAAAATAAATCCAAAACACTTAGTGTATTATTTTCTCCTGAAAATGTTGATGTGAGACAGCTTCAAAAAATCTGTGGATGTGAAAAGCCTGTGTGAGATGAGGACCAATAAGAGCATGTCTCTCTCACCAAGACTGACTCGAAACAGTGTCTTTACTGCCCTGATTCACTGATTGCCTCCCACTTGTTGGTAATGCTTAGGCTCCAGTATCTGCAAATGTAGCGGTAAGCAAACCTGGGTCTGGATTAAACCTATCAGAGCAGTCACTGGGGTTTTAGCACTTCTCTTCTTAAGGTAGCATGGCTATTCATGGCTGACCTGGACTGAGAGAGGTATGTTTAAGATATCAAACTGGAATGCTTTTGAGAATATCATGCTCCTTTCTGGACTGAGGACGTACAAGCGTTTGAGGATGATGAGAAACAGTTATCAATATACAACAGTATCAGTAAGAACCTGGGTCAAAAATATGCACAGTTTGAGTGGTTTGCTTTAGCTTTTACTGTAATATGGGGCAAGTGACCCTAAAACCACAAGGTGGAAAGATGCGGCTGCAACGCTCTTACTACATTTAAACTGTCATCCGAATCAATGAGGCCACAGCAGGTGCTTCACTGTCACCTGACATGACGTGGTTGAGCAGTGCAGCAGCACTTTTCTTCCCACATGAGCTTTCTGAATTGCTCTTTAGATACTATTTAAATGTGGCTTGCCAAATAGTACTGTGTAGATGTGTTTAGAATAATAAGAAAGTATTTAATAATTGTGAAATCTGAATTCTCCTGATGTAACAAACCCCACTCACACACCCTTAGATGAACTTGCAATTATTGTTTGACCCAGACTTACTAACAACACATTCACTTCTGTCCCTATATGACTGCAAAAGCAGTAAAAAAAAGCACGAATCTTGTTGTGATATTAAGTACATACATGGCAAGGCTAAAAAAATAAGTCTCTTTGAGGTACCAACCATGCAACAATAAAAGTTTTAGAGAAAATACAATTATGTTGGTAAGAAACATGTTGAAGATGTTTCATGTCACGAGGAAGATTACATTTCTGTTGCTGATGTATTTGAGCTGGTGAGATTTTTTTTTACAGTTGCATGGACATGGGCAGAAATGCAGGCAAGACAGAAGAGCTCTGTCCACTCCCTTTTCACTGCTGGATGACTAGAGGAAAACCACCTGAGAGAAGATGAGAGATCACGTACAATCGGGCTGGATCTAATGCTCTGCTTAAGTTTGTCATTCATCTTTGTGAGAGGATGTTATAATCATTATTATTACTGACCCCAACATTTCCATTGTTTGAGAATCACGCACATTTATGCCACAATATCGTCTAGAGGCTACGTCACACGCAAACAGAGTGATACTGGCCCTGTCTTTCCACTACAGGTGAAATTAGTTTAATGAAATATGTTAGCATTCTTAAAATAGTTTTATTTGTTGTTGGGAAGCACCTATGGGAACCAGCATGTAACTCCCACACTCATTCTCATGAGTAAAATGCATCATTTGTCATGAACTACAGCCACACTATGTCAAAGCTACTGTCATTTTAACACTTGTGCCACCTGCAGGCAATGAGTGTAAAGTCACGGTCACAACACAAAGTGACATTTGCTTGTCCATGTGAAATAGGTGGTGACAGTCACGACTCACTGACACACTCACGCTGTGTGTTTGTTTGTTTTCTTTGTTCACACTGTTTGATAGAATGTGATCGTTTGGATTTATTACAGATACATGGGAAAATGCCAGACTATCCACTTTAAGTGACTAAGTTGTTGGTGAGACTGACAGTGCTCAAAATCCCCGGAAACAGAAGGCGAAGAGCTGGCCTTCAGGTAAACATGGCGTGGGCGCTGCACACCATTACCTAGTATTATTCTCCCTAACGTGCACTCTTTGGCCAACAAAAATGACAAGCTTGCCATCTTAATCAGTTTGAAGAGACACTCTCTACAGAGCGGATCACACAGATGTGGTTTCGATGTGGACCAAAGGTGGTGAACCTTACCATTATGAACTGGGACACTTCATATCAGATGCAGACCATTCTATGTCCCTCTATCCTTGTAACTTTCATCCTGATGCATCCCTCCTAAAGCTGTGGGCACTGCTGCCTTTCAGCAGCCATAATATGAAGACTGAGAACCCCCATCACAGAGGAAGTTTTTATTTTGAGTGATTTCAACCACGTCGGAGAGCATTACGCAGATATAGAGAGCACATTTTTACTACTACCAATGGTAAGGATGCGCTTATTCCACAGGTGTTTTACACTGTAGTGACAGCTGCCCTTGAAGAGTGGGACCACAACACAGTCCGTCTTATTCCCAAGTGTCTTTGGGAGACTGAAAGGCAACACAGCGAAAAAGGAGAACTGTCAAACAATGGTTCTCCCAAGCGACAGATATGCTAAGAGACTGTCTCACTAGAACCGACAGCATTGCATTGAAGTAGCCAAATGATGACCAGACTCTTTTACTGATCTGGCTACATCTTACATCAAATTTTAAGGAAGATGAATGTGTTTTATCCAGGTCTGTATTAATAAGCCATGGTTTAGTAGAGAGAGATTAAAACATTGGAAGAGGAAGAACAATGCAGCTTTCAGCTTTAAGAGAGTTAAAACAGTATAAAGACAGGCGTAAGACTGTACAGGACTGTGGCAAATCATGACACCCAAGGTACTGAACCTAACCTGCCTGAGTAGAATAACTTTTATTACAGGTTTGATACTTAGTCAAATCTTCAGCCTTGTTCTGTTATAGTATCTGAGCCTGCCTATTTGTCAGGAAGCATCTGTTATCATGGAAATCGCCTGGTATGTAACCGTCTTTCCAATGTTTTTCAAAATGTCTCAGTGACCACAGACCCTACTAGTGAGTAATGTGGGGGTTATTTTTAATATAAATTTTCATCTCAGTCAATGTAAATTCAAATACTATGATTTGAATTGTACTGAATTGTATGATTTTACAGTGTTTTTGTACCATTTTGCAACTTTCCCTATTCACGTAGCTTCATCAGTTTCTCTCTGTTTTACAATTTATGTTACATTTGAGAGGAAATCTGGATGAAGCTAACAGTTAGCCTGCTCTGGGATCGTGCTAAATTTCAGCTGTTATCAGCAGCCAGTTAAATATTAAACACAGACAATGGACAAGGTTATTGACCGGTGGCTTTAGACCAGGTCAATTAAAAGGTGATCAATTGAAAACCTCTGACACAGAGACCTTTAGTGCGTTCGATGATATCAGACCAGTGTTCAGATACATGCGTGATTAGTACACTGTCACACAAAGAGCAGCCCTTGTTGTGTTGAAGTTAGTCTGGCACTAGCCTTACAACTCATAATATCAAATAGCTGATTTGATTGATGTTTTCATTTTGCCTGCACACAATTTTCCAAACAAAAGTGTCACAAGGAGTCTGCTGCATCGAGGCTGTATCACAAACTCCATCAAATGGGGATTAAACAGTCCCTGTGTCAAAGAGTCTTTGGCTTTTTGTTGGAGAAGGCAAAGGTGCTCAAACTTTTTTGAAATTCTCTAAACCCTAAGGCATTAGCACTGAGTCCAAGTACTGCTGTACTCATTTTGCACGAATGACTGCATCCCTCACGCCAAATCTGTTAGACGTTTAAGTTTGTTGATGACAGCCACGGTAGTGGCTTTGATTTATAGTGTCTGATCTCAATGACACAGCTTACAAAAGTGAGGCTCAACTCTCACAAACAACCTCAAATGTGTCTAAAACCCCTGGCCGTCAACACTGAATCTAACTAATCTCCTCTCTCTTGAAATGAGGGGACAGCACCACCACTATTCTCACGAAAGAACGCCGCAGAGACCTTTGTGGTACATACAGGGATGGTATGGTGCAGCAGCAGTTGAGGACATTCTTACCTACACAAAAACTGCGTGGTAGAGTATTGAATCTTGACTCTTTCTGTAGCGGCTGAGCAATTATTTATGTATTATATCCCATGAATGGCACAAGTGTCAAATTGCAGGAGCTATTTCTTTCCTTTTCTAGAGCTTTGACTGGAACTACAACTGGAAGAAGAAGAATTTGGCTAGACCTAGTTTCACGTGATTTGTATAAGGGATACCATGTGTCCTTGTTTTCTGTTGGGTTTCAACATAATACTGAGTGAAACAATCTTTCAGTGATCTGAGAGGAGGTTACAATGCACTAAAGCGACATAATTTCCTGGTGAACATAACACAAGAACATACAGTCAGTATAGGACGATTATTTCTGCAAATACCAAAGGCTGTCAAATCAGACAGGTTAAGAAAAAGATCTTAAAAAGGTGCTAGTTACATATCACTAATAAAACCACACTGGAAACCATCCTGAAAAGAAATGAGGTAGTGCTGTTGATAAGGAGTAGGGATGCACCAGTTCCCCTTTTACACCTAAAACATACTGACTTGCTCAGCTTCATATATTGGTTAACGAGGAAAAGCAATTCGATACTTAAGGAACACATTGAACAGGTTAGGGTCAAATTTTTAAAAAATTGAGCAAATTTATTTATTTTTCCTCATGAAACTTCTTTTATACCTGGTTCTGACTAGAGACTGGAACATTGCTAAATCTTGTCATACATCTGAATCAGGCCTGTAGAGTCAAGTTGAATTTCTCTAAAATTAAAAACATGGCAAGGATCTGATATAAAAAATGTTTATACTGAGCTGAAAATGACAAATGGCTCCTGCTAACAGCACAGTATCTTGACAACATATGGATATTGGTGCATCCCTAACTGGGAGCCAAACCAGAAGAGTGGTCTACAGATGGGTTGTTGTAACATCTCCTCTAGCTCTCCCATCAACATAATTAACTCAGTGTTGACATGAATATGTAAATACTTTGATTCCAAAATGAGATATCCACCATCTGAAAAAGTTAAACACTTCACTTTTCAACCGAGTGTCCTGGGTTTACAAAATCACACCCCTTGGATATATGGCATTTTGGAAAGAAATACTTCATGTGTACCAAATTTGTATTTTCAATATCTTTTATATTGTGTTTTTTCCCTTAATGTTGACATGTTTTGAACTTGTTCTGAATATAATAATCTATAGAAATATACAGAGGTTATAAATGCACCTAGAATATTTAGGCACCTGAGACCCCCACACTCCAATCAGGAAAAGTGTGTGTAAATGTGTTTATGCATGACCAATTGAGATACATGGAATTAGCTATTCAACCTTTGTGTGTGTGCGCATGTGTTTCAGTGTGTGTGTGTGAGTGTGTGTGTGCATGTGCCCTGAGACAGCAGGAGGCTGGAGAGAGACACAGGTGTCCTGCACTCTCAGTGTGCAGATACTCTTTAAGGCTTATTCCTCAGTGCCACAGTAAAGTAGCATCCACACAGCGAAGCCCATGGAGACCCACTGAGCCTCCGCTTTCGATCCTTCCATCCCCGATTATAGCCTGTCCAAGTGCTCACTCGCTCAGGGAACGTTCCAGGCCTTTTCTCATTCCTGAGTGGAACAGAGCCACGTACGACACAGTGGGAATAGCCTCCTTCAATCCACTTCCATCTGCTTGGTTAAGTTAAATCTTTCTGTTCTTTCCTATGGACAGGAAAGAAACCCAGAGGAAAGTATAGTTACAATGCTAGAGAAAGCATACCCATATACAGTACTCTACCACTAAAAATATACTGTATACGTATATTGTATATACATGTATGAAACAATGGAATCAAAGTACTTATAAAAACTTTGCAGGGAAGAGAAAGAAATCCAATAATGAGGTGCATAAAAATAATCCTTGGGGAATCTTCCTGTACTTTTGTACTTTAGAAAGAAAATCAGTCTCGTGTCTCTATGTTTGTGTAAGGGTCAATACCCTACATGCAGGCGCTACGGGCACAGATAACTGTGTGCTGCTGAGGTAGAGTGGACAAGGCCAGAGCTGACAAAGGGGGCTGGGGACAGCCCGACAGAGATGCCCTTCCCTGGTGCGGAGGGGCAGTGCCTGGAGTCCCCGTTCTCCAGATGCTCCGACCTCAGCACAGACCTCACAGTCTTAGGAGAGTGGAAGCCATTAGTAAGCCCCATGTCCGGCTGTGGCTGTATGTCTGCAATTGGCTGATCTCCTGAGACATCTAGCTCCCCGTTGTGATTACCCAACAACTTAATTGTGGAAAAACTTGAGGGACTTTGCGCCAGTGATAGTTTTTCTAGAGGTTCCTCCTGTCCTGGCAAGCTTCGCTGAATCAAAGGGGAATATCTGTCCTCGGACAATGAGGGTCCCCTGGTGAAGTTAGACACCTTCTCCCTCTCGCTGCTCTCCTCCTCTTTGTCCCCGCATGGATCTGACAGCTCAGAGTGAACGATGACTTCTGCCTCGACCTGGTTGCTGCACAGGGATGTACAGAGATGATCTTCTAAGGTCTGCAACAAAACAATGTCACGGTTACCTCAGGCACTTCAGACATTAATAATTATCACAGTAGACTAAACCACATCCAATCATTGTCTTAGCAACTGTAATGGGCCCATCAAACTTTGGATTTTTCCCATGCTGAAGCGGTATGCATGGTGCAGTATTAAGAGTCAAACTCAGCATTTTACAAGTGTATTTCTTGGCCTTTTAGACAAAAACACAAAACCAAAAGTGTAAAGAATGAATTAAATTGTGTGATTATGGGCTCTAACATAGGCTGCAATGTCTGGCTAACTAGCTTACAACAGAAACTAATCGATTACTTTACTTCATTACTTCCCAAGCCAAGGAGCATTCATTAACTGACTAGGTCACAAATAATCCTGCTCACATACAAGATGTATGTTATCTTAAATATTATTCTAACTCAGATAAAATATACTTTGTACACAAATCCAGCAACCTTTACAAAGTTACCTGTGATTAGATGAGTTAGATTTTCGTTTCTTTTGTGGAAAGAAACATGAACAAATACATAAGTTCTGAGCAGCAAAACAGTTAGACAAACTAGTCTGATCTTATATTTTCCCTTATCATACTTAGGTATGAAATTACATATTGTATCATACCTATGTATGATAAGGGATAAAAAGCTTCTGGTCATTTCAGCCAGCAGAATCAATGGACGTCATCTTTTGTTGATCAAGTGCCATTTGATTTAAAAAAAAAAAAAAAAATCTAAGAATTTCAACGCTAAATCTTCCACCATTATAATTCTCAGTGGTGTATGTGATGTGTGAAAATGAAAAGCTTGACACACATATCAATAAGTTACTATGGGTGAGGAGACGAGGTTTAGCAAACATCAGTTAGAAATGACATTTGGGGCAGTGGTGGTAAAGCTGCCTGTGGTACGGATAGATACATGAAATAGAGAAAGTACTGGAAGTAATTGTACTTAGTTCATTCATTTACCGTGCCGTTATCAGTAATTAGCATGTTGAGAGCTCCATTAATGAGTGTTGGAGAGTCTTCTGTTATGGTGTCTCTGTATCTAGTGATTCTGTTGGCCCAGTTATGACTCACAGAGCCGTTCCAAGCAGCCTGCAAAATGAACAACACAGCGAATGCATCAAAATTAGAACTATTATCGCTCCATCAACACATAAATAAATAACATAGTATCCAAGTCCCATCTGGAAAAGAGGTCCCCCTTGCAGGTTTTGACCTTGGGTTCAGGTGCAGGGGCATCCTCCCCTTCCCCTGGATTAGCACTTGCCATCAGGCTCTGCTCCTCTGGGGC
The DNA here is from genome assembly GCA_038496675.1 of Rachycentron canadum. Classification (NCBI taxonomy): domain Eukaryota; kingdom Metazoa; phylum Chordata; class Actinopteri; order Carangiformes; family Rachycentridae; genus Rachycentron; species Rachycentron canadum. The sequence continues at coordinate 4,503,402 of CM076648.1, read as the reverse complement.
CTCTGTTAGCGGCTGAACACACTCTTGGCTGCCTGGGGGCATCAGTGTCTCCAGCTCGTGGCTATCATTGCACTCTGGCAAGTTGGAGGGTATGGGGCAGCCTCCTCTCCTGTACTGAGGGGTCACAGCTGTGGAGTCCAGCCCCCCAGATATCTCTCTATGTGGAGCAGAGATGATAAGGATCGTATATAGGACTTTATATTACATTATACAAGCCTGAATCTCATTATAGTTGTCTGGTTTGTGATTTCTATTTGTGGGAAATTGTCTGTAAATAAAACAAGATAAATCGTAGCTAGATGAGCGCATAAGCACAACAACAGTTCTGACCCTGTATTGTTAACATACCTGGATTTGCTGTTACGAAAGCTAAAACACATGCAGAGGAGGATGCATATCAGTCCCAGACATACACCAACTATGATGCCTGTTACTGCATGGATGTCCAGCTCTGTTAAAATATCAGACAACATGTAAAAGAAGAAAAAAAAAAGTTTACACATAGCAGAAGCCTTGACACTCTCAAAAATATATACCATATTAATTTTAATATTTAATCTATTATAACTATGTAAGGCTCATATCCAGAACTTCATCTCAAAAAAAAAAAAAAAAAATCATCATATCTGGGATGAAATATTATTTGACTCAGGCCTGATGTAAAGAGACTGTGAAAATGTATTGATTTTTTTTATTTAAGACAAAGTTACTTTGACAGAGTGATATAAAGCAAAATCCAACTAGGGAGAGCAGACCTTCATTGATATTCATTTATGCTGGGTATCTTTGGCAGTCTGGACATGAAGAGGAAACAGATGGCCGGAGCTCTCACCCACCCACTAGCCACCTCAGTCCCATTCACACTGCTTGTTGGCAACACTACCACTGCCCAAGTGAATAAAATAAACCTGTTACTCTGTCTGTTTATCAAGGGTTTAAGTAAATTGAAATTGCTTTAACAATTATGCTTATTGCATTGGGTAAGTTTGATATCCAGATATATTTCAACAATCATCCACTATGGATATATATGTTTGTGGCATTGTGAAGAAGTTGTAAGGACAATATGTTCTGAATAATGTTTCACTGCAGAGTTTATGGTTCAGTATTTATCATATCTGTTTAAAGACAAAAAGGGCATTTAATAATTGCAGGTTAAGCTTAAATGTTGGAGTGATGGAATTAAAAAGTGTATCATGAGATTGCATGCTTAAACACAAAATGACACAAGAGTAAAGAAAATGCTTTCACAGCAATTTTGCAAGGTAGAGAGAGCAGGAATTCAAAGATCTCCCCTGGGGGTCGCTGATGATGCTGCCCCTTTGATATCCACACTTAATATTATCCTCAAAATGCATTAGAACAGGAGAGAACAAATAATGGTGTCCTGCAGAGCTGCATTCCTCTGCAGTCAGGGACAAATTACATGCTTTAATGGGAAGGGCTGAGTGTGTATGTGTGCATGAGTATGGCAGTGTGTGCGTGGCCTTGTGTTGCTATCTTTATGAGAACCAATTTTAGTTGTTTTAGTTGTATTCATAGGGAGGACATTTTCAAAGGACTATTTGAAGACTAAGTTTTAAGATTAAAGGGTTAAGTTTGATCAAAGTTTATATTAGGGTTAGGGTTGGAGAACAGGGAATGCATGAATAAGGGTCAGTAAGAGTTCAAAAGTGTGTATGTGTGTGTGTGTGTGTGTGTGCGCGCGTGTGTGTGCGTGCGTGTGTGTGTGTGTGTTCTGGTGCGAATGTGAGAAATTCTTGTGCAAAAAAGAATGAAAATAAGGAAAGGATCATAAATTTATTGTTACTGTTTTCTATGTACTGAATGTAACATATAATAATAACATATATAATAATATAAGTAATAGTAAGTAATAACTAATTAATCACCACTGAAGACTTATTATTGATTTTAAGAGGGAAAGCAAGGTATTGATACTGAATATCGATTATATTATATATATATATTATATTCTCTCAGAACATCAACTATCAGGTCAAATCAAGTATTCATCTAATGGTTCACATGGCCTCACAGCTGCTACAAAAACTTCAATTACATTATTGTCACCTACACATGTACCACATGTTATGTACCATATTTCTGAAGAGGAGTGTGAACATCCTTTACAGGTGAATATGGCCCTGGCCCAACCTCAGTAGATGCTCCCAACTTAAAAAAGTAATGGGTGTCACTGGACAAACCCTGGACCTCCAGGCTGGTAATGCTCCCTGAAAAAGACAGAGACGTGTCATCAAGAGACATCTTCGGTCATACAGGTTTTCAAGTGATCAAGTCACGTCAGCCAACACTCACCATCCTGAGAGAGATTTTTCCACAAGTGCTCGGGCTCACTGAGGTTTCCACTGTACAGTATCATGTAGCTGATGATGATACCATTTGGTTCCAGTGGAGGGCGCCAGCTCACCAGCACAGAGGAGGAGTCCAGCGCACTCAGCTGCAGCTCCTCCGGGGGTGACGAGGGCCCTGAAGGAGAAAGCAGGACTGGGTCAGTAATTAGAACCCAGAAATGAGGCCTCACAGCTGGGGATTGTATATTGTCTTTGTGGGGAATTTGACATGTTGTGCAACAACCATCTGCGTCCTCATGTCCCCACCACCTGGGTACAGGAGAGAGCAGGGCAATGGGAGAATGGGCTGGGGCTCAGGTGATGATACATGGTAGTGGAGAGCATGATGAGGTGACTGGTGGTAATAATGTCATTAAAAGCATCCCACTCTACACTCACCACCTTTACTTGGATGGCAGATAGAGCTGTTGGCCAACTTAAGAGACAATGCTACAACTGGGTGTTTTATTACAGCTAGTTATCAGTCATCATTACCAACCACTGATTCCCATGTTCACTGGACTCTGGCCAGGTGACACACTGATTTATATGGGTGATTTCATAAAAGGAAACACAAACTCAATGCCTGCTTATGGTCCTGTGCCCACCAGAGGGCTCCCAAGAGTGGTTGAAATGTCCCACAAGACGAACCTACTGTACATGCTCAAATATATGCATTGCAAGATGCAAATTACACAAGGCCCCCGTTTCCCCCTCATGTCAAAGCAGGAGTCTATATTTATAAGGATGAATCAGAAGGTCAAGTTCTTGACTGCAGCTACTCCCAGGGCTGAATTCTGCGACTGACAAACAGGAGAGTGAAATATATTATTTATTTTGTTAGATAAACACCAACAGGAAACAGCGCTCATAACCTGCAACTTGGAAAAGATGCAACTTTTAAAACAAAACAATGACTGTCAGGGTTCTGTTACCTAACTCCACTCCACTGGAAGGCAATGTATGGTCACTGAACATTAATGAATTTAAAATGTTAATTAGCTAGGAATACTGGTCAGGAAATAACCATTCATCTAAACTATGGTATAAATTTGGTTTACATGGGCTCACGGGTCCAGTAAGAGGCCTCCTTGGCAGAAATTAGTTTAGTACCCCAGGAAGATCACAACTGGTTCTGCGAGCACACATTTACTTGCAAGACAGGCATGAAAGCACATTCTCACACATATACGCAGGTCAGCCATGACATTACGACCACCTGCCTAAAATTGTGTAGGCCCCCCTTTTGCCGGCAAAACAGACCCGACATAGACTCCTCTAGACCTCTGAAGCTGAGCTGTGGTATCTGGACCAAGACATTAGCAGCAGATCCTTTAAGTCCTGAAGTTGGGAGGTAGAGCCTCAATGGATCAGACTTGTTTGTCCAGCACATCCCAAAGAAGCTGGATTGGATTGAGATCTGGGGAATTTGGGGCCAAGTCAACGCCTTGAACTGGTTGTTGTTCCTCAAACCTCCTGAACCATTGTTGTTGTGTGGTAGGGAGCATTACCCTGCTGAAACAGGCCATTGGCCTATGAGAATATGGTTTCAACGAAGGGGCGGACTTGGTCTCTCATCATGTTTAGGTAGGTGGTGCGTGTCAAAGCAACATGCACATGATTGGCAGGACCCAAGGTTTCGCAGCAGAACATTGCTCAACGCATTACACACCAGCTTGGCTTCTTCCCATAGTGCATCCTGGTGCCATGTCTTCTACAGGTAAGCAACATACATGCACCTGGCCATCTACATGATGTAAAAGAAACTGTAATTCATCAGACCACGTCACCATCTTCGACTGCGTCATGGTCCAGGTCTGATGCTCATACGCCCGTTGTAGGCAGTTTTGGTGATGGACAGCATGGGCACCCTGACCGTTCTGTGTCCACACAGCCCCATAGGCGACAAACTGTGATGTACTGTGTGTTTTCCAGTTATTTGAGCTACAGTAGCTCTTCCTTTGGACCACTTTTGGTAGGTACTGAGCACTACAGGCCGAGAACATCCCAGAGAGCTGCAGGTTTGGGGACGCTCTGATCCAGCTGTCTTGGAATCCCAATTTCGAGGACAAAATGTTCACTTGCCGCCTAATACATCGCACCCACTGACAGGTGCCACTGTAACGAGATAATCAATGTTATTCACTTCACCTGTCAGTGGTCATAATGTTACGGCTGATCAGTGTTTGTCATGGCAATTTAAATACATCAGAAGGCAACCATTGACACCAATGGCTAGCTCAACACCAATACTAATATAGTTACATAAAACTGGTAATTTAAAGTTACTTTCAAAGGGAATTTGAAAGGACAGATGAAAACCCTCAAAATCAAACTCTTACGATATTCTTTAACCTTAATTCAAATGGAAAATATTCACTCAACCTGCATCTGTTCCCACATGTTTAGACACATCTACAGACACATCTACAGACATCTTTTTGTGAAGTTCCCTTTGCAGGGAGGTTAAGTGATTTGTTCAAGGACACTGTAGAGGTTCTGAAGGAAAGAAGTGTTTCCATTCATTCATATCACGGGTGAAAAAAGACTTGAAGCACGCACTTGACTGAATTGACTGAAAAGTTAATGCGAAAAAAGTGTGTCAGAACACTCCCACCTACTGTAAGTAGACTGCTGATTACATGTTTTCAAGCCTGGGGGGGAATCTTAGGGCTAAGGTCATTAAAAACTAAAACAAAAAGACAGTCAAGTGACTAAATTGAGAGGAGCACAGTGCAGACTCACGGTCAGACAAAGTGGCCTCCTCCACAGTGCTGCTGAAAGGTCCCACCACATCCACTCCATTAGACTGTACTGCCAGCTCATAACGGGTGAAGGGCTTCAACGACCCGAGCAGTATCTCCTGAGCAGAGCTGCAACGCACAAATAGGGGAGAGGCTGAGTGTGAGTTGAATATTTTATATCACCAGAATAAAAGATTTCATTTTGTCTTGATAATTTAAGAGTGGACTCAAGTCTGCAATATCTATTAACTTTACAAAAGATCTGATTGCTGCTATATTATGCTTGTCAGTATTTGTGTACCTCTTTAGCCCAAAAACTCCACAACATAACTTAAGACAAGTGTGGAAGGTAATATCGATGCAGAAGCAATGTTATATGCTAGTAGCGGAGGCCTCTTGGTCTCGTTACTTCTGTATAAATGATGGTTAATAGAACTTCTCAATTCTATAATAAAATCCTAAAGCGAAACAAAGTCATTGGTTTGTTTGGTGTTGGACAGACACAAGAAACACAGAGGCTCAGGTGCAGTTAAAGATTAAAAAACTATCAGCAGAAAATAACATTCTTCAGTCTCTTTTAGGCAGAGCAAGGAGAAAAGTCTTTATTTGGAGGAGCAATTCAGTGACTTTTAACAGACTTTGCCATCAAAGGGTCCTTATTAGTATAAAAAAGAAAAAGCTTATCCAAATCAAGGATTTGTGTTTCATTAACAAAGACATGTTCACACACATGCGCGGTGGAGCTGAGCTTTGTGAGGTAGGACCTTACTACATCGTGGGCTAAGCCAGAAATCATTATTGTAGTGCTGGTGCACGGACCTGGTGTGGTAAGAGACCAGGGAGGCATTTGTGGTTCCTGCTGGGCTGCAGCGCACCGTGTAGTTGATGATGCGGACGTTGCTGAAGCGTGGTTTCTCCCAACGGAGCCAGATGGAGGTGGAGCTGTTGGCTGTGGCTTGGATGCTACTTGGGGGCAATGGAGGAGGGCGTAGGGGTGGCAAGGGTGCTTTAACACACACATACATATTACTTGCCTTGAATCTTGGAAAGTGTAAATATCATTATTGGTTAAACTCATTCATTCATGTATATATGCGCACATGGGGAAATTACTCTTACTTCTGTCATTGGCTTTGTCTGTTCTCCCCTTCCACATTGCAGCTGCTCCATCTATCTGCTTGGTGAATGCCCAAACCCTCACCTCATACTGCCGGTCAGGTACTGACACACAGCAAGGAATAGGGAAAAGACAGACAAAATGATAAGATTAAGAAATAGTCATACATGTTATGTATGTGGTACAAGTAAACCCAGAGAGTGCAGTCAATCCATTAGAGGTCTCTCTGGATGCTGCACCTGTATCCTGACAACCACTTTTAAAAAACTTGTGTGCCATAGTTTTGTAGTTTTTCTGTCTGCTGGTTCATCCTTTCATCCATTTGGTCCAGTTGTTTGTTCCTTCCTGTGATTTCAGACTGTGCCACTCCCACCTGCTTGTCTTTTCTACCAGCAGAATCACCTGACCTGCTCCTCTGACCCTCTTATTCCCTCATTAGCTGCCTGCTATATGCACTGCTCTGTTTCCAACTGCTCTGTCAGGTTGTCTTTGTGCCATGTGCCTTTGTGTTCAACTGCTCTGTTCTTTACCTGCCTCGTTTGCACCCGATTGTGGTTTAAACCTTGCCTGTGCCTTTTGCTTTTGTACCTTTCCTGCTTGGATTTATGCATCCTGGTATTTCTTAAAGGTAAAGACTCTTAACTTTTACATCTGTCTCCTGAGCAAAAGTCTCAGGTCTCTTTGCTGAGAATTGTGACACTACGACACAGCTTTTGAGAGAGATGCTAAATTATTAGCGATGATTCTTCTTGAGAGGTTCCTGTCCATCGCTTCCTTACTTTTCAAAACAATCTTAGATTGAAATACAACACACCAAGGACCCCACTAAAACAACGTTTTCCTTCCTCACATTCTGATGCAAATTTAGCCATGCTGTAAGTGTGCAAAAATAGGTAACTCATTTTTGACAAAGGCAGCTAAATTCTAGGCTAGAAAATGACTATGACTATGAACAATGTACATGTCACGTACAAGTCGAATACACATCACAGTTGGAGAGGTCCCTGTTGACTCACCCAGCCCAGTGAGCAGATGATACCTGGCCTTCTTACGGAGCCTGATGGTGTGGGTTTGTGCCGTCCTCTGTCCACTTGCTGACTCCTCGGCCTCAACCTCTCGACAAGACAGCTTATAACCAGAGACCAGTGTGTGATTGGGTGAGGGATGCCAGGTCACATTCAGTGTGTTCACTCTGGCTCTGACTTTCAGCTCAGTGGGGGCAAAGATCACTACAAAACAGGGAAGAAAGTCCACGTGATGCAACACTAGGAATTTATCTCTGGTTAAAATAGGGCTCATTTCTTGAAAAGATCACATACTATCTAAATCTATACAGTCCTTCTAGTTCACACATGTTGTAGGGTATTCATCAATCCAAATTACTTATGTGGCTAAATCAGAATAATTGTACATTAGATTGTTGAATGACATGATACTTATTTAATCTTTCTCTTATTAATTGTTTTATGATGATGTTTTTTTTGGCATATTACATCTAAAAATAGTTCTCAATCTGCCTTAGCAGTGAAGTGAGCCTAGCATTTTTCTACTTTTCATTACTTTCTCCAGTTTTTTTGAAATGAGGTCGTCCTTGACAAACTAGATTATAATAATACTGAATACATTAAGAAGCTTCATAGTTACCAACTGAAACATTGAAAAGTAATCCTTGAAACTGTCATGATTTAAATCATTAGGTTCAGATATATATTTTGCCATTAAGAGTCAAATACAGATATTGTTTTCATCTTCATCTATCGTGAGCTGGATCTGACCAAACACCAGATATGAATATCTTTGTCTTTTTCACCCAAAAAATTTCTGAAATGAACATGGTCTGGTGTCTTCCTTACCCATGATGTGGTCGGTGTGGTTGTAGTGGGCTAGTGTTTGGTGCTGGGCCCACTCAGATGGGATCCCAAAGCCAACGCCTGTTCCAGCTGCTATCCTCAGTCGATAAGCCTGGTTAGGCTGCAGCTCTCTCAGTGTAAACTGAGTCTCATTACCCCCCACCTCCACTGTGAACACAGTGTCCACTGTGGGAAAACACAATGTATAAATGTATGTCTACATTTCTAACATGTCCTGAATGTTATTACACGTTTTGTTGGAATGATGGCAAAGATCAGCTCCCTACTGTATTGTTACTGCAATAATTCAAATAAACTGCTGTCTTTCAAGGACAATCTGTAATAAAAACAACTTCTTTATAAGTGAGTCTGATTTCTCTACATTCTGGAAAGATGGGCATTTGCAATAAATGAGTCTGTTCTGCACATACGCTTCTGTATTGTCTGAATATAATTAACCCTATCAAAAACATTTGCAAACCTCTGCACTCTTTAAACCAGTATGAACCTCTGTCAGAAACAGACAAAGCACATTGAATTTGTTCAATTCAATATTGTTTGGTGAAGTTGACCATCCAGTAGAATATCTCATAATTATCCTCAGTGTGCGATGAAGACGTGCGATGGCGGCTAAAATGAACTCGCTGTCAACATTGTCCAGCAGGCGTTACCAACCCTGATCCAGAGAGCTGTATTCAATGCGGTAGCGGGTAATATCTCCTCGACTGTGCTGCGAGGACAATGGATGCCACATCAGCCTGATGTCTGTGGGGGAGGTGCTGGCTATAGACAGCTGTGGAGGTGCACTTGGCACTGCAGGAGGGAACGAAAAGGGAGAAACTGAGCTGTCTGATGATGCACATTCAAGCCATATCCCACAGATCTATGTCTAATCTATACTTAGTTTTCTTCAACAATTGGTCAAGTTTGATTTTCTTCTTCTACAATAAAATATGACAATATTTTTGACAACTGTAAGGAAATATATTTTTGTGTCAAGCCTCTGCTGAGCTACTACTTCTTTTTTTTTTAAATGGATACAAAAAATACTTCATGAATGAATGACACTGATGATTCATGAGCACTCAAAAATCCTGTGGAGTTACAAGGTTGGCAACCTAATAGTGTTTGCTGTGTGAATCAGTGAAGCATCCCAGACTGGCAGTATTTTACCTGTGTATTAGTTTGATAACTCACCATCCTCCAGCATCTCCACAGTAACAGGCAGGGATGGGCGACTGGCACCCATGGGGGAATAAGCCACCACAAAGAAAGTGTATGCAGTATGAGGAAGGAGATCTTTGAAGTGATACTCCGTGGTGTCGTTGTTCATCGCAAACTGGTACTCCACGTTATCTGAGCCTGAGAGCCATAAAAAAATGTTCCAGTCAAATACATTAGTTAAACTGCAGAGATGCCTATCATTAGCTACACACACACACACACACACACACACACACACTTATAAAGAGAGAAGCACCTGCAGCAGCGCGCTGGCAGTGAACGGAGTAGCCGATGATTTGGTCCGAGTTGTACTCAGGCTTGTCCCAGGTGAGCAGGGCAGTTGTGCTGGAGTAGGGTGTAACAGACAGGTGACGAGGAGGGCTGGGCAGACCTTCCCTCACAATGACCGTCAGCTTGGCAGTGGCACAGGCCGTGCCCAGCCCATTGTCCGCTATGCATTGGTAGTAACCCGCATCCTCCAGTGCCAGCTGGTTGATGAGCAGGACTCCAGGGCTTTGGGTCTTCACTCGTCTGAATGACTTGATGGGTTGGCCATTCTTCAGCCAGTGCAACACGGGAGGAGGCTCCCCAGAGCTGTTGCACACAAACCTGGCTGTGTTTCCCCGGGAGAGGGACACTGACTCTGGAGGCTGGAGAATAACTGGAGGTGCTATTTGAAGTAAGAAACAAGGCTTTAATTTGTGCGCTATTAAAATTAAATGCAGCTTTCTTATGGCACTTGGATAAAGTTGTGGCTCTTGCAAAACAGATTTTTAAATAAAAGTAAAGATGAGCACTGATGAAGCTTCCTGTAATTCAGAATTGACATATTACTTTCGATCTTGGTGTGTCGGTGGCTCAGTATGTGTGATCAGATTATGTGTTTTATTGATGCATTTTAGTGAGTAAAAACTGTTAGTGTAACAGTACAAATAGAAATTCAGACAAAAATATTTCAGTTATCTCTTCCTCATGTCCATGCAGACTTGGGACATGGGCATAAATGCATCCAGTGGAGGGTCAAAGTTAATATTCAGCATCAAAGCCCCTCAGCCACACCTTTAAAGCAGTAATATCTACTAGCAGCTAGGCTGGAAAATGAATGACTTCAGATACTTTTGTACACAGTAATAATCTTTAAGATACCTTTAAGTTTTTCCCATAACTACCAAATCTTCAATTATATGGTGACTTAAGATGAAGCTGCTGCGAGAAACTAGTTTAAACTCTTAATGTTAAACATGAGTCTTACCAGGCACATGCAATTCAGCAGCCGCAATGACAAACTCTCTGGTCTTGGGCTTGTTGGCCCGGCACACATAGATGCCAGCATGGTGACGCCTTGTGTCCCTGATCACCAGGTTTGTTGCAAGGACAACCACATCAGTGGAAATGGGCTTTCCGTCTGATGAAAGGAGAAACCAACAAAGAATAACAAAGGACAACAGTAGATCATACATATGAAAAACAAAACAAGATTGGCCTTGAGTGGAGATTATTTCTCCGGCTTTCTGCTGCCTGACAAGAACAGCACAAAGGAGACAGGCAGCACTTTGAGCAGCGGGGGATTTGACCTGTAATCACACAAGTTGACCAACAGGTGGCTCTGTGATTTTTCAGTCTGGATTCGCTGAGCCGCCTGCAATGGCACACTTCTAGGCTGCAAGTGAAATCACTCACTATTCACCATATAGACCACTATTTAGTTGATCCGCCATTTTGTAGGGTTGTCAGATTTGTTGCAGACATTGATCATCCCTATGAAGTAAATTCTATTACAATAGCACTGTAATAGTAGAGAATAGTGAAAAAGGTACAGTTGCTATATAAGCATAAACTACCACTGTGCAGTGCTAATGGTCTTCATAGTGTAGCCCAGTTAGTGACAGCTAACATTATGTGTAATCCTATTGATTGTGAATGGAGTCATTTCTAATGCAAATAAACCACAGACTGTAGGCTGCAGGAATTCCAAAGGTTTCATTCCCACCAGGAATGTACAAGTGTGTGTGTTGATGTTTTTATGCATCAAAGTTATGGAGGTTTGAATGAATCAGTGTGACAAAGGGTTTTATGTAAAGCATTGCTCAAAGCAAAATAAAGTAGCAGGGGACTGGTTAAATTGTTTTAGTGACAGCTATTATCATTAAAACAACAGCTTATAGCCACAGGTATGGAAATCTGATCCTGACATATCACAGTTTGTCATTTATGTGTGTGTGAAAAACAGATAGTTACAGATCAAGACACGGATAATGAAAGTGCAGCAGGTGTAATAAAAGAGAAAACCAATATGACGAGAATGAGTAACAGCATTTGTGAACTGCTTACCTTGTCTGCTCCAGGACACCAGTGGTTTAGGCTGGCCCTGTGCCATACACTCCATCACAGCCGGCCCACCGAGCACCACAGTGGCATTCTGAGGTGGTGCAACAATCACAACTCTGCTCAGGGCTTCAGTAGAGCCTACGACAACAAAAGAAGTGCATACTTCAGTATGATGACTATTAGTTTGACAGTTTGAATCCACTGGCATCAATATTCACAGATGAAAGGAAACAAAATGGAAATTCAGTCTGATTTTCAGGCTAAAGTGCTGTCCCATGCCTTAACTATTACCTCTGAACTTTCTGATCACTGCTTATTAAATAAAACAGTGAGAGCAGTGTAGCAACACATTTTTACATCTTTTACTTAAACACAACTTTCAATACCACAGTGAAAAATACACCAAAATATCAGGATCAAAATATACACATCTGATTTCAGAATAAAATATAAATAACATTATAATTACTAACACATGTAAATTTATAGGTATTTTATAGGTAAAATGTGAGATTAATTAATACTAATTTAGACACTGATGGGTATCTTAATCTATGATAATGAATAATAATTTGTTTGTTGATGATATTTACCTTTAAAAACTGTACCTGAGAACAGTACCTGAATGAAGGTATTTGTTGACTTGACACCACTGAGTAAGGTCGTGCTAAAAAGCTTCTAGTGAAAGTAAATGCAGCTTAACAGCTTGTGTTCTCAATTAAATGTTTATTATTAAATTTTTAGGAATGAAGATAACAAAGGAACAAGATGTAAAGATAAACAAAGTAAATTGGTTGGCCTCAAAATGTCTTAAAACAAATGTACCTTCTGGCTTTCACCTACCGCTGCATGCACACAGCCCTTTATAAGCCAGGGGACCTGAACATACAAGAAACCAACACAGTAATATTACCGTGTGCCGTCAAAAAAAGTGATAATCCTTTGCATTAGTATTTGCTAGTATAGCCTCCACAACTGAGCTAGTGAGTATTTCATGCAGTGATCTCAGTCGCAATAATATTCATGCCATATTATAAAATACTCTGTAATACCTCAGAAGCTAGAACAGGATTTAGAGAGCTGACTTCAGAGAAATTTTCAGAGACTCAGATGTCGACTTCACAGCAAGTCACTTCATCATCAAAACAGTCTCTGTTGTTGGCTGATTGGTATCTGTTAGAGGCTTCATCAACTCTAAATGGTGGATGTGGATATGACCTGAATCTTATGTAAAACCTTGATTAGAGAGTTTCTCATGTGAGAGCATTCGCTCGGAATGGATGGAAAACCTTAAGGCACAAATGATTATTTACAGGTAGCAGTCCCCATCTGACAGGGTCCTTCACTGACACACTGTAAACATACTGTACAAAACCACAAATGAACCATGAAGAGCTGGCCAAGGGGAGATGGTGAGGCAGAGAGAGCGGGTGATTTTTCTAAGCGATGACAGACACCTCATAATGTAGAGAGGTGCTTTGAGACACTGCAACAAGAGGAAGAAAATGAGACCGCAAAAGAAAATATCAGTCAGTTGATAGAATGACCTCAAATTATGGAAATGAGGAACACCTCTTCAGTGACTAAGGATATCAGTCAAAGCATATTGTTTATGGGTTGAAGGGATCACACATTTCTTGTATCTTGTATTACTGTGTATCAGTCCCTAAGGTACCGCTGGAGTGAGTCCTTCCCAGCAATTCTGCTCCGCCCAGGCAGTCTCACTAGCACATAATGCTAATGATCACCAAAAAGAGGCCTGGCGTTCTGTAAACACATTATAAATTAAACATTCACATAACGCACCATGAGCCTTGCTCATGCATAAGGCTTTAAATGTGTCAGTCTGCCTTTACGAGGACTGCAATGCAGGGCACACCTTCATAGAGGTCTTTAGTGTGGATATGATGGGTGTGGTGCATTGTAAATCATGTAAGACAAAAAAAGAGGTAAAGATAGAGGTTTAAGGCAGCAGAAAATGTCATATTTTCTAAATCCTCTCAAGTTAAGTATTTGAACTTGATGTCAGCATCAAGCTGTCAGCACTTGGCTATGAGAGGTAAGTTGTTCTATTCATAGAAGTATACCCAAGCAAAGCAATGTCATTCTGACATCTGTTTCATGTAATGGCTCGCAATAGAGCTGTAAGTAGTTTTCCAAGGATTTTTTTTTTTTTTATTAAGGCTAATGTATCACAACATACAAAAAAACAAAGCATTTGGTGCTACAGAGATGCCTCAGTCTACAAATTTAATTCTCCAGACATAATGTTTTTTCAGAAATCTAAAAATCACCATTATACCTGAAATCATTACTTGTAATATTTTTAATATAGATTATTTATATATATATATATATATATTTCATATATATTATTTATATTTTTTCATATCTATATATACAGTACATATATATACATAAATATATATATAGATAGATATCAGATGTTATATATATATAGAAAGAGAGAGATTTGAACATGTGTGAAATTTTAACTTCACAGTGATTAATTGCTATTAAAAATGAAAACTTGAGGACTTGAAAGGAGGCTGTATCAGCTATGTGGAAAGTTTAAATGTCAGCGTGGTGCATCTGTCTCTCCTCTTTCTCTTCCTCCCATTTTTTTTTTTGGTCTTTCTTTTGAAGGATACAAAAGCAGTGACTCAAAAAGGACACAATGGTTTCCACAGAGCAGCCAATTAAAGTTGACTGATCTTTCGCTAGCTTGTGGCAGATGCAGATAATGTGGCATGGCTTTAATGTTGTGGCAAGGCTGTCTAATAAATCTCACCTCAAAATAATAACGAGAGATTCACTGCATCGTGTAATCACCAATACAAGTCCTTGTAGGGAACAAGGCTTTGATCATTGGTCAATGTTGATGTCAAAATAGTGAAATACTGCACAAAGAATATGTTGCTCAGATAGTCTTACTTTATTTAAGCATAACTGCATCAAAATGTAACATTTATATTTTGTTTATGTCATTCTAAATGGATCTACATGCAGTTTAAGGCTCTTTTATGAATATTACTGGGAGACAATGAGGTGGATTCTATAGAAATATTTGCTTCTGATAAAATAAACACCTGAATTTGAAGATTTGAGTTATGTTCATATTCATTCACACAGATGAATCACTGAAAAATGTGCAGCTCTTTGGTATAATGACAAGATGATCAAAGTGCAGTCCCAGACATTTATGTAAGACTAAATTAAGTGTAAGTCCATGTCTATGTCAGTAGGTATACAGAGGGTGACCACTGTCAGTCTACTCTCAGAGAAGCCTATTAATACTGTGTGTGCTTCATCAAATGAAACCTGAAGGACACGGTAAAAGTACAGCACTTTCATTTAAGATACAGTATGAGCTTTAAGTGCTTTACATAATAAATATGCTTTCAGAAAGAAATGGAGAGGAAAATAAAGTATATAATAATAACATTGGTTAATGACAAAGGTCCCTGAAGTGGTCAAGTGTTGATAAAAGTAAACTCTTTTATCACTGCTTCACTTTGTTCTCATTAACTAGTAAAGTGTCTCCTACATGCCTACTGTATCAGACACCAATTCAAACAAGCAACGTAACTCTAAACCTTGAGCCTATTCAATGAGTTGAGGAAAAATGCCTATCTCTGAGCTGAATATCACCTCATATCCTGATATGTTTTCCCTGCTCCCAGTAGAATGAGGTAGTTTTTAAATATCCTGTTATCAAATACCCAGATTCCGAATGCACATCACAATACACCATGACAGTCATGAACCCCAGTGCTCAAGTAATTCTGCGTGGTTATATTCATGCAATATTTTGATCATAGTGCACCTGCTCTCTCCTCTTTCTGGTTACGTTGTAAGGGAAGGAACAGAAAGATTAGGCTGCCTCACTGTACCATCACCTTTCACAGACAGTAGCTACAGTATGTGTGCAGCATGAGCTATTTGTATAGCTGAAACTGACAGCTGGAAATATCAAATGAAACACATTATTTCTAAATGTACTCTCAGCTGGAACAGATACAACGCATTACGTTGCATTGTATGGTGGCCTTGACAGCTCAACTCTATGCAACTTTAGAAAACATATGCAACATAGACACAATGCGAGCAAATTCAGAAAAAATCTTGATCGATTTGACAACACATGCGCTGTAAATGCTCACAACACAACAAAAGTGTCTGCAGGTGACACAAAAGTGATGAATGTTGTTGTTGTTGTTGTTTTCTGAATTTGTTTGCGTTATGCCCGTTTGCACGTTTCCTAGGCTGCAATACAACCGTTTTGCCTGTTCATTTCAAAATAAGGACGGTAAAATATTTAGCAGCAGCAATATTATTTAGCATCACCTTAGATAAATCATGGTGGTTTCAAACACACAGCGCCACAAACACAGTGTGAGAGACTTCCACTTTTTGATATTGGCCTGGCAGCTCCCACTGGGGCCTGGCTGCCTGTTCAAAGACTATCAAGCACTGCAACAGCCCTCACCTGATGTGACAGTGAGCTTTGCTTCATGACTGATGTCCTTCCTGGCTGAGTTGGACGCAACACAGCGGTAGGCACCCTCGTCCTCCGTGGTCACCTCTAGAATCTGGAGCACCCCGTTAGGAAGGGAAATGAACCTGTTGCACACAGGGCAAAACGGGGGAGAGGTGGCAGAGAAAAGGAGAGAAAAAGAATGTTTCAGTGTCCTGTAGCATGAAACATCCAGCTTATCAATTCTGTGAGGATCCTGCTGGGTCCTCACAGGACTCCATTGTTCACCAGCAAGGCTTTTGTGTCCCACCACAACAACTAGAAGCTGGGGGACCTCAAATAAAATAACTGATATAGAGAAATAGATGGAATATTTCTGGGGTATTTTTTTTTGTGCCAGTTCTATTTCAACTCTTTATATTTAATGTATTTTCTTTAACCATGTAAATTAATCCAAACCAAATGTGACAAGTGGTCGTCTGCTCAGTGCGGAAGAAGTGAAATGAATTGTATACAAGGTGAGAGGGAGGATAAAGACAGGCAGTGAATGGAGGAAACAAAAGAACACAAAAAGAAAAAGATAGTGAAAAGTAGACAGGCAAAAAAAATATGTTAGCAAAGAAAGGAAAAGAAAAACAAAAATGAGAATGGAGCAGGGATAATAACGAGGAGACAGAGCAAGAGAAGGAGAGAAGACAGAGGAAAAGACACATTACAGCAATAGAGAGCAGAGAGAGAAAAAAGCCAGTGATGTATCAACCATCCTTTGGCTCATCTTTGTGAAAGGCCATTAACGGCGCCTGAGGTGGGAGAACCACATCCTTCCAATAAGACCTGATAAGCAGCTCGCTGTTTGCGGGTCATGCAGGGCTACAGCAGCCATTAGCACTTAGTCCTGTGTAATAAGACTGAAAACAAATTCCAAGGCGACAGGGCCAGTGAAGCAACACTGAAATGTCAATATTGTTAAGTGGCCCAGTAAATGAGAATATTTGAGAGAGAGAAATGAGGGAGAGAAACCAGGTGAAGATGTGGCAACAGGCATGATTCTTGAAAATGTTTTCATGTTTTTGTAATAAGCCTAATATTGTTTTAAACTCAAGGTGATTTTTCAGTGCTCTTCATGAGGCTGTTGAAATCTTAAATATTTACTTCAAAGTAGTTCTGCACTTAGACTTATCTACTCTTTGCCAAACAATCAACATGACCACATGCTCTGTTGATTGTTACTGTTATTAATATCTTGCATTGTCTTGTCACAATCAGATGAATGTTTTTTAGCTGTCTCTGCCCTTTGACTCTTTCCCGGCTGCATACAGTTTGTGCCCCCAATGAATAAACAAAGAAATGATGAGATAATGATGAGGCTGCAAATAAACGGCATTCAATCAATTCTATATCTATGTCTGTTTCATACTTTAAATGAATGCAGAGGTGACATTTAAATGTCAAACTAGACAATGCAGCGTTTTTCCGATTTACGTGGTATCTGGTTTACCTTGTAGCTCTGGTGCACTCACATTCACAGATGGGTACAGACGTGCAGGTGCGTCAAAGTCCTTGGAACCTTTTCATTTCGAGCTAACACTCAAATTTGAAAGTAATCAACAAGTAACTCCCAGGGGTTTAATATTTTGTTGGAGACCGACAGCCAGCTTGAGTTATACAGTAGAGCTGAAATCACATTCACTGAGGTCAGCTTGTATAAAATTCACACTTAGCCTTGTGTTTCTCACATTAAGTACTGTATTTCACTAAGCTATGGTGGAAATTTGTTTTATAGGAAGGGAAGAGAAATTTTGCGGCATGATGTAACGGACAGCACTAGGGCAATTAATGGGGGAACACATAAAGAGGAAAGGATCAGGCTAAAGAGGAACTATAAAAAGAATATGTGCTCAAAATAACAATGTTGAAATCCTAAAACAAACCTGAATTATTGCATCACTTCATCAATAATTGTGAGAAAATAAAAAAGACAGAAGATAGAATAGGAAAAAGATAAGGGACAGCAGCAGATAAAGAAGGCTCACCTTGTCTCCTCAGGGACAGCCACCTTATTCTTTTCCCAGGCAATAACAGGTGTGGGTACTCCCTCAATCTGGCACTCAAAGCGGGCAGCTCCCCCAGCGGGCACTGTCTGAGGTGATGGCTCCTGATGGAACTTGGACAGACCTGGGGGTAAAGAAAAGATCGACATCACACAGGGTGTTTATCAAAACAGAGTCGGTGACATCGGACAGACACAAAACAACGGCGAACACTGTGTTTGATGTAGGCCACACATTATGTGACAGGCAATTATACTGAAGCCTTGGTCCACAATTGGCCCACAGCTCCCTTTCTGTCTGTGCCAACGGCATTTCAGCACATACCTAATACAGTAAATTACATCAACCTCAAAGTCAACATAATCAGGGTAAAAGGCGGACTGTAAACTAATTGTCGGATCGAGTCTTGATTAAACACAACAACACAAATACAGTGAATTTCTTTATTTCCTTTGGTTTCCTTTAAAAATAGCTTTAGCATGTCAAGACCCTGTGCATAACACTTCTCTAATCTCTATTTCACAGTCTTCTGATCATTGTATTCAAACCATTTTAGGGCTTTAAAGGTACCTTTTAAAATTTAGTAATTTATTTAAAGGCTTGTTCAGACCATTTAAATAGCATTGAATGTCCTGATTAGGAGAAATTTGAGGATTTAATCAGTCTTGGCTAGATTATTTCTCTCTCCAGGTTGAGTCTTGGCAGAGCTCCAATTTCTCCAGCCTCAGCACATTCACACAGACAGGAAAAGTGTCCTACTGTAGGTAATGCTGAGCACCAGGGAGCAGCAGTGAGCACTGTCTGAGGGCCTCTAACCTCTGACCCCGAACAGGCTGTTGGAGGAGAGAACAAAACTGGTTGGCTCTCCCAGCCACTTCGCCTGCAGCTCTGACTAAGGAGTAGAAAGCAGGAAGGGGGTGGATCAAAGGAGAGGGCTGAGAAAGAAGGCAGAACAAGGCAACCAGAGGCAGGAAGAAAGCAGGAAGGTAACAGAAAAGAAGGAGACTCCAAATTCCAACTGATATAACTGGATGAAAAAAATACATTAGCTGTACATTATATGGAAGGAAACTAATAATAGTTGCATTGTAAATTGTATAAGACATGGTATCTGAATAAAGTAATGGTTTTTTTAACACAAAAATAATTGTCATCAGTCATCCTTCTTGGTTTCTGTATCCTGTTCCTTTCTCCACATGGAGCAAATCACAGAACTGATTCAGACCAGGTTGGATCTATGAAAACATAGATTATCCAGCAGTGCTAAATACATAAATCTACCGCCCAGGAAAGGCAAACCTGACTCACACATTTCAAAGAGCTGCTGGAGGCAGAGGGACGGTTTAGTTACATAAGTGATTTAGTTGTGAACAACTAAACCCGCTATCGTTTTTTAAATAGTTTAGATCTTAAAAAGGGGGTAAAATGCAATTTGCTTTACAGCGCTGACATTTTACGCTGACAGTGTGACGCAACTCGCCACACGTGACACTTTTCAATTTCTTGCAGCCCTTTTCACTTCAAGCTTGGTCTTTAGAACTTTGAAAACTAATTTGAGAACTAAACTGTGCCGCTCTGTAAATACAACTGATTCTGAAAGAGTTTTGGAAACGCACCATGTTTATTGCGTTAGTGTGATAACATTTCCTATCTGGAAGACAAAGTACAGCAGATGCTGATAAATGTCATTACATTTTAGATATCTTTACATAAACCAAAATATTGGACAAAGCTTTTTAGATCTGATTATGGCACCAGTGAATGTCTGTACCAGATTTCATTGCGTCAATGTATCCAACAGCTGTGAAGGCATCAAAACCACAAATGTCAACCTAGTTGTGTAGCTACAGGCAAAGTCATTAAGATAGATCATCTGGGAATCATGAGTCTTTACACAGTTTTTCCACTGCTAATTGGTTTAGTAGATAGTTCTCAATAACTTTGACCTGCTAATGGCGCTAAATGAAAATGTGGGGAATCACTGCAGTTGTTTTGATTCATTCTCATGGCTTTATCAAAATTTTCAGTTTTATTTGTGGTACCAATCCCAAAACACTTCAAGACATTTCTCTAAAAAAATTTCACTTCACTGAAGTCAATACATTTGTGTAGAAAATTTTATGGTAAGATATTTCGGTCAGGCTGACAGTAACATCCATATAGAGCCAACAGGGGCATGGCTGAAAAGCTGCAAGAGTGGAGATGTCATCTGACTTTAAACAAACACAACTGGGGGGGGGGGGGGGGGGCTAAGAACAGAGACTGCAACTGTCTCTCCAACTTTTCCATTTTCAGGTTTGGTGTTTTCAAATATGCAACCAATCGCATGACTACCTTGAGATTTCCAAAGTCTTTTATTTTTTTAGACAAGATTCCCTCCAAACCACCGACAGCTCGAGGCACTGTCCCTAAGCCCTATCACACCAGCTGTTAGTCATGGCAACAAACTGACCTTCTGTGTTTTCCTACTGCACTGAAGGAACAAAGTTTCTCAGTGAGTACACAGAGGCTGACACACATACTTGGCCATAGTAGCAGAAAGCATTTGAATCATTTCACAAAAAATTGCAACGGCTGTTGCGTAGACTGTTGCAGGAGTAGTTGATGATTAACCCCTGCCACTTCCAGCCATTACACACTGTGATGCCCTCATGTAAACACACCACCTGTAACTCTGCCAGAGAGCACCTGACAGGGTGCCAGACTCACTCAGTGTGTGTGAGTGTGTAAATTTGAGTGCATGCGTCCAGGGCTCCTTGTACCACAGTGTTTATCTAGTGTGGATCTTGATGCCTGTACACAGGCTGCTTGTGATGACATTAATGGATCACTGTGTATATCTATGTGCGTGTGTGTGAGTGTGGGAAGGTGGGGGTCTGTATGTGAGGGGTGAACAACAGCTGATCAGCGACATAGATGTTAATGTAAAATGGGGAAAGGGCTGTTCAGCGGAGACACTGTGCTCATGCTGTGGTGGAACAATGGAAACTAGTTGGGCTTCCACCTCCGCTCTGTCAAAGCTAATCATATTAGTCTTTTCCCAGGACTCCGCGAGTGTCCCCAGGCCCGCCATGACATTCCATGGCAGATCCATCCGGCACCATGCAGAGCACACACTCACAGATTTTTCAAAGCTGACACTGTCCTGCCTGGGCTTGTGCTGACATCCAGGGCAATTTTTCAGAGAAACATTCCCAGGAAAGGTGACACATGAAGCCACGGGGTCAAAAATATGTCCCACCGTTTCCTAGCAACAAAATTCTTTCTATGTTTTAAAGGAACATTTCCAGGCAGCCCCTTGTTCCCGTCTCTGTTTAAAGTGTGTAACCCTTCCATGTGCTACATAAAAACGTCCCCATATTGCTTTTCTTTGTTCCCTCTCAATTTTTCTTTTTTAACATCTTCTTTTCCTTTTTTCCCCTGCTCTTGACTTTACCCCAAATCTTTCCCTGTCTTTGTCTGTCCCTCTATCTATGCCCCACTCTTTGGCCCCAGAGCTATCAGATTGCAGCATTTTTCCCCTCCCCTTGTGCAAGCAGATAATTCTACCCATGACCTCGTGTACCCAGCTCAGAGTAACTGTGGAAACCCATCAAGAATGCCCCAGCCTCAACAGATATTTGTAATGGACTGGAAAACACGTGTAAAGGTCTGTCAGTTTTGACATGCATGCAGGAATGGCCTGTCACATAGCAACATTCATGGCATATTTACAATACTTTTCTTTCTACTTAAAGTAAAAGGTTGGAATCACTGAAATTTTCTTAAAATGTCACATAAGCTTATACTACAATCTTCCATCTTTTAAACACGGTTCTCTTCATCCTGTTCCCATTGTAGATGAGCTGCATTTAGTTGCATGGTTTGAATACAGCATTTTTTGCCTCAAGGTAGCTCATTACAATCTTCTGACTCTAATGTGAGAGGCATAAAGAAACAGCGATGAATATGTTGTTTTTTTCAGAGAAAATGCTCACTCAAAACGAAAATAAATCAGTTTATCTCTGTTTCTGTTTTCTTCGACCATGATGTTATTGAAACTGTGACGAAGACCACGAGGTGAAACATGTAAACTAGAGCAGTTTGTTTGCCTGGAGGAGAGAAGCACCATTACCAGTTATAGCTTCAGTTTGTTGATTGAAATGCATTGAGAAAGCTGGTAGGAATTAAGAAATATTGACATTCACCCCAGCAGTCTCATAATCAGAAAGGTTAATTGGTCTAATTAACACTAAAAGCTGCTTTTTTCCCCAGCGCCATCATTTACCCATGGATTTATTTGAGAAACGTGATGTGCACACACTGTGTAGTGTGAGTAAATTAGCGACTGAAAGACTATAAACCTATCTACATTTTTTGTCTGCAGTTAAAGAAGGGAATCTTTCACTGTCTTTTCGCCGGCGCTGACACGTCCACATGTTTTTAGACAAGGTCACATGCATCATATACACCAAGAACTGGAGCAGGTGGCTTTCATAATGTGTTTTCACAGATGTGATCTCTGCTATGTTCTCTCCTCAGTCTCATTTCTGGTAGTGAGGACGCAGTAGGAAATGAGAATGCCCGCTCAATGTCAATGTTGAGGCTGTTCAACTTCCACCTCCCGCACACTGGTCCCATCTATCTCACTGCTGATTTAATTCACAACCCACACATACGCATGCATGCACGTACACACACACACACACACACACACACACACACACACACACACACACACACACACACACAATCTGAAGGTCATTCTTAATGGTCTCTGAAGCCTTTCCTTTCACCATCACCCCAAACTCTCTTCAACCTTTTCCACCTTCCCGCCATTCATCCAACATCGCCCCTCCCTCCACTACTTATTGTCCCTCAAACAACAGCTCCTCATAAATAGGCCTGTGACAGCTGACAAAAGTAGGGGCATCCACAGAGGAAACTGTCTCATTTTGTACAAAGCTAATGACTAAATAAAGACTACCACTCAGGAGTGTGAGAGTGAGAGGCCTCCATGGAGAGGCGATTAAAAAGCTACAGCCAGTCGTCCCCCACACTTGCATCTTCCAGTTCATTTCTTTCATTTCCAGCCACTCTTTCTCCTTCACTCTGCCTTTTAACAGTCTGTTGTTTAAGAGTAAACCTGTTCCCAGGACACTTGTTAGCGCTCCACCAGAGTATAAGACTCCTATCTGCGGCAGAGGAGAACCAAGTTCATCTCTATCCATGCAAAGAAATTCCCTTGACAAATCTGAAAATTCACATTTCTCTGCATGTCTATGTGTGTGTGTGTATGTGTGTGTGAGAGAGATGAATGCATCCAATATTCTTTCCATTACATTATCTTACAAACCATAAACAACATTTTGATGTTGATGAAAAAAATGTAGCATAAGTTAATATGTATTATACAGCTTTAGTAGTATTTTCACAATTGTGAAATCACCATTTTTCAAGGAGACTTATTAAAGGAGTAGTTCCACTGAAACAAGACAGCTCGTTTGCTGTTTTGCAGAGTTAGATGAGAAGATCAATAGCCTACCTCAAGGGGAAACAGCTCGCCTGTCCAATGGTAAAACATCTGCTGCAATTCCTAATACATTATATTGTACAAACAAATATCTGAATGTTAAGCTAATTTATAAAACGTCCCATCTATCAGTCAATGCACTTTCTACATCTATCCTGTTCAAGGTCAAGAATATTGGAGCCAAGCAGGCATTGGGAAAAAGGAAGGGTTCAGTCTGGACAGATCACTGAGCCCAAACACCAAGGATCACGGTCCCATATTACATCTACAGAGAATTTTGAGCTTCCAACTCATCTAAACTGCACATGTTGTAAGTGTGGTGGGAAACTAAACCACCAAAACCAGTAGACCTGTGGGTGATGCTGTACACCTACTTGCCAAGAGTACGTTCACAGTCCGGCTGGTCAGGGCTCCAAGTGGGCTGGCAGTCACACAGCTGTAGCCCCCCTCCATGTCCTGGGCAGGCTGGCCGTCCTTGGAGGTCGGCAGTAGGAGGAGGGATCCATTGGCCAAATACTGCAGATAGTCATCGCCCTCCAGAGGCAAGGTCTTGCCATCCTGAAGCCAGGTGACATTGAAAGGTGTATCGCTGGCCCCCAGATTGCAGTCCAGCAAGAGGGGCAGACCTGGTTCCAACACTACATGGCTGGGCCCAGCCCCACAGCTCAGCTCCACCGAAACAGGCTTCTCTGTGTGGGACAAAGAAAGAAAAGCTTGTTAACTATATAAACTGTACCTGCAACAGAGTAGGTTCAAATAAGTTGACTAATAACTTTATTCTAAAAAACATGTCTATATTTTCACTTTGTCAGTGCAACTTGTGTAGAATATATAAACAGCGCCTTGATGCAACCCTTCGCAGAAAAGTTTTTATTGCTCTGTTAATATTCAGAGTGCAATTGGTTGATTTGATTCGATTCGATTGTTTTTCTTACATCTGCATCATTTGTCATATTTTTGTAGCACAACTTTAATAGAGTCAATAGCATTGGCAGCACAGAGAGATAGGGATGGTGCATTCCAGCAGCAGGGTGTTTTGGGGACAGAGAGGAGGCCAGACTTACAGGAGGAGGAGGAGCTCCGCAAATGAAATGGGTGTAGAAGTATGAAGGGATTTGTATGTCAGCAGCAGGACAATAAAGTCTGAGGGAGCGGGGAAGTCCTGGAGGTTGATGAGGTAGTGTGACATGAGCAGCCACATAAACTGCTGTCAAGGGAGATGTTGTTTAAATGTACGTTTTACCCTGCTGGTTCTTCACCATGGTTTATTTTTAACTCTTCGTCTTTGTATCTCACTTATCCAATCATCTCTTTGCTTTCTCCCACTATTTTAAAATAATGAGTGATGTCAAAGACAGTTTTCAGTTTCAGTTCAATTTATGTGAAGAAGATGAGAGAGAAAAGAGTAGAAAAGCATTAAAGTAGAGATCTTTGGAGAATTAATGAAAAATAAAGGGGGTAAAGATCAAGACAGAAATGGAGATGAGAAATAGAAAGACCTGAACTGACTTCATATCTTGACATGATGGCAATTAATGATCTGTCGCGAGGATGGTGGATAGAATTACAATAGACAGAAACATAAGGGAAAAAAGCAGCTCTACATTGTACTGCTTCCAGTAGACAGAACATGTTATCATACACATGATCTATCATTAATGCTTTTAATGAGCCCATATTGCATCATAAATTATTCATTAACATCTGTTTTGTATCTTTTCTGTGTAAGACCAGAGGAAATTCTATTCCATGTAAGTGGACAATAAAGTTTGATTACTATATCAGAAAAAAGAAAAAAACTACAATAAAAACAGAACTTAATGAATGCACTTCTTATTTAGTGAGCATGTAAAGTGTACATGTACAGGTTAGTTAGCTTAGGTTATATCAACTGACACACGACATACATTATTAATAACAGCACATCAAACCCACACAAGGTAAGAAATTAAGTCATTGAAAACACTGAATCCATAGTGCATCCATCATTTCACTGTTATGTACTTGTTCCTCTTTGTTTTCACTGTCTGTATTTGACATGAATATCGCGATTTCTAAAACCTCCTCCTCGATATGATAGATAATTTAGTTTAAGCTTTGATAGAGGCAGTTTAGCATCTTTGGAGCTTCGGAGCAAGTTGCCTCACATTGCATATTCTAAATTCTTAATGTCTGACTTCCTCTACAGACAAACATGGCTGCTTATTTATGTATTGCACAAACGCCAATACCGCTGCTGCAGAACACATTATCTAGGACATGGAAAGCAGATATGTTTGGGTTGTTTATGGTTTGCAGTCACACCCTCCAACAGATGACAGTACGCTCTCTGAATATGGAAATGATTCAGTCTCAAATCACTAGTTAGAAATTAGTTTTGACAATTTCAACATCCATTTACGTCCACAGTCAAAAACTTGGTTGCTTGATGATGTAAATCATCAAACTTCTTCATGTGAACCTGTGTAAGTCGTCTCATATAATCGGAGCAAATGCATCATTCAAAAAAAAATAAATAAATAAAAATCTGTAACACAAAGTACTCTAAAACGGGAATGTTGGCCAAGAAATGCCTGCGAGTACCAAGCTAGCAAGAGATATGTGGGCTGTGCAACAGATTACTCACTCTACTGCATGCCACTCAGAGTGTGACCGAAACATGAGGATTTTATGGAAATAAATGCTAATTATAACTGATTAAATAGGGTAGAGGCTTGTGGCTTTTGTTAGATTATAACCTTTATTTGACAAAATGTTAACATGTAAAAGGTTCTTTAACAGAAATCTTGGCAAAAGCGATCAAAAATCAAATCCATTGCAGACATTAAAATGTTTAAACGTTAAATGTTATTTATAGGTTTACAAGTGGTTTAAGTCTGTCTACAACCCAAATTTTTTATATAGGTGACAAATATAGTGAACTAATGTTAAGTCACTTTCAGCATCTTTTACATTAAGTTATTACATGATTACATGTGTGACTGTGTAGGTCATTTCATTTAAACTCCCCCTCAGTAGCTCATTTAACAAACCTCTTTGTGAATTCATCTTAACAAACATTATTTTTCTCACAGAGGCACATATGAACACACACACACACACACAGGCAGGTTTCGCTCAGCTTCTTCTCTGGCGTTTGGATTAATTAAGTTAATGGGAGATGGAATTTTTTCCTTGATTAAATGAGGCCTGACCCCCCCACCATCGTTTCCTAGTGAAGAGGCTGGGTAATGCTGAGAAAAGCTGCTGCACGTCATTCTGGCACACACAAACTCACACACACACACCTACTGTGGAGACAACATATACTTTCACGCACCGGAGATCCATACAAACATAGACACACATGTAAAGAACGCTCAAACATGCACACTGTCACGTAGGAAGAGAAACACTTGCGCACACAAGCGCACCAACACACAACGACGCAGATCACCTCCACGGCTCCTCTCTTCCTCTCTCCCATTTCAACTAATTAGGTCTCATTAAGTCATTAAAACATTAGCAGCCATTTCCCAGCTCACTGCCAGTGGTTTCACTTGGCGAGAGGTGAGGATACTTCTGTTTCGATATGGAAGCTATTACACCTAACAAAACTGGAAGCAGGCATTATAAGCAACATGAAAAATAGGCAGAAAATTAGACAGACAAACGAATTCATGTAATAATAATAATATAATGGGATGAAATCAAACATGGGTGTCTGAGAAAAGTTACTTAAATATCCTTAGAACTGAGGAGTAGCATGACCCACTGTCCTTTAATAAGGTAGGCAAGGTAAGTATACTGTGTTATATTTCAAGCAGTGGTTATCTCATTTGGGAATAAAACACTTCATGTTCTCGCACAGATTTGCGACAGAGACCTCAGCTTGTCCTAGATTTGTGGACACACGTACATATACGTACACATTCACGCTCCAACATCAGGCGATCACAAACACCCATTTCAACGCACAGGCACACACACACACACACACACACACTGTCAGTGTCTCGTGAGGACACAATGGCGTCAAGAGGGGGGATCTGTGAAGAGGCCATTTTGCCAGTTTACTGACAAGTGGGAGCTACTGGAAAGGACAGGGTGCACACTCGGGGATACAGTAGTGGCTGTGCGGTCTCGCTGAGCTGTAGTGAATGGATTGTGATGGCACCACGCCAAGAGGTTCATAGCTCTCTCTCTAAGTAGAGAGAGGACAGCGATTTCCAAAAGGCAGCGAGGATAAAATAGGGACCAACAGACAACATGAGATGATCAAACATGTCAGCCTCGAGTGATCCAGAGCCCCTCTATCTGAGCTGTGTCAATTTCAACACCTTACCTGGAAATGTAATAGCTCTCTAATTGTGCCAACAACAGAAATTTGGAGAAAGTTTGAATACGGTGCAATCCCCGTGAATTTCATTCACATACTTAGTGGACCCCTTTGCTACAGTCATATATCAGGTGGATAAATGGAAAGATCAAAGACTGACTTTTTATCCTGGTCACAATGAAAAACACAGAGACAGAAGACAGAGAGAAACAAAACACAGAGACAAATGAACAGATTGCCTCTGTCACTCAGGCAGCGAAGAAGAGAGATGGAAAAGCGAGGAGGGCAGAGCTCTTGATACCATCAACACTTATTCTGCTAGTCCTTTTCTGTTAATGGATCACCTATTCACAAAATGTTTCGGAAAACAGAAGGAGAAAGAGGAGGAGCGGGAGGAGGAGAGTGACCCAACACAGCGAATATTTCCCCCGGCCCAGCTCACTGTCAACAGAGACTGGACACCCCATGACCCTGAGGCCACAGCTCAGGTTTCCACAGCCTCTAAAGTGAAGAGATACAATACCTCATGCCTATTAGCAACTAAATCTGCACAAAGAGACTCGGCTTAAAGAGTAAAAAAACTGGTACTTCATGAAACAGAATTTTCTTTTGATGTGCAACATATTGTACTGTTGCTGCTGTTTATTCTGTGTAATATTAGCTGTGTTGCACAGTTATTATCTTGTCCCAATGTGCATTATGCTGGCTTATATATATTTGGCTGTTTATATCACCAAGACAGTGATATACAGTGAGAATTAATGACTTTATACTATAGTGAGGCATTAAAACTAAGAGGTTTTACAGTCAATCTTAGCAGCTCTGTGAGGCCGGCAGCAGTGATTTGCACTAAATGCTACCCTGCTCACACTGACAATGTTAACATGCTGTATAGCAGGTAATGTTTAACATGTTCCTCAGGTATCTTCTGGCCCAACATATGCCTGGGTCCTTGGCCAGAGTGTGGCCCATATACTTCATACCGATACTGGCTGCTATCTTGGCTGACAGCCAAGACTTTTTTTTTGTGTTATTTTCTGTCCATTTTTGCCTTTAATTTGATGAGAGAGGAAAGTCAAGAGAGGAGAGAGGCTACAACACAGAGCAAAGGGCCACATGTCGGATCTGAACCAGGGCCACAGAGGTTTTAAACCTTTGTGGTACATGCTCTACATGGTGAGCCGGCCAGGAAATGTTTGTTTCGTGGAAGTAGCTGATCTTCATAATAAGGCCGGACGTACAGCTATAAGAAACATAATATGTGGCAACAAAGCCTATGTACTTGCCAGAGTAATCTTGCTACCTGTCTCCATCTTAGTTTAGCATATAAAAAACAATCAATATTATACAGCTGAAATTAAATCCCATAGTGTTCGCTAATTTCTCTTGGCGACCCACCACAGCTTGGCCAATGAACTACTTCGTGCTCAGGGAATTTATAGAGTAAGCAAGTAAGTAAGTGGACGACTCTCAGTTTTTTGACTCAGAGACAAAAGAAGACATTTAGACAAGTCTAAGAGACAAAGCCAGCAGAATGCTAATGTCAGCAACATTTGATAGTGACAATGCTAACATGCTTATGTTAATGTTATAATGTTTACCATGTTCACAAGCGCTTAGCAAATTAGCACTGAATAAAAACTACAGCTAAGGATGACAAGAGTTATCAAGATACAGGAAAAGTCAGGGGGTCCTTTAATCCTTTGAGGACCATGAATGTCTGAACTGAAATCTATTCAATAATTGTTTTATTTCAGTCTAGATCAAGGTTGTGGAGCAACCTCCACATTGTCACCCATAAATCCACACTGCCACCGGGGCTAAAACTGCAAGTAATAAAGTTGCACATGAAGAAAAGCTAAACTAAACTGGAAGAAGTCTAAAACTTACAGAAGGTGGAGATGTGAGGTAGGAAATGGAAAGATAGGCCATGAGACCAAGAAAGAGACTCAGAATTACGGACTGAAATAGCAGACTGAGCAGTGCAGATAAGATTAGAGCAGCCTTGAGACTCAATTGAAAGAGAGCAGTGAAATGTGATTACAGATGCTTTTGTGAAGAGGGACCACTAAAGCACTCAAATGCAGTGATAACCAGATTGCCTTGTACATCTTCTAAATTGACATAGCAGCAGTAGATAATTGCTATGAGTTGTTCCTGAATGATATTAGCAATGTCTTGTATTTTGCATGTTGGCAGTACTTGTCTCTGGGAAAGAAAAAAAAAACTAAACGGGATGTAAGACATCACTATGAACTGAAACCTGAATACAGGATGAATGGCCAGGGACAGATGGTCTGATTGATAGCACTGAGAGAGTGTGTGTGTGTGTGTGTGTGTGTGTGTGTGTGTGTGTGTGGTAGGTAGGTTTGGATGCCATAGACTCAAACCAAGCTCAACTAGTGCTCGGCTGTTTTTTCAGAGTCTTTCCCAATTGAATTATCTTACATCAATAACAACAAAGTAAAAAAATATACCTGGCTCTTACACGTACTTGCAGCCAAAAACTACCCCGCGTGTGAATAAATCAATATTTTGAAGCCACGGTTGTGATAATCCGAGCAGAGAGGCAGCTTGCGATAAAACCCTGCAGGGAGACGGAGACTCTCATGTTTCAGTATCCAGGTGGAAATGCCTGTGCTCGAACAAGAAACCACTGCTGTCTAAATATTTAGGCTTTTATCTCATATCGCTTTGTCTCTAGCTTCTCATGTTAAAGACATTGCCTTGGGTGCTGGGTTGTTTCTGGTAGCATGTAAAGCACCACCTGAAGCCTGCTAAACATTCAACCCTCTTTAGGAGTCTTTAATTGATGCCAAATCAAAACAGCCTGTTTACTAACTGAGAAAAGCTCCGCACAGCGGGCTCAACATTTCACTGAATCCACAGTGAGGCTGTGAGTCACTTAACAATCTGAACAGCTGCCGTGTCGGGTGTTAACCGTTCCAGTTGTGTTTCTTCCCATGATGACACTGCAGGGTTGTTCTCACTCCAAGTCAGCCTCACCACAAACACACACTCACTTTCACTATCAGCAAGCCAATAAAACGAATCAAATATTATATTCTGACCTTGAGCATTGTAGAGTTGATGGAGTTTACACATATAGACAGAGCTAATTATTTTCTTTTGCTGCTCTGGATCCCTGGCCTCCAGATCAAGTGGCATATTTTACTTAAGGCACACCCAATCAAAAATTATAACTGTCTAATCATCTACCAAGAGCCCATTTTGACACTTTAAGATAAAAAAGTAAATAGTTCTTTTCAACATTTAATGATTTAAATTATTTTGTTACTCTGTTAGCAAAATGAAAATTGCCAAAAAATCACTCTTAAAGCTTATGCTGACAGATGCTTGTTTTGTCTAGCCAATAGTAATAAAAAGGTATTTAATTTAATTTGATAGAAGTCTAAGAAAACCAGCAACAACTCACATTTGAGAAAGTGGAATCAGTCATTTTTACAAAATATAAAAATATTGGGGATTGGTTTTCATTTAACTCAGTCAACTTATTGATTAACAGACTAATCTGCTTCCCAACATGGTCTATGTATTTGTCACGCTGACTCTGCACCTGTCATGCTGCACTGAGTCGTACAAAAGCTCTGCTGTCGAACATGACATGAAGTTTCCAAGTTCTGCATAAAGTAATGAACTATCACAATCAGTAAGATTATACCTTTATCTTCCTCTTCCTGTCAGTGTAACAACAACTGACATGAAAGTCCACAATGAAAGAAGACAGGTAGTGATGAGACAAACATTGCTACTATGAAGGAGACAGGGATCCGAACAGAGAATGAAAGAGTGGGTTTCTGCTCTATGTACAATGCTCATTCATCGCAGTCTGGCTTCCTCCAATCCCAGAGCAATGTTCCTGCAGGCAGGGCCTACTAGCAGCATGGGGCCTCCACATGGTCATGTCAAGGGCCAGGCCCACTTGCATGAGTCAACACAGTGCGCAATAAAACTAACACAGGAGTAACATGGGAGATCCAAATCACAATCTGTTTATTCATGCAGCAGCACAGTGAATGTACAGGAATGTGTGCTCAGGACAGTGGGGCATGAAACTGGCAATACAAAGGTTCTCAGTGTGCAGGACAAGAGGAAATACTGGAAGGTATTCTATGTAAAATGTACAAGAAAGATGCTAAGATAGGAGCAAAGACACAGGGCTGAACAGTCTAACACTTCCATCTTCATTGGTGCTGCTCTTTGAAGTGAGGCACATGTCCATTATAAGGCTTGTATGTAAGGATCAGGGTTGAGCATCTCACACAGGGTCAGGATGATGAATGAGACTGCTAGGTGACATCATATGCTACTTTATATTTCATGCTCACACTGGGTTCTCAAAAATCCTTCACCAGTGATGTGAGAGGGATGTGCTGTGATCTTTGAGTAACAAACTGCATTAGAATGAAACCATAGGTTCTAGTCTACTCAGTATGAATGCACAAATGATTCATAAACATATGCTCTTTATTGGATGATGGCTGCATACATGATTAGAAACGAAAGCACAAACCTACTTTGACTTCTATGCATGCAAATGTCTCGAACTCCATAACCTCTGCAGCCGGTTCTCATTAATATAGCATAACTCCACAGTTAAACTACAACTCAGGGGTGACATTGCAATATTTATTTATAATTACCTACACACACATACCACCTCCAGTGGAACTCATTTGACCAAGCAGACAGCAGGGAGGAATGGAAGGAATGTGAATGCAGGTTAGTTGATCAAGTGTGTGTCACCAGTCTGCTGCTTCTCTCACAAAGATATACACACAGACACACAATGATAAAACTACAGTGGAAGAATAAAAGCCAAAGTAATGAACACAAAGTGTGAAATGAAATTGTGTCAGCTTAGAGTGATGAGTTAACTATCTTCAAAAACCCAAATTATCCCTGAGTAAGAGATGACAGAGGGACCATTGCAATAAGGAGCTGTTTGACCGGCTCGCTATAATGTTGGGTAACCTCATTACACAACTCATTGTTGAAGCTTCAGTGATCAGTCTTAACATAATGCTTAAATGCAGATGATGTTCAAGACTACGAGTACGTTCAGTGAAGTTGGGGCTATGACTAAAGCTGGTGCCGGGTTTGAAATTAAGCTATGATCTTGGAGTGAGGCTTGTGCTGGATTAGGCTCAAATAATATACAGCATGCCATCTTCAGAGCAACTGTGACCCTACCCCGAGCATTTGCTATAAATCCCATTATATAAGTATCAAATACAGTGTGTGGCAAACCTCAATGACCTAGTAAACCAAAAGGATAAAATAGCACAAGTTGCATCACTGCAGTTGTAATATTAATTTGTGCTCCCGGGATCAAAGAATTAACAGAGAGCAGCATTTCCAAAGAGCAACTTGGAAATAGACTGACTCGCCAAAATGTGATCTCTATGTGCAACTGAGGTGCAACTCGGTGCAAAAGCTGAACACAGAGATCATGACCATTGAGCCTTGAGGATACGCTTTACATGTTGGCCTCATTGGAAAAGGCCTGCCTTGTAACATTTCAGTAATATTTCTACATGGCTCAAGTGTGAATTAAAGCAGCTGCATTGCCAGTAAAGACATATTTTTTCTTTTTCTCCCAGATTTACTTCTGTAAAATTGGCTGAAAATTGTCCAGAAGGCAAAATTTATTAGTTATTAGAAATCTGCAATAAACAATATTCACCATATACATGGTATGTGGCTTGGCCTGTCTGAGAGGTCAGAATCTGAATACCATGCTGTGGCTCTGAAGGTATTGATCCTGTCATGATTTCATGCAACACGCATAGATTGCCAAGAGTCAAAATAAAATTACTGAGACCCCATGTGAAAGAACGCCATTACTACAATCACTTTACAGTGGGAAACACTGCAAGTCAGAAAATTAACCAATGGGGGAAAAAAATCAATTTAAGCCACATTAGTTTTCATAAATTCAAATATCAGATTACATTCTCTGTAACAATTTTAGAAGAGGATAAAAAAACAAACAAAAACAAAGTCATAGATACATACATACTTTACATTTTTTTAAGAGGCCATGCTATTTAAAACTGAAAAAAGGCACTGATAAAATAAACTGAACACATTTCTTGCACATCCCAAGAGAGCAAATCATTTGAATTCATAGCAGACAAAATCAAGCTCAAGACTTTCCCTTCATACACCACCATGCTTGAGATTGCCTCCCTGGCAGCATGAATAGGCGCACACAGGGCACCATAAAAATCAACATATTCACTGCACAAATATACCCAGTTGAAACTCAGCCCAAGGCATCTTTAAATAATATGCATCCTAATTTAGCATGGACTCTCTGGGGAGGAGATCAAGATGCACTCACAAATCGCAGCTGACACACCCGCACTCGCACACAAGCAAGCAAACTAGCAAGCAGACGGGCACACGGGGTGCACGTACCTCAACAAACACACACATGCAGATACTTAATTTACTGCTAATATGTAATGAGCTTTTCTCCACAGGCGCCGCTGTCCAACGAGCTGTACTGGGTTCAAGTCTCAAGAGATCTGAGCGCGTATGTTCAGAGAATTACTGAATAGGAAAATGGAAAGTGGTGAGTTTGAGCCCAGGAAAAGTTCAAATGAACATGAACAACTAACAACTGCATAGTCATTAAACACACTATTTACATAAATACATCATTCTGAATTAAATTACAAATGCAATTACACGAAACCATTAAGGTGATGTGTTCAGAAAAAGGAGAGAATCTATCATCTGCTACAAAGCCCCAAAGAACAAAGGGTAACAGTGAGATAAAAGTAGATCTAATGCATGTTTCTATACTTTTGACCACTTTATACATTTGTCAGAATGATAATCAGTGTAACTAATGTAAATGCACACATTTTCAGCATTAGAACAATTACACACTGATAAACAGAGAAACAGTCAATTTAAGACATGCTGTAGACAGCATACATCCCTCAGCAAATGCAATGCTTAATATGCAATAACTGCCCCTGTATGGGAGGGTGAACAGGTTGCCTTCTGGTGTAGACACAGCAAACTGGAGCTGAAGATTCAAGATGATGTTAGAGTTCAAGAGGAGGCATAGATGAGAGCAGAAGAGATCCATCCTGCAGTGGCTGAAGAAGTTCAACCAGCCATAAAAGCTATGTTTGTTAGTCTTCATGGTTTTAAGTACGAGTTACACCAACAGCTCTTTGGATGGGTATGCATGCATATTTGGCTAATAAACTTGATTCAAATTTCAGTCTTGTACCAAATATGAAAATGGGAGATGAAAGATAACTTTTGAAGGCACCAGCTGGAAGAAAACTAGTGCCAAGAACCAAAACCAAGCTTTAAGGGAATCTTTAAAGCTGCTCCACTAATTTGGCTTGTTTGCTGCCTGCCTGTCCAGTATAAAATGTACTCTAGGAGAAATAATGGAGATGGATGGTTACCGTAACGGTGGAAGAGCATCAAACGTCTGTCATGCAGAATGTCAGTCAACCTTATGACCGTCAGTGACACAGCTACACCATCAGCTTCACCGCGCTGCAAACTGGTATTTGTGCCTTTTGTAGTAAAAGTTGAATTTCAGACTTTTTGAAAAATAGGTGCAATCTTTGCAACACACCAACCTCACTACATTTAAAATATCTTCCTCTGACACTGTGCAAGCTCAAATGGTAACCCCTTGTGCAACCATACATCTCTATAATACCTAAGCGACAGAATGGACTTTGCTCCATGTACCCCAGTGGAGAATGTGGAATAAATGGCTGACATAAAACACAGTTTCCCTCTCACCACCGTGGTGATTTTTTTTTCTGGTGTTCCACGGAAATATTAAATTTCATGAAACAAGCTGCTGAGATGGCACCGTCTGTCCTGGGAATACCAGAGGAACAACAGTACTTTGTTTTTTCACCCAAACAGTAACAGACTGCGTGTTCTATTTCCCAATAAAAGAATATAATCAAATCCGTCCCAGAAGTGATCACATGGACGTAGTCTAAGGCAATTCCAAAGCTAAATTTATCACATCAGCGGTGAGGTGTTGTTGAGGGGCAGGCTCACACCCTTCACAAGCATTTACAGAGCCTATGAGCAAATGCTCCATTTTTGAATGATGATTTTGACTCTTCGTCTTTTATCCATCTGTCTAATGTTACATTGCAACCTAATACATGCATGAGGGATTAATTCATGCATTTCAAAGGCAATCAGGATAATCAAAGATGGTGATAAATATATATCAAATGAGAATGTGACAGTATGACAGCGTGACAGGGGACAGTAGTTGCGGTGAACCTACAGACTTATCAGTGAATTATCACCTGAATGTGCAGCTCCCCTTGGCTTTACAGAGCTTTATAGTGAGTTTTAGATCACTGCTTAGCTGCTCAGCTCGCAACTTTACAGCATGGTTTACTCTCACTGCCCTCATAGTGCCGTTTTCAGCTGTTATCCATTACAAAGCTCTAAAATGGCACAGAGAGACAGTGCTAGTTTAGCTGGTGAGCACAGTGGAGTATTTAGCACTGAGAAGCCAGATATTTCCCTCAGGTGTTGGTAGAGACCAAAAACAGAGCTCAAACAGACGTCACTCAAATGTGACTTCAAATGAATTTTAGTGTTGCGCCATAACTGCTGGACTTGTAAATAAGAAACAGTTTGCTCAGGATGTTGGCTTTTTGTTCCGACTCTGTGAGTCTGTAATTGATATGCAGAGGAAACAGAGAGAATAGATGCTACTTTGTGCAGGGAAAGGAAATTATTTTCTATTTTTCCCTGTAATCATGGTGCATCACACTGTGCTGCTCCCGTGGAACTGTAGGAGACTGCCGTTGCACTGGGCATCCCTCTAATAATAGTAACTGTGTGAGCATAAGGCTGGACAGTGCAGAAACATGAGCTCTATCAACACCGATAAACAAAAAGTGACAAGAAGGACTGAGAGTTAATGTGAGCTGTTCGACTTTTAATGGAAAAGTTTTTTTCATAACAGCAGACTGAGACATTTGGATAATGGACATCCTCATACTCTCGCCTACACTTCATCATGCAACTGTTGCTGTGTTAACAATTTTCTTGTGCATATAAAAAAGGACAAAGGCGTTACAATAATCAGATTCATTTGCTCATAAAGTCTTGCTGGACTGCAGATGTTTTTTTTTTTTTTTATGATATCCATTAATAACTGAGCTGAGAACTGTGAACACACAGACACCCAGGCACTCACACTCATTCATTTGCTTGTGATGTGTTAAGTAAGGCTGACATATTTTCATTTGATCTTTAGAATGGACAAAACAAGGTCTTTGTTTGTGGCTGTAGTAATGGCCCTTGCCCTCAAATTCGCCCCACCAGCACCTGCCAATTTATCCCTGTCCCACAATCGCCCCCAGCCCCCACTCACCGCCAGCCTCAGTTCCCACAACCACCAACACCCACGACATTCACGCTCCACTTTCAAAAACAAAACACGCAGGGGAAAGAGAGAGAGAGAGAAAGAGAGAGAGGGAGAGAAACATGCCACACCAAGTTGAATGTCCTCAATGACTGTGCCGTTCACTGGTCTTGATGACTAATAACAATGTAGTGTAATTATTTAGTAATAATACATGATAAATGCTAATCTGTTCAAATGATTATAAAGCATGATGCTACTGTCAGCAGAGCTCATGAATGCAAATGTGAATTTTCCTCTGAAGCAAAATGTTTTTGATGCCAACTCTTAAATATTCCAGTGAATTTAAGTCTGTGATTTGTTTGATGTTCTTTTAATCATTTTTTGTAAATATGTTGTTTCATAAACTCCAAATCTTTTAAAATACCAAACAATCTGTCAAAACTTTGGTACTTGGCATCTTGCAGTGCAAATAAATCAGTTCCCACCTTGCTCCTATCGCAGACAACCTCCATCACAATCGCCATATACCTGCAACAGATTTCATCATCTGGATGTGATCAGCCCCGGTGTGGCACTCACTCTCCTGTCACGAGGATCTCAAAGGGAGTAATTTCTTATTCTGCCTCTGCTGGAGGCTGCAGGGCATGGTAATCTAACTATATAAATCGTATCCTCAGACCTTCTACCACTATATCAGATGGAAGTCAAGGAGGCATACCTTTAGTAACCTCCCTTTTAAAGCCTCTATTTGCATAATTGAACAATGAATAACAGAACTTATGTGATAATATTTCACAATATCTCCGACGGAAGGATGTGCACATGTATTTTATAGTTTCTGATATATTTATTCTGCCATGCTTGACTTTTCACCACCACACTGATCCTTGCGAACATTGCTTTATTTCTCTGTGGCTGTTGGTATCATCACTGCAGAGCACGTCATGCTGGAGTTGAAGCAGCAGCATAAGTGTGATGCAAGCAAGCCCCAGGCATGAGATAGGAAGGATAAAAAAATAATAAAAAAGAATTAATTTAAATTATAACTGAAAAACCTTTAATAGTGTTGCTACTGGATTTGTAAAACACAACCACACAACAAGGTATATTACAATATAGATTACAAATGCCTCTCTCTTTCTGTGTCAAACTTTATGATACAGGCGGTCTCATTTGTCTGGTCCCATTGATAGAAATACACCTGTTAACATGTTGAGCACAGTTCACTCAGTCTCATGTCATCTTGTTAGTTTCCACCTATTTCACTCCCTAAGGATCAGCAACAAAGAGGACGTGCTTCATCACTGTGAGTCTCCTTGTGCTGCCTCCTTCACCTGTAGCTTCTGCACTGATTTCACTCAGCCATTCAGGAAACTTCTCGGATCTATGATGGGGCAAACACATGGAGAAAGAAACCGAAGGCTGCTTCAGTCCTTTTTCACATCTTCTCCTCCTGACCCCCGGAGAGCATTAACAGTGTAACCTTCCCTGACACTCTGCGCAGGTCTTTGTCACGCAAACGCTGCGGCCACTCGTCGTCGCCTGTGCGGGCAGACTTTTCCTGCTTCCACTCTCTGGAGCTACTGTGCCATCGTTCACTTTCATCACCCTCCCCTCCTCCTCTCTTCATCACAAGACCGTGTGTTTATAAAGATGTCATTTCGGTGGCATTATTTTCTTTCACCTATTCGTTCGCTCAACTTTACACGAGCTCCGACCAAACGCCACGCGCACAGTCGGACAAGGTTATTAAACTGTGAGAAAAAAAAGTTCGGACACTTTTTATGTTGTTGTTATTGTTGTTGTTTTTGGTTTTTTTTTTTCATCTTTCCTCGACACATTAAAGCCTGGTTTGCCTACAGGGCGCACATCTCCAGTGTTTGATCCCAAACTTCCCCGGCCGGTTCACTCGCCTCTGGCCGCCCTGTGGCAACATTCAGGGCTGCTCCTTGGGCAATGTGCTGCAACTTCGCCTTTCAGCGCGTCCTGGGAGAGGCACCCATGAAGTAACAGTACACCCCTTCCTCCCGAGCACCGGAGAGGCCACATGGGGTGAACACAGAGCAGGACGGGGGGGGAGACACAGCAAAGCGCCGTGCAAGGTGCAAATTCACCCAGCGGCTCTCCCCCCTATGTCTTTTATCACAGCCCACTTATGTAGTGAGTAACTGCTCCTCAGTGTAATAAGAGTGGCCCGCTGCCTCACGCATGCACTCCACCGCAAAACCTACAAATGATTAAAGTGAGCGCTTTACCTTGCTCGGATGGGCCACAGAACAGCGAAAGAAGACAGAACAGCCAAATTGTACTCTCCACCGCCATGTACAGCCTTTGATTTCCACCAGTGGGGTAGCAGCGTGCGTCTGTACAACCAAGCTATACCGTTATAGCGACATGCATATGTTGGAATCCGCTATTGTCTCCGCCGGTGCGTGAAAGAATCTCTGTGAGTGTTTACGTCCCTTCGGTTAACAGTCCCCTGGCTTTCCTAACAATAGGGCTGCATTAGACGGGGGAGAGCCGTCGTGTCTCTCGGCGCTCCAACGCCATGTTGCGAACGAATTTTAAGTGTGTGTGTGTTGGCCGCTGGTACACACACACACGCACACTCACACACACACACTTATATATACGCTCACGTGCGCGCTCATGGACACGCGCCTGCGCGCAAACACTTACGCGCACACGCACGTTCACCAGACACTGGCTGGCAGGTCGTCGCTGGAGTCCTGAAAAGCTGTCGGTGAATCTAACACACCCCTTCCTCTTCCTTTTTTTGTTCAGCTCCATGCCTTCCACCAACACTTTGGGTTATCAATTCAAAGCGGATTCGCCGTAGAAACACTTGATATCAAATTTGTCAAAATATATTTTACCCCAG
Source organism: Rachycentron canadum (assembly GCA_038496675.1). NCBI lineage: Eukaryota > Metazoa > Chordata > Actinopteri > Carangiformes > Rachycentridae > Rachycentron > Rachycentron canadum. Next base: position 4,463,134 of record CM076648.1, on the reverse strand, counting down.
GCGCCCTCTCTGTCCGTCTGTCTGGGACGATGAATTCGTTAGGTTAATGCTTCTTTCTCTGCCGGAGCAAAACGAAGTGTGGAGAGGGGTCTGGCTATGACTGTTAATGTGTTGCCCTGAATGAACCCAGAGACTAATGTTTATGGGCATCACACATTCAGAAACACACGTCTAAGTGAAAACCTTGCAAAATCTGCACTAATTCATTAAAAAATTAAAACTTATCAAAGGTCTTTCTGCAATATATGTGAGTGAGCATGCACTTTTGTTTATGTGCATGCAAGGACACGTATGGTTGGCTGCATGAATGCTTCTGTGTGATAAAGCAGGTCTGGGTAAAAGAAAAAAAAAAAAATGGAGAGCAGGAGAGGCACATGTGCTTTCTGAGCAAGAACAAGCAGGAGGAGGAGGTGTGTGTATGTGTTTGTATGTGTGTGTGTCTGAGGGGGCGTTGGTGGTGTGCATCCCAATCAATCAACCAGCCTGCCTCCTGCACTGAGTGCTAAGGGACCCGCTGACTTTTGCATGCAACCACATAGCAGGAGCCAGCTGGAGCCCAGCCTTCCAGGATTAGACAAAGACTCGTCTCGTGCAGCATTCCCAGCATCACCGATATCAGCAGCATCCCCACATTCACCAGCGTGCAAAGAGAGACGAGGAGGGAAAAACACAAAGTGAAGACTTCAACCAGTCGGATGCAGCAGCTCAAATATCCATCAAAGCTGCTACTTGTTACACTGTAATGAATTGTTCTTTGAAGTTCCAATGTGCCATATCTACCTTTTGATGATGTGACATCTTCTCATAAATTGCTTGTTGGCATGAAAAGAACACATATTTCACATCATCAAGGAGTCATCTTTCACCATTTGAATTTTAGGGTAACATCTGAAAACAGCCTCCTTTTGTTTATTTTTTCTTTTTTCTATATTTTTCAGAATGGATCCACAGCATGCATGAGTCGAATGCCTTGTATTATGCCCACAACATGAAGAAGAAGGACAAGAAAGACAGGCAATCATAAAGGGCAGTAATGAAGGACTTCCTTTTGATAATAATAGCTTGTCCAGCCAGATTTCTCATCTCAGCGTATTCATTTAATACTGATGTAAGATTGATTTGAGCTGATGAAATGAAATGGGATGGATGCATTTCCCAGGTGTCTGATTAAAGCAAATGTCTGGGCCATTGGATTATGTGATTGCATTGGAAAACTAATAGCTTTGCTGTGTCCTCTGTGATTGTGGTCAAGCTGTAATTTCCCTGCCTCTCCTTTTTCCTCCCCAGCTGCCGTAAAATAATGAACACAAACTACCAGCTGCTCGCAAATCACTGAAATGCACTATGATATCAGTGCACAAACCATCTAAAAGAAATAGCGTTAGTTCAGTTTCATAAAATATTGACACTTCCCTATTTGTTGGAGGTTTGGCTGTGTGTCGCTATCCATCGCAGTACAAGTGTGCAAAGCTGAACATGATGCGTTGCAGCGCCAACATTTCAGACACACAGAAATTAAACCATTCGTGTCCCGTCAAAACCTCAAAAACCGATCCAGTGGAGGGTAGAACTCGCTCACAGTTATGTTCTTAATTATGAGTAACCTGATTCCCTCAAACCACAATCAAACTGAGCATACTGCAGCAACAGTTGACACCCCATCTGCAAACTGTTACCCCCGACAGACAGGGCTATGCGCTCTGGTTGATATCTATTATGAGTCTGGTGGCTCTATGATTGAACACTGGTCTCTCATTACCATATTTAAAGCAGTTTTGTACAACATAAAAACGCTATGCTCCAGGAACTTCAGTGCAAAACAGTCTTCCAACAGCTTTCTTTTCACAGTCAAAGAAAGAAAGCCATGATAGCCAGAGATAGAGCAGGCCAATGCTGAGAAAATTATTTACACATTTGATAGTCTACCCACTGAGACCAATTAGGACAGTAAAGTTGTTTGGCTTGAGTCAAACAGCGAGATGTTTTAGTAGTTTCTCTTGGCAGAAAGAGGTAGGTCTGCGTTGCTGTGTTTCACTGAAATCAAATTACATTTTTCTTCTTCAGACAATATTGTAATTGGTTGGTGAAGAGATGAGCAACACTGTCGCACTCCAGAAAATGTCTGTCTTATTGTCTTTTTGATATGAAGATACACTTTTCCTAAAATAATTGCACGGGATGAGAATATTCTTGAATCAACTGATAAAGAAATTCAGTCTGGCTTCAACCGTATACTGTCACACTCACTGAGTTTATCTTGTAACTTCTGATGTCAATATTACTGTATAAGGCAACTTTAGAATTCAATTAGTACTAAATATAAACACTCACTTGTTATCACTATCACAAGATACATTATCTAGTTTTGCTTTGCATAATATATATGAGCTCAGAGTACATACAACTTTTTTTTAAGTCAATTACACAGCAGTAAATGAGATTGAATTAGAGTATTAGGGACTTAAAGCAGAACCAAACGCAAAAGGCACTATAAAATTAATGAATATTTAACTGTATTAACAAGCTTTTCTGGTATCTTTTGATGAGATAAAAGCACATTATATGTTCTGCTAATTCATGACCTTCATTCATTAAAAACACTGACTATATCTTTAATGATAAATTCTCATAGCTACAAGACATTGTTGAGCCTTTATAAATTTAAGCACTTGTCGAAGTATCTTGTCTTTAGTGAACATGAGATCGTATGAGTGTTACTTTGTAATGGTGCATTGTAAAGAAATGTAGATTGATGATTTCATCATGAGGTTGATTAGTGCTGTGGTTCAAAGATAAATGGCAGATAGCAGGAGCTTTCAATAGAAAAAGTGAGATCTGCATTTAGATATATGGGAAGGATATGAGTAAATAAGATTGGAAATAGTAGTCAACAGTGCACATTTTATGACTATGATGCATGCACACTAGTGTATTAGTGCATTAGCTGTGAGTGGCAACTCTTCCTTAGAAGGATGTGATCAGATTGTGCCGGTAAGAACAGTCCATCAACAGTTACACAGAGAGGGATTTCATAGTATAGTATAGTCCAAGGGCATAAACAACTCTTTGCAAAGATGAATACTCATAGCCACTGGTCTATAGAGATGTGGAAAAAAGTGATGAGTCATTTTTCACCATATTCTCCAAAATGTGTGTCGCACACCAGGAGAATAGTAAAAGCCTGAATGCTTGATTCTGTGGCTGCTCCAGGATGATAATGCCTCCACCCACAGGCCACCGGGCCACTGAATGGTTTGACGAGGGTGAGAATGATGATATACTGTAGATACCGTCCTAGGTTTTTGTGTCAAATAAGCTTATGCGTTCTTGTGACGAACCTGAAAAGAGCATCAGTTATTTTCACTACTGGCATCCTCACAGCAGTGGCTCCTGCTGTTTGAGAATCAGTGCTGGATTATAAAGCAGTCAGTGTGACTGTGTGGCTGTCACTGCCACAATTACTGCTCCAGTAAAATATGTTAATGATGCTTAGCTTTTGTTCTGTTTCATTAATTCCATTGTTATTTTGCCCACTGATTAGTAGCCTTATTATTTTACAAATATTTTTTAAGAAATACAAAGAAAACTGGTTTATTTATTATACTGTATGCCAGATTTTAAAAGTTATAAACAAATATCCTGTGATTTGAAATTAAACCAATAATAGAGCATAAGTGTAAATGAGAAAAGTGCCAGTTTCAAGTAGCCCAGAAGTGATAGCAGTTATAACGTGGCGAGAAATGAATTTTAAAAAAGTCCGTTATCACCTCGCCCTTGCCCTTTGTTTGTCTCCTTGTCTCTGGGTTCATATACTGAGTCTGTGAGGTTTGTGTTTGAATGCTGAGTGCAGTAGCTTCAGTGGTGGCTGTCTTTCATCTTCCCCAAGGTCAGAGACACCTAGCTCCATTTGAGAGCAGAGCTTCTCCTGAATAGGTAAGGAAATACCACAGACTCACTGACAGGCAGAGAGAACAGTGCCCCCAGCTGGAGGTGCGGAGGAGCCATCACATCATGCATCATTCATGTCCACTGTATAAAGGGAGCAACGGTGATCAGAATGCTGAATGAACCCAGAGTACAAAGACTGATATTTTCTACATTCTTTTCTGTAACTTCCCTTTCACCAGATTTCTTTAACTTTCCTGTAGTCACACAATTTCAGAACCAATCTTTGTGTTGTTAAAAATACTAATCGTAATCAATAATCGTGTGTCCTCCGTTTCGAGATGGGTTTAATCAACTACTGTGAAATGTTTAGTGAACAAACAGTGCATGCTATGGTCCATAGTTCATGTTTAGATATGCAAATGAGGTTGGTGTATGATTGCCTTGCCACAATGTTATTCCACCTCCTTCCGCTGGAGGGGTGCCCTCCACATACTTGGCCTGGAGGAAAGCGTCTCCATAGAAACTAAGACAAAGGTGGCACATGGGCTTAGAGGGTGACTGGGCAAATGGTTTTTCTTTTGGAGGACAATGACACTGGGGTGCACTGGCACTGGGCCGCAATTGAGAGCATCAAGCAGGGATATTGAGTGCTCAACAACAGACACTTATTTTTATCTCATTTAAAGTGCATTTACACACCCAGTGATGAGGACAAATAAATGTATTTGTATGAAACAAGTGGACTAATGTGTGTGTGTGTGTGGCAGGACTTCCACATTTTACTGACAAGTTTTATAACATTTTAGATCATGATTAAAACAAAATGTTACACTTTAAAATGATAATACTTATCAAGATGTTTGTGTTTTTATGCCACAAATCTTGACTCATTTACAGAGTATTTGTGGATTAACTGGTGCAGAGAGGGGATTTTGACTAATCCAGACAAAACTACATGCTTCAATAAATAAGATATGTCTCTGCTTCTGAAGTTCAATAAATGTTGATGCTAAGATCACTCACATTTCCTTCATTTCCTCTCTTCTCCTCTTTGTCGTCCTTCTTTTTCCCTCTTACCCTTCTCATTCTCTCACTGTCTTTCTCAATACATAATATCTTGCTTTCCGTCTACACCCATCCAGAATAATGACGAAGCATGCAGCAAAGAGGGCCCAGAAAAGACTCATTGTGTTGCATCAATTTGTTGGCAAAGCTTACAGGAGAAATCTGACTTTCCCATTCTAATCTATGCAGAGTGAAGCACTGTTGGTGAGTTGGAGTAGGAGGGAGTAGGTGGGCTCTGTTAATAGAGAGCAGGACCAGAAAGAAGCAGCCCTTGTTCTAATTAGGTTGAAGAGTAGATTCTGAATCAGAGTCTCAGCTGAAGACTGCGATGAGTTAAAGAAAAGAGCTCATGTCATTGGTGCTGTCAATTGTGGCCCTGTTGATTGTGAGAAAAGCAGATAAAGAAACAAAAAAGAGAGACCACGTAAGGCCACCTCGTCTGTGGATTCATGTGTAAGGCATGATGGTCTTAGAAAAGCCTGTCAGAGGCTTGCCTAGACTGAAACTTCTTCTGATTAATATTAATGCTGAGAGGAGAAGAAAAATACAAGAGTGAGGTGAGTGTCAGTGTGAGATAAGGGGAGTAAGAAGGGAAAGCTTTCCCAGCTCTCTGTCCCCCAGTGACCTTGATTTGACAGATAGTAATTTGACAGCTGATTGAAGATGAAGATGTATTATTTTTATATGCTGTTAATTTATAGAGTTGTACAGTACACCTTTCATTCTGCACAACACTGCAGTGCACTTCATTCTGATATCAGACAGGTCTCCCTCTCCCAGTTCAGACTGTATGTACTATATTTAATGTACCTTTAATGTATGGGCTTGCTGTTAGGTTCTGGACTTGTTACTGACTTTGACGTCAAAGCCAGGCATACTGAAGGTGTCTTTTTAGTACACCTGCCTCTGCACAATAAAAGCACAATGATAACAGGGTTAACCACTTTGGAAACTGGAGGGTTGGAGGCATGTAGGACCTGTGAGTGACACGTGACATGAATTTTCAGTGGGCTCTACTCTTCCCCTCTGATTGTCCACAGCCATACCCATTCCTCTAATCAAATAATTGCTAAGTCTTTGGCTTGTTTTTTTCATTTTCATGAAATTTCATTTTTCACTGCAGTAAGAATGTTTAGTATTCTTACAGTTTGCAGGTTTAATTTGCATGACTTACACTGCTACTGCATTCAAGACAAACATTAGATGAGCACATCAAATGTTTTTTCCTTGAGCAAACCTTCATCAGAGTATGAGTTCTTTGTTCAAATGAGGATTAGACTACTTCTTAAACACCCACATTGCATTGCTGACACACAAAAATACTATTCACAGACTTCATGGAGACACTGAAACTAACAAAAAACCTTGTATCCAGTGATGAAAACACAAGTCAGAACAACACAAATTTTCTTCTGAGAATCTAAATAAAGAGTAAATTCTGTATTCTCAGCTTTCATACATGTTTCCACATTTTATTCATTGTTCATTTTGAAAAAGAGGTGCAAGAGTAACATGAAACATACAAATGGAATTTAAAATAATTATATTCTTAGTTATAAGTCTCCTATGTCTCTCCACGTAGGGTCATTACAGCTCTTTCTAAGAAAGTTTAGTAATGACGGTTCCCTAAATTTGAAATTAGAATTTAATAATAACTGATTGTGATGATTTTTAGTTTAAATCTTAAAAAAATGCTGGCACGGTGGAGCAGCGGTTAGGACTTTCGCCTCACAGTAGGTTTGATTCCCAGCCCTGGGGCCTTTCTGTGTGGAGTTTGTATGTCGTCCCTGTGCCTGCGTAAATTCTCTCTGGATCCAAAGACATGCACATTTAGGTTAACTGGTGACTCTCAAATGCCCATTGGTCTGACATGGCAACCTGTCCAAGGTGTCCACTGCCCTCACCCTGTGTCAGCTGGGATTGGCTCCAGCCTTTCTGCAAATGTGACAGATAAGTGGTATAGAGAATGGATGGATGGACGTTAAAAAAGTTAAAAAAATACATAATTGGTAGTATGATATCCTCATTATGTGTTAAAGTCATATTACTCTTTTACTCTTTAGTTTTACTGACATATCAGGTCAACAATATCAGGTCAATCTAATTGTACCAGTTATCACCAGGGTTACAAAATATT